>CM060597.1:48921826-49521826 GCA_030578255.1 Tiaroga cobitis
TGTATTAGAAAAATAGTGAGACATTAGAAGTTTGGCTGCACATTATTAGTTTGGCCTTCTCTGAATTTTTTTGACTTCAAGAATAGTGTCTGAGCACTATATGCATGTGACCTGATGTCAAATCCAATATGTCAAACATCTCATGTTGCAACACTCACCACATGCACATGCTGGCTCGTCTCTGCACCAGTCATCTGATGAAACTTATATGGACTAATATCAATGAGCGATGACACATGACCATGATAGGCACTGCAGGAGAAACACGCTGAATGAAAAACTCAAAATAATCAACATAACAAAGTTCCACAATGTTTGAGAGGGCTTGAGTTATCTTATCTTTTAATGATTATTTTGCTTATGTGAGTGAAAAGTGGCCCAGAAACAAACCAACGCAGCAAAATATCACATGCTATATTTCTGAATGGATATGGCCTTCATTCAAATAAACCTGAAGACGAGGTGATGCTTTGTTTTTGCACAGCATTGGTTTTGAAAACAAAGGGAGATGATGACTATGTATATCCATAGGCAAAACAATCTGAATGTTCTCTACAGTATATCCAGATACAAGACTTAAGATAAAGTTAATATTTAAACTATGAGCTTCACGCTTCTAAGAACTTGGTTACTGTTTAGATCCCAGTGCAGAGGAAGAGGAGACACAGCCAGTGTGCTGTTGACTTACTTCTCCAGTGTGATGATGTCTTTGCCGCCAGTATACTGCCAGGCCAACCTCAGGGCCAGATCATTTGCCTCGGACCTATATGTCAAAACAGAAAAGTTGATTATGGGTTTGGGCCTCCATGCACCATACTGACTTTATTATCAAGCTGCTGCCTTCAACACTGAAAACAAAAATTGCTACCTAGCCATCCAACATAAAAGCTGTCTAACCACCAATCAGTGATTACAACATCTACCATGGTGTGTAATTTTAAAAAGCCATGAATTTAGCAATTTGCTAGAATACTTTTGAGCAGATGAAACTCGGTAAATGCTGCTGCGTAATGTAATGATGAAACTTTCTCACCAGCAGAAAACTATGTTTGATCACCTGTAGTTAGAGCCCTCCCCACACGTTAAACCTCAGGCATTACAAAACTTTCACCCACAGTACTCTGTGTACACTCCTGATTACACCATTGGTGATTGGCTCTCAGTGTTAGTGGTTAATATGCAAATGATCCACTGGCTAGGTGTGACGATTTGTGCTCTCATAACAATTTTTTTAAGAGTACAGTCTGGTTGGTGATAATATCTCTATGCATGTGTAAGTATTATTAAAGACTTGTCTGAAAAACCTGTTTTAACTGGGGGTGTTTTGAAGCAAGCAGAAAACTCGATGTGCATGTACACTAAACTCTGAGAACAGACTGTCTGAGCTCACAGACCTACCCTGAGTTGACAAAGTAGCACACAGAGAGCTTTTCAGGAAGGGTGGCTTGGAGACGCTGAGCATACAGGACCAGATTGTCATGAAGGAAGCGAGAGTTGGTGTTGAGAAGCTCCATTTGCTTTGTTCCTGCCTCAACCACATCTGGGTGGCAATGACCCACTGGAGAACAACACAGAAACATCAGTTGAATAATTACTACAGGGATGTATTAGAACAGATAATTGCACTCAGAAAGATGTATTCATGTAATAATGGTACCGTATTATATCAGATCATTTAAAATATGAGTGAGCCCTTAAAAAAATAAGTATACTTCAAGTACAGTTTATTAAGTGTAGTTTAACAAAGTTCAAGTATATTCTTATGATACTTTATGTAGTAAGTATAATAATAATAATGTACTAGTATACTTGTAAGTGTACTATTTTATTACTACTTTTTAGTGTTAAAAGCACACTTTTAAATATACTTTAAGTGTGACAGTAGTACACTACGTTACATAACTACGTTTTTCGCTTGTACTGCAACTATACAAGTGAACTTGAAGGTATACTGATAGTTTACTAGTTAAATGCTTAAAACGTATTTTTTAGTTTATTGAAAGTACACTTTGAAGTATATTCTCTGTAAACTGCCAGTTTAGTAGTTGCAAGTATGCTTGTAAGTTCTCTTTAAGTGAACTTACATCATACTTATAGTTTACTGTTTATATATTATTTTTGCACTTTGTACCCCAAAGCTGACTTGTTACCATATAAACTTGAACATGTAAGTTTATAAGACAGAATGTAAATCTATGTGGAATACCCCGTATTGGTAACACTTTATAATAACTGCACGCTATTAATCATTAGCTAAGCATTAATAAACATTTGATTCATCATTTATAAAGTATTAATAGACATTAATAAGCAGTTTATAAATACAGCTATAAATGCTTAATTCTTGATTTATAAGCATATCTGTAATGTGTTTAATAATAATTGTATTTTCATACTTTATTAATGATCAATTTATCATTTCTAAATGAAGTATTGCATTATTTACAAACCAGTTATTTAGGAGTTGTCAGTGGTTCATAATGGTTCAATAAACTATTTAAATGTACAATCATACATCTTAAATATTTCTATGTTCTGTATCCCTGTTGTGTTTGTTTCCTTTTTCTGTTTAAAAGATAACTGAGCCTTTAAATCTCCATTGTAAAAGCTTTATAAGGCATAAATAGTCCTCACTTTAGATGAGCTCACAAAAATAGTAAACTGACCACTACTAAATGCTTTTTAACTACCTGACTTAACCATGAATTACAGTAGAAATACATGTTAATAAAGAATGTATTAACGCACTAAGTAACTATTACTATATGTCTGAATAATAAGATGTATGAATGTACATTTAAATAGTTTATTTATCATTTACTTACACTTTCTAAGTGATCTTATGAACCACTGACAACTCCTAAATAATTGGTTGTAAATAATGCAATACTTCATTTATAAATGATAAATGATCATCAATAAAGTATGAAAATACAATTATTAAACATATATTAGATATGCTTATAAATCAAGAATAAAGCATTTATAGCTGTATTTATAAACTGCTTATTAATGTCTATTAATGCTTTTTAAATGATGAATTAACTGTTTACTAATTCTTCACTAATGATTAATAGCATGCAGTTATTATAAACTGTTACCATACATGGAATACTTCATTCATCTTGATCAAAAGATTGAGTACAAGTATAGGCCAAATATACTTAGACTTTTCTGTCAGTATAAGTGAAGTATACTTAAAACTAATTGTAGGTATATTTCTGAGAAGTTTAAGAAGTTCATAGTAGACTGAAAGTATACTTTCTTATTTTTTAGTTTAAAAGAAGTATACTAATAGCACACTTGAACATTGTTCAGTTGTTCAGTTGTTAAGTTGTTTTGATTGATACTGTGAAGCAGCTTTGATACAATCTGTATTGTGAAAAGCGCTATATAAATATATTTGACTTGACTTGACTTGACTGAACTTCTTTTTTTGTAAGGGAGAATAAGTTTTGAATCAGGACATCAGCTTTGTTTCAATGGCTCTGAAAATGCATGTTGATTAGAGTGAAATAAATGATAAAGATAAATAAAACATTTTTCTTTTAATTTATCTTCAGAGAATGTCTTGCATCATGCATGGGAATCTTTATTCCATCATCAAAGCAGCAATGACACTGAAAAAACGCTCACTCAAATAACGGCAAGGGTACTTGAGTTAATGCTTCATTTTGGTAATCAAATATTATATCGGGAAATTGGTACTTTACTCAAGTTAGTGTTGAAACAGAAAATTTTAACTTCTACATTTCAAAAGAAACAAAATCACACTCTTTCTCTCAATTTAACTTACAATTTAATTTAGACATTTTAAGTACACGTACATATTTAGCAGATCATGATTTATTCTGAATGAAATACAAGTTCTAACATCAGCATCTGTGGCCTAATGTCGATTACAGGACAAAATTTCCAATATTGTCTGTAAAACAAAATGCAAAAATGTTCTAAATGTGCAAAATGTTCTTTATGACGTATAGGGCTCTCTAAATAGGAATTCCAGTTATTCGAGTTTGTCAGCCATGCTTTATCAAAAGTTACCGTGTTTATGTTGTTTTGTAGTTTTTGTTGTCTGTTTGTTTTTGACAGCAGTTAAAGTTCACAGGCATTCCTAATTAACATATCAAGCTGTTTAATATACAAATTACAATTACATTTGAAACTTTTACTGTGAACTGCTTTCATTTGAAGCAAGAGATACAGGGGGACTGTGGCTTTATAGCACCAGATATATGTCACTTTGCTACCAGCTGATTTGTCCAGGTTTATCTCTAACCCAGATTAAATTCTGCTCAAGAGCAGGTTAGCCCTGTAGCATAAGTTACCATGGCGATGAACGCCAGGAGACGTTCCGTCAGAGGACGACGAATGGGGGTTTCGCTTAGAAAGCCTATCGACTTCGAGTATACAAAAACGAGCCAATGGCAAAGAAATGCCATGGGTCTGCGGAATTTGCATAGCGTATCTACGCCCCGCCTCGTGGGTATAAAAGCGGAAGACGCCGCAACATTCAGACATGTTTAATCGCTGAGGAGCCAAGACTGAGCTCAGGCGATCCCCGTGGTACAGCGGAAGTGGGAAGAAGACAGAACGTCTCCGTTCCCTACTCAGGGAACGAGGGTTACATCCGTAACCGAGACGTTCCTTTTCGTTGTCACTCCGAGTTCCGTCGGAGGACGACGAATGGGGAAACCAGACTAATCACGCCACCTTCCCAGCTGTCTTCCAGTGCCCTGCGTAAATCTGAGATCCCTGTCGTGGGCTGGCACGGACGAAGGACTCCAATTTAGCACAGGAATACCAAGGTACACTGGGGAGCATATCCCAAGGTTTTTAGGGGAATATGCAATTACTGCCAACCCAGAGGGGGGGGACTTAAGAGAATACACATATGACCCGAGGGATGCATATGGGGAATCACTGGGGTGTCCAGCAATGGTGTCCACTACCCAGTGAGACAACCTTTGCTTGGAGAGAGCCTTTCCCTTCAGCTTCCCACCATAACAGACATTAACAGACATAATAAAGAGCTGGTCTGAGGTCCTGAAACACTGCGTTCTGTCTACATAGATGCGGAGAGCACGTACTGGACAGAGCAGTGCCAAGGCTGGGTCTGCCTCCTCCGGGGGCAGCGCTTGCAGGTTCACCACCTGGTCCCGGAAGGGAGTGGTAGAAACCTTGGGCACATATCCAGCCCGGGGTCTCAGGATCACGTGAGAGTGAGCCGGTCCGAATTCCAGGCACGCTTCGTCAACGGAGAATGCGTGCAGGTCCCCTACCCTCTTGATGGAGGCCAATGCAGTCAGACAATGCTGTCTTCATAGACAGGAAGTTAAGCTCGACTGACTGCAAAGGCTCAAGGGGAGCACTCCGCAGGGCAGATAGAACCACTGCGAGGTCCCAAGAGGGTACGAGAGGAGGGCGAGGAGGATTCAGTCTCCTCGCTCCTCTCAGAAACCTGATGATCAGGTCGTGCTTCCCCACCGACTTACCTTCTATAAGATCATGCTGTGCGGCAATAGCGGCGACATAGACCTTGGGGGTGGAGGGAGACAGCCTTCGCTCCAACCCCCTTGAAGGAAGGAAAGCACGACGCTGAACGAACATCTCCGGGGGTCTACTCGGTGAGAAGAGCACCAGTTGACGAAGAGGTTCCACTTCAACGCGAAGTGATGGTAGCCACCACCACTGGTGGTAGGGTACTCAAACCTGCCCCGTTTTATCCAGGAGCCACACGTGGAGGCTCCAGAGATCGGGACGAGGGTGCCACAGGGTGCCCCGTCCCTGAGAAAGTAGGTCCTTCCTCAGAGGTATGGGCCAGGGAGGTGCTGTCGCGAGGAGAATGAGTTCGGAGAACCAGGTTCGGGTGGGCCAATATGGCGCGACCAGCAAAACCTGCTCCTCGTCCTCCCTGACCTTGCGCAAGTGGAACCGCACTCTTGCCCTCGAACTGTCTCAGGCAAGTCAGCAGTGACTGCGTGCGCTCGCTCTTAAGCTGCGTGGACATGGCGACCGAGTCGATGTTCATACCGAGAAAAGAGATCCTCTGCACGGGGCAAAGTTACTCTTCTCCCAGTTGACCCGAAGGCCCAGACGGGCAAGTCCCTGTGTTCGCAAACCTGGTCTCGAGAGTGAGCTAGGATCAGCCAGTCGTCGAGATAGTTCAGGATGCGAACCCCGTGTCCCCGAAGGGGAACAAGGGCTGCCTCGACGACCTTCGTGAAAACCCGAGGAGACAGGGCTAGCCCGAATGGGAGACGGAACGGTCTGTGTCGAAGGGGAATGGAGACATGAAAGTAGGCGTCCTTCAGGTCGATCGCTGCAAACCAATCCTGGGGCCGCACACATTCGAAAATGCGTTTGGCAGTGAGCATCTTGAACGGCATCCTGTGAAGGGAGTGGTTCAGCACGCGCAGGTCCAGGATTGGCTGTAACCCACCGGTTTTCTCCGGGACAATGAAGTACGGGCTGTAGAAGCCTGACCTCATTTCGGCTGGAGGGACAGTCTC
The DNA here is from genome assembly GCA_030578255.1 of Tiaroga cobitis. Classification (NCBI taxonomy): domain Eukaryota; kingdom Metazoa; phylum Chordata; class Actinopteri; order Cypriniformes; family Leuciscidae; genus Tiaroga; species Tiaroga cobitis. Next base: position 48,928,339 of record CM060597.1, read on the forward strand.
GATTACACCCTTCGCCAGCAGGGTAGCAACCTCCGCTCTCATGATAGGGGCATTGCCACCGACCATAGTGGAGCGGACTCCCCTGAGCGGGAAGGCGACCGCGCGAACTGAATCGCGTAGCCGAGCCTGATCGTTCGTGCGACCCAGCGGGACAGGTTGGGAAGCTCTAGCCAGGCTCCCAAGAACTGTACCAGCGGGGTCACGCGAACCACAGACTTCCCGACGGTGGGGCAGCGAGGCGGTATGACTGGCCGGGACGTGGACGGCATAGCGGCCCGGTATGGGGGCACAGCCATAGACCGCGTCCTGACAGAGGAGACCAGGGAAGGACGAACTTTCCACGGGGGTCTGCTCTGCCAGGGGTCTGGCGACAGAGGAGGATGAGAGCGGCACGGTCCGGGGACGGCGCGCACTGTCATCCGGCTCTGGGACAGAGGAGGACGAGGGGTGCACGGCCCGGGGGCGGCGCACCGTGTCGTCCGAGAACTCTGTGTGCTCAGAAACGGGAGAGTCAGTTCTTTCTGAATAAGGATTCTTCCCCGGCCCTCCACCAGGGAAAGGAGTGACCCTGCTACCAGCTCCTGGAAAGAACTGAGTCCCATCTCTGAGGAGCCCATCTCAAGAGTGCCGCTTAACCCTGCGTATAGCGGGGGCGGGGCTGGAGAGGGCTGTGGCGTCCCCCTGCGGCTTCCAGAGCCAGCCCGGGTGAACGGGCGGGGTGGGAGCCGCAGGAGGGCGCCTTCGGCGGTGGGCAGACTGAGGGATCAGCTCGGACGGCGGGGCCGTCGGGGCAGAATAGGCCTCAGTCTGCTCGTGGGCGGTTGAGAACTGTTGGGCAAAGTCCTCAACCGCATCGCCGAAGAGGCCGACCTGGGATATGGGGCGTCAAGCAGATGGGTCCGCCCGATATCCTGCACATCGGACAGGTTCAACCACAGAATGGTGTACATCACCTGACCCAGGGAGCGTACGGCCACTTTCGTCGCTCGGAGAGCAAGGTCAGTGGCGGCGCGCAGCTCATTGAAGAGCCCTAGGTCAGTCCCGCCCTCGTGCATGTCCGTGAGCATCTGGGTCTGGTAGACCAGCAGAATGGCCATGGCATGCAGTGAGGCGGCTGCCTGTCCTGTAGCGCTATAGGAATTCGTCACAAGTGTAGACGAAAAACTACAGGCTTCGGACGGGTGCTTAGGATCGCGCCGAGAGGAAGCACTCTGAGGACACAGTAGCATCGCAACAGAGCGTTCAACCGGGGGACCCCAGTGTACCCATGGGCAGCGGCCCCGTCGAGGGAAGGAAGGGCGGAGGAGATCAACGAGGGATCGCTTGAAGACATGGGGGTCTTCGAGGATTTCGAGATCTCCTGATGCACATCCGGGAAAAAAGGTATTGGAGTGGACGCTGACAGGAGTCAGCGGCCACACCCAAAAACCAATCGCCCGGGAAAGCATGGCCGTCATCTCAGGATCTGACTCGACAAATGCCATATGCACACCCGAAAGTGGCAGCACTGTCAAATCTTCACTTCCTGAAGATTCTAGCCCGCCCTGTGATGCTGCGATGGACAACAGATCCGATTCTGGAGCGTCAAGGGAAACCCGCGGGGCATCCGAAAATAGACCCGGGGAATCCCCTGAACACTCGCGGGTTGCGTCACTGAAGAGGGGGGCGTGGTCCACGGACAAACAGTCGGCGGATTTGTTCCACACACACACCCTCAGGTCACCCTGGCCACCAGCCGAATTAGCACCTCACGTGGAGAGTGTTAGATCGGGTTGTGGATGAGGGGAATCTCTCTCTAACGAGATCATTGAGTCTCGACCGTAATGTAGCGATGATCACGTTCCCGCGGGGAGAACGTGAGTCATCCACAAACGCTGCTCTAACGTGATAAAGCCCAAGCACGCAGAGCAGAGAATGTGCCCATCAAAATCGGAAATGAGTCGACCGCAACCAGAAATGCACAGGCGAGCCGTCTTTAAAAAGACGTGCCGCGTGCGAGCTCTTTTGTGAGAGGAGGAAAAAACTCCGCGATGTTGAAGCGAGCAGGGAGAAACACACTCATTGGCAGATCACTGCACAGATCAGCAGGCAATGTGAACTCGCTGCAGATCGCCGTCACACCAGAGTGGCTCGTCTCGTAGAGTGAAGTCAGAAATGGCTGTGGAGTGAAGAGATACTCTTGGCTCCGAAGCGAAAACATGTCTGAATGTTGCGGCGTCTTCCGCTTTTATACCCACGAGGTGGGGCGGAGATACGCTATGCAAATTCCGCAGACCCATTCTTTGCCATTGGCTCGTTTTTGTATACTCGAAGTTGATAGGCTTTCTAAGCGAAACCCCCATTCGTCGTCCTCCGACGGAACTCGGAGTGACAACGAAAGGGAACTTCACATCTCTGTATTCCATCTGTTCATTTTTAAAAAACAATCATGCATCATTTCTATTCTACAGTCTTTTGTAGATCAGATTTTATGTTTAGGCTACAGTTTTATGTTGATGTGTACAAAATCAAATTAACTACAACCGCAAGAGAGTCTTTTGTAGATCAGATTTTATGTTTAGGCTACAGTTTTATGTTGATGTGTACAAAATCAAATTAACTACAACCGCAATTTCCCTTTACAATTACATACCATGTGCTACGTTGTTTATGCAATCCAGGTATTTCTCATCTTTTTCGTTGTACATGTACTGGCCCCTTGCTCGCACAATCTTGATAGGGTCATGACTGAAGAACACTTTGCAGGATGGACTATATGGAGGGAAAAGACAGAAATAAAAGACTTGTATCGACTGGCGCATTAATCAAGAAGTTAAAGAATTTAAGCCAAAAGCATTTGAATTATTAGCGTGCTTTTTGTCTTGAGACGTATTCTGTGAAATAATGATGTCTGATGAAACATAAAACTTATCAAATCCTCTTTTTATCATGGCAGGTACCGGTATAGACTTGATCCAGCCTTAAACGTGCAGTTATGAAACCAAGTTTCCTTACTTTCCATGCACGGCATAGCCTATCTCAAACTCATCTCATATGTCTTCTGATATTGCTGTTGTTTGATTTCTTAGTGAAGAAAACGAGATCCTCTGTGCCACGTACGGTTTTCTTTTAGTGTCATAGGCTAATAATTTAGGTACGTAAACATGTCAAAATCGGCACAAAACAGGTCACTGGTGTCATATTACCTCTGATAGACATTAGTTCGTGCGTTATAACTGCAGTAATGTCTCCTTCCTTACCCTACATGTTTCCGTCTGAGATCGATAGTCTTCTGCTTATCGAAAGTTGTCGTTGCCATTTCTGTGCTTGAAGGAGCTCACAAACTCGTGTGACTGCTGCTGGAGGTAGAATGAGTACAGCACTGTCAACTCCATTGATGTAGCCTACTACGTGTGTGTGTGTGAGAGAGAGAGAGAGAGAGAGAGAGAGAGAGGGGAGGGGATGGGAGGAGGCGATTGACAGACCCATCACGTATCAGTTCAATCAGTATTGCAAAAGTGGACCGTTCGCTCCAATCTAAATGTAGATTAAGTGGCCAAACACTTGGAGAAAAGATATTTTATTTGGCTCCAACAGAATATCACATGATATGAGTTGGAAATGAAGTGCCCTGAGCCATGGACACGCACAACACAATCTTGTAGCAAATAGCCAACACTTTAAATGGTACAACAACAATTAATAGCAAACATAGCCTATAAGAATTGAGAAATGGCAGAAACGAGAAAAAATTTGTTATTTTGGAATACACTAGACTAGGCTACTGTTCAAAAGTTTTAGATCGGTTTATTAAGGTTTTTAAAATAAGTTCTGCTCACCAGGGCTGCATTTATTTGATCCAAAATACAGCAGAAACAGTAATATTGTGAAATATATTTACAATTTAAATAACTGTTTTCTAAACTCTAGTTTTGTGACATTATACACTATCGTTCAAAAGTTTGGGGTCAGTAAGAATTGTTTTTTGGGAAGAAATAAAAGAAAGTATTACTTTTATTCAGTAAGTATTGAATTGATCAAATGTGACAGTAAAGATAATGTTACAAAAGCTTTATTTCAGATAAATGCTGTTCTTTCGAACATCAAAGAATCCTGAAAAAAAATGTACACAATGTTTTCAACATTGATAATAATAAGAAATGTTTCTTGAGCAGCAAATCACCATATTAGAATGACACTGAAGACGAGTAATGAAGCTGAAAATTCAGCTTTGCCATCACAGGAATAGATGACATTTAAAAAAAAATATTCAAATAGAAAACAGTTATTCTAAATTGTAAAACAAATTCACAACATTACTGTTTTTGCTGTATTTTGGATCAAATAATTGCAGCCTTGAAGTGACTTCTTTTAAAAACATAAAAAAAAATCTTACAGATGTAAATATATATATATATATATATATATATGTGTGTGTGTGTGTGTGTGTGTGTGTGTGTGTGTGTGTAGCCACAATATCTACTGTAGACATTTGGGGGAGGGGGATGTTTGTAACTTTGTACATGTTTTGCTTAATTATTATTCAATAAAAGTAGTTAAAAAGCAATCAATCAGAGTACATGGTAAATTAAAAAAGCAGTTTAAACATTGTACAAACATATATCAACATTAGAAAATCATAAATGGTCATAACTTACAAAGATTAGGAAAATAATGGAATTTTCTGTAATAAACCTATCTTGGTGGAAAAAAAGAAAGGAGAAAACAAAACAAGGAAATGTTTTCAGAATTGCACCATTGAAAGTTGACCGAATGAACAAACATTAGTTTAAAAGTCATATATATGGCTCCCATGCCTTCTATACAAACAAAACACTCATAAAGAAAGATTTTGTGACATTATAATGGACACAAATGAAATGTTTATGAAAATGTGACTGGTATGCATGCACATTAACAGTGACGCTTATCAGTCTGAAAACAAATATTTGAAAAAAAAATCCAGTTTAGCATTACTGTTTTCAGTCTTGTTTGCAACTGTATTCTGTACTGTTAAAACAAAACAAACTCCCAGTGCCAACATGAAAGTGATTAAAATATATTCTTATTGTGGCTGAGTAAATGACATCAAAATGCATTTGTGTATGGTTACATCAGTGCATAAAAATGAAATATAAATTGCACTTTAATCAAAGGAAACGTATTTAACTGCACATTTATATCCCACTATACATATATTAATCTAAACTTAATGCAACAACAGATGGAGAGAAAGAACGGAAAAGAGAATAAAGAATTTCAGACTCATTCTTTTCCAGTCAATATTTCATAAAAAATCGTGTCATTAGAACTGATGTTCCCTTTCAAGGGAACTTCGAGCTGCGTCGAACGCTGCGGGAACGCCTCTGCGTTGTGCGTCATAAAGCACGTATGGAATCAGCCCAATGGAGAGATGAAACGTCATAGGCGGGTGACGTCATCGACCAGGAAACTATAAAGCACCCCAAAAACATAAGCGCTGTAGCTTCTGTGCCTTCAGTCGCGCTACATGTGAATCTGTCCCTGTCTGATATTGTTTGTCTTACATACTGTGCACCACACAAACAATTTATATTGAGAGAATGGCGGATGAACAACAGTTTAAGAAGTGTGTTCCTCCCTGCTCGCGTTATCTAACGGGCGGGGATACACACGTTCTTTGCGTTGTTTGTCTAGGAGTGCAGCATGCCCAGTCAGCTCTCCAGGGAGCTGACTGTGAGCATTGCGAGCGTCTGCCGTTAAAGACGCTCCACTCCCGCCGGGCGCTCTTTGACGAGAGTGGTTCGGTGCGCGCTCCCCGCGGTTCGGGTCCCGCTTCTGCCGAGGCAGAGCGGCGGCGCTTATCGTGGGGATCGCAGATGGATCTCTCAGCGGGGGTTGAGACGGGCGCTGCCTTATCTCTCCCTTCACCTGTGAGATCCAGTGCCTCAGTCCCGGGTTCGGAAGCACGCGCTGCGGTTTCTTCTGCTCGGGCTGAGGCACCCGTACTACAGCTATCCAGTTCTGAGGAGCTGGATGTTGTCAGTATGGAGGGAGAGGCTGAGGATTCGCCACCTCACTCTCCCGAAAGTGATGAGCTTATGGAGGTTTTAACACGAGCTGTTGAAAAACTCAGTATTGAATGGCCAGTGATTAGACAGGAGTCTGTGTCGAAATCGAAACTTGATGAAAGATTTTTGCCTTCACGTGTTCAGCCTCCACGCCGGTGTCTGCCGTTCTTTCACGATCTCCACACTGAGGTGTCGAGATCGTGGAAGAAACCGGTTTCATATAGAATATTTAGTCCCCAGACATCTACATATTCAAATATAATGGGGGCTAGATCATATGGTTATGGCGCTTTGCCTCGTGTGGAAGAGACGCTCGCGAGCCATCTCTCCCCCGAGGCGGCGTCATCTTTTAAGACACCGGTATTACCCACCAAGCCCCTCAGAAATACATCTGCTTTGGTGGGTAAAGCGTATTCGGCTGCAGGTCAGGCTGCGTCATGTCTGCATACAATGTCAATCTTGCAGGCATACCAGGCTGACCTGCTGAGGGACGTGAGTGAGAGTGAGGAAGTCAGTACTGACGTAGTTCGAGAACTGCGTCAGGCTGCTGATTTATCCCTGCGCGCCACCAGAGAATCGGCCAAGCTAGTGGGTCGATCTATGGCAGCTCTGGTGGCCGCAGAAAGACATCTCTGGTTAAATCAGACAAATATGAAAGAGAAAGAAAAAGCTTTTCTTTTAGATGCTCCTCTCTCTCCATCGGGGTTATTTGGCGAAGCTGTTAATTCTGTTATAGACAAATTCCAGGAAGAGAAAAAACAAGCTGCAGCTTTCAAAAAATTTCTCCCGTTAAAAATTCACGTCTCTGGGGCTGCTGGGCGGGAGCAGCCCCGGCCGTCTACAAGCTCATCCCATAGGGCGCAGCAGAAGCAGAGTGTCGCGTCTCGTGTTCCCCCTGCTGGACAGTGGGCTCAGGCGCGGCACTCTCAGCCGAAGTCTTCTAGCAATAGACCTGATCTGAGGACAGTGATATTGTCTAAGAAGGCTTTGGCTAAGAAGAAGTCCTGACGCCGAGGCGTTCAGGATGCTGAGGGTGGTCCCCACCGAGGCGGAAAGGAGTTCACCTCTCTTTACGGTGCCCATTCTTCCTCGGTGCCCTCAGGGGGCCGTTCTGCCAACCCCGCCTTCATGCCGGGGCGTAGGCGGTCCCAGCGAGCGTTTTCCCGAGGGACGCTCGCTCCCTCTGAGGAGGGTCTCACAGCAGTCAAACCAGTCGTTCCCTGCCGGTGCGCCGTTACAGGGCGCTGTGTTTGCTGCTCAAGTTACACCAGAGGCCAGTCTCGAGAGACTGGTACCCTTAGTAGATTTTCTGGCAGAGTGGAAAAGCCTTCCAAGAATATCTCATTGGGTCCTGCAGACAGTAGAAAAGGGTTATGCTATCCAGTTCAGGTGTCGTCCACCAAAATTCAGAGGGGTTCTGCACACAGTGGTGGGCCCCGAGCAGGCTCTGGTAATGGAACAAGAGGTGAAAACGCTCCTCCAAAAGGAGGCTATAGAACGGGTTCCTCCTCCCAGTTTGGAGTCAGGTTATTACAGCCGATATTTCATCGTTCCGAAGAAGGATGGGGGGTTGCGTCCAATTTTAGACCTGCGCCTGTTGAATCGCTCGGTAGGGAAGCTAAAATTCAAGATGGTCACTATCAAGCAGATCGTGTCTCAAATCAGGTCCGTGGACTGGTTTGTCACGATAGACCTAAAGGACGCATACTTCCACATTTCCATCCTTCCACAGCACAGGAAGTTCCTGAGGTTCGCCTTTGGGGGCGAGGCATACCAATACAGGGTTCTTCCGTTTGGCCTAGCCTTATCTCCCCGCACTTTCACGAAATGCATGGATGCAGCACTAGTGCCTCTGAGGCTTCAGGGCATTCGTATTCTCAATTATATCGACGATTGGTTGATTCTAGCTCAGACGGAGCAGATGGCGGTTCGGCATCGAGATGTCGTCCTCGCTCATATCAGAAAGTTGGGGTTGAGGCTGAACGCAAAGAAAAGTGTACTATCTCCTTCTCAGAAGACCACTTTTCTGGGTGTCGTTTGGGATTCGGTCTCGATGCGGGCGCGACTCTCTCCGACCCGCATCGCTTCGATTCTCTCAGCTGTGAAACAAGTAAAGCTAGGCCAGCTACTCACTGTGAAACAGTTTCAGAGACTGTTGGGTCTGATGGCAGCAGCGTCCAACGTTATACCTTGCGGCCTGTTGTACATGAGACCGCTACAGTGGTGGCTCAGGACCAAGGGATTCTCCTCGAGGGGAAATCCGCTCCGCACGATCAAAGTCACGCGGCGCTGCCTTCGTGCTCTGGTCATGTGGAAAGAAACTGGGTTCCTATCCAAAGGTCCTGTGCTAGGGGCTCTTTGTCGTCGCGTAACGCTAACGACGGATGCTTCCCTCACGGGGTGGGGGGCGGTCATGAGTGGTCGCCCAGCCCAAGGTCTGTGGCAGGACCATCATCTATCATGGCATATAAACTGTCTAGAGATGTTGGTGGTGTTTCAGGCTCTGAAGCACTTCCTAGCAGACCTGAGAGGTCATCACGTGTTAGTTCAGTCAGACAACACGTCGGTGGTTTCTTATATCAATCATCAGGGGGGCCTGCGGTCTCGCCGGCTTTACAAGCTGGCCCGTCAGATCCTCCTGTGGTCCCAGGGGAAGTTACTATCACTGAGAGCAATGTATCTTCCCGGGTATTTAAATGTGGTAGCGGACTCCCTGTCGAGGCAGGGGCCGAGGCCAGGGGAATGGAGACTCCACCCCGAGGTGGTGGAGCTCCTTTGGTTGAGTTTCGGTCGCGCCGAGGTGGACCTATTCGCTTCCAGGGAGACCACGCATTGTCATCTGTGGTTCTCCATCAGTCATCCAGCCCCCCTGGGGTTGGACGGTATGGTGCAGCCGTGGCCGAGGTCACGCCTGTACGCCTTTCCCCCGATTGCTCTGCTACCAGGAGTTCTGGAGAGGGTTCGCCGGGACGGGGTCAGCCTACTATTAGTAGCCCTGTTTTGGCCGGCCCGAGTATGGTTTGCGGACCTGATTTCTCTCCTGGACGGCTCTCCCTTGGAGCTCCCGGTCAGGAGGGATCTACTCTCTCAGGCGGGCGGCACGATATGTCACCCCCGCCCAGAATTGTGGAAACTGTGGGCTTGGCCTCTGAGGGGGCCCAGCTCATAGAGTCTGGTCTCTCAACCGAGGTTGTTGAGACCATTCTTCACTCCAGAGCTCCATCCACGAGGAAGCTTTATGCCTTGAAGTGGAAACTTTTCACTTCTTGGTGTGGAGAACGCCTGCAGGACCCAGTTAACTGCCCAGTGGGTGCAGTGCTGGAATTCCTGCAGGAGCGCTTCTCCACAGGGTTATCCCCCTCCACACTAAAGGTGTATGTGGCGGCACTAGCTGCTTACCACGTCCCTTTCAGTGGAGTTTCTCTTGGGAGACACCCGCTTGTAACTCGTTTCCTCCGTGGCACTTTGAGGCTAAGGCCAGCAGTTCGTACGAGGGTGCCGTCCTGGGATCTGGCCATTGTATTGGAAGGTCTTTCCCTAGCTCCTTTTGAACCTATCGAGGAAGTTCCTGAGAAGTTTCTCACTTTTAAAACTATCTTTTTACTTGCTATCTCCTCATTAAAAAGAATCGGAGATTTGCAGGCTCTGTCGGTGTCACCCTCGTGCCTGGAATTTTCGCCTGGCATGGTTAAGGCTTTTCTGCATCCTAGACCAGGTTACGTTCCCAAGGTCCCTACTAATGTTGTTAGACCTACGGTTCTGCAGGCTTTCTGTCCTCCTCCATTTATGTCATCGGACCAGGAGAAACTTAATTTACTCTGCCCTGTTAGGGCGTTAGACGCTTATGTCCACAGAGCTGCCCTGTGGAGGAAATCAGAACAACTATTTGTATGTTTCGGGCCACCCAGGAAAGGGTGTCCTGCGTCTAAACAGAGAATGAGCAAGTGGGTGGTCGAGGCTATCTCACTTGCTTATGAGTCGGCTGGTCAGCCTTCACCTTTGGCTGTTCGAGCCCACTCTACTAGGAGTATGGCTGCTTCCAAAGCTCTATTGTCGGGGGTTTCCCTGAGTGATGTTTGTGATGCGGCTGGATGGTCTTCACCGCATACTTTTGTTAAGTTCTATGACCTAGATTTAAGTTCTACCCCTAGGGCACAAGTGCTCTCGTCCTCTGTGCGCTAGTTCTCACATGGCGGTCATTTGGTCCTATGGCGACGTGGGTATTCGCGTTCCCGCAGCGTTCGACGCAGCTCGAAGTTCCCTTGAAAGGGAACGTCTCGGTTACGTATGTAACCCTAGTTCCCTGATAGGGAACGAGACGCTGCGTCGTTCCGCCATACTCCCGGCACTCCCGTTAGCGCTTCCTTCAGGCCTATCAGAAGCTACTGCGCTTATGTTTTTGGGGTGCTTTATAGTTTCCTGGTCGATGACGTCACCCGCCTATGACGTTTCATCTCTCCATTGGGCTGATTCCATACGTGCTTCATGACGCACAACGCAGAGGCGTTCCCGCAGCGTTCGACGCAGCGTCTCGTTCCCTATCAGGGAACTAGGGTTACATACGTAACCGAGACGTTCAGTGACATATTTAACCCTCCTTCGTGGTCAAAAGTGACCGAAGACTCGAAATGTAACTTTTTTTCAGGAAAACCGAATGTAATATATTTTTGTTCAATAATATTTATTATTTACTATTTATTTGTAATTTATTATTTAGAATTTTAAGGGGATTTTACGATACTATGCTATATTTACAAAAAATGAATGAGCTATTTTTTTCCCCAATTGAAAATAATACACTATTTTTTTCTAATATATTTTCTCTATTATTTTTCAATTAAAGCAGTATTCCAGGTTAAAATAGAGACAATGCGTTTAAAATCCAATTTTTGAAGGTAGATTAGTACCATCTGGTGGGAGTAAAAAAAGAAAAAGGCTTATAAAGTCTCTAGTGGTTTTTTAGACATAAAACCTTTTTTTGTATAAAGTTGTGGATTTGGATTTATACTTTTTGACAAGGTTTAGATTTTTTTGGTTGAAATGTTGATTTGAAGTGTCAGTTTTTGCATAAAGAGGAGGACATTTTGTTACACATAACATCAGTTTGAGTGGGTTTCTGAGTATTCTTGTGTTACCTCTCTTCCTTGCTGTTATTATTATTATTTTTTTTTACTGCATTACGATTTTATTTCACACATTTGCAAAAACTTGCTGTGTTATAGTCGTGATGTTCATATATGTGTGGGGGGAGGAGGGGTGTCTATTTTACACTCTTGATATTTATAGTGTCACCCCTTCATTGCTGTGCACTTTTTATTGCACAATGGCTGATTTGTAGATTGTACCACCATATGATTCTCTAAGTTTTCGTATTTTTTTTTCATTCATTTCTTATCTCGGTAATTTTTGACCACGAAGGAGCCAAGTGTGATTTGTTTCCCTCAACCATTTGGTAGACCACACTTTAAGTCACTATATTTTATTGAAAAATGCATCAAGCTTAACTCAACCTGAATGAGCCATCTCCACCGTTTGGTGTAGTTGTGCAATGCTAAAAAAATCCACTATATGGCACTGTGTCTGTGAGCAGCATGCCATTCCACTTCAAACAGCACATGACCACATGACACAGCGAAAATTTGCTCCTCCTTTGATGACGCATTTCGCCGGGACTTTTAAAGGTAAGACTATTTGGTTGACATATTATCGTTTCAGAGGAGTTGTTAAACAGAATTATGTAACTTAATTAAACAAAAATAAGTCTTATAAGGGTCAAATAAATTTTTTTTTCAAATATGCTCTACCAAACGGTTGAGATGTCCTTTTATGGTAGTGTTGGTAAAATTAGCTAATGTTGGTAAAATTAGCTATTTATAATGAACAAAAGGGTTAGTGTTGTTAAAATGATTAATTTAATATTATTCAATATTATAGCAGCCATCAGATTTTTTTATCGGTCAAGAAAATGCACTTAATATGACTTGTTCTGAATGTTGTTCTTTTATTATGAACAGACTCTCAGCCGTTTGGTAGAGGATTGTATCTAAAATACTGTAGGGTCTAATTAAAACAATTTTTTTGATTGTTGTTATTGTTATCATAATTTAATAAAAAATGCAAAGAAATAAATTTTCCTTTACTTTTTTCATGGTGCGTACCTTAAAGGGTTAACATATCCGAACCATGTCCATGATTTTTTTGTGTGTGTGTTCACATTGTCAATGCGACAAAAGTCACCAAGCGTCATCCATAAGGCAAAAAATAAATACATTTCAAAACGTAAAATTATTCTGTAATTTCTGACCGAAGAGTCCTTTTTGGAACTTTTTGGGTTGAAAAAAAAAAAGAATAAAAACAAACAACATCTATTATAATCAGCACACTGTCTGCAACTGCATCTGAGCATGAACAGAAGTAAAACATTGCATGGTGAAAGGTATTTCAAATTTATATTATCAGGAATACCGTTTGCATGATGCAGTAATTAAAAGTAAAAAGAAAAGAAACAGCCAAGAAAGAAATTATCTCATTAAATTATCAAATAATCATTAAATTCAGTATATACAAAACTAATTTCAGTAAAACATTTCTGCATTGTTGTTATCATAGTATTAAATGCCCACCAGAGGTTGAGAGAGACCATAATCCTGCAACCTCCAGACTGAAAACCCATTGTAACGCCAGGATGCTGTGATCAGGCATGTTATAATGTATCGATTGTGGCTGAAGCCTCATTAAAAAGTTCAAAGTAATAATCAAAATGGTTTTAAAGCTGTAAAAATAAATGAACTCTGGAATGTAGCGGTGCTTGCTGATTATAGGCTATAAAATGATAATCACTGCTGACTAAGGAAGAAAGCTCTTGAATGATTGCTGTATGTTTGCACCTTGTACTGTACATTAACACTGTATTTGATTATGGTGACTAATACTGATTGATTTAGAATGTTTTTGTCATGGTTACTCAGAATATCAGTGCCACAAAACCACAGTATGTCCCAACTTTCACTTTAAGAAAGTCTTAAACAATGTAACACTTTTAGCTCCAACAATACATGAATAGCATTTATGAGCCTTTATAGCTGCAAAAGAATACTCTGAATGTTATATCTACAACTCAAAGAGTAGACAAGAAATAACCATTTCCAACAAAGGAATGAATGAAAAATTACTTCATGCACAAAGACTATAGTCTTTGTTATAACATACAAAATGAACAAATCAAACAATGAGCAAAAGGTCATAATTAAAGAGACACCATACTGCTTTTCTCAGACCGTGTAGCTCACTGCTATGAAAAGAACCCCACTGAAAAGTGAACAAAGATGGCTTTGCTCGTGGAGGGATGAACGTAGCAACTTCCCATGCATCACATACAACATTTCTGAGTTGTTACTCAGACGCATCTTTTGTCCTGCTCTTTCGATAATTCAAATGTGTAAGTTGTCACTCTCGCTACAAGGCAGGGCAACGTCGCGGCGCAGGAGGGCCAGATGCCACACAGAGCTCTTTGCAATAAAGAAATCCATCAATCCTGCTTTTCTGATTTTCTCAAGCCACCAGCCAAGGAGTGACACCCTTTATAAGGTGAAAACAAAAGAAAAATGAACCCCCTCTAGAGAAACACATCTTTTTGATTCGAGCTAAAAGACACGCAGTTAGTGATTTGTAGAAGCCATACAATTTGACCACACCACAAAGTGATATGTATACATACTTCAAGTTGGCATCATGCTTGGTTTGGGGTGTATGGGTAGAGTCTTTAGTCATTTAAGCTGGTAGTATGGATGGTGTGGAGATAAAATGGCAAACACACCAAGATCTTGTTTAAGAGCCAAAGCCGATCCCTTAGTCGCTTCCTCCTCCTCCTTTTCGGTTTACCCTGTTAGTCTCTTTTGGTATCCACTCTCATTCTGGGCCATGCAAAGCCGGGCAAACACGCCCTTGTGAATAAGAGTTTCTTGCTGGTCAAGTCTCTAAATTCCACAGTGCTGATGTGAATATAACAAACATTGCCATGGGCACACGGAAGTGACAGGAGCAGCTACGTGTGAGCTTCATGACTTGCTTTTTTTTATGTATACACATACATCCACTTTCCTTTATATATATTTTTTTCACTTAATCGTTTCAGGAATTAAAAAAAAAAATGTATGAATACAAAAAAGTGAAGCTTTATTTACAAACTCCATGCGTTTTGTGTTAGACTGATCACTGTAAAGAAAACACAAAGATGTGAATGTTTTAATAGATGGAAAAAGGGTAAAGACAGTTTCAAAGGCCAAAGGATGTGAGTTACTACTCACTGGCTTATATGAATGAATAAACTTCATGCTGTTATTATGTAAACAGAGCTGTTGAAAGCTCTTTATCCCTAACATTTAACCACACTTTACAAAATATCTTTAGAATTTTTGAGAATCTTAAACTTACCTTCTGCCAACAGCCTGGCATTGGAAGTCCATCTGGACCCTGTGGTGGAGAAAAAGAAAAGAAAAAAAGGAAATATGCAGTGTCAGTCAGTATATGTATATGTGTTAATCATTCTTGTTTTTCTTTTCATTTCCTTAATAAATCAATATATTAAAGTTTGAACAGGCTTTTGAGGTAATATGTTTAACTAAACTGAAACCCCAAAGTGGCTAGCCATAACATTTGTGTCAACTCATGTATTTCATGAGACGGTGATTGTGCCAGTCAATGGTGCATGCAAAGACAATATTTATACAACAAATAAATAAAATAAATAAACAAACAAACAAACAAATCACTTTCATTTATTCATTTATGCTTAAACAAACCCGACATGGTAATGAGAAGCAAGCTGATTAAAAAATAAAGCAATTCTGAATTGGCCATGAATAGTCAAAACTCAAATGTGGTATTGACACTGCAAACACTTAGTCTTTGATCAAACATTGTAAATAGGCATGAGAAAAAGTCAAACTGAACTATTCATTCAAATTATCATTAATAATTTTATGAAAATGTATTAAAATGCTATATTGCATATATACATACATGCTCTAAATGTTTACCTTCTTTTTTAATAATAACATGTTTATTCAGAATATGAAAATGATACAGTCAAATGTATAAATATCTGAAGCCATTAAACATGGTGATTCAGGATATGGATTGAAGATCATTATTTTCTTCTTCAGCAGGATCGAGTGCCCAATTGGAACAGATTTATGAGAGGGAACAGGAGAGGGTTAAAGGCTGGAGGAGAGAGACTCATGCTGACACTGAACTAAATAATCTCTCGGGAATGGATTATTAGAGGATAAGGTTAATTAAGACAGGTTATTTCATCTTAGGAGAGCAAACACTATTCAATAAGCAGAAAGAGTACGCTACTTATTTTTATTTTTTTATTCAATTATTTTTACTTAGGAAAACAAGAATAAGATTTAGTTATTCCAGCAGGTGATAAAAATCACTAAAATTATGATATTGGGCGAGTGAATGCAGTTTTCAGTAAATATTACATACATACAAAAGAGTGAATTAAACTATTAGGGAATACATGAGTGCTATTGATGCTATTATACAATTGGGGAAAAACATGTTAAAATGTTTTTGACTTTACCTGTAGAAAGCAGGCATGCAGTACATGTGTTAAAGGTAAAAAGGCAATGAGATCCTGTAAGCTGTGCTCCACTATTTATAAGCAATGCATGGAGGTTAGAGTTGAAGCTTCTTCAGCAAAAGCATGGATGAGAGGTGCTCAGTGGTGTGGGTGCAGAGTTAGGCAGCATGCACAGGAGAGGTAGGAAAACAGGATACTGTACCAATTGGCACGGGGCATCCAGCCCATCCAGGCCAGGCTGACCTGGCTCGCCCTTTTCACCCTTAAAGCCCCGGAAACCCTGTCATAGAAACGGAACTAGGAGTGTTACTAGGATAGAGGCTGCAGGCACCCTTCCGGCCACCCTTTGATAGGGCACGGAACAGGGCAGAGAGGAGTGGCCCAGTGGTTTCTTGGTAATCATGTTACCCCCTTTCTTTAATATGGACAATGTTTTACCCTAAAAGAGACCAATTTGCCCAGGCTTTTGTACTAGAAAGCAACTTGCGTGGTTTGCAAGATTAGGAATTCTATATCCTAATCCCCCGGGAACAGTTTTAAAAAGATTGTTGGAAGTATTTGTTTTAGCAAAACAACATAGCTATTTCAGATATCAAGGATGAGGTGGGTTGCCACTTTGACCACGGGACAACTCTTCCCTTAAGGGTCCGCTGTCTTACTTCAGGGGCAGTTTTCCAGCTCTCGGCTGGGACATACCAGTGGGCAGGGTGCATCTAATCCAGGGGCACCCTGTTCTCCTTTCTCCCCCTTAGGCCCCTTTTTGCCCTTCTTTCCCTTCTCCCCCTGTGGACACAATAGTTTGGTCAGCTGAAGAATATGTCTGATCGGAGTTTGTAAAATATTTTAAAATGTGTACAGTGTTTTGAGACCAGTATTTTGTGTGTGCGCGTGTGTTTTTATTTTTTTATTAAACTGTATTTAAAGCCGAACTTTACTTTTTTTTTTTTTCATGTTGATATGGTAGTCTTGGAGTTTAAAACTTAGTTGAAAATTGGTGGCGTGGATACAGCATAATGAAAAAGCTGATGAATTTAAACATTTTTAAAAGGTACTATTCATTTCTTTAGGGGTATTTAATGAAGAAAAAACAAACTCTGTGCACCTTTAACTACTGAAACATAATATATTCTGACAATAATCAGTCTTATTTCCTAAACTGTCACATTATAAAAATTCAATGCATAACTGAATGAAATGTACAGTAACTACATTTTTAAACATCCATTATAGTTTTACTGAGAAGTGTTACTAAGAAGGGAAGCTTGTGAGGGAGTCTTTGAGGGAAAGGAAAAGTTAGATGGGAATACCAGACAGGAGGAAGTGGGATGAGAGTAGGTCAATTACAGTTGAAGGGAACAGGATTGACAGTAGTCTTACAGGGCACAAGGGAAGAGAAAGAGAAGCAGGGAAATACCCCACAGCAGCCCACTGCCCAACAAACCACACAGAAAAAAGAAACTGTATCATGTCATCACAAACACAGAGAAGTCAGTTACTTCCAACATTCATTGCTTCTTGGTTATATCACTAAATTAACCATTATGCATGAATTAAACATTATACACAAACAGCTCAACCCATTTGATTACATTCATTTGTCATTTTAAATGATGAAAAATTAATCTATGGTAAATTTGGATTAAATACCAAAAACAAATGCGATGAAATGGTCATGCTGTGTGCGCACATATTTATAAGAAAGCGATGCAGTTTTATTGGAAAATTACTGAAAATAAAATAACTGGAAATATAGCCGCAAGCGGCAATTATCAGGGTCCAAGCACAAACGACTCATGAAGACAATACAGTTATACATTGGCCATGTCTTTAAGTGTATCTGTATGAAAGTATTATTCTATGTACTATATAAGAATAGACAAATAATATTATCATTTCAATTTTAATTGCACAGCAATACATTCAGTCATGTCTGGCAACTTTGGAGATCACAGATTTGTTTGCAAACTGATAAGACTTTTAGATTTTAAATTAGACTTCATTAAATTTTATGAAACTATAATGAGTTTTATGCATAGTAAATCTATTGAACAATTTACACATAATTTAAACTATGAGACCTAAAAGGGATTGTTATTATGTGGTTCCGCTTTGGTGGAAAACATTGGTATTCTGGCCTTTATCTCTAATTCCCATTGATATGAATTGAATATATATATATATATATATATATATATATATATTGCTGTTAGCACCTCGAGCATCAGAAATTCATGAAACTCTCATGTTTATTCAGAATGTCCCGTTGACTATCTATATTATTATTTCCTTTATTTTATCCTGGAGAATCACATTGAGATATTACTATCTCTTCTTCCAGAGTATGTATATATATGTATCCATTTTGTTATGTTTGGACACTGTAGAAATAGAACAATTTGTGCAAATTGGCATTTCCACACCCATAAATGAAAGTTTAGAGATAATCATAAAAAATAGACTTAATCTTGAACAGAGCAAGGTTTCACACAGTAGATTTATTAGCTACACCGTAAAATAGCTGCTTATAGCGCCACCCTGTGGCCGTTAAAAAAAGAAAGAAAAAAACTGGTTTATATAGTTGTTTTCACACAATGGATGCATATTCAGATTTTATGTTATTAGCCGCTGAAATTTGATTGGCTGCTAGCCATGATTTTTGAAGTATCTTCAAAGAGTCATTAGTATGTTATGACGTCCACCAAAGAGCATCATACCAGTGCTTCAATTTCATAGAGAGTGGCGTTCCCGTAGATCCAAACTTCGCTTGGTGGGAATTCCGAAAGGTTTGGAAGGCCCGCAGCGCAACCTACGAAGTTCGTGGCAGATGCTTTGGTGGAGATATTTGATCTTCCATCCTGAACCTCCACTCCTTGCTTGTGCACATCGTAACTACACTTGCACCGAAACCTGCGGAGGGTAGCCGTCCGCAAGCCTTCGTAATTTGCTTCCATCGCTACGACGTCAAGGAGGATATTTGGCGCAAAGCGAGCCGGGGTGGGCAGCTTAAGTTCAGAGACAAAACTGTGTTCGTCTTCCTGGACTTTCCGCCTAAGATAGGTAAGAAGCGGGCTGCCTACTACGAGGTGAAACGTCTACTGAGGTCCATGCCAGATGTTAAGTATGGTCTAAAAGGTCTAACCAGCTTCAGAATCACAAAGAACGGCGCTGAACATATGTTTGATCCTCCAGCCGCGGCACGTGCTTTTGTGAAACAACACCTAATACCTGCTTGAACACCTATAAATGTGCTGGAACTTATAATGTCTCATTTTCTCTGGTTCAGAGACTATTGAAAGCACTTTTCTCAGTTGTGTGGTTTAATCTGTTAAGATTTATTCTTTGATTGGATTATAATTTTTTTAATTTTTTATCTGTATCAGAATATATTCGCTGTATTTGTTATTTGTTTGCGGAGATGCGTCCGAGGTAAGAATCACAGTAGGCTTGTTTGAGATGCGCCTTGCCTCGCCTGAAATGTGTGTGAGAGTAGGCGGCTGCAGTGAGAGGAGGAGCGAAGAAAGCGCAGGCAAGCCGGACAGATCTCGCTTCTGGCACATTTTCTCGCAGTGGATCTGACACCTGTGATCAAAGGCGGATATCGTGAGATTCACAGGATTCACACTCGTGCACGGTGTTGCTTATAAACTGGATGTAGTTTAAGTTCTGTTGCTTTTATATGAAAATAAATATAATGAACAAGACACCCAGAGTAGCCAACTTGTTATTTAATTACAAATACCTGTTTATCAAATTTTTTTCTTTAATAGAGACACGTGTTTATATAATATATATATTTTTAATAAAAATAACATCACATAACCCATATTGCACTGTCAGAGAGTTTATTCACACATATTGTACGTATACAGATAAAATATGATACCAGAGTTTTAAAATCAAACATTTTAAAAGGGAACAATACATCACGGTTATTTCAACCAATGAGCATTAAGCTGCGTCGTCAGCAAGTTGTTTCCCGTCATGCTTTTGATCAGCGCAGTTGGTGGAGAGCAACTGCGCGCGACTGCAGAATCCGACACGTGCGCCTTGCTTTCGCGAGAGTTCCCTTTCGAGGGAACTTCCGCTGCGTCTAAAATCAACACTAGGGGAACGCCTTCAGCGTGACGCGTCTGAAGCCTGTATGGAACTAGTCCAATCTTGATTCGTGCTGCGTGATGACGTCACTCGTGACGCCGCATGTGACGGTGAACCGGAAACTATAAAAGGGCACTGTTAGCATAACAGCGCCAGCTTTCTGATCTTCAGCAAGCGTTCTATGTGACTGTGTGTCTTATTTGGTGTTGTTTGTGATTGTATCTAGTTATTATGGCAGCAAAGAAGCAGTTCAGACAGTGTGCGTCCCCTTGTCCACGCTTTTTGAGCGAGGGTGACACACACTCGTTCTGTGTTGTTTGTTTGGGAATGGAGCATGCACAGGCAGCACTCGAGGGTGCTGTCTGTGCAAATTGTGATCTCATGCCTATGAGAACGCTCCGTTCCCGCCTGTGTCTGTTCAGCGAGTCAGGACAGGCACGCGCTCCTCAGGGATCAGGTCCCGCGTCTGCTGAGGCAGCGCGGCGCTTGCATTCCTGGGGATCGCAAAGGGATCTGGTTGGGGATGTTGAGACGGCTGAGGCCCTTTCTCAAAATTCATCGACCAGTTCCCATGGTCCCGCGCACGGTTCGGGAGCCCGCCCTGCGGCTTCTCCCGCCCGTGATGAGGACCAGATGCTTGAGTTGTCTGCCTTTGAGGAGGTGGACGATTTAAGCATCGATGCAGGGGAAAGTGGGGATCTGCCACCCCACTCCCCTGCATCTGAGGAGTTGCTGGAGGTTGTGACTAGGGCTGTGGCCAAATTAAACATAAGTTGGCCACCAGAAGTGCAGGAAGCGACAGTAAAAAGCAAACTCGATGAGCGCTTCCTGCAATCCCAGTCACAGCCTTCACGCCGGAGTCTTCCATTTTTCCACGATCTCCACACCGAGATGTCGAGATCGTGGGATAAGCCCTTCTCTTCTCGACTTTCCAGCCCCAATATAAATATATATTCCACTATAATGGGGTCGAGAGAGATGGGTTATGGGACGATGCCTAGGGTTGAAGAGACGTTTGCGGCTCATCTCTCGCCCGAAGCTGCATCGTCCCTGAAGGCTCCGGCGCTTCCCTCCAAGCCCTGCCGTACAACATCGGCCTTGGTTGGGAAGGCATATATGGCGGCAGGTCGGGCTGGTGCATGCCTGCACACAATGGGGCTCCTGCAGGCATACCAGGCCGACCTGTTGAAAGAGGTGGACGATAGCGGGGAGGTCGGCCGCGACGATATTCAGGAGATGCGTCGTGCGGTCGACTTGTCTCTTCGTGCTACCAAGGAGACGGCCCGTGCAATCGGCCGTTCTATGGCAGCCTTGGTAGCAACGGAGAGGCATTTGTGGCTGAATTTGTCGGGTGTCGGGGACAGGGACAGGGCCTTCCTCCTCGATGCCCCGATTTCGTCTTCTGGCCTCTTTGGCGACGCAGTCGATACTGTCGTCGAGAGGTTTCAGGAGACGAAACGACAGTCAGCCGCTTTAAAACAACTTATCCCCCGCCGTCGTCCCAGGTCTTGTGGGTCTGCTGGCAGGGGGCAGTCCCATGAGGCGGTCGCCAGCTCCTCCCATATTCAACAGCAAAGAGAGAGTGTTGCTTCTCGTGCTCCCCTGAAAAAGGCTTGGAGCCAGAGGTAACCCTCTCAACCGAAGTCTTCCCTGCCGAAAGCGGATCTGAGGACCGTTATTCAGGCGAGGAAGGCTTCGGCGAAGAGGTCCTGACGTGTTGCGCAGGCCTCTGAGGGCGTTCCCCCCCGCGATCGGGCATCAACAACTCGCTCCTTCGCGGAGCCCTCAGGAAATCGATGTTTTCTTCCCGCCGCCAAAGGCGCTTCGGGACGCATCGGTTTCCAGCGAACGCAGATCGCAGTGTCCACCCGTAATATTGGTGGCCCGGTCGAGTTCGCTTCCTCTCAAGAGGCCTGCAGAAAAATTATTTCGGTTAAAACCTGCCAGTCATCTGCTTCAGGTTACCGATATTTTAAATATAACACCAGAGGTCAGTCTCGAGAGGCTGATCCCCCTAGCAGAATATTTAGACTCTTGGAAAGGTCTTCAAAATATATCTCAGTGGGTCCTGCATATAATAGAGAAGGGGTACAGAATCCAGTTCGAATATCGCCCCCCAAGATTCAGCGGAGTCGTGCACACGCTGGTCAGCTCTGAGCAGGGTCAGTTCATGGAACAGGAAGTTTAGTCCCTCTTGGCGAAGGAGGCCATAGAGTATGTTCCTCCTCAAGAGCAGGAAACCGGGTTCTACAGCCGGTACTTCATAGTTCCCAAAAAGGATGGGGGTTTACGTCCCATATTAGATCGCAGGGTACTGAACTGGTCTCTGAGGAGATACAGGTTCAAAATGTTGACCATACCTATCATCGTAAATCAAATCAGATCCGAGGACTGGTTTATAACGATAGATCTAAAGGATGCATATTTCCATATTTCCATCTTTCCGCAGCACAGGAAGTTTCTAAGGTTTGCTTTCGGGGGAAAGGCTTACCAATACAAGGTTCTTCCATTCGGCCTAGCACTGTCACCACGCACCTTCACCAAATGTATGGATGCTGCTCTTGCTCCTCTCAGACTTCAAGGCATTCGCATCCTCAATTACATCGACGACTGGCTAATTCTAGCAGAGTCGGAGGTATTGGCAGTTCAACATCGAGATGTTGTTCTACACCATTTAAGGTGCTTGGGACTGAGAATAAATGTCAAGAAGAGTTCGTTGACTCCTCTGCAGAGGACTATTTTCCTGGGAGTAGTTTGGGACTCAATCACGATGCGGGCACAATTGTCTCCTGCTCATATAGATACCATCTTGACCACAATAAAGAGTTTCAGGCTGGGCCAAACCATCACTGTCAAGCACTTTCAGAGAGTGCTGGGTCTCCTGGCGGCAGCGTCCAGTGTGATTCCTTTTGGCCTGCTGCACATGAGAGCCTTGCAGTGGTGGCTCAAGACCAAGGCTTTTCGCATTATCAAGGTAACACGCAGGTGCCTTCATTCCTTGATAATGTGGAAGAAACCTTGGTTCCTCTCCCTAGGTCCTGTGTTGGGGGCACCGTGTCAACGGAAAATTGTGACCACGGATGCTTCCCTTACAGGCTGGGGTGCGGTCATGGAAGGCCGCTACACCAGGGGTCCTTGGAAAGACCACCATCTATCTTGGCACATCAACTGTCTGGAGATGTTGGCGGTAATTCTGGCTCTCAAGCACTTTCTTCCGGACCTCAGAGGCCATCATGTTCTGGTGCGAACAGACAATACATCTGTGGTCGCCTATTTGAATCGACAGGGGGGCCTGAGGTCGCGCCCTCTATGCAGACTGGCGCACCAGGTCCTCCTGTGGGCCCAGGGCAAACTTCTGTCTGTCAAGGCTATGTTTATCCCTGGAAGCACCAATGTGGGAGCAGAAATTCTGTTGAGGCAGGGGTTGTAGCCCGGGGATTGGAGACTCCACTCAGAGTCGGTGGAGCTAATATGGGAGGAGCTTGGACAGGCCGAAGTGGATCTATTTGCCACTCACGAGAATACTCACTGTCCACTTTGGTTCTCCCTATCGCATCCAGCTCCTCTGGGTCTGGATGCTATGGTACAGACGTGGCCGAGGCTACGTCTGTATGCGTTTCCCCCTATGGCTCTGCTCCCAGGGGTTCTAGAGAGAGTCCGGCGGTACGGGATCAGCTTACTTCTGGTAGCCCCGTACTGGCCGGCACGAGTGTGTTTTTCAGACATCATGGTTCTTCTAGCAGGCCCTCCTTGGCAGACCCCGATCAGGAGGAACCTTCTTTCTCAGGCCGAGGGCACAATATTTCACCCTCAGCCGGAGTTGTGAAAACTGTGGGTCTGGCCCCTGAGGGGGACCAGCTCATCAATACTGGTCTCTCAACTGAGGTTGTGGAGACCATTTTAAACTCTAGAGCCCCCTCCACGAGGAAACGTTATTCTTTGAAATGGAATATTTTTAACTTATGGTGCAGAGAACTTCAGTTGGACCCAGTTAACTGCCCGGTGTCTTCAGTGCTGGAGTTCCTCCAGAGTCGCTTCTCTGACGGGCTCTCCCCGTCCACGCTTAAGGTCTATGTGGCGGCCATAGCTGCCTTCCACACGCCTCTAGGGGTGGGCACTTTGGGGAGACACCCACTTATTGTTCGTTTCCTTCGTGGAGCAAGGAGGATGAGGCCTGTCGTCCAGTCCAGAGTTCCCTCTTGGGACCTGACAGTGGTCCTCGAAGGGTTATCCCTGGCCCCCTTCGAGCCATTGGATGAGGTGTCAGAGAAATTTATGTCCTTTAAGTTGGCCTTCTTGCTGGCAATTACGTCCCTCAAAAGAGTTGGGGACCTGCAGGCTCTATCGGTTGCTCCCTCTTGTCTTGAGTTCGCTCCTGGCCGGGTGAAGGCCATTCTCCACCCTAGACCTGGCTATGTGCCTAAGGTGCCGTCAAATGTGGCATGGTCTATAGTTCTTCAGGCGTTTCATCCTCCACCGCATGTGTCGGATGAGCAAGCTAAGCAACATTTATTGTGCCCGGTCCGAGCCCTTGAGGTCTATACCCAAACGACCTTGGGTTGGAGGAAGTCAGACCAGCTTCTTGTGTGTTTTGGGTCAATTAAGAAGGGGTTCTCCTGTTTCTAAACAGACTATCAGTAGATGGATTGTAGAGGCTATATCCTCAGCTTACGAGGCGCGCAGTTTGGTATGGTATGGTATGGTATGGTATGGTATACTTTATTGTCCCCAAAGGGAAATTTGTTTTGGGGTCACAAATACAAGCACTGCAGCACCAGACATTTAAAACAAACACAATACATAAAAAATAGGGAAATACACATTTAAAATCAAGTATTTGGCCTCACAATACTGTGTGCACCGGAGGGTACCCGGCATAATGCCACTAAACACTGGAAAAATGTTTGGCATCACACCATACTACCCACTGTAAAATGATTGGCATCTCATCACTCTCTCCCTCCACTGGGACGCAAACGGCATCACACCACTCTGTATGATAAAAATTAATAGGCATCACGCCACTCTGTATGCTAAAAATTATTAGGCATCACGCCACTCTGTCCACTATAGGCATGTGCCGGTATCAAATTTTCATGCTGCGGTTAATTGATTGAGCTTTTATCACGGTATACGGTATTATTACGATATTTTAATTGCTCGAGAGAAACAGATGGATTGTGGGTTTCTAAAAAAACAACAACTTGGATCACAATGCGAGTTTTGACTTGCATCAGTAATTGTGATTTTCAAAACATATGGTAACTAAACAGAATTTTATTAATAATAATAATTAAATAATTATTCGTTACATTTATATAGCTTTTTCTGGGACCTCAAAGCGCTTCACATATGGAAGGGGGAATCTCCTCAACCACCACCAATGTTCAGCATCCACCTGGATGATGCGACGGCAGCCATATTGCGCCAGAACGCCCACCACACACCAGCTTACTGGTGGAGAGGAGACAGAGTGATGAAGCCAATTAGTATATAGGGATGATTAGGAGGCCATGATGGACAGAGGCCAAGGGGCAAATTTGGCCAGGATGCCGGGGTTACACCCCTACTCTTTTTCGAAGAACATCCTGGGATTTTTAATGACCACAGCGAGTCAGGACCTCGGTTTAACGTCTCATCCGAAGGACGGTGCTCTACGGTGCTTATTAAGTTTAGTGACAACATGTTACAATGTTTACATGGTACAATGACTGGTAGGCTACTGTTTGTATTATTCAATTAAATTCTTGGATTTGATTTCAATCTTAATTCAATATTGACTCATTTGGATAAATATTAGGTAGGCTACAGTCTGCATGTTAATATTTCATTAAATGCGGTTTTCATTATAATAACAATTATGTAATGACAAGTAAACATAATAAATATGTAATATAGTGCACATATTGAGCAAAATACTCCTCGCTATTTTTTCTAGTCAACTAATGTGGTGGTCATTAAATGGCTTTCCTGAGGTAAATGTAACGTTCTGTGACACAACTGTTCTCCTGCAGTTTTATTTACCTCTTTCCGTGTTTGAAAAACACTGATTGATCGATATTATGTATGAGGCAAATACCTTTCGGTAAGTTGTACTGTATCTTTAAATAAAAAGTAAAAGATGATCGGTTTACTTGAACTGAGGCGCAGCGATCTGTCACAATGGACAGAATTTAAGAGCTGATTTTTTTTTTTTCATATCAAAAGTAACCTGCTCTGTCTAGTCTTTCGGTGTCAGTGTCTTCTTTGCTCCGCGATTTTTCTCTGAGTGAGAGCGTGTGAAAAGTGTCAATTGCGTAAAGCGCCTTAGACAGAACGGGGAATGCGCGGCGCTGGCCGCTAAGTTCAACGTTGCCCTTCAGATACAACGCAATTTGCTATTTTGCAAATAAAAAGTTGAACTATTTTGAACTTTGACTCCGGCGTGCTTTGGTCGACGCAGCAACAAAACGTCCCCGCGCGTATTCTGCGTCCTGTCTGAAAGGCGCTTGAGTCTCAAGCTGAATGCGTGAGAGTTGGCAGCCCTGCGGGGGTTAAATCGTCGGCAGGCAGCGTTCCTCCTTCCGCCATGCTTCTACTCCATGTGCACACAGTGCTTATACATGTGGGGATTGTTTACATCAGAGTGCGCACGTGTTTTGTGCAGCATATACGCAGTGTTTAAGCGGTTGATGTAAAATAAGCTAATGCGGGTTCGAAAAGTCTAAATTCGAATCTATTATTTTTCACGGTATTTTGAAGTGCCCGCGATAACAATATCGTGCATATTCATTATCGCGATTTATCGCATTACCGAATACCGGCACATGTCTAGACCACTATAAAGTAATCGGCATCACACTACTCTGTACACTAAGAATTAATTGGCATCACACCACTCTGTCCACTATAAAGTAATCGGCATCACGCCACTCTGTCCACTATAAAGTAATCGGCATCACACCACTCTGTCCCCTATAAAATAATCGGCATCACGCCACTCTGTCCACTATAAAGTAATCGGCATCACGCCACACTGAACACTAACAATTAATTGGCATCACGCCACTCTGTCCACTATAAAATAGTCGGCATCACACCACTCTGTACAAGATTAATTATTATTTCTACTTGATATTATTTAATAACTTAACCGCTGAAGGAATGAATGAGTTCTTAAACCGGTTTAGTCTACAACTAGGCATTCTAAGTCTTCTCCCAGATGGCAACGTTACGAACTCAGAGTGCAGGACATGTGTTGTATCATACATAATCTTATTTGCCTCCCTTAATATAGATTTTTCATATAGGGTCTGCAGATAAAGGGGTTCTGTTCTGCCCATGACCTTCATGGCCGTTCGAGTAAGACGTCCGAGCCTAGCTTTCAAATGTACTGTTAAATTACCGTACCAGAGATGTATTCCATAAGATATCACATTCTCCAATACAGCCTGATAAAACAACATCATAATCCTGCTACTGACCCCATAAAGTCTCAGCCTTCTCAAAAAATACAGTCTTTGTTGTAGCCGAGTGCACAAGGTATCTATATGAGCCTGCCACGTAAGAGAACAGTCAATGTAAACACCCAGATATTTATAGGAGGACACTTGTGTGATAGGAACATCATGGATATAAATAGAGCTATGGTTTTCAATTGATTTTGGATCAAAAATCATCTCTTCAGTTTTCTTCACATTTACAATCAGGTGGTTAGCATCACACCACTCTATAAACTGATTAATCTCAGAGCAGTAAGGCAAAATGTCTTGATCTTTATATAACAAACTAAGAATCGCAGTATCATCACTAAATTTCACAATGTAATTGTTACTATTAAACCTCCCACAACTGTTTGTATACAATGTGAAGAGAACTGGGGAGCTCACACACCCCTGAGGGGCTCCTGTACTAATGTCATGAGAGTCAGAGATCTTCCCATTAACCCTAACCCGTTGGGATCTGTTTGTTAAAAAAGAAAAATACCATTTAATAATAAACGGATTTACATCCATCAATTTAAATTTCTCCAATAATAAATACGGTTGCAAAGTGTTAAAAGCTGAACTAAAATCAATAAAAAGTAAACGCGCATATGCCTTTGGATCATCCACAAGATGGGTAATACTTCCCACTGCATCATCCGTACTCCTACCCTGCCTATACGCAAACTGCCATGGATCTAGTTTTAACATAACTTCATTTTTTAATAAAGACACCATGTACTTCTCAAAACATTTCATTACTATTGATGTTAGTGCAACAGGTCTAAAATCATTATTCTCAGACGGATGTGGCTTTTTTGGAATTGGAATGATCACAGCTTTTTTTCCAGAGCGCAGGAACTATATGTGAGTCCAATGAACGTTGAAAGAGTGTACACCACACTGGAGTGAGTTCTGCAGCACAGGTTTTCAAAAGCTGTGAAGAGATCCCATCAGGTCCCTTCGATTTCTTAGTACATAGCTGCTGAAACATTGATTGCACCTTAGAACTATCTATTATTAATCTACTGCCCATATCATCTGTCAGAGAACCTTTAACAGATCTGCATTTATCAGAGAAGTCATGAGTTTGAAACCGCAGATAGAAGTCATTGAGTTCATTAGCTTTCTGTAAATCGTCATTAGTATTTATAAGTGTACTATTTCTATCCATGTTAGTAACAACCTTCATTGTATCCCACATTTTTCTCGAATTTGAAGTGAAAAACTGGTGCTCAATGAAATCTTTCTGTCGCCCCCTTGCTTCTTTTATCTTTTGATTAAGCTCTTTTTGTATTATTTTCAACCCAGCAAGATCATGGTTTCTAAATGCGGCATTTTTCCTGTTGATACAACTCTTAATTTCTTTACTTATATAAGGTTTGTTGTTTGGATACATAATAACATTTTTTTTAGTGAGTACATTGTCCACACAAAAGTTGATATACTCCGTTATTGTCACAGTAGTCATATCAATGTCCATATCGTTAAAAACGTTCCAATCTGTACAAAGGAAACAACCTTTGAGTCTCTCTATGGCATCGTCCGACCAAACTGTTACTTCCTTCATGCATAGTTTATTGCGTTTGAGCATAGTCCTGTATGTAGGAATAAGATGGATAGTATTGTGGTCAGAGTTAGCCAGCGGAGGTTTCACTCTGGCTTCGTAAGCCTTTTTAATATTGCCATAGCACTTATCTAGGGTTCTGTCCTTTCTTGTCCCGCATTTTACAAATTGTTCGAAGCCAGGCAAGAACAGTTCCAGCTTGCATTGATTAAAATCACCTAATATAAATACGGGAGCCTCTGGCGAGGCCTGTAATTGTTGGTGAACACAGTCCGCTATACACTTTGCTGCTTTAACTGCATTTCCGCTAGGAGGGACATAGACGGCACAAACGACGACGCTACCAAACTCCCTCGATAGATAAAAAGGTCTCATTTTCAAGCACAGAACTTCAGCATCAGGACAACAGATTGTGTCCTTAATTGTGTACTGTTTACACCAAGCGTTACTCACATACACAGCCAGACCGCCGCCTCTGATTTTCCCTGACTGGGCATTCCTATCCGCCCGCACCAGCGAGAATCCATCCAGCCCCAGAGCAGCGTCCGGAACATCCCGGTGCAGCCATGTTTCCGTAAACACCATCAAACTTGAAGTGCGATATTCAAAACATACTTTGGAGTTAGCTCGAAGTTCCTCCATTTTGCCATGCAGTGATCTGGCATTGCACAAAATCATCGATGGTAAGGGTGGTCTGTTTCCTCGTCGTCGGAGACGTTGCCGTATTCCCCCTCGTTGCCCCCGTCTCCTGTGCCTTCTATTGCGTTCAGTTGACGACCCCCCGCAAACAGGTAGATTCAAAGGAGGAGGCCCGGCATGGCGGAGCGCAAGGAGTGCGTCTCTGGTGTAACTAATTGACGTCCATAACGCCACACCTGGGTGTGTTTGGCACTGTGCAAGGTATCCCCATACAGCAACCACTAGGCATAGCTGAACAAACATTGCCATCCTGGTATTGGCATAAAAACAGTCACAATGTAACCTAAAACTAAAGAACTTAAAACTAAAAAACTTATAACAAAAATAAAAACGGATAAAAAAACAAAACAAAAAACAAACCACAAACAACAAATTGGTGCAGTAGAGCAAGAGCAAGAGCCCGGGTCGTGTGCAGAGCAGCGCCACCGGAAGTTTGCCTTCGCCTCTACTGGTAAAAGCCCACTCGACTAGAGCAGTGGCTTCCTCTAAGGCTCTACTGTCAGGAGTCTCTCTTCAAGAGGTCTGTGATGCCGCAGGCTGGACCTCTCCTCACACCTTCATAAAACATTACAGTTTGGATCTGCCCTCTACACCGGGGTCACAAGTTCTCTCGTCTTGAGTATGCCAGATTTCATACCAGGGCGTTTCTCTCGGAGTGGCGCAGTGGGCATTCGTTCCCCTAGTGTCGATTTTCGACGCAGCGGAAGTTCCCTCGAAAGGGAACGTCTCGGGTTACGACTGTAACCCTCATTCCCTGAGAAGGGAACGAAACGCTGCATCCCTCGGCCACTCCTTCGCGCTCCTGAGAACGTCTTGCTTCGACCAATTGAAAGCTGGCGCTGTTATGCTGACAGTGCCCTTTTATAGTTTCCGGTTCACCGTCACATGCGGCGTCACGAGTGACGCCTCAGGGAACGAGGGTTACAGTTGTAACCCGAGACGTTTTTTGACATAGCTACGTCAGCATGACATCAGAGCAAGGCGGACCGCACTCGGACACATTTCTAACCGGCATGCATCTCGCGCTGATCACCGGTGATCGGTTCAGCGCAGATTTTGCTCATCTCAAACAAGCCTAATATCTCCCACGCACATTGGGGGTTTACCTCAGGTACACTCTAGTTGGGGGAGTGTTAGCTTAGGCCAAGAGCACGGGGTGGGGGTGGCAGTGGGTCTTCGCACTAGGGTTCTTGAGGTGTGTTAATATGTTCTCGTTTCTTTGTTCATCTCATAAGCACATGTCTGCGCTGTTGCTCTTTTGTATTGTTTCATTCTTTTCTGTACTTGCTGTTCCTTAATTATTTGTGTTTTACAAGTATATTTTTGGTCCTCCTCCTCTCTTTTCTTTTCTTTAAATGATGGGTGGTAGAGCTAGTGAAGATGGTTTGGTGAGATGGGTAAGCTGGAACTGTAAAGGTTTGAATAGTCCAGTCAAACACAATAAGGTTCTGTTTCATCTTAGGAAACTGAAAGCTGAAAGAGTTTCTTCAAGAAACTCACCTTTGTTCATCTGACCATTTTAGACTGAAAAAAAACTGGGTGGGTCAAGTCTATCACTCACATTTTCAGTTCAAGTCCAGGGGCTGTGGCATTCTGGTACATAAATCCAGATCATAAGGGCAGATACGTCATTGTAACAGGAACTTTGTTTTCAACCCCCCTAATTCTTGCTAACGTCTATGCCCCTAATTATGATGATGTTTCCTTTATCACCACATTTTTATCATGTATATCTGGGCGGAGATTTTAACTGTGTGATGTGTCCACGACTTGATAGGTCCTCGAAAAAAGTCATATTTCTTTCAAAATGTGCAGCGATTGTTCAGTCTTTTCTGCATAACTACGGTATTCGTGATCCGTTTCGCTTTTTAAATCCTTCCACAAGGAAATTTTTTTTTTCATTCCTATTCACAAATTGATTATTTTTTTCTTGATAACAAACTTCTTCCATATCGGCAGAATTGCTCATATGAAAGCATAGTAATATCTGATCATGCACCAGCTGTGGAACTTAGCTTTCCAAAAGCACCCCCAAAGCATCATCAATGGTCCTTTAACCCTGGTCTATTAAGGGATAAGGAATTTGTAAAATTGATCTCCTCAAATATATCTTCTTTTCTTGAAGTCAATAATACTCAGGGTATAGCTTATTCTACCATTTGGGAGACCTTAAAATGTTATCTGCGCGGTTTAATAATTTCATATTCATCTTATAAAAATAGAGAGCGAAAGAGGCAACTAGATGAATTATCTAGTTCTATAACAGCTATTGATGTTCAGTACTCATTAAACCAATCTTCCAACCTTTATGAAGAACGTCAGATTTTGCAGACAAAATATGATCTGTTATCGACTGAAGAGGCTGAGAATTTGTTTTTACGAGCTCAACATAGGGTCTATGAGTTTGGTGATAAGACGGGTAAATTGTTAGCTTATCAAATTCGTAAAACGCAAATTCGTAAAACGTGACGCTTGATACCCCAACTTAAGTTACCTTCAGGAATTACTACCACTGACTATAAA
This sequence comes from Tiaroga cobitis, assembly GCA_030578255.1. NCBI lineage: Eukaryota > Metazoa > Chordata > Actinopteri > Cypriniformes > Leuciscidae > Tiaroga > Tiaroga cobitis. Next base: position 48,960,307 of record CM060597.1, read on the forward strand.
GAAATAAACTCAATTTAAACAATACTATGGAAATTTGTACACCCCGGAATCTCCTCAAGATGTATCTTTAATGAATTTTTTTTTAGATAAATTAGATTTCTCCACTGTGGAGAAGACTTTGTGTGATTTTTTTGGATGAGGATATTCAAATTGAAGAAATAGCTGATGCGTTTGCTTCCTTGAAAACAGGCAAGGCCCCGAGTCCTGACGGCTTCCCGTCTGATTTTTATAAAGCATTTTCTAAATTATTATGCTCTGTGTTGCTTTTGGTTTTTCAAAATTATGTACTTAAATATTTGAGTTCATGTAGCATTCTTTACTTAAAAATATACATATATTTTAAAGTAAAGAATGTTGGTAGAACTCAAATATTTAAGTACATATAACAAAGGTTTTCTTGCTAATTTTAAGTAAAATTATTCCAAGTCGGGATTACTTAAAAAGTATGATGCCAAAATGGTGCATATATATTTTAAGTAAATCCAACACATCATTTGAAGGGTAAATGCAGTTAAAATGAACATTCTTCCCAAATTTTTATATTTATTTCAATGCTTGCCCATATTTATTCCTAAGTAATTTTTCTCCGGTCTGGAAAAGACTATCTCGTCATTTATTTAGAATAACAAGCCAAGGCGAATAAGTCTAAAGCATCTTGTTAAGCCAAAAGAGGTGGGAGGTTTGGCTTTGCCAACTTTCAAACTGGGCAGCCAACTTTTATATTGTACTGGTGCCGGTATGATTTACAACTGTGTAAACCTCTTTGGGTGCAAATAGAGGCTGTATGTTTTTCCCCAGTCACGTTGACATCTTTGCTCTGTTCTTCTATCCCTCCTACTCATAGTATCTCGATTAAGAATCCAATTGTAAAACACTCTCTGAGGATTTGGACTCAGTTCCGCAGAGCTCTAGAGCTTAAGGGTCTTTCTTCAGCTGCACCCATTGCCAGTAACGCTTCCTTTCCGCCCTCTATTTTTGATGGGGCTTTCAATATTTGGAAGTCACAGGGTCTAGTTACAATTGATCAGCTATTTATAGATAATAATTTTGCTTCATTTGACCAACTAAAAAATAATTTTTCTTTGTCCCATTCCTATTTATTCCGGTATTTTCAAGTTCAGAGCTTGGCCCGTAAACATTTTCTGGAGTTCCCCTCTGCCCCTCCTAGTGGTGTCTTGGAGTGTATTTTAGATCAACATAAATGTATAAGGGGTGCCATTTCAAAGATTTACAGTATAATAAATGACAAACAAACCCCATCTAGAGGATCATTAAAATCTCCCTGGGAGCAGGACTTAAGTATTTTGTTAGAAGATGAAACCTGGGACTCTTAAAAAGGATACATTCTTCTTCAGTTAGCTCTAGGCATAGGCTTATTCAATTTAAGGTAGTGCATCGTGTTCATTGGTCTAGGGTGCAACTCGGCAAGATATTTCCTGATTTAGACCCCACCTGCCCACGCTGTGTTGTGGAGCCAGCCTCTCTGTTTCATTCTTTTTGGTCCTGTCCTAAGTTATTAAGGTTTTGGGGGGTAATTTTTAGTTGTCTCTCAGAAATTCTTACCACAGTAAGGCTGCGTTCACACTGCAGGGGCTTAATGCTCAATTCCGTTTTTTTTTTGGAAAAAATTTGCAAGGCAGTTCACATTTCCAATTAAATGCGACCTTTTGTGATATCCTATGTGAACGTGAACGTGAAATGACCTAGAAGTGACCCGCATGCGCAGAAGAGTACTCAACGGTCAACGACGTCACTTGTTGTTTGCAGAAGTAGCTAAACATGGATGTCAACAGGGGAGCTCGTTTAGCAATATTAAAGTTATTTTCCCAACAGAGCTAGCACAATTACAATCTTCTCATTCCTGCCTACTTCAACGCAGAATTATGACGTTTGCCGTTCAGATTGAAGTCGCATTTCAAAAGATCGGATACATATTGGATTTGGACCACATACCATAGGCCTGGGTCGCATTTGAAAAGATCGGATCTGTGTCGTTCAGACTGTCATGAAAAGATCAGATACAGGTCGCATAGGGGTAAAAAAATCGGAATTGGGTCGTTTCAGCCTGCAGACCCCAACCCATTGACAGCTTTATTTGGGGTTCTTCCGGAAAATGTTAATCTTACATCTTTAGAGATGGATAATATTGCACTTTGCACATTGTTGGCTAGACGGCTTATACTAATTAATTGGATGCTGCCATCTCCTCCAACCTACCGTCAGTGGGTTTTTGACCTACTTTTTGCCCTCAAACTTGAAAAGATTAAATTTGGAGTTAGAATGAAACCCGATCTTTTCTTGAAATCTTGGAGGCCATTTTTAGATTACTTTAAGGAGATGAGCTCTGGATGAACCCTTTTTCCCCCCCTCTGGTTTATTTAGTTGTTTATATGTATGCATATGTTACTGTGATTATATGTTCATCCGCATTTGAGCATTTTTTATGTTTGTTTATTTTATTTTTTTTCCCCAATTTTGTTGGCGCATAATTCAAGCATAGTTTGGCTTTGATAACTTTTTCCCAGCATGACCTGAAGATTATCCAAGTCAATTTTTGTGAAAATTGGATGAACGTTCTGGGATGAGTTTGAAAAGGTATGTGCTTGGACCCCTAATAAAAATAATAAGAAAATCAGTAAGAATACAATAGGGTTTCGTCACCTTCAGTGCTTGGACCTCAAAACAAAACGTCTCGGTTACTTATGTAACCCTGGTTTCCTGAATAAGGAATGAGATGCTGCATCAGTAGCTGGTGGTATGGGAATACCCCTAGGTGTCAACTGTCTGAAGCCCATAAAGAAATATGCCCATTAATTGGCTGATGATGTCACTCCTCAAGGCACTGTATCACCAGCGCTTCATAAGAAAGTGCTACGCAATCACTCCTTAGATTTTGATGATGGAAGCAAGCAGGAACGAAATAGAATGCAACCGAGATGTTCCCTTTCATGGGTCGACTCGACGCTGTAAGTAGCTGATGCAATGTCTTAAAGAAAATAGCTTAAAGCTAGAAAAACCGCCAACATCTGCATGCAATTAATCTGCCTCGTTTGCCTTTCCAGACTCCACAATAGTCTCCCTGAGTTTTGACCCACCATTGAAATGGTCTCATTTGAAACAGGCCCAGTGAAGCAGCTGCTGTGAAAATCAAGAGTCTGTGAATCAAACACTGATGTCCCACTCTATTCTGGAATCATTCAGACAGGTGCAAAAGAATAGAACACAAACAGCTGCACCTGTACAAACAGCTGCACCTCTTACACCTATTAAGTAAGAGTCAAATACTACCCCAAGAAACACAACAGAAACGACAGTAGAACACTCTTCCGGGGATTCATCCTCAAGGCCACACCTCACAAATAATTGAGGCCAGTCTCAATGCTGACATACCAAATCCTCCGACTGAGATTTGAATTCAACCAGAGAAATATGGTTGACACGATCAGGTGAGAGAGAGAGAGAGAGAGAGAGAGAGAGAGAGAGAGAGAGAGAGAGAGAGAGAGAGAGAGAGAGAGAGAGAGAGAGAGAGAGAGAAGAGAAAGAGAAAGAGAGTGAAAGTCTGCTCATTCTCCATTTCACACGCTTACCACATGTATCCTTGATCATGGGGACATGGCGGTACATACTTCCTAATTGACATTGTGTTTCACCACGAGGAAACGAGATCCACTCGAGTTGGTCGATGAAGCACGAAAACGGAAAGAAAAAACGAAAACTTTTATTACATACTAGATAAATTGCTTCCTGAAGAATTTAAATTAAGAGGAGTAATGATGCCTTATGGAGCACTGGTGACACAGTGCCTCAATTATTTCTATATGGGCTTCAGATGGGCTTCTGACGCAGTATTGAGTGAACCTATAAAAAGGAACCTTATTTATTATATTATGAAGGTTATGATATTTATAAAGGCTTATAAGTAAAACTTAGCATTGAGGTCAATGCAGTCTTATTTGATTTCACAGAACCTTGCATGAGTGAAAAAAAAAACATAACACTTTAAAGCAGAAATGTGTCAAGGCTACTGTAAATTTCTACTGTGCCTACTGTAAATTTCTAAGTGCCATGCTAATATCATCTACAGTATAAAACTGATATTGTATAACTAAATGTAATCGAAGACTCTTTATATGACCTATTTATATATTTAATTAAATAATGGTACATTTAGACATACAACATCTTAGACATTTAGACATCTTAAAAACTAAAATGGGGACTGGATTTCCTGCTTATTACATACAGTATTGCATTGACACATTCCATGACATTAAGACTGAACTTAATGGCGCAGTCTCAGTCTATGAAACAGGCAGGTGAAATCATGAATCATGCAAGAGAAGAAGCCAGAATACAGAGCCATTTCAAAAGCAAGAGCCTGTTGTCAATGGACTTACGCTGTATTTCTTGCTGGAGTATAATAAATATCTTCACTTTTCAATAAATTAAACAAACAATGACTTTTTTGGCTTTTATGATTATGGGATGGTAAAATGTCATGATAGTAATGAAACTGAATGATGACATAAATACTTAAACAAATACAGCTGCAGGAAAAAGTATGTGAACCCTTTGGCTTTACCTGAACTTTTACATAATTTGGCAATTTTGAGCTGATGTGAGCAACAACAATAGGGGTTATGCGCAACTTAACTTCTGTATTCTGTAAAACAGATCATATTGCTTCAGGTTCTTTTGTATGTGCTACGTGAAAAGAAAATGCTGTTTTACTCAAGAAAACTTAAAAGGAGCGAGCAAAGATGAGCATTACCAATGTCCCTCACATATGGAGATTTGTATCTAAAAGTTTTTTAATTTTCCTTCTTCACACTAAAGTTTAGATATTTTAATAGAATATAACGGCAATAACAAAGTGAATTAGGGTGGTTAGCTGATTAGCTTAAAAATCCATAGATATCGGTGTCAGCACATACTGCTGTTAACACTTTCTCTGACAAGCGGATGCAATGAAACCAGTGTTCCATTTTTTTCATGCAACGTTCGAAATATACCCTATAGACAAACAGTTTACTGAAAAAGGCACATATCATTTTGCCTTTACAAAAACACTGCGTAAACATTAGGGGTGTAACTGTACCCAAAAATGATGGTTCGATACATAACTCCCGTTTCGCTACAATTTAGGTACAGCAGGGGACAAAAATATTTATTTTTGTATTTGTTTGTTTGTTTAGAAATGATTTACTGAACAAGCTTTGTTGAATTTGTCTTTAAATAAAAAAATGTATGTAAATATTGCTGCAAACAGCAGCAATATACACTGCAGTTTATAATGCTGCTGTAATCGGGGGAAGAGATTTGAAGTACTTTACACATTTGGATGCAAAATATGTTGGCATAATATTTTAGAATTCGGTTAGAATTATTGCAGTTACATTTTAATCCCCTCCATCTTTATGTGCACCGGCACACGTTCATTGAAATCTTTAAAGTTAAGCGAAGGCTTACTTGCTGTCAGCATAATCCTTTAGGCGAAATGTAAATCATTTTCCAGATACTTAAATTTGAACATTTACAGGTACAACCTGTCACTTATTGGGGTCCCCTGGAAACATTTCCGTTGTAGTCTGTGTTATTTGCAGTGCGTTTCTGTGTTTGGTTGTCTTGTGAACTTTTGCAGCCCGTTTCTGTATTTGGTTGTGTTGTGAACTTTTGCAGCGCGTTTCTGTATTTGGTTGTGTTGTGAGTATTTGGAGCACACGTGTTGTGAAACTGATGAAGATGTTTTTTTAATTTGTGGGTGTTCTTCTGTTTGCATGTGTTTTCTTCAGTTGCAGCTCGTTGAGCTCTCTCGGCCACCGTACAGAGCTCCTGTGGGAGTAGAGGGGACATCACTGCTGGATGGTGTAACTTTGCTTTAAAAAGTGGATGTGACAGGTGTGTGGGGGGGGGGGGGGGGGGGGGGGGGATGGGGGGTGGGCCTAATACAATCAAATGTACCTATGTACAATAACATACCGATGTCCAGCAATCGATTTAAATAGTACATTGTGTTTAATTTGTTGTTTAATGAGATCTAATATGTGTTGGTGGCGAGAATTTTCACGTGAAGAGATACATCGATCCGACAATTACATGCATGCACTTTAATGGTCCAGTGGTAGAACTTTTGCCAAGTGTGTCAGAGGTTCTGGGTTTTAATCCGCACTCGTATAGTTTTTTTTTTTCTCATTAAAACCGATTATGTTTATCAGTGGTTGTATATCAAGCAGGGACAGGTTTGTGTGTGTTTTACTTTGTGATTTCACCAGAACGAATAGAGAGTCTCTGCAACGGATTGAAGCGCACGTCCGAGTGAAGACTGTGCGCTGGCCACAAGAGAACACTGTATCCGCACCACTGATCGCAGCGGCAACGAGCACTTTGACCACTTGATTTCAAAAACAACACATTTCCGCATGCTAGATCGCCTCTTATTTAACAAACGAACGAAATGAATGCTCTGCTAGTTAACTAGAGATGTTTTATTTATTTGTATTAGTTAAATCCGAGCCGCGAGATGTTTCAAAAGTGGTGGGGACAATATCGACCCTGGCAAAAAGTGGTGGGGACATGTCCCACCCGTCCCACCCGCAAATTACGCCTATGGCTGCAGCAGTGGAGAAAATTAGCCAAAAGAAACAGAGCTCCTGCGGGAGCAGAGGGGACATCACTGCTGCAGCAGTGGAGAAAATTTGGCTAAAGAAACAGAGCTCCTGCGGGAGCAGAGGGGACATCACTGCTGTGGCAGTGGAGGAAATTAGCCAGAGAAACTGAATCCCTGCGGGAGCGTGAAAGAACATCACTGCTGCGGCAGTGAAGAAAATTTTCCCAGAGAAACTGAGCTCCTGCAGGAGCGGGATGGAACATCACTGCTGCCGGAGTAGAGAACATTTTCCTAGAGAAACTAAACTCCTGCGGGAGCAGAGGGGACATCGCTGCTGTGGCAGTGTAGAAAATTAGCCAGAGAAATTGAGCTCCTGCGGGACATCACTGCTGCGGCAGTGGAGGAAATTTTGCTAGAAAACTGAGCTCCTGTGGGAGCAGGGACATAACACTGCTGTGGCAGTGAAGGCAAGGTTAGCAAAAGAAAATTAGCTCCTGTGGAAGCAGAAGGGACTGCTATGGCAGTGGAGCAGGTTAGCCAGAGGAACTGAGCTCCTGCGGGAGCGGGGAGTTAACACTGCTGTGGCCCTGAAGGCAAGGTTAGCCAGAGACGGAGCTCCTGGAGGAGCGGAGGAGATAACACTTCTGCAGCAGTGCAATAACAGAGTGGGCTCCTGCAGGAACGGGTGGAAAGACACTGCTTCCTTGAAGTAGAATATTTTCACTATTTTAACGGATTGATGGTTTTAATTGAGGCGGATATGGTGAGCTTGTAGGTTTAAGTGAGAGAACAAGCTGGAGCTGAAGAATTTAGCTGATAAGGATTCGGTGGTATGGGCATCTGTGTTGCAGAGAAGAGAGAAAATGATTATCTAGCTATTATCTATCTAGATTATTTGGGCAGGAGAGTTAGAAGGGGGAAGCCCCGGGGCAAAAGTTGTTTGCGGAGACAGCCTCATGCTTGGGTTGGCCCCTGGGGCTTGGGTTGTAAAATGGAAGGTAAAGGAAGAGGAAGGTTGGGGTGGAAAATATGCCATCTGAGCCTGCGCCACTAGCGGAGGCAGGCTCTCGCTAGGGTCAATGGTTGGAGCTGTAGGCCAAGGACAAAAAAGACTGATGGCTTGGCCTGAGCCGCAAGTGGAGGCATCCTCACTGGTAGGGAAAAAGGTTTGAGGCAACGGGAGGTGAAGGAAGTGTTATCTGGGCCTGCGTCGCTAGCGGAGGCAGCCTTTCACTAGGAGCTGCAGGCCACAGACAATGGGGAGGGTGAGAGACGGCAGAATGAAATGGCTGAGACGACTGAGCTTGCTCCATGAGCGGATGCAACCTCACACTAAAGGGAAAGCATTCGTTGAGAGGGGCGGGCATTGTTGTATGGGGTGCGGTGCCAGGAAAAACGTGTTGTGTGGCTGAGCAGAGGGAGGAGAAAAGTGGGGCCTGGCGGGCTGATGTTTTGTCTCATAGCGCGTGAATCAAAGACCCAAGGGAGAGGAGATGTGAGATGAAAGGGCGGCCTTGCAGGATTATGTGCATCTGAAGTTTAAGTGGCCGAGCAAAGACAGCGGTTCACATTTAGAACAGTTTCCAGGCATGAAAATGAACTGTATCCAAGTTAATACCCAGAATTCAATGGATGTGGCTGGACCGATGGTTTTATTCTGGGTGATTGGAACTCCGAGCTCAGTGGAAACCGTGCGGGGCTGAGAGATCGATTGTTAAACATTTTTGTAAATATTCTTATTTTCTCTGTTTTTTCCATTGGTTTTCTCAAAGTGATAGCATGCACTTACATGATGAGAAGCCTAAAACGCTTTATAACCTGCATATATTCACCTCTGACATATCGGTTTGATACTGTAATCGTTTAATGTTGGATGATCATCAAATGATACAGTCAGATTTAGATGCTCGTTTGTTCCTTTATCTGTTTCTGGTTTGAGTGGCACACGCACATTCATTTAGTAAAGTTCACAAGAGAATCACTTATGACAAAAGACAAAGAGTTTTGCATAAAAATGTGCACCTTGAATTTATTCAATTGTGTTCAACAATCACTAAACTTTTGCCATAAAAACACACCTTTTCCATACTTATCCCAACCTGGAAATTACTCAAATAAAAATTCCATACTTTTCAAAACTGCATAGGAACCCTCAACATAACAGTTTATTTTCACCAGTTATCTGACTATGGGTTGTTACATTACTTGCCGATTTCTGTTAGTTCTAAATCAGATACATATTACATTTATTTGAATGCATGAGTGAGAATGATTGCGTGTATGAATTTGTCCTACCAGTCTGTGTGGAGTCTCTTTACCAATAGTGAAGCTGTGGTTTTAAATTACTTCAAAACAGAAATACATATGCTATATAATTTTCAGTTTCTAAGCAATTTTGTTGATAACTTGCAGGACAGCGTTGACAATACGCTCTTAATGATTCTGTGAGCAATTGTGCGTGCGATCTGTACGTAATGTGTGAGCTACGTGTTTAAGCTACATGGAAGCAGAGCTTGGTGCTTGACTGGCCTTATTGTCCATTTCTCTATGGTACGAATGCTTGGAATAGAGAAAGACGCGGAAGGAGATCGCGGATGTTTGCCCGCGGTTGGGAAGGTAGGCCTTGGCTTTCTGGGATCAATTTGTTTATAGATAACGCGAGATAACGCCAGAGATTTTTGGTAAAGATTTCTCAAGGAGGAAAGATTTTTCTTCGGACGGGAAGAGCTCGATTTGAGAAACTGCAGAACAAATGGGTGGAGCTTATAGGTAGCTCCTCCTTGCTAGAGCTCCAGCGAGGAGGAGCGAGTGTAATTTGTGTCTAATGGGTGGAGCTAGAATATCCAACCACACCCTAACCCTACCCACAACTCTATGCTTCCACCCCCTTGGAGCTCCAGAGAGGAGGAGCTGGACTAATCCCACCCCATTGGAATTCCTTAGAGGAGGAGCTGGTCGTCATTTGACTCTAGTGAGTACCACTTGCTCGATTTTTGACATGTTGGGCCAAATGCTTAAAACTGTCGAGGAACACAGGGGAGTTTCATATTTCTAAAATAAACACATGCAATAACCTATTTCTCTGGCACACGTACCGTAAAACTTCAAATAGTAGCCCGGGCTTTTATTTTCCCAAACCGTCGAATTGCACCGGCTTGTATTTGAGACAGGCGTCTATATGAGTCAGGCCTTTATAATTTAGTGTTGAGATGTTGGTCATTGAGTGTATGTCTCTAATCTATAAAAATCTCCAAATGCTCCACGTTAAACTGCGGTCTTCCAACCTTTTACTGTCGCGTCGTCAATTGATTTTGATTAATATGCGCGAGGGAGAGAGAGCAAGACAGCGCTCGTGTTGTTTGAAGATGTGAGAGTGCGCGCGCGCGGCCGGGGCGCTCTCTCTCTCTCTCTCTCTCTCTCTCTCTCTCTCTCTCTCTCTCTCTCTCTCTCTCTCTCTCTCTCTCTGCTCGTAACGCGCCCTGTCAAGCGCAGCAGTCATTCTATTCTACATCACTCATCGATCAAAAAAAGCTTTGGAGGGACAAAAAATTGCTTTGGCGGCCGCGAAAAAGCGGACGATCTGACGGTTTTAGAGGATTAAATACAACCCGAAACTAAAAAACAGACCCGGCCTCTATTTGAGACCGGCCTTTATTTACCCAACCCTGCAGCCACACCAGGCGTGTAAAAGAGACAGGCGTCTATTTGGGACTCGGCTATTATTTGAAGTTTTACGGTAGTTAGCCACATGTCTACACGGAAGAAAGCCCTGTCTAGGTGCAGTGCGGTAGCCATTCTTTAGTTTGGTTGTCTCTGAAAGAGAATGAAATGTAGTTAGCAATAAGCGCTTTAATAATCTGTACAACTGTAGCAGCGGAAGACTATTCTTCTGTTGCGCAAAACGGCATGTTTTGATGTTTGGTTGACCAATCAGTGGAAAGGCCCGTTTCATTCCTGCTCCCATGTAGGGATAGAATATTATAGCTGTTTATCCATTTTGGTTTTATTGTGTTTCTATTTGGCGAATTAGAACAAAGTGTGAAAAAACTACATGAGATTAGTTTATGTTCATGAGAAAGGGCGATTATGTCATAAATACATTTTTTTTTTTTTTTTTTAAAGACAAAAACAAGAAAACAATTGAACCGAAGGTACATGGACCATCCGGAAGCAGCTCACTCTGTCCTTTGTTATTTTTCAGATATTGATATAAATGATATTGTCCCATCCTAGGGGTTTAAAATTACGTTCTACACATGGTGTGGTTAAAACAACACTGTATTCTTTCTGTACACATGCATGCCGAACCGAAAGACTTGTAACAAATATTTTCATTACAAATGCGTGTACCGTTACACACCCCAAATAAACATTCACGTAGGGAGGGAAAGTAAACATTCTTGTAGGGAGCGAAAAGTGTGTGCAGCATTAAATGTAATTTCTTTCTTATATTTTCGTTACAAATGCGTGTACCGTTACACACCCCAAATAAACATTCACGTAGGGAGGGAAAGTAAACATTCTTGTAGGGAGCGAAAAGTGTGTGCACCATTAAATGTAATTTCTTTCTTATATTTTCGTTACAAATGCGTGTACCGTTACACACCCCAAATAAACATTCACGTAGGGAGGGAAAGTAAACATTCTTGTAGGGAGCGAAAAGTGTGTGCACCATTAAATGTAATTTCTTTCTTTTTTTACATGTATGTTTGTCTTTTGTTTTGGCTTAGCTGAAGATCAGATTCAATTATGTGTTTAATGATAATTTATGCAGAAAGTCAAAGAGTTCATATACTTTTTCCTGCATCTATAAATATTGCTATTTTCCTTTTGTACCAGAAAATTAAATCTAATATCTTAACACTGATCTGCAACTCCATGGCCCACATTATGTCTATATGAAGGCCTATTTGCCTGAGCTACTTTGTAAATGTCCATTGACATCAGATCTAATCAATAAGAGAGCGAAAGGTTCATTCCCTGTTTCAGAACATCTATGTCACAATCACCTTTTCTCCTCTTTCCCCCACATCGCCCTTGTCTCCCTTTAAGCCAGGTAACCCCTGCAAAAATACAACTTCAAGTAATTACAAATGCTTGGAGGCTAATCGGTTCAGGGGTAAAGAACTTCACTGAATTTGTTTAGAGCTACTAGAGGGCACAACATTTGCAGGAAGTGACCCAGAAAAGAAACGACAAGAGTCAACACACAAGCAGAACATTAAGATCGATAACTCACATCCACTCCAGGTGTTCCAGCAGCTCCCTTCAAAATACACAGAAGAAAAAGAAACAAAAAATGAATAATATTCTCTGGAACGAGAATAGTGAATAATGTGATCATTATTGAATTGCCAAATAATTATCAATGTTTTTTTAATTAAACATTAAAAATTCTTTGAGTACTTACAGGTAACCCATATGGCCCTCTGGGTCCAGGATCACCAACATCACCCTTCTCACCCTGTGACATTGAACAACACCTTTTATATAAACAATATGTTGTACAGTATTCATACATAGTTTCTATCCTTATTTTTGTAATTGCACACAATTATCCAGCTCAGACAGCAACAAAAACAGCAACAAACATAAAAACCTAAATAAAACAAAATAACATAACTTACTCCATCTCCCTTCGGACCTGCTGGACCAGGAGCCCCGATTGGTCCATCCATACCCTATAAATAAGAAAGTGTATGAGGTTTTGAATCTGGTTTTATATAAAAAAAAAAACTTGGGTAACGCTTTAGATAACAGCCCGCAAAGTACTGCGTAATTAAAACAAATTTACAGTGTAACTTTCGGTAATTATAGTGTACCTAAAAAGTGCTTACATGTAAGTATTAGGGAACAATATGTAAAGTTTTGGGAATAAAGGGGTAACAACCAGGAGAATTAACAAATTATTTATACTCTAAGTATTTTAGAACTAAGTGGTACTTATTCTACTATTATGATACAACAATCTTACATTTGAGAGCAATTTAGCGAGAACATACACTGCATACCTTTTTGTAATAATAGTGTATCAATAAATATAGTTTAAAAAAATAAATAAAGGGTACATATCTGTGCATTTATACCGTATTTTTTTTTTAACAAAAGTGCACTGAAAACTAAAACTATTGCAACTTTTGCTTAAATACTGGGGAAATATACTTCTGTTTCGTATGACATTGCGGGCTGCATGGAACAAGAGGGTAACAAGCACCGCTTTAATTTATAGCCCACAATGTCAAACTTACCCTGTAACTATATGAAACAAGAGTATATTTCTCCAGTATTAAAAAAAAAATTGCAATAGTTTTATTTTTTACTTGCCTTGAAACATGTAAGCACAAAGTAAAACATCTGCACTTTTGCAATCAAGAAATAAATAAATAAATTACTGGATAAATGCACAGATATATACCCTGTAATTTATAAGCCTATAAGCCTATAAGCCTATACAGTATGTATTGGTATACTATTATTACAAAAAGATTCGTTCTCGCTAAATTGCTCCCAAATGTTAGATTATTGTATCATAATAGTAGAAAAAGTACCCCTTAGTTCTAAAATACTTGCAGTATTAATAATTTGTTAATTCTCCTGATTGTTACCCCTTTATTCCCAAACCATTACATATTGTTCCCTTATACATGCAAGTACTTTATAGGTACAATATAATTAAAGAAAGTTATGCTGTAAATTCGTCTTAATTACGCAGTACTTTCCGGGCTGTTATGTAAAGCGTTACCAAAACTTGCATGTCAACACAGTTCAGAAAACCAGACCATAATTTTTATCAATCAGCTCTTCATATAAAAAAATTTCTCAGGCTTTATCTTTAGCAATTAATCATGCAAATCCCCAAATAAATACACAGATGAACATAAATAATAAATAGAATGTTAATGGATGAGTGAGTGTTAAATCAGTGTTAATGTCAAACTTGTCAGCAGAAAAACAGAGTAACTCTTGTTGTTTATTCTTTCACTGTCACATAGAGCTGAACATTGATGAAACATTACCAATAATGAGTCTAACCACATTCCCCGTTCACCATAAATGTGTCACATGACCCATTTTGGTATTTTTTTAAGATGTAGGGAGGCTTTGGGGGGAGGAGGATAGGGGGGTTGCTGAAACATGGCTTGAGACTCACCCTGGGTCCCAGCTTGCCATCCAAGCCAGATGCTCCCTGTGCGTTTATGGAAGTATGATTGGAGGTTTGAAAAGTGCAATTAGTATGTGATGAGTGAACTGGACAAAAAAAAAAAAAAAACTTAACAGCTGTTAACAAAGATAAACAAATAGACGTTTAACCAACACACAAAGTTTAAGGGGCAGCAAATGAGGCTTGGTTGTCTGCACAAGTCACGACAACGAAAACATAAATGTATAACAGCAAACAAATGGACAGTGGGGAATGTGGTAAAGGTTAGAAGATGTTGAGTCAAAATAAGTGGGGATAAAGCACTAAGATCCTAGGATGCACGGCTGTAGTGTACTTACAGGGAGACCCAGGGGTCCTCTGTCACCCTTATACCCAGTCTCCCCTCGCAGTCCCTTGAGACCAAGCAAACCTGGTTCCCCCTAAATAGGAGTACAGACAACAGTTTAGGGAATGCTCGGTAACATTTACTCAGAAGCATCTTGTCTTTTGATTTCTGGACAAATATCACAGATTGAAATCCTCCTGAATTTGCACCTGATAGTCTACAAAGACTTGGATGACTACAGTGACTTAAAACAAAGTGGGAGTTAAGGTCAAAGTGATGAGAAGAACTGCTGCAAGTCTCAAAGGATTCTGTATGTCCAAACTAACACTGAGCAAGTAATTACTTTCATGTTTGACAGAAGGCGATTTGCTCTATGAACAATTAATGCCAAGTATGCAGCATGCCTTACAACACCAAATGTGGTCATTCAGAAAGGCATTAACTTGAAATTAATTAATTAGCAACTAAGTTAAGAGCCAGGCATGGCCATGGCACTTATATCAGCTATAGCGCAGATATGCTCCACCCAGTAATGACGTACCTTTGGGCCAGGGAATCCATGAGGACCCTGCAACACAACACAGCATTAATAACTCTCTCGCTCGCACGCACGCACGCACGCACTCACTCACTCACTCACTCCTTATAATTTGAATTTTAAGTTTTAAAAGCTCTAAGTTTAAAGGTTAAGGCCACATGTTCTCTCAGGTCTCTCAGAGAATGGTCTGGAATTGCATGACAATAAATTGCAGACTTTCATAACTGTTTGAATGTATAGAGAACAGGGGCAAAGAGTCCTTTTTGTGATATATCCATAGCTAAAATTAATAAATAAATAAATCTAAACTTTCCTTAAAGGGGTCATGACATGAGAAACCAAATTTGCCTTGATCTTTTCGTATTTAAGAGGTCTTTGTACCATTAAAACCTCCTGCAAGTTTCATAGCTTAAGACGTCCTCCCCATTATAAACGAACCATTTATTTAATCAAGCTCTAAATACAGCTCGTTCTAGATCCTTTGAACTTAGTGACATCACGGTACGAAGTGACGTACCAGTCGTTTGCATATGACCACCTCCAGCGCAAGACAACTACGCCTCATTTGACATCATCGGATGCGCTGTCGTGCAGCGAGGGGGTCTGTTTACAAGATGACTGCGATGCCACGCAGATGTGCTGTCCCTGGCTGTGGACAAACAACATGTTTGAATGCTGTCGGACGATCCAGACGTCAGGGAAAGCAGTTGGATGCAGTTTATTTGCAGCATATGCAGCCCGCCAAAGCCTTATTTGTTCGGTGAGTGATGTAGATGAGTGTGACAGGGTGCATGTTACTGAAAGAACGACAAGAGAGAGAGAGAGAGGCCCGGCCGCGCGCGCGCCTTCAAACTGTCCTGCTCTCTCTCTCTCTCTCCCTCGCGCATATGAATCAAAATCAATTGAGAATTGACACGATGGTAAAAGATCGGAAGACCGAAGAAGTTTCACGTGGTGGAGCATTGTGTAGCCTACATGTGATACATAATGATTAACGTTAATAATTTATGCATAAGCAGCACTGACGTTAGCCAATCATAACAATGGGCGTTAACACTGAACTCTTAAAGGGGAAACACCTCCAAAACAGACTGTTTGAATCATAGGGGCAGAAACAGGGTGGGAAAAGGTCATAAATCACTACATTTTTTTTAATTTTTTTGTACAAAAAACTATAGTAATACTATAATTGCACATAAGGGAACATAATAAAACAAAACAAAAAACCATGTCATGACCCCTTTAAAACAAGATGAAGTTAAACTTAATAAATGTAATATATTACGACTGGCAAATTGTTGTTGCTTCAAGCTTAAATCTCACTAAATTTTGGCATAAAAAAATGACAGTTGGCTAAGAATAGATTATCTTAAAATGATTACCATTTTATACCATTTCTGCTGTGCAAAGCATCTTTAACTCACCATGGGTCCAGGTGCTCCATGTGGACCAGGTGCTCCAGGGGGACCAATAATCTGTTAATGCGAGCAAGATAAAAAATTTCAGAAGTGAAATATACACCGAAGACATGAGGGACAACAGGGCACAAAGATGGAGAAGCTGTTTAAATAATATGACCCTCAATTACACTACAACAGTAAGGCCCAATTTAAGGTAAAGTGATTTGACAATCATACATGTAAATTGATGATACAACATTTACTCTCAGTACATGCACTGACACCATGCAAACTATCACTCTGATAAAGACTAGTCCCAGTTGTCTACAGCTGTCACTTACTGTGCGTTAGACAGAAGACTACGCATGTATACTTAATTCACATTTTGGTTGGACACTATTTTGGCTGTACTTACTGAGGGTCCCTGAGGTCCAGGCAGGCCAGCATCTCCTTTGTCTCCTTTCAGACCATCCACACCCTGCGGGCAACATTACGGAGCCATGACTTAACGTAATTAAATAATGTGACAAGCCATTAGGCCTATGCAAGATCATACATTTTACGTTATAATTAATATCACAAGTATCAACATATCTCACGCTCAGATCATTTTACCTGTAAGCCAGGAAGACCCATTGATCCCTTTTCTCCGGATATTCCAGGGATGCCCATATCACCTTTAGAACCTTTGTGACCCTAACAACATGTGTAGATTATATTAATTGTGATGAATTATTATATAAAAAAATATTGTGAAATTGTGCTTAGATATGAGTCAGTTGACAGACAATAAATGGTATACACAGTAAGAACATTTTGTTCCTCTTACCCTTTCTCCATCCAGTCCAGGAAGTCCAGGAACACCCTGATCACCCTGTGAAAAGCAATAATATTTCACTGAAATGAACTGCAGTCACATTGTGATCTTTGTCTTTAAAAGGTTGTAGTCACAAGCACATAAATGACTCTTACGTAAGACCCTCATTTAACTGCCCATAATGTCCACTTTGTTAATAAATTATGTGGTTACCTTCATTCCCTTTGGTCCAACTGGCCCAGGAGGTCCAGGGGGACCCTAAACCACACACACACACACACACACACACACACACACACACACACACACGCACACGCACACGCACACGCACACACACACACACACAAAAAAGAAAAATTCAAAAGCAATTCCCCCAAATATTTTTTTGTGTAGATGCACATAATTAAAAAAAAAATACACTTAGAGCACAAGGGACACATTTATTACTCTTTTTTTTGTTACATGTGAAACATGACACGTGAGAATGTGGGAGACAATGTGTCATTTCTCACTTCCTGTGTTAACACACATAGGTTATATTGGACTGGTCCAATCAGAGCATTCTGAATACATAGCTGAGAAAGGGCCTGAACCACATTCACACCTACTTTGATCCTTGTTACATAGGAGATAAGTCTTTATCTCAAATCAGATAAAACAAGTGTTAACGAACATTGGCACAGCAACACACAATATTCTGTCAATAAGGCACTGGTAAGCGAATTGGCAGAATTAGTGGAGAAACTTGTATGCATGGAAGTGTTGAATTCATGTTGAGCAAAATACAGCACTCATAACACAGACAAAGCAGAGGTGAATTACCGTAACTGTAATAGTAGTTATCTTCTGTAGGCAGTCAGGAAGAAGGGAAGGTAAAAGATGAGATTACAGTTATGTGCAAGACCAACCTGTATGTCATATCTTCTGTCTGTGCCAATTATTTTACAAGTACCAATACCACTGCTACAGATGTTTATCCATTACGCATTTTTGGGTGTTTATCTAAATTATTTTGAAGTCAATTCAGTGTGAACAGTCAGACAGAATTTCATGCAATTTTATGTAAATCCTTATTATTATCAGTTACTTGAGCAGAACATATGAATTGGGCTCTTTGGTTTGTGTTGTGAAAGTGGCTGTCCTAATTTACACTGTTTAAAACAGGTTCGAAATATGATTTCCAATGAAAGGTCATAGACCTGATTCCACTAACCTGAAGAGCCTCTTGAATGTTTCCATTGTAGTCTATGATTTCAGTTGTACCCTGTTCACCTTTCTCCCCAGGTAGCCCCTGAATAACAATTATATTTTCATTGAGTGGGGAAATGTAAATGCCAGTTTCCTTTCGTTGTCACTCCGAGCTCCGTCGGAGGACAGCGAATGGGGTTTTCGCATAGAAAGCCTATCAACTTTGACTATTACAAAACGAGACAATGGCAAAGAAATGCCATGGGTCTGCGGAATTTGCATAGCGTAACTCTGCCCCACCTCGTGGGTATAAAGCGGAAGACGCCGCAACATGCAGATATGTTTTCGCTTCGGAGCCAAGGCAATCCCTTCGCTCCACAAGCCATCTCTGAATTGTCAGCTGTTACAAGACGAGATTCTCCGGTGTTGGTGTGACGACCTGACATGAAGGATGCCGAGCGGTCTTGGGTGCTCGACACCCCCATGTCCCAGGCCGGCCTCTGCGGCGGTGCAGTTGAGGACTTTGCCCAACAGTTCTCGACTGCTCAGAAACAGACTGAGGCTATTAAGCACATCCTGCCCCGCCGACCCGCTGCTGCCTCCACCCAGTCGGCCGGGCAGGTCACTCAGTCTGTTCGCCGCCGAGGACGCCCTCCTGCGGCTCCCGCCCCTCCCACCCGGCCCAAGCAGCAGCCTTCACCCGGGCCCGGTCGTGGAGGAAGCCGCAAGAAGGCGTCCCCGCCCTCTCTAGCCCGCCCCCCGCTAAACGCCGGGCCAAGCGGCGCTCCTGAGACGGGCTGCTCAGGGATGTCGACTGTTACTTCTCAGGAGGTGGTAGCAGGACCACTCCTTCCCCCGGTGGAGGGCCGGGAGAGAATCTTTTGTTTTCCACTCCCCGCTGCTCACCCCCGGGTGGGCAGCACCCCAATGTGGTTAAAGAAAGAAGTAACATGTCCATCCCTGAGCACACAGAGTTCTCGGATGACACGGAGCGCCTTCCCTGGGCCGTGCTCCCCTCGTCCTCCTCTGTCCCAGAGCCGGATGACAGTGCGCACCGTCCCCGGACCGTGCCGCTCTCATCCCCCTCTGTCGCCAGCCCCCTGGCAGAGCAGACCCCCGTGGAACGTTCGTCCTTCCCTGGTCTGCTCTGTCAGGGCACGGTCAATGACTGTGCCCCCACATCGGGCCGCTATGCCGTCCACGTCTGGGCCAGTCATTCCGCCTCACTGCACCACCGGTGGGAAGTCTGTGGTTCGAATGACCCCGCTGGTACAGTCGTTGGGAGCTTGGCAAGAGCTTCCCAACCTGTCCCGCTGGGTCGCTCGGACGATCAGGCTCGGCTACGCGATTCAGTTCGCGCGGTCTCCTCCCCGCTTCAGGGGTGTCCACTCCACTATGGTCGGTGGCAATGCCCTCCTCTTATGGAGTCAGAAGCATCTGAGGTCGCTTCGTGCCATTTTTATTCCTGGAGTCCTGAACTGTGCAGACGAGCTCTCACGGTTTCAGCCCCTCCCTGGAGAATGGCGACTCCATCCCCAGTCGGTTCAGCTGATTTGGGACCAGTTCGGGGACGCACAGATAGATCTGTTTGCCTCTCACGACTTGACCCATTGCGCCCAGTTTTATTCCCTGACCGAGGGCACGCTCGGCACGGGCGAACAGCTGGCCGCGGGGCCGCAAATATGCGTTCCCGCCAGTGAGGCTTCTTGCTCAGACCCTGCGCAAGGTCAGGGAGGACGAGGAGGAGGTCTTGCTGGTCGCGCCGTATAGGTCCAGCCGAACCTGGTTCTCCGAATTCATTCTCCTCGCGACAGCACCTCCCTGACCCATACCTCTGAGGAAGGACCTACTTTCTCAGGAACGGGGCAGCCTGTGGCACCCTCGTCCCGATCTCTGGAGCCTCCACGTGTGGCTCCTGGATGGGACGAGGCAGGTTTGAGTACGCTACCACCAGCGGTAGTGGCTACCATCACTTCCGCTAGAGCGTCGTCCACGAGACACGTCTACGCGTTGAAGTGGAACCTCTTCGTCAACTGGTGCTCTTCTCACCGAGTAGACCCCCGGAGATGTTTGATCAGCGTCGTGCTTTCCTTCCTTCAAGAGGGGTTAGAGCGAAGGCTGTCTCCCTCCACCCTCAAGGTCTATGTCGCCGCTATAGCCGCACAGCATGATCTTATAGAAGGTAAGTCGGTGGGGAAGCACGACCTGATCGTCAGGTTTCTGAGAGGAGCGAGGAGACTGAATCCTCCTCGCCCTCCTCTCGTGCCCTCTTGGGACCTCGCAGTGGTTCTATCTACCCTGCGGAGTGCTCCCTTTGAGCCTTTGCAGTCAGTCGAGCTTAACTTCCTGTCTATGAAGACAGCGCTTCTGACTGCATTGGCCTCCATCAAGAGGGTAGGGGACCTGCACGCATTCTCCGTTGACGAAGCGTGCCTGGAATTCGGGCCGGCTTACTCTCATGTGATCCTGAGACCCCGGCCTGGATATGTGCCCAAGGTTCCTACCACTCCCTTCCGGGACCAGGTGGTGAACCTGCAAGGAGGCCCGGAGGAGGCAGACCCAGCCTTGGCACTGCTCTGTCCAGTACGTGCTCTCCGCATCTATGTAGACAGAACGCAGTGTTTCAGGACCTCAGACCAGCTCTTTGTCTGTTATGGTGGGAAGGTGAAGGGAAAGGCTCTCTCCAAGCAAAGGTTGTCTCACTATATAGTGGACGCCATTGCTTTGGCATACCAGCAGCAAGGTCGACCGTGCCCCCTTGGTGTGACTGCCCACTCCACCCGGAGTGTGGCGACCTCTTGGGCTCTAGCGCATGGCGCCTCGCTAACAGACATCTGCAGAGCTGCAGGCTGGGCGACACCCAACACATTCGCCAGATTCTACAATCTCCGAGTGGAGCCAGTGTCCTCTCATGTACTCGCTTCAACCAGCTAGTACCGGACCCGCTCAGGTGTCTTCGCTTGCTCGCCATTCCACTCCATAGACTGGATACGTGGGATATTCTCCTCATGTGAGCTTCCCCGAAAGCCCTGAGTTCCTGCAGCACTCCCGACGTCGGCGCCAGTGTCTATTGCCTGTGCGTTGGCTAGGTGCCTCCCGTGTGCATGGTACCTCCTCTGAGCTACCCCCACATGTGTATTTCCACTGTAAGCCTCTCTGAGCATGTGTCTTTCCCTTAGCTGACCCATGGTTCTCAGGTGATCGCTGATCGATTGCTCCTGTCTGCCTCGCTGCCTGCTGTGTGTTTGTTTGCTTCGAGGCTGTAAGCTCCGACTGAGCCTCGTATTTCTTTATGTTTTGAGCCATAATTTACTATCTAGTTGTTTATACTACTAAATACAGCTTACCCAACATCTCAGATTAACCTTACATCTCTAGCTTCCGTTATTGTTAACACAGCACGCTAGTAACTCGCTAACGTTAGCCTGCTAACGCGCCACCCGTGCGCTCATTTACATATTTATTTTCTCTCGCGCGCCCGCGCCTTTGAGTTCATAAAGTCCAGGTAAGTAAGAAATCAGTCAACAAACACGGTGAGTAATGTCTTCTTGTCCTGTTATTGTCACCTGTGTCACATGTCATATGTTTAGTATAGCCTTCTCCGATGGCAATATAGGATTCATATGTGATAAATGCAAGGAGACAGTCAGGCTGACGGAGAAGATTTCAGAACTAGAGACACGCATCCAAACTTTAATTGAGGATGGTAAGAATGCTAGATCTTTAGATAGTGTTTTGGATGCGCCTAGCATAGTGAACTCTTTACATGATTCGGTTCCGGCTGAAGTAGAGCCCGTGCAGCAGGGCAGATGGGTGACCGTGAGAGATCGTTCTAGTCGCGGATCAAAGAACCACTCTTCCGTTCCGATTCCCATAACAAACCGATTTGCCCCACTCAGTGAAACACCCACTGAGAATTCTGTTGATTGTGCCCTGGTAATTGGTGATTCGATCACACGGAACGTGAAAATAGAGACACCAGCCACCATAGTCACATGTTTGCCGGGAGCCAGAGCGCCTGACATCAAAGCAAATTTAAAAGTGCTGGCTAATGCTAATCGTAAATTCTCTAAGATCATTATTCATGTCGGCACTAATGATGTTCGACTCCGCCAGTCGGAGATCACCAAAATTAATATTAAAGAGGTGTGTGAACTCGCAAGTACGATGTCAGGCACTGAAATTTGCTCTGGCCCCCTTCCTGTACGCAGGACTGATGAGATAGTTAGCCGATTGGCCTCACTGAATGGTTGGCTGTCGAAGTGGTGTCCGCAGAATAATATAAAATTCATAGACAATTGGAAAAGTTTTTGGGGCAAGCCTGATCTGTTGAAAAGAGATGGTATCCATCCCTCCTGGGCTGGTGCTGCTCTTCTCTCTAGTAATTTGGCTCATAGTCTTAGAGATAAAACATGACAATCTGGGGCTCAGGTCAGGAAGCAGACAGACTGGCTAAACCGACCGTCTGCTAGCGGCCTCACGTCACCAAGGTCAGATAAATCCCATCACATAGAGCCTCTTTCACCTAGATATCATCATATAGAGACTGTGTCTGTTCCCCGAATTTGGAAATCCAAAAAACGTCAGGTTAAAAATTTAATTGATGTTCAACAAATAAAAAACAGATATAATACAGATGAGCAAATGATAAAGCTTGGGTTGCTGAATATTCGATCCCTTACTTCAAAATCTCTCATAGTTAATGATATGATTTCAGATTATAATCTTGATATGCTGTGTTTGACAGAAACCTGGCTAAAACCAAACGATTACATTATTTTAAATGAGTCAACCCCACAAGATTACAGTTATAAAAATGAACCTCGTCTGAAAGGCAAAGGGGGAGGTGTTACTGTAATTTATAGTAATATTTTCAAAACCACTAAGAAATCTAGCTTTAAATATACTTCTTTTGAAGTATTGGTGCTTAATGTAAAAATATATAGTGTAAACGATAAATCACATTTGAGAATTATGCTGGCTACTGTATACAGGCCACCAGGGCACCATAAAGATTTTATCAAAGAATTTGCGGACTTTCTATCAGAATTAGTATTGGCTGCAGATAAAGTACTAATTGTTGGTGATTTTAATATACATGTAGATAATGAAAAAGATGCATTGGGATTGGCATTTAAAGACATTGTAAACTCAATTGGAGTTAGACAACACGTGTCAGGACCTACTCATTGTCGTAATCATACGAATAGATGTTGATGCCGTTGAAATTCTGCAGCAGAGCGATGACATCTCAGATCATTATCTAGTCTCATGTAAATTACATTTAGTCAAGGCTGCAAAGCCGACTCCGTGTTATAAATATGTTAGACCTATAACTTCTGCCACTAAAGATTGCTTTATCAATAATCTTCCTAATCAGTTTCATCATCTCAGCATCCCGGATAGCTTAGAAGAACTTGATATTGCAACAGAAACGTTTAACTCTCTCTTTTCCAGCACTTTAGACGCAGTTGCTCCGTTGCGCTTAAAGAAGATTAAAGAAAATAGTCCAACGCCGTGGTACAGCGAGCACACCCGGGCCCTTAAGAGAGCAGCCAGAAAAATGGAGCGCAACTGGAAGAAAACTAAACTAGAGGTATTTCGGATTTCGTGGAAAGAGAGCTCGATTGCTTACAGAGAGGCTTTAAAAGCTTCTAGATCTGCTTATTTTTCAAACCTATTAGAAGAAAATAAACATAATCCAAGGTATTTATTTGAAACAGTGGCTAAACTAACGAAAAAGAAAGCTTCAAGCTCAGAAGTGTAAAAAGCAACACAGCAGTGATGACTTTATGAACTTCTTCACTTATAAGATTGGTAATATCAGGGACAAAATTATAACTATGCAACCGTCTACCACAGTATCGCATCAGGAAGTGCATTGTAGTCTCCCTGAGGAAAAATTTGATTCATTTGTTGCTATAGGAGAGGAAGAATTCTTCAAACTCGTTAATTCATCTAAATCGACAACTTGTATGTTAGATCCTATACCGACTAAGCTACTGAAAGAGATGTTTCCAGAGGTCATATATCCTCTTCTTAATATCATTAATTCATCTTTGTCTCTAGGATACGTACCAAAAACCTTTAAACTGGCTATGATAAAACCGCTTGTTAAAAAACCACAACTTGATCCTACAGAATTAGTCAATTACAGGCCGATCTCGAATCTGCCTTTTCTGTCAAAGATATTAGAAAAAGCAGTATCTTCACAACTATGTTCCTTTCTAGAAAGAAATGATATCTGCGAGGATTTTCAGTCCGGATTTAGACCGTACCATAGTACTAAGACCGCTCTCATTATAGTCACAAATGATTTGCTCTTATCATCGGATCGTGGTTGTATCTCTCTATTAGTGTTACTCGATCTTAGTGCTGCATTTGACACCATTGACCACAACATTCTTTTAAATAGACTAGAAAACTATGTTGGCATTAGTGGAATTGCATTAGCATGGTTTAAATCATACTTAACTGACCGTTATCAGTTTGTAGCAGTAAATGAAGAGATGTCTTATCGATCACAAGTTCAGTATGGTGTACCACAAGGCTCAGTACTAGGACCGCTGCTGTTCACTCTGTACATGCTACCATTAGGAGATATCATTAGGAAACATGGAGTTAGCTTTCACTGTTATGCCGATGATACTCAGCTGTTTATTTCTTCAAAACCCAACGAAACTTACCGATTCACAAAATTAACGGAATGCATAGCTGATATAAAAAATTGGATGACTAGTAATTTCCTACTACTAAATTCTGAAAAGACAGAGATTCTAATTATTGGACAAAAAACTTCCACACGCAATAACCCAGAATACTGTCTAACACTTGATGGCTGCTCTGTCAAGTCTTCGTCGTCAGTTAGGAACCTGGGTGTGCTCTTTTATACCAACCTTACTTTTGAAAGCCACGTGTCTAGTATCTGTAAAACTGCATTTTTCCATCTTAAAAATATATCCAAAATACGCCATATGCTCTCATTGGGAAATGCGGAACAATTAGTCCATGCGTTCATGACCTCAAGGCTAGATTATTGTAATGCTCTACTGGGTGGTTGCCCTGCACGCTACAGCTATAAATATAAATAATAAATAAACTACAGCTAGTTCAAAACGCCGCAGCTCGAGTTCTTACCAGAACCAGGAAATATGACCATATTAGCCCGGTTCTGTCAACACTGCATTGGCTCCCTATTAAACATCGTATAAATTTTAAAATATTGTTGATTACCTACAAAGCACTAAATGGTTTAGCTCCGCACTACTTGAGCGAGCTCTTAACGCATTATAGTCCTTCACGTCTATTGCGATCTCAAAATTCCGGCCAGTTGATAATACCTATAATATCTGAATCGACTGCAGGCGGTAGATCCTTTTCCTATTTAGCACCAAAACTTTGGAACAGTCTTCCTACCATTGTCCGGGAAGCAGACACACAGCAGAAACACATCTCTTTGACCTAGCATACACATAATACATTATAGACTTCTATAAATTCAATGTTAGGCTGCATAGATTAGGTCAGCCGGAACTGGGAAAACTTCCCTTAAATCTTGATGTACTCGCTACATCATAAGAAGAATGGCATCTACGCTAATATTAGTGTCTTTGTTTATCCCGAGGTTTTCCCGCAGCCTGCCGGATCCAGGCTGTGTCCAGATCTGACGAAGGAGATCCGCCTGGACCCGATGACAATGCAGTGCTGAAGTATCCACTATCCTCTCCCTATGGAGGATCCCTTTCCCACTCTACAGATAAAGCGTTGTGAATTCCGGCTCGCGTACCCCGAAGTGATAAAATAAAACAAAATTCTGTATCAAAATGTATAGGCAAGAAAAGTAGTTTGTTTAGGCTGGGTTGTATGAATTACAAACCTGCGCACATATTTTAAAAAGCACATAACTATAGAATCAATTCTGAATGAGCATGTGAACGCCGTCAGCTTTAATCACAGGTTCGCGTTTAAAGTCTGATCATTTCGACGGAGGTGAATCAAAGTTAACTTTAGCTGGAAGTAACATAATTCAAGAACCGCTATAACGCCAAAACAATCTGTTACCTTAAATTATATGTTTATCTCTGTAAAGCTGCTTTGAAACAATCCATTGTTAAAAGCGCTATATAAATGAAGATGACTTGACTTGACTTGACTTAGCAAGCCACCTTGCCACCCCTGGGGTTTAAATATTCCACCTGCGGCTGGACACCCCAGTGATTCCCCATATGCATCCCTCAGGTCATATGTGTATTCTCTAAGTCCCCCCCTCTGGGTTGGCAGTAATTGCATATTCCCCTAAAACCTTGGGATGTGCTCCCCAGTGTAGCTTGGTATTCCTGTGCTAAATTGGAGTCCTTCGTCCGTGCCAGCCCACGACAGAGATCTCAGATTTACGCAGGGCACTGGAAGACAGCTGGGAAGGTGGCGTGATTAGACTGGTATCCCCATTCGTCGTCCTCCGACGGAACTCGGAGTGACAACGAAAGGGAACGTCTCGGTTACGGATGTAACCCTCGTTCCCTGAGTAGGGAACGGAGACGTTCCGTCTTCTTGCCACTTCCGCTGTACCGTGGGGATCGCCTGAGCTCAGTCTTGGCTCCTCAGCGATTAAACATATCTGCATGTTGCGGCGTCTTCCGCTTTATACCCACGAGGTGGGGCGGAGTTACGCTATGCAAATTCCGCAGACCCATGGCATTTCTTTGCCATTGGCTCGTTTTGTAATAGTCGAAGTTGATAGGCTTTCTCCCTTTCGTCGTCCACCGACGGAACGTCTCCGTTCCCTACTCAGGGAACGAGGGTTACATCCGTAACCGAGACGAACTGTTTTTACTGATAAAAAGAGTGTCTTGCGACAATATTCTCATTTTGAAGCTTCCTGTACCTCATAATCATAGAAACCGAGACTAGATCAAAGCAAACCAATGTGCTTAATCACATAATTTGCTTGAAATAGTGAACATTTCGGTAACACTTTACAATAAGGTTCATCAGTTAACATTATTTAATGCATTAACGGTAACGCTTTAGATTACAGCCCGGAAAGTACTGAGTAATTAAAGCGATTTTACAGCGTAATGTTCGGTAATTATAGTGTACCTATAACGTACTTACAATATAAGTATAAGGGAACAATATTTTAAGTTTGGGGAATAAAGGTGTAACAACCAGGAGAATTAAAACAATTATTTATACTGTAAGTATTAAAGAACTAAAGGGTGCTTATTCTACTATTATGATATAACAATCTTGGGAGCAATTTAGCAAGAACATACCTTTTTGAAATAATGGTGAACCAGTACATACTGTATAGGCTTTTTAAAAATTGCAGGGTACATATCTATGCATTTATAAAGTAATATTTTTAACAAAAGTGCACTGAAAACGAAAACTATTGCAACTTTTGCTTAAATATTGGGGAAAGATACTCTTGTTTCATGTAGTGGTGCTTGTTACCCTCTTGTTCCATATAGTTACTGGGTAAGTGTGATATTGCGGGCTGTAAATTAAAGTGGTGCTTGTTACCCTCTTGTTCCATGTAGTTACAGGGTAAGTACAATAAAAATGCATACACACAATCTTATATCACTGACTTGGAAACCTTTATTTATTATACAATCACCTACCCTGTAACCACATGAAACCGGATTTATTTCCCAGTACATTTAAAAAAATTGCAATAGTCTTAGCTTTTCTTGCCTTGAAACATGTTAGCCCAAACTTTAACATCTGCACTTTTGCTATCAAAAAAAAAAAATATATATATATATATATATTTTTTTTTATAAATGCATGGATATGTACCCTGTCATTTTTAAAAAGCCTATACAGTATGTATTGCCTTGGTACACAATTATTACAAAAAGGTACGTTCTCGCTAAATTGTTCCCAAATGTAAGATTGTTGTATCATAATAGTAGAATAAGTACTCCTTAGTTCTATAATACTTACAGTATAAATATTTTTTTATTTCTCCTGGTTGTTACCCCTTGATTCCCCAAACTTTACATATTGTTCCCTTATACTTACATGTAAGTACTTTATAGGTACACAATAATTACAGAAAGTTACACTGTAAATTCCTCTTAATTACACAGTACTTTCCGGGCTGTAATCTAAAGCGTTACCGTATTAACTATCATGAACTATAAATACATGTGTTCATGTATTTGTTCGTCTTTGTTAATGTTAGTTAATAAAAATAAATCTGTTCATTGTTTGTTCATGTTAGTTCACAGTGCATTAAGTAATGTTAACCAAATTTTAATAAAGTATTAGTAAATTGTTGAAATTAACATGAACAAAGATTAATAAATGCTGTATAAGTGCAGTTCATGCTAACTAATGTAGTAAACTAATGTTAACTAATGAACCTTATTGTAAAGTGTTACCAAGATTTCAAATAGTAACTTCACACCATCACAAAATATTAATTCCCTTAACAGCTTAACAGTCCTTTCATGTGAGAACTTTACTTCAGGAACTTCATCACAGTTAATTTTTCATTGCACAGTCACTTATTTACTGACTTTGGCTTATTTACCAACTTGTTTCATTGCATAATGCCCTGGATTTGTGAATAATCAATAAATCCTGCCCTTTCTGGTTTCATTCAGTCAAGAGCAACCTCAACCCAATTACGTCAGCATGACAAGTTTATATTTGGGAGGAAACATTCAATTCTGTATACTCTTCTGTATTTTACACTCTGAAAGATAATGATGAAGTTTATACTTCACAGCAATCAACTGATGTCAGAATAAAGCTAATTTATAGGTCAGTGTTACTGAGTCAGAGTTGTCAAAAAGTCCCTTTTAGACATTTGTAGACTTTACTCACTTGTGATCCTGTTGGGCCTTCACCACCTTTGTCTCCTGCATCCCCCTGTAATTGTAAAATATGGACAGAGATTATATTTAGTCATTTAAGACAGTAGAATATTTTTTATTTCTTATAGTAACATGTAACACGTTCCTTGTTTTAAGATTTTAGCTTCAAATTTTAAGTGTTTTTAACTTTCTTATGCATGGCTTACTGAGGAAATAAGACTGACCTTTGAACCTTTCAGGCCTGATGCTCCTGGTTCCCCCTGTTCTCCCTTACAATTATTTAAAGACATTTAAAGATTTATCATTTAACAACATATTCGGAAGCAACCTGATAAAATATCTATGGATCTGAGTGTGGTCAGGTTAATCATTGTACTGGAAGAGTAATAACAAGATTAAATGCAGGTGCTAAAACAAAGAAATGTCTGTTCCCTTTTCAAAGCACCCCTAGAGAATTACACAGGTGGTAATGTGAACATTTCCTGCCTTAATTATTTAAAGGTACCAATAAGATATTGATATTTGAGCTCTGGAACTGCAGACTTTCTGTAAAGTAATGGCATTTATCTGATATGTAGTGGGGATTCCTTATGTTTAACGTGTCTTGCCTTGTTTTTACTGACACACACACACACACACACACACACACACACACACACACACACACACACACACACACACACACACACACACACACACACACACACACACACACACACACACACACACGACCTACAGCAGAAACTCAGCTAGTTCCTGTACTGTTGTTTGTGGAAAGATCACAGACAGAGAAAATTAACCCTTGTTTAAATCTCAATCAAAATAAATAGTATCCTGAGGAAATTTGGCAGGATAATAATTTCACATACCTAAGGAAATCTAGAGATGTTAATATTTTGACCAAAGTAAACACACAATTAAAGTCGGAGGAACCTCTGTGGTCATGTTTGACAATGGGCCCATACAGGGGACTTACAGGGGAATTTATTCTACATGAATGGCTTTTCCCATCATTAGATGACCACTTCAAAAGCACATATTTACTGCTCATCTTACCTTGTGTCCTACGGGACCTGTCTCACCACGTTCACCCTTGCCAGAAGGTCCAGGTTCTCCTCTCTCTCCCTACAAAAAGTGATATTCTTTATCACAGCCTATCCTATCATAAAAAAGCCTAAGATGCTCAAACTAATCTCTCAGCCTGAATAAGCTGGTCTGCTCTGCTGGTTTTTAGAGATGACCAGCTAAACTCCAGCTTACAAGATGGACACGTAGATAGTATAATTGTACAGAACAAGTAGAATTTGCACATGCTGGTTCTCAACCAGGGGGCCAATGCCCACCAGGGGCCTGTGCAAACTTCCAGGGGGCCCCCAGTAAGTCTTAACATGATTAAATTTTGCTATATTAACTTTCTTAAATAACACTTAAAAAAACAAAAATGATAAAGATGTACAACAGTAACAGTTTTTTTGAGTTTGTTTATTCTTATTAAAATAGAAATACCAGAAGTTCATGTCAGCTTCGGATATTGGCTTGGACAAAGCAGGGCAATGGAG
The DNA here is from genome assembly GCA_030578255.1 of Tiaroga cobitis. NCBI lineage: Eukaryota > Metazoa > Chordata > Actinopteri > Cypriniformes > Leuciscidae > Tiaroga > Tiaroga cobitis. Next base: position 48,990,732 of record CM060597.1, read on the forward strand.
TCAAAGAGGTTGAGAACCACTGAAATAGACTTTAATCTTTACTCTTTCCTTCATCTATACGGATTTCTTTAAAAATGTCCTGTAGAGGGCAGTATGACAGCACATGCTGTATCTTGACAGGCACTGACTGGAGTCTCTTCATAGATGCCTCTCTGCACTGCCTTTTACATAAACCACACCTTTAATCAAATACTAACTTAATATGTGCATTGGCTTAATAATCTAACTAATCAGAAAAATCTGGTAATAATAGTCTAAATTAAATTCTTCTCTCAATAAGAGTTTGCAGAGTAGTGATCCCATACAGATTGAATAAACTTTTATAGTCATTTGTTGTTTGTTAATTTATAGTCCTTAACAGAGCTATCATGGACATATCTTAATGAAACCACAAACCACGACCACCACATTAAACTGGGATATACCACAACTGGTGGTGTTACAAACCCACCTTAGTTCCTGGCAGACCTGGAAGCCCAGGCTCACCTTGAGGCCCAAAGAAACCAGGTTCACCCTGCATACAGAAGCCACACATGGAATTATCTTTCAAGTTAAGTATTCACAACTAAATCAACTTAAACTCTAAATCAAAACAGCGAAGCATTTTAGACAAACAACCTTCCAAAGCATTCATGTCATACAGTATCAAGCCAACTGTCTATTTATTTTGGACTGATTTGAGTTGATAATTGTCTAGATTATAATTAAAATCTGCAAATGGCTTTCATCATAAAAGATTTGCTCACCTTAATGATATTGCTATTGTGGCAACCAACATTCATATATAATTCTTATTTAAAATAAATTATGTTAGTTCATGGTACTACACGAGAAAAGGAATGTTGCTAATATAATAATAAACACCTTAACGTGATATTTGCAGTGCCATTTAATCAAACATTCTAACCTCTCTTATTCAATGAATGAACACAGTGTGCACATGTAAGTGTCTCAAAAAACATTAGAGCACCACATTATCACAATGTTAGCATCCACAGCCTTCAGCCTCTAAGTAAAACCAGTGTTACATAAAATGGGTGGGATTTTTACAAGGCCAATAGGCTGCAGGCATACAAAAGAATACAGGCAAACAAACCAAAACAGCAACAATCATTAGCTCACGCCATTTTGAGCATTCTTTGCATTACAAACGATGGAACTATGGAGAAATCCATCGCTCCAGTGATTTCCCACTCATTTTCTCATTATTTTCAAAAATATTTTACTCCAATTTGGAACATAAACATCTGCAATCAGCTTTTAATTTTCAGTTCAGAAGGCAAAAAAGAAAGTTCCATTTGAAGGGTTGGTCAAAATCCCTTGCCTCTTCAAATACATCTATAATCATAAATCCTTTTGGATGCTTATATACTTCCTTATAAAAAATCAATAATCAAATATATTCATTATCACATACTTATTTTTATATTCTTTGTGCTTGTGAAATTATATTTTCTTAAATGCATGTGATGGAAGTAACTAGTTTCTTTTAGGTGCATTCCAATCTTACTTTGAGATTGCACGTAATACACGCAGGACACGAAGGCCATGTAACCCACAAGGCCGTTTGTCTCTTTCTCTGGTATCAGAAGAAAGGTTAGAGGGTCCTAAAGGCAGCGTGGACACATATGATCCTTCGCTGGACAGATGGTCAAGCTATATTGAGCGTTACTATTGAACTTTAATTGTTGTATTAAAGTGTATTCTTTCCAGTATATTTCCTTCCTTGGGAGTAAATGCCAGTTATCTGTTTTTCTCCCAAACGAGTGAATGTTTTAGCATTATGTTTTGGTATACTTAACTGATAGTAAGGAGCTCAGACTCTCTTCAGCCTTGATGGGAGCTGTTATTTGCTAGTGTCTGTTATTTGTGTGTGTGCGTATGACATTCTATGTAGGTTCTGGACGTTCGGACCAGACAACCCGGCGCCCTGCTCTAACCGGCGAGGCCACCACAGACCTAAATCTATTGAGTGGACGACAACTATCTTTACTAATGGCGATAGGCACTCCTATCTCCTCACATGTGTTAAATTGTTTAGGCTCTTAATGTTTCTTAGCCAATGAGAATCATTCAACCTGTAAGCAATGACGTAGCTTAGACCTTGGAAATGGTATAACTGCTGTGATCTTTGTAACTGTAAGGGAGGCGGCCTACGAACTCCTGTGCGAGTCTTGAAGCTGACTTCTGCTGATGAAACTGCAAACTATCTTCAGTAAAACGTTTCTTTAATTTTTTATAATTCTGACTCCGGGTCTTCATTCTTCATATCTGGTTCTGGGTCTTTAACTGTACACCCCCTTACAGTTATGGTGGAGGATGCGGGCAATTATTCTTTGGTGACATCCCTGGCTAATCAACAAACAAGGTAGTAATTTTATTATTTGGTTAGGGCTATCTGATTGGGAGAGATTTTGAAGGGGAGCGGGAGAGCTTCACTCCGATGAGGAGAGTGAAGATTAATTATACTGAAGGTTAAAGTATAAAAGGAAGTCGCTGATAGCATTGTTTAAAGTTTTAACAAGAGCAGACAGCGCAAGCGAAGCGTGCTCTGTGGGGGCCCCATTGGGCATTGTTGGTATAGCAACACCCCAGCAGAGTACGTCCCTGGATTGTAGGTCCAGTGGCACCGAAAACCTGCTCAATCTCTTCCATCTCAGATAGGGGATCCCCGAACTTAGTGAAGTGAATCAGGCAGTTAGGGATACTAACAATAATAGGGTTGTTTGCCAGGGATGCATCAGGAACGATTCCGAGAGAAAAAAAAAAAAAAAAAAAGAAGTTGTGACCCAAATTGGCGTGGACCAGTATATGTAACTGTGATTTTGGAGTATACTTTGCAGTTTCATCACGCAGAAGCCAAGCTGTGTTGTTAAAAGATCGCCGCCTCCATTTCTGCAATAACTTCAGGTGAGTATGAACCATGATTAAGATATGGCAGTCCTGAAACAAATAGTGAGACAGGAAAGCAAACGCTGTTAGCAGCTGTGCTCTGAAGCCCTCACTTCAAAGAAATTTGCAGAAATTATTAAGTAAATGGTAGTCAGTATTTTGATTCTGATTGGAAATTTAAACAACTTGACTGGCTACAAACAAATAAAGAAACTGGAAAATTTAAATGTTTAGCCTTGTATTGCTTACGATGATTACAAAAAGCAAGTGAAGTAAATTCTGGGTCGGGGATAATTTCCCTCGACAAGCGACTAAAGTTAAAAGGAAACTTTGTGAAAACAACTTACAATATTTTGAGCATTTCCATGCAGCTTATGAAAATTAATGTTCTGCCAATGATAATGATGAAGATTATGATTTGGCTATTATGATTAAATCCGCCACTGGTGGACTGTAAAAGAATACAGAGAACTGCTTATCAGTGGCTCTGTTTGCATTCCTGAATGGGACACACACTGCTTCAAGAGTGTGCAGTAAGTGGAGCCGACAGAAGGTGTTTAAAAATGTGATAGTGACAAATTCCTGGTATTAATGTGGGTTTGAAAGTTGATCAGTGTTTAAATGAAGACATTAACATTTTTCGTCTGAAAAATAAGAGATAAAAAACAAGGTCAAAAGATTGAAGTCTTAAAGTGAATCTTGTTGAAGAAAAGATCTATAATAGTAATTTTTACAAGTGAATTGATGAACACTAGTTGATGTAAAATTAATGACTCCAACAAATGTGAGTTGCAAAATTTATCAAAGTAACTAAAAGGATGATTGGGTTATAATTAAACATTTTAAAAAGGTTTTAGATGATATAGAGAGACTTATCTCACAGATGATTTACAATAACTGCAAAAGTATCACAAGCAGATAGGTCTAGCCTCGTCAAAGTTAGTGTGAATCCTAATTGGAGATGCATAAACTCCAAGAGAAAACTTAAGTCAAATATTAAACTATGGTTGAGAACTTGACATTTAAATTGAGATTCAGAAATGTGAAACGTTATTGAGAACTAAAATAATTATTTTTATTGAAGATCAAATAAGCATAAGCAGGACTGGATTAACAGTTGCTGAATGCTGATTAAACAAACAGCTTGAAAAGTTGACCATGAAAGAACTAGAAGCTGATGTTTTGCTTTCAAAAGATAAGTTTGTTATTGGCTGTAATGAAACAGTTTGCTTATCTGGATCTGATGTGTACTGTGGCTGAAACTGCCAGTGCAACAGAGACTCAATCTGAGTGGAAATTTGTAATGTCTAAATAAAGACAACTATAAAAATTATGTTTATTTGGAAACACATGTAATTTCTGGCAAATATGCCTTAAGCTGGGATAGAGTTATAGGATGGTAGATAAAAGTTTGATGTTAGAAGTTTATGAGAGTGCAGTGTGCCAGTCCTGAATGTCTCAGAGTCTCTCTCATTCAATGTCAGCTAAAAGCTGTTATCTGAGCCTGTCATTAGTGATAATAAGCTATTTGAATTAAAACACAGTGTTTCAGTTGAAGAATCATAGACACAGAGATGTTTAAAGAAACAATTGCCATAAAGGGCAATTTGTATTTGTAAATGTTTTAAATGTAAAACTGAATGACTTTAAAGAAGTCTTTAAAATAATAATACAGACCTTAAACTATAGAAGTGACATCTTTGATTAGGTTATTTTAGGACCAGTAACTTCTTTGTCTGATCTTAGTCCCCACCATGAAACGGGGGTGGGCCGACGCCTTCGGCTACAGAAACTCTACACTGAATGTACGGTTGTGATCTAAATCCACTGAGTAGCTAGGTTGCTGCTTTTAAGATGGTTAATGGATTTAAGTGATTAAATACTGTTGTTATTAACCTGTCTCCCTGTGTTACAACTATTAGGCAGTCCGAATGGCCCTGGTGACTCTTGATTGTGTCTTTCCTAAGCTCCAGAGAACAACAGATTTTGTTGAAGAAAACGGTCAAAGATTCTGTGATGGGAAAAAAAAGCGGTCACCAGTGGGCACGAGTGACCATCTCCATGACGGGTAAGACCTTCTTTGGCCAGACAGGGGGCAACCTAAGCCAGAGTGGATTCACGTAAAGTCACTGGGCATTTCCTGAATGGAGATGTTTTATGTGAGACAGGTATGAGAGTTGAGCAGGAGCTGTGAGGCCAGCAGCGTCCTTATGCCGTTAAGGGGAGATGACGCGGTGACGAGTTACGGCATGTCTCCCCCAATAAAGCAAAGCTCCTCTATACCACTCACCAGAAGAAACCGCATTAGTTGTATGGCTTGTTTTTCATTGTGACAAGCGTCTGCAAATATGCCAGGGGAAAAAAAAAAAAAACACCCTGATGGAGGTTATAGATAAAGAGCTAACAGGAATGGGCTTTCGGGGTTCAGTCGGGGCCATGAAGTGATTCCCATTAGTTGTTGTGGAGACAGTAATAAAACTTTTTGATGTCGGTTGCCTTATGGGCAAGGAAAATTATAGTGTTGAGTTTGAACTAGTATGTCTAACATAGTTTTAACTTCTGAAGGTCGTTAGACATGGTGGTGACTAAAGATGAAGACAGTTTTTGTAGATTCAAGAAAAGTCTGGCTAACAAAGGTGAATGGTCAAAGGTTCATAGTGAGAGAGACTGCTTGAGTGAAGGAAAGGATGGTAACTGTGTCTGTCTTTCTGTTATCGGCCTGCTAGAGCAAGCTTAAACAAAATAATGTTAATGAACCAAAACAACCCAGCTGACCTTGTTAAAATCAAATGAATAATGAACAGGCATGCTTTGAAACTGGTTTAGGGACCATGTAAAATTAGATAGAAGCTACAGGAAAATGGAAAGATTAAAATCTTATTTAAAATTTAAATCTTTTAGCAACAATATAAAATATATGAATATGAGAATATGAGCAGTTCATAGTCAGGTATGAATGTGTTGGTGACTGTGCGTCATGTCTTGTATGTGTTAGTTTGGGGTACTATTATTTCCTGATTTTAAGGATATTGTGTCATTAACTTCTGGAATTAGTGTTTTATCATTACAGATGGGTTAAGTAAAATGACAAACTTTAAAAAAGTTGATAATTCTAAATCAATCTGATGAAAAGACAATGCAGAACATGGGACGAGCTTTAATTGGAGTGGTTTTCCAGCTCTGTCTGCTATTGGTAATTATGAATGCTTTTGTCATTTATGATATTGATCTGAATTACTCTCTGGATTAGTATTTTATATAAATTGGAATTGTAAAGAAGATTGCCGTCCATTATGGGGTAAAACTCTTGTCTAAATTCAACTGAGGGTCTAAATTTAAATAGACAACTAGGCGGGATCATAAGGATAAACGTAGGAAAAAAAAACATACATATATATATAGACTTGACGGCAGAGAGACAAAGTGACACATTGGCTAAGTCACTATCCAAATTATCCAGAGTGAGCTCCCTCATTTTTATTGAAAGGCCGGAGGGCGAACAAAGGAGGAGTGAATATAACTTCTAAAAAGAAAAGGTTTTATTTCTCAATCCATTAAATGGATGTATGACATTAGATGTCTAAGAAAACAGCTATATGGCTGTCTTAGGGGTTGGGATCTGAGTAACATAATATTTTGTTTTCTGTGAAACTGTAAAGATAAGTGGGACTGAGACAATACTGCTAATATTATTTTTATTTTATTTTTTTTGTTTGTAATATACTTACAATGTTCTAATAATCTTTAGACTAACTATTTGATAGACAAATACTGTATGGAAGTCAAATTAAGTTTAAATGGTATGAAAAGTGAGTTTCAAAATAAAAATAATAAGGCATTGTATGATTAACAGGGATTAATGTGATATAAAGATAAGGAATGAACAAAAGCTTTATTAAGCAGAATGGGGAACAATTCTATATTTTAGACTGAAATGATGATGTGAATTTGTTTTATTTTATTTCTATTTTTGAAACAAACAAAAAAGGGTATAAGATGTTATACAATTAAAATGGTACATGCTATGTGACCGTAAACTGAAAGATGATTTCAGTAAAGACTTAAAGTTCTTACATCGATTATTATGGGTCTTAATTATTAATATTTTATTTTTGTTGTTGTTTATTTTTAGTTAGATAACCATTGTGTTTTGAACCTAAAGGGTCTATAAAAGGGGTAGTGAAAATAATGGATTCACCATCCAACTTTGTTTATAATAAAAGGATTTGGAAATCATAGTTTTATAAAAATAAAAATAAAAACCTAGTGCATATATTCTGGTATTCATGATTATAGACAATGTCTTCATTTAGGATCTGAGTAGTGACTGTGGATCTAGGCCATGCTAGGAATACAGCAACAGTGCTTGCTTATGTAGCCTGGCTTCCAGAGAATAAATATGTACTTGTTTCGTAATCAGTTATGTGTTTTATAAAAATTTTAACCTGACTGATAAACTGAGGAAGAATTACATTGATGTCCTGTTGTGAGTGGAAGGTGGGAGAACCTCTTAATGGGGACTGGAATTTTTAGTATCCAGCATGTCCGTGACGAGGTGAAGAGACAAGTGTGACCCGTCAGGGGAGCATGCGTCACCACTCCTCCCTTCCGTAGTGACCTCACTGGTTAGACCAGACGTGGCGGTATTGGACCCCACATTGGTCTAAAACGGGGGACTGAAGGGTTGGTCAAAATCCCTTGCCTCTTCAAATACATCTATAATCATAAATCCTTTTGGATGCTTATATACTTCCTTATAAAAAATCAATAATCAAATATATTCATTATCACATACTTATTTTTATATTCTTTGTGCTTGTGAAATTATATTTTCTTAAATGCATGTGATGGAAGTAACTAGTTTCTTTTAGGTGCATTCCAATCTTACTTTGAGATTGCACGTAATACACGCAGGACACGAAGGCCATGTAACCCACAAGGCCGTTTGTCTCTTTCTCTGGTATCAGAAGAAAGGTTAGAGGGTCCTAAAGGCAGCGTGGACACATATGATCCTTCGCTGGACAGATGGTCAAGCTATATTGAGCGTTACTATTGAACTTTAATTGTTGTATTAAAGTGTATTCTTTCCAGTATATTTCCTTCCTTGGGAGTAAATGCCAGTTATCTGTTTTTCTCCCAAACGAGTGAATGTTTTAGCATTATGTTTTGGTATACTTAACTGATAGTAAGGAGCTCAGACTCTCTTCAGCCTTGATGGGAGCTGTTATTTGCTAGTGTCTGTTATTTGTGTGTGTGCGTATGACATTCTATGTAGGTTCTGGACGTTCGGACCAGACAACCCGGCGCCCTGCTCTAACCGGCGAGGCCACCACAGACCTAAATCTATTGAGTGGACGACAACTATCTTTACTAATGGCGATAGGCACTCCTATCTCCTCACATGTGTTAAATTGTTTAGGCTCTTAATGTTTCTTAGCCAATGAGAATCATTCAACCTGTAAGCAATGACGTAGCTTAGACCTTGGAAATGGTATAACTGCTGTGATCTTTGTAACTGTAAGGGAGGCGGCCTACGAACTCCTGTGCGAGTCTTGAAGCTGACTTCTGCTGATGAAACTGCAAACTATCTTCAGTAAAACGTTTCTTTAATTTTTTATAATTCTGACTCCGGGTCTTCATTCTTCATATCTGGTTCTGGGTCTTTAACTGTACACCCCCTTACACATTACAAAACACCAAGTGGTTGAATGACTTTAAGTGACTCTGGTAAAGTGTGTATGATTCGACACACTCTCAGGGGGTTTGTTTGATTGTTGTGGAGACTATTTGAAATATAATACAAGCCAGTGACATCAATATTTTTTTTGTGAAAATAAAGGCTGAAACATAAAAATAGCAATGAAATAAGTCAGACATCTAATTTCTGTAGTGTTAAATCTTACTCCGAGACGAGTCTTTACATGAATGCAAAGATAAACTGGTTCAAGTAATTATCTGTTTCACGTATGAATCATCAATGGATGAATCCATAATCTATTTATCCTGATAATGTTCATTTGAATAAGCCAATGTAAAACACACTCCATTCAAAAGCAATAACTAATTGAAGCCATACAGGTTAAAGTGAAAGATATATGGAAACAATACAGTTGGACAACAACTGTTACAGAGTCTATAGACATGACATTCATTGGTTGACAAGCTGCTGGACATGGGGGAGGGGTTTTAGGCATGAAGACACAACATTTACCTTAATCCCGGGGAGTCCAGGCAGCCCTGGAAGTCCTGGCTCACCCTATGTAGGAAAAGTGCAACAAATTACAGCCAAATCAAGCCTGGAAACCCAGCTCAACTACAATAGGTTTCCTCTAAGGCCACAATATCAAAATACTGGCCCTGGTTTACATACTAAAGCGAAAATCATCCAGATTCCGCAGTTAAAGTAAAGACACATTGGCTATCTAATGGTGTTGCAGTTGGATTGTTTCAGACATTTCAAATTAATGGTACTGCTATGCACAATCCATATTGAGGCGTCTTCAATTATATTTGCGTTTTCTGCTTATGCTTAAATAGAATATCAATCCCATTAGACCATGAGATATATTATTATTAGGGCTGTCTATGTGGTGTTTTTAATGTGCTTTAAGACAAACCATGTACAGTCAACACAATTGCTGAGTATTTTTTGCAGTGAACCAAAGACAGTCACAAAAATGCGACTGCATTTATGCAGTCCCATTTAACGCACCAGCCCCGCCCCAGACCTACGTAGGTCATCTTACATTTTATACAGTTTATTAGTGACGAAACATGTTGCAGGGCAACAATTCACTGCGTGATGGAGCCTAGAACGCAGTTAGTTAGAAAGCCCCTAAAAATCAAGATATCAGGGCAAATGCCTCAGTGCAAATGTGATATGTGCCAAATAGCATGGAAAACGCTGAATAGCATGAGTGCAAATGTGATATAATTTTATAGAACATTTAATAAAATAAGAAATTAATATTGTGTTATATTTTAGACACAGTAGCTTCTGTTTTGTTATTGTCTCAATTTTGCCAAAAATAATATTTCCTGTAAAGCCACAGCAGAACTGTTGTGCATCTCCGAGCTACACATAGCGGTGTTTAGTTTCTGAATGAATCCGCATTTTAACCGAATCAATTGGGTGAACCAATGATTCAATGGCCCATTCATAAAGATAGCCATTTACTTAATTCCTAAATGAATCAGCCATTTGAATGAATCGAATGAATGAATGAATGAATGAATGAATGAATGAATGAATGAATGAATGAATGAATGAATGAATGAATGAATGAATGAATGAATGAATGAACTCAATGACTTGATGACTTGCTCTTTTAGATATTTACCACCACCAACTGGCAGTTTTAGTTTCTTATTTAAAGTATTACTTCATTTAAAAAAACAAAAACAAACATATTTTGAGGATATTCATCCTCGTGTCATTTTAAACCTGTATGACTTTCTTTCTTATAAAATAAGATCTTTTGAAGAATGTTGGTAACCAAACTGTTCCCTTTTGAAAGGGAACTTGCACTGCGTCGAATGACGCTTTAGGGAACGCCTCAGGCATGACAGGTGTCTGAAATCACAATCAAATCACGGCAATCACATTGACCGGCGGAATCATTAATGTGAATGATTAACATGCGACCTGGATGTATAAAAGGGCACCTTGCAAACATAACAACATCTTTTTAGTCTTCAGGGACTGTTTTGTCTGTAACCACTTTGAAAATCAGGTAATTATGAAATGCACTGAGAAGGCTGAGTGCTTTCAGTAGTGTGCAGACCCGTGCTCAAGATATCTGACGCCGGGTGACACACACGAACTGTGCGTTTTTCTGTCTGGGAAGGAAGAGAGTGCACAGGCAGTTCTCGGGGGAACTGCCATTACAAATTGTGAGCATTTTTCTTTGAGAACGTTCCGCTCTCGTCTGCCCCTCTTCTCGAGAGAAGAAGGTTCAGTGTCTGGATGTAGGGTTCCCAGATGAAGCCCGCCGATTGCCGATTGAGAGGGGTATAATCCTCTCAGACGATGCGGCGGCTGACGAGGGTAAGCTGCAAGTGGATGATGAAAGTTTAAAAAAAAAAAAAAAAGAAAAAGAAAAGGAAAACTTAATCCGGCAGCGAGTGGCTGGCAGGCCACTGGCAGGCCCGCACCCTGTTAGAATTATCAGGGGCAGATGGTGTTACTCCCCTGTTGACTCAGGGTAGTTCTGAGTACTCCATTTGCAGCTCTGTATCAATCTACCTCACACCACGATGGCTCAGGCTGAGTGGAGAGTTCTAAAATTCTGGTTTTTGAATTACGCTCCCTTGTAGCCAGAGCATTACCATGAGCTCACACCCATGCATATAGATGGTAGGCCCCTCAATATGGGGCCTCCACTAGGCAGAGTGGCGTATGTTGTACTCCCCTGCTTTAAGGGTATTGCTTTGTTGCTGAGTACACTGCCTTTGGGAATGTGATTAGGTACCAGGATGCTGTAGGCTCTGTATTAACAGCTTTTTTGCCAACGAAGGCTGCGTGGTTAGGTAGTAGGCCTCAGCAGGCCTCCTTGACTGGGCAGCCCCCCAAGAGGGCTCTTTAGGCCAGCTTACCTTAGGTGGTTGGCCTTAGTAGTTCAGGCACTAGACCTACTGATGGGTAGTAGGCCTTAACAGGCCTCCTCGGAGGTGGGTCCCAACATTGTGGGACATACATTATGGCCGCGACCAGGCAGCTAGCCTTATTAGGCCTCCTGTGGGTGGGCCCAATAATATGTTAAAATAGTATGGTTCCCAACAGTGTATGTTGTAGCAGAATAGACTTCCAGCTCTCCCTGATAGGCGAGTCCCCAGCAGCAGTTGGCCTTAACAGGCCACCATGTAGCTCAGTCCCCGACCTCTCTGGTCCGTGGTAGTTAGTCTCCTTCATAAGAAGACTTTCAGGAGGCTGGCTTAAACAGGCCGCTCCGAGACTGGGCCCCAGGACTGGCTGGCCTTAGCAGGCCACCCTGGAACTGTCACCCGGATTCAGGGCTCATAGCAACCAGTTGCTTAGATTGCTATCAGGTAGTAGGCCTCTTAAGGCCTCCCTTAAGGTGAATTCCCACTTAGGATGGTTATCAGGTAGAAGGCCTCACCAGGCCTCCCTGAAGGTAAAGCCCCAAGGACAGGCAACTGGACACCTAGCCTGACTTTTTGAATCGGGTAGTAGGCCTCACCAGGCCTCCCTGTAGGTGAGTTTCCACATATGGTGGTTATCAGGTAGTAGGCCTCACCAGGATTCCCTGAAGGTAAACTCCCACATATTGTGGTTGTCAGGTAGTAGGCCTCACCAGGCCTCCATTAAAATAGTGAGTTCTCACATACTGTGGTTATCAGGTAGTAGGCCTCACCAGACCTCCCTGTGAGTAGTTTCCCAGCGGTGCTGGGTTCAGGAAGCTAGTGGCCGCTTGCTATCAGTTCAGCTGGCCTTAGCAGGCAGCTGCTGAAGACGAGCTTGTGCCCTGGCTCGACTAAAGTGTTTATTCTCTGCTACTGGTTCCCTCCCGGATCCTCTTTTATCTGCCTACAGCCTGGTTTGTCTACCAGGCGGACCATGTGCTCCCCTCAACGAGGGTCACTATGAGCACGTGGACTCCTGAGTCTAGTCAGACGGTCGTAGGCCTCTCGTGAGGCCTCCCAGTTAGATCAGTTCCTAGGCCTTCTCAGGCCTCCTTAGTGCTTTGAAACATAAGTACTGGGTAGATCCATGGATCGAGCAGAGTAAACTCCCCTCGCTAGCAAGGGTTGTAAGCACTATGCTGAGTCATGCTCTCCGGGATACCCCGTCTCTGACATCCGGGCCGAGTGGTTCACTGCCAGCTTCACAGTCCCTCGGGTTGGATGCCTTATCTAAAGGCAAGTGTCCAGAAGCTCAGTCTTCGGACAGATAGGAAGTGGCCAGACTGAAGTGTCTATGTAAGGCCGTCCTGGTGGCATTTCGGGTGGTACTTCCCCGAATAGTGACTGGCTGGGGTTCCTTCGGGTTCCCTAGCCACATTCCCTAGAAGGGACCCCTTCTAATTTGAAGTAGTGGTCCTAGGCCCTTGAGCAGGCCCAGGTAGGCCTTTCATTAAACTATGTTTATGGAGGTTTTCCTGTGGAACACATAGCTCAGACTATGACCGTAGGGAATGCTGTCACTGACAGCCCAGTGTGACCTGAGGGTGAGTGGTTCTAGCTTTTCATTGAATTGCTGGTTCTGACAGTTGTCACTACCAATGGGCATGCACTCCACTTAGCATGGCGGCGTGGGTATATCGTTCCCCAAAGCATCATTCGACGCAGTGCGAGTTCCCTTTCTGAAGGGAAAGTCTCAGGTTACGACTGTAACCTATGATCCCTGAGAACAGGGAACGAGACACTGCGTGTCCTTGCCATGCCTCGGGGCCTACCTACCAAACAGTCCCTTCAGACGAAAGGATATTGTCATGTTTGCAAGGCGCCCTTTTATACTTCCAGGTCGCATGTTAATCATTCACATTAATGATTCACGGGCTGTCGCCGGTCAATGTGATTGCCGAGATTTGATTGTGATTTCAGACACCTGTCACGCCCAAAGCGCCATTCGACGCAGTGTCTCGTTCCCAGTTCTCAGTAACCTGTAACCTGAGAAGTTTTGGTCTGTAAATATATCTAAATACCAATTCAGATGCAGCTTATGTTTAGGCTGTTGTAACCTTAAACGTTTGTATAATAAATTCTATGTTTAATCAAATAAAATATTTATTTCTAAAGCTATTTTTGTAATGTCTATTTGATGCTTTTCTCAATTAACACAATAATGACTTTAAATGATCTTTTGGGGATCAAAATTTGATGCCAAATTTGATGTGTGATTAATTTGGCGATAAATTAATTAATCGGCATATCATGTAATTAAATTAAATAAATAAAACATTGCATGACAGTCCTAATTTTTATATTACTTTAGGCACAGTATATCATGAGAAAAGAGGAAGAAAAACTAAAACCTCAGAAGCACTAACATACCATGTAACCATGATACAATTCTGTTGTTAATTAGCTCATGCTCTGCTGAAATAAATACACATGTGAAAAGTGAGTAGGGCTGGTGCTCAAAATGGTGCTGTTAAAAAGATCCCAGACTGCAGTTTTAGAGTTGTATGTTTACACAGGACTTTTTTTAAGTCCTGTAAATGTGATGAAGATTTCTGCAAGAGAACTCAAGCTGTTCTCTTGGATTCCCGCACTGAATTTGGAGCAGACTGATTATTCAGTAAAGCCTAACGTTGTTTTAATAGTAAACAGAACAAGTAATAAAGTGTGATGCAAAACATAAAGAAATAATACAAAGTAGACAAACTATAACAGCATGGTGTAGAATTATGTTTTTATGGCTTATGTTGAAAGGAGTTCAATTCTCAGTAAATGAATAGTTTATGCCAAGGTGTACTAAGGCACAAACTAAAAGGTTCCCCAAAAACATCAAATAAAAAAGTGCATTATTTTATAAGTCATATTAGTTCACCTGAAATCCGGCTGGAAAGGAAGCTGACCTTGCTAAAAAGCGCTTTCTTTCTTGAGTAGGTTGGTGCCTGACATTCACATGCTTAATAGCAGCAAGCAAATGTTGGTAAGCTTTGCTTCATACAGCCATACAGTGCAGAAAATGAAGTATGCTATAATACTTTATGGTTAAACCCTAATGACTGCATGATTTATTAAAACAAATTCCCAGTGTTTTCCATAAATGAATCAGCTGTCATTAAGACACATGTGGAGTCATTTGTTCCAAACAACAATCTTAAGTGAATACTTTTACCTTTTGTCCTCCACGTCCTGGCTCTCCTGGCTCACCCTGTAACAATAAGAATGCCTGTAAGTGCTCATCTGTATATATCAAATGAAAAAGTAGATCTTGCTAAACAACACGGACTTAAAGGGTCAGTTCACCCAAAAATGAAAATTATGTCATTAATGACTAACCTCATGTCGTTCCAAGCCCGTAAGACCTCCGTTCATCTTCAGAACACAGTTTAAGATATTTTAGATTTAGTCCGAGAGCTTTCTGTCCCTCCATTGAAAATGTATGTACGGTATACTTTCCTTGTCCAGAAAGGAAATAAAGACATCATCAAAGTAGTCAGTGGGTTAGTTAGAATTTTTTGAAGCATCGAAAATGCATTTTGGTCCAAAAATAACAAAAACTACGACTTTATTCAGCATTGTATTCTCTTCCGGTTCTGTTGTCAAGCCGCGTTCAGTGACGCTGCTGACGTAAGACGCTGCTGACGTGTTATCTGGTGCACCCGAGCTTAGTTTACAGTCTGAGGGAGACGCACGCTGTAAACAAAATAATCTTCGCAAACATGTCTAAGGATTTCGACACCGAGTAAGACTTGCATTTTTTTGCCCAGCCATATTTATTTAAACCCGAAAACACGGACGTACCAGATACACGTCAGCAGCGTCTTACGTCATCAGTGTCACTGAGCGCGTTTTGACAACAGAACTGGAAGACAATACAATGCTGAATAAAGTCGTAGTTATTGTTAATTTTGGACCAAAATGTATTTTCGTTGCTTCAAAAAATTCTAAATAACCCACTGATGTCACATGGACTTTGATGATGTCTCTATTTCCTTTCTGGACAAGGACAGTATCGTGTATACATTTTCAATGGAGGGACAGAAAGCTCTCAGACTAATTCTAAAATATCTTAAACTGTTTTCCGAAGATGAACGGAGGTCTTATGGGCTTGGAAAGACATGAGGGTGAGTCATTAATGACATAATTTTCATTTTTGGGTGAACTAACCCTTTAAAGATAAAAATTATTCTGAGGTTGTGTTTTACCTTAATTCCAGCAGCAGAGGATCCAGCATTACCCTGTGAGGGATATAAAATTCACAGTAAATTTGTTTTGGTCAAAACTGAGCCATTTAAAACTGTTGCATCTAAACAATTTTAAGTGTAGCATCTTCTTTTTACCACATGGTGGTGTTTTTTGGAAATTTTGGAAGTTGCTGCTGCTGCATGCTGCTGAGCATGCCAAAGTAAAGGTTAAACTGGTGCACAAAGCGGCTCATCAGATTGTGTGAGTATACAAGCAAAGCAGATTAGCTCAAGTGAAACAAATAAGGAAAGATGAACATACATTAGCTAAAGCTTCTACCGCTGCCATAACACCAATAGGATGGAAGAGGAAAAAAGGAGGAAGGAGATTGCCTTTGATTGGATATTCTATCATAGCAATTGTGCAAAAAAAGTTCATGGAGGGTCTTCATTTAAGGTTAGCTGCTGTGTAATCGACTGTAACTACATCGTGCTTTTAATGCAAAATATATGTACCACCCAGATATGTACCACCAGGCTTATTTGGTTGAATTGTATGTTGTACTTGTACTTTATGTATGTACTACTCATTTTATATTTTAATAGTGAATAAGGATAATAATGTAACTATTAGTAATTACCTAAAGTAACATCTGGTAAGAGGGGGATTCAAAGCGAAATCTTATTGCAGCCTTGCATCTTATCTTATTGTTTTCAGTAAATGTGATGAGAGATCCCAATCACAGATTTGAACAGGTGCTGAAAGCTGAGTTAATCACATATTTATAAGGAGACTGACATGCAAGACAGTCTAGAAATGGTTGGTTGAAATGGCTATAGAAATGTTTGGTATAATCCCCGGTAGCAATTGTGCATTGAGGTCATGAGCATCCATTGCTCATGTAAGGTCATGGAGAGTGTTCTGTTCGTTTAAGGTTAGCTTCTGTTTTAACTGATTTAAGTTAGTCACTAGATTGTGCTATTATGCCCAAATTTCCATGTACCATTTAAACCTCCACATTATTTTGCATTAAGGAGGTTAAATATCAATGAGAATGAGCTTCTGATGATGAGAGTAATCAGCTTAATGTGCCTTCAAAGCTAATGTTTAAGCACTAATTACAGTACTAACTCACTGACTTAATGCCATCACCGTTTCATTTATCAAATAAAGATTAAATGAAAACTAACAAACAAAACAGGATTTATGATGGCATCATATATCAAGTCAAGGCAACCTAAATAAATTCATAAAATACACTTGTGTAAACGTTTTCTTATCTTGCACACAAACACAACAGATGTGTGCCAGCGAGCAGATCATTGAAATTCAAAACAGTGAGATGGTTGAGTTCAGTCTGGGTGAGAGAGCTGGCACAGTGGATGCACAGGTGCAACAGAATATCTGAAAATGTCTTTCTGCTTCAAAGTGCCATGTTTCCCAAGGGAACAAAATCTGGAAAAAACACAATGTGCTTGTTTCAATCTCCCCGAGAAAACATGCAATGAGAAACCTCTCCATCTGTTGTTTTTTAATCTTTTTAACAAGTTTTATGTTTATACTTTGTGATCAGACAAAAATATATGCATTAAAAAAAGACTTGAAGATTAATAATAACCATTGCTTTGGCTACATCTGTAACATTTATGTTCTGTTTTGGTTTAGTTTTCTCTGTGTTTCCTATGTTAATTTGCCTGTGTTCTGTGTCTCTATTTAATTCCTTGGTTGTTAATTAATCCCACACCTGTTCCTAGTTCTGTTAATTATTTCTCCCAGTGTATTTAAACCCTGAGTTATGTCTGTTCTTTGTCTGGCATTGTTTTGTGTTTATGTTATATTTGGTAGTGTTCATTGTATTACTCCCTGTGATTCTCCGTGTTGGATTAAGATTAAAGACTGCTCTGTGATGTTCCTTCGTCCTTGTGCGCTTCATTACAGACACTCATGTGTGATAGAATACCAGACCTAAAAAAATGACAAAAATGGATTTGCCGGCCATCCAGCTGCTCTGCCTAGAGCAAGAGCAGCTACACCAGAGGATTTTTACTGTCGTGCCCAACGCTCTTCCCGAATCACTCCTTGTGCAAATTCTGACCAGCCTAAATGAACGCACCAAGGCACGGCTCTCCCGGTGATGGAGCTCGGGGGACATTCACTGAGTTTGTGGAGTGCCTGCTGGTGAACTGCCGGTCTGCCTTCACCATCTGCGCTGCTGAGGAGGACGTCACCAGCCCCACTCCAGACCGAGAGCCCAGCCAGCCGCCATGAAAGAGCCAGTAAAGAGGACTGGGCCAACCATCGCCCCGGAGCCTGAGCCTATGGAAAAGTCTGACCAGGTGCGTGGGACGAAAGAAGGCCCCGCACACACTCCCGCTGTTGAGAGTAAGCTGCAGCTGGCCTCTACAAATTTTTTGTGAGGATTCAGAAGAGGATGGTTCTCTTCAGCTCCTCGGCTCCTCCTTTGTTTGCTCCACAAATCTGTGTGGATGCATGTCGGATCTTCCAGTCACCAGTTCTGCCTTGGCTTAAGGATCCCCTGGCTCCACCTCCAGCCCCCAGCCATCACTCGACCTCAGCTCGGCGACCAGTCAGTTCCATATTGGTTCCTTCCTCCACCTGGGACTATCGCCCTTATGGCTTCGCCTTGGTAGGATGTCGCTCTGTCTGCTCCATGAAGTTCCGGGTAAAAATTTGCCCCTCAGAAAGTCCTTGCTGGCGAGGTAGTACTTTTTCAAAGTTCAGGAACTTTCGGGGGTGGTACATTGGCGCTGAACATGCTGATGTTCCTGGGACAAATTGTTCTGGCCTGGGTAATTTTGGTGGAAACGCGGCTTTAGTTTCCTTGGTTGTTAATTAATCCCACAGCTGCTTCTAGTTTTGTTAATTATTTCTTCCTCTGTATTTCAACTCTGAGTTCGGACTGTTCTTTGTCCGTTATCGGTTGCGTTTATGTTATATGTGGTTGTGTTTATTGTATTATTTTCTGTGATTCTCCTAAGTGTTCCGTGTTGGATTAAGATTAAAGACTGTTCTGTGATATTCCTTGTCTTTGTGTACTTCATTACAACCACTCATGAGTGACAACTTCTATGCTTTATGTCTTTGTTCTGATATTAAAGCCCAAAAAATTTAATAGAATTACATAGCTTAATGCATAGCTCTCTTTTGTTACACTGCAACAACAGAAATAAAATGAAAGCCTAAAAACATGAGAGTAGCTGAATGTCTTGGGCTTAATGTGCAGCGAGGACCAGAGGATGATTGGACGTGGTTGGAAAGAGCAGCTGGGCCCTCTGCCAGCTGCTGAACTTGTGGTTCCACTTCAAGTGTCTTATGCTCAGAGATTGTTGTGGAATGCATGCCCTGGCTTTTATGGGCTTCATTATGATGCAAGCTTAATTGCTGCATTTTTGTTAGCCATAAACTACTTTAATAGTTACAGCTGGATATCAGTAAACTCCTTCTATACCACCCCAATCAACACCTTAATGCCTCATCTTTTGCCTTTTATATCAATATTCTTAGTGCACAATAGATGCATTAGCAAACTATGTCAAGGAATTATATAAAATTGCTGCCACTCATTTGTTGCTGTAAAAGTTTTAGTTAGCCTATGTTCGAAATGACAAACTTTTGCTGTCGAGCCTGAGACGAGTCGTTTTCTACTTTATAGAGCAGTTTAAGGCTAAAAACACAATAGATTCAAGTGTATTCTGTTGTGAACCTGTCAAACATTGGCAGAGATTTACATTGGTAACAATTCATCACATCTTGTTCTGATTGAGTTCTGTCTCCAGGCCTTATGTTATTCCATTTTGCAAGTTTGCAAGCGTGAAATGCCATGCAGACTAATGACTTACAAAAACATATTACAGCTACTACCACTACTGTTTTGTCAGCAAAAAGAAAATTGTTTTATTTGCTGTTGTTATTAGTACTTTTTTGTTTTTCTGAAAAACTGCAGCATGATATGAAATGTGAATATCAAACGTGGCTTATTCGGTCTCGTAAATATCTCTGCAACATGCCATAAAACAAACACATAAGGTTTTGATCATGTTTTTTTTAAATGTTTTTTTTACTCATAATAAACCAAGAGTATTAAAAGATCATATGGCAAAAAAAGGTGAACAATTAACAGCATAGCAATACTGCCAGAGAACATAGAGGGGTACAGCTGAGAGACGTGAAACCTATAGTTCTAGAGTGTTGCATGGATGAGAAAATATGGCTTGAAGCATTAAACGCTGATGGTGTTAATAATTATATGCTACATTAAAAGGTAATGCATTAGTGATGTTGAGCATAAAGGTTAGTTTTTAATTATAAAGAAAATTTCTTATACAGTTTGCAGACTGACTTAATGGGACTGTGATACTGGCAAGCATTTGATAAATTAATGGAGTGTCACTAGACTACATGTATAGTAAGTGATGGAATGAATTGTGTTATTTCTGATATAAAAGCTCACTGAGGTCTATGATTAATGATGAAGTCTTCTTGAAAGTTCAATCAACATCATGACATAATTTTTTTTTTAAATAGTGCTGCTTTCTAATGAGTTTGTTCTGTTCAGAACAATATGAGCTGCAAAGGTTCTCAGATACTGTAGCGAGGCACTGCCAGTGCTTGAACCACCGCCAGGCATCTCAGGATGGCTGCAACCTCAAGATTGCGAGGAACTGCTGGGATAACATGCTTGTTGGCCAAACCTCCAAAACCAAAAAGCCTTTTTGCAATCCAATTAAAGAGTTTTTTGTGTTATGTTTTGACCGAGAGAGGATTTTTCCAGCTCTGAGATCTGAGTGATTTTAGCGAGAACTGTACTACATGGCAAGTCACAGCTAATTTAAATATTTTAAATAATTTAAATAACACCCAGTTAAATATTTATACACATAAGGTCAAAAAGGCACTGCTTTAGGTATGCAACCTCACTGGGATAAAACCTCAGATATATCTTTATGCCATGCAGAAACAGACACAAAAAGTTAAAAATAGTAAAATATTCGGCACTTAAGTTTAAATCGTAGTATGGAGCCCCTAAAGTGACCTTTGCCAAAAAAAAAAAAAAAAAAAAAAAAAAAAAATTATATATACACTCACCTAAAGGATTATTAGGAACACCATACTAATACTTTCGCCTTCAGAACTGCCTTAATTCTACGTGGCATTGATTCAACAAGGTGCTGAAAGCATTCTTTAGAAATGTTGGCCCATATTGATAGGATAGCATCTTGCAGTTGATGGAGATTTGTGGGATGCACATCCAGGGCACGAAGCTCCCGTTCCACCACATCCTAAAGATGCTCTATTGGGTTGAGATCTGGTGACTGTGGGGGCCATTTAAGTACAGTGAACTCATTGTCATGTTCAAGAAACCAATTTGAAATGATTCGAGCTTTGTGACATGGTGCATTATCCTGCTGGAAGTAGCCATCAGAGGATGGGTACATGGTGGCCATAAAGGGATGGACCTGGTCAGAAATAATGCTCAGGTAGGCTGTGGCATTTAAACGATGCCCAATTGGCACTAAGGGGCCTAAAGTGTGCCAAGAAAACATCCCCCACACCATTACACCACCACCACCAGCCTGCACAGTGGTAACAAGGCATGATGGATCCATGTTCTCATTCTGTTTATGCCAAATTCTGACTCTACCATCTGAATGTCTCAACAGAAATCGAGACTCATCAGACAAGGCAACATATTTCCATTCTTCAACTGTCCAATTTTGGTGAGCTCTTGCAAATTGTAGCCTCTTTTTCCTATTTGTAGTGGAGATGAGTGGTACCCGGTGGGGTCTACTGCTGTTGTTGCCCATCCGCCTCAAGGTTGTGCGTGTTGTGGCTTCACAAATGCTTTGCTGCATACCTCGGTTGTAACGAGTGGTTATTTCAGTCAAAGTTGCTCTTCTATCAGCTTGAATCAGTCGGCCCATTCTCCTCTGACCTCTAGCATCAACAAGGCATTTTCGCCCACAGGACTGCCGCATACTGGATGTTTTTCCCTTTTCACACAATTCTTTGTAAACCCTAGAAATGGTTGTGCGTGAAAATCCCAGTAACTGAGCAGATTGTGAAATACTCAGACCGGCCCGTCTGGCACCAACAACCATGCCACGCTCAAAATTGCTTAGATCACCTGTCTTTCCCATTCTGACATTCAGTTTGGAGTTCAGGAGATTGTCTTGACCAGGACCACACCCCTAAATGCATTGAAGCAACTCCCATGTGATTGGTTGATTAGATAATTGCATTATTGAGAAATTGAACAGGTGTACCTAATAATCCTTTAGGTGAGTGTATATATATATATATATATACTTTCTCGTGTGTACAAGAAACTGAATACTCAAATTCTTTTGTAGTAAAATGGCAGTGACTGACTGGAAATATTTTATAATAGCATAGCCTATACATAAACTGGAAATTGTAACGTGTGAGTACACAAAATAACTCCCATGCGCACGTGAAAAGTTTCTTGTGAGCAAGCAAATGTTTCAAGTGCTCACGGGAATACTTTTGCATGCTCAGGAGTTACAATTTCCAGTTTATGTATAGCTATACTGTAACCAATTTCCTTTGTGCATCACTGCCATTTTACTACAAAGAAAATGAGAGTAAGGATGAATGAATTAATAAGAATTAATATGAATTAATAAAGATCTATTTATAAATATCTATTAATTAATGGATCTTTATTAATACTTATCCATACTCTCATTTTCTTCATAGTAAAATAGCAGTGCCGCACAAGGGAAATAGGTTATAGAATTCATAAACCGGAAATTGTAAAAAACGTGAAAAGTTTCATGCGAAAGGCTGTATATATTTTTTTATTTTTGAAAAGGTCCCTTTAGGGGCTCCGTATTGATGTGTGAAATAAAGATTTAAAAAAAATAATCATTTTATATATCGCACAATGAACTTCAGATTCAGAACATATAAAAGCATATCACTCAATCAAGCTGCTGTTCTGAATATCAGCATGACTGTATCGGTTGGCCATGGCCTCGTGTTTACCTCCGAATCACAGCCTTGCTGATATGCAGACTAACAGCACAATTGCGACTGGGTGTGTTATTTGTTTTGTACCAGTTACTTTGTCTATTTTTTTAGGGATGCAAGTCATCAGTGGTGAAAAAGTTGACAAAGATATATCAAACCCCCTACAGTGGGGGTACACCAGAGTAAAAAAATTCAGGTAAAAAATCAGCTTAAAAAAATGTCAATTTATGCATGAGGAAATAGGGAACTCAGTCACAGTTCTCTTACGACAGTATCTCTCGTACTGCGTAATAGCTTACGCTATGGGGAAAACCTCTTTTCCACGAGATATTGAAGCCAAAAATTATCCTTAATTTTTTATTAATGTAAAACGCTTTGCAGCAGCAAGCAGACAAGCAGAAACAGCTCGCGCGCCTATTGGCTGGTCTTGCAGCAAATGCAGCAGCCTATCGAGAGACTCTGCGTGACGTAATGACCAATGGGGGCAATTCGCACCCATATCGTCACGTCCCGCCAGAAAGGGTGTGGTCTCGCCCTATAAATAAGCTCGGTAGGCTGGTACAAGCTGATTTTCATCTCTTCAGCGAAGCACACGCATCGCTGGATCCGGAGTGAGAAGCCGCGCCGTCGAAGCAAGCCTTTCAGCAGGACGAGCTCCTGGAGTCACTGGCCTCGTCGCCTTCAACTGCCGTACCTGCTGCGCTTTCCGGCGTTCTAAGTATCATTTTATCCTTACTCTGCTGAGAGTGTTAGCTCGCTTACGTGACGCGACTTACACCTCTCATCACAAAAAGAGCTGCGTCTTTTTAACCCTCTGAGGTCTAAGGGTTTTTGGGGTCCTTGAGGTGTTCTGACATGCTCTGACATTTGTGCTTTTTTCAGTTATTTATAAACATGTTAATGGCAAAGGTGTAAATTCACTCAATATAGCACAAACTGGGTTACCGTAATATCTTAGCAACAATTATGTACATGTTTGTATTTTTGAGAGAATATTGCTTATGCATGGTTATTGAAAAAACTAAAACTTAAAGTGTCTGAAATAAGGCCACAAAACACATACTAAATATGTGTCCACAAGACTTTTGACTAATGAGTGTTGTTGCCTAGAATTTTTGCTTCAAAATTATCTGAAAATCATCCTGACTAATCATTTACACAAAAACATACACTGATTTAAATTTTATTAGACACCTTTTGTTTGGAAAGGCAATATGCGTGGAGGCGTGTTCACACCTGAGAAGACAAAGGCCGGATAATATGCCGCATAATGAGCTGCATATTAATTAGCCCTTTCACACAGGTGTGTCACAGGATCCCAAAGAATGCAAGGACAAAAGAAATTATCTATATAGCCTATACATATTTTACAATTAGAAATTGTAACCAATTACAAATAGGTTACAATTACAACAACAATTACAATTTTAACAATATTTCAAGTGTATTTCTTTGTAAAAAGTATACATTTTATCATACGTATTAAAAAAAGGTAAGGATTCATTAGTTTGAATATTGGAACACACACTATAATAACATCTTAGTTGATAATTCAATATACCTACTTTATTTTTGACAAAACATCATACTATAGTATATTTAACTATGAGCAGAAATTGGTGAACACAAGCGTACCTATTTAATGTGACAGTAGTCTTTTTTTACAGTCAAAACTTTATAATCTATCCAAAACTAATCACAAAATCTTGTCTAAACATTCATATTTAGTCTGTAATATATTGTGTATGATATATTAGTATATACATGTGAATTTGCAGCTTGTTGCTTATACAGACATTTTATTTAAACATATTTTTAGTCTATTTTTACTCATCTTAGTAGGCTATAGCAATATAGTTTGGATGTGTTCATGTAAACATAACGTTTACTAATGTAGGTGCGAGAGTGAATGAACAAGGCACAGACACGCGCTGCATATCTGTAGTAAACAAAGCGCGCGCGCCTGTGCCGTTCACTCATCATTTAGCCTACACACAGACACGCAATTCATATTTAAACAGTCTTTTTGCGGTTTACAGTCAGACACAATTCAATATCGCGATTAGAACAAAGCACTTAAGAATAAATGACTTACTACATCAGCTGGATCCGTTGCTCCTCGAAATGAAACTACCAGCACTTCTGGTACATTTTCCAGGGTTAGATAGTATTATTCCTCACAGCGAAAGGATACGCTGTGTACACAGCTGTACAAGATACTTACTAAACACGATGTGTTTTATAATCCAGCTGGTGGGCGTTGGCATGTTTGAATGGCGTGCCTTAGATCATTTACGTTTGAATACCGCGCTCTCTCCGTGGGCGTGGCACATTAACGCGTAATTAGGTATAATGAGCTGGAAAGAAAAATACTGACATCTCTCTCTTTTCATACAGATTACATAAACTGAGAATTTTTTTTTTTTTATATAAATGAATTCATTTAAAAGAAGAGAGTTCAAGCTTCATTATGGAAAAACACTTGTGCCTGTATGACAAGTATTCGCGGAATTACAGTTAATTTTCGGACGCGTTTCAGAATGGACTTAACTTACAGAGAGAAGGCAGAACGCGCATCATGTTTGTTTTTCTTTATTTGGCGAAAAGCACAACACTTTGTTTTTATTGTGAGTATCCACAAAAAAATAGACACTTATCAGGATCTAATGATGTACAACACTTAGCATGTTAGATCAAAATCAACATAGTATTTTGAGTTTCTTTTGCACTGATAAGAAAAAAGCGAGACTATCGCGCCGGCGCGATAGCCGACCTCATAGGGTTAAAGATGCCATCCTGTGGCTCGTGCCGCGCCCCACTCAGCGACGGGGACCGTCATGTCATCTGCGTGTCCTGCCTGGGTGAGGATCACGCGGCTATCGCGCTCGCTGACGGCGGATGCCCTCATTGCGAGCTTCTGCCTATGGTGACTCTGAGGACTCGCCTGGCGTCATTCTCCGAGCCTTCACCACAGCCCGCCATGACACCGCGCCGCAAGAACCGTAGCGCCCAGCGCGCTCCCGAGCTCTCTCCAGCCCGTCAAAGCTCGCCGGTTCGCCCGCCAGCTTCGCCGGCTTCGCTCGAGTCGCTCACTGACGGACAACGGCCGCCGTCTGCCGCCACATCCGTCCACGAGTTCGACGAACCCACCGAGGCGTGTTCTCTTCTGAGTCTGAGCTGATGCGCCTGCTCTCTCAAGCTGTGGAAAACATCGGCCTCGACTGGGAGGCGCCCGCGCAACCGCCGCGCAACAGACTGGACGGACTGAAAGACGAAGCCCCGTCAAAGTCAAGGCCCGCGCCCTTCCTCCCTGAGTTACACGAGGAAGTGACTAAGTCGTGGAACGCCCACTTCTCCGCCAGGCTGCGTACCTCTGCTTCTGCTGCATTCTCCACGGTGGATGGCGCGAAGGACAGAGGGTACCTCTCCGTTCCTCCTGTGGAACCAGCGGTAGCGTCTCATCTCTGCCCGCCCTCCGCTGGACGGCGCGCTCAGACAACGCTCCCATCTAAAGCCTGCCGAGTGACGTCAGCCATGCACGGGCGCGCTTACACCGCCGCTGGGCAAGCAGTTTCAGCGCTGCACACTATGGCTATCCTGCAAATCTTCCAGGCCGACCTTCTCCTTAAACTGGACGAGGAAGTACCCGGAGCGATCTGCAAGGCGGACCTGAGAAGCGCTACAGACCTCGCTCTACGCGCTGCTAAAGCCGCCGCACAGGCCATAGGACGGAATATGGCCTCTCTCACCGTGGCTGAGAGACACTTATGGCTGACGCTGTCTGAGATGACGGAAGCCGAGCGCTCTGTGTTCCTCGACGCGCCCATTTCACCAGCGGGCCTCTTCGGATTTGCCGTCAAGGATTTCGCGGACAGATTCGTGGAGGTGCAGAAAACTTCGCAGGCTATGAAGCACTTCCTTCCGAAGCGCTCGAGCTCCGCTGCAGGCCGCTCAAAACAGCCGTCTGCTTGCAGCTCTCAGCCGCAACATGCACCGCCCGCCGCCGCCGCTTCACAGCGCCGCCACTCCCGAGACCAGAGACCGCGCTCTCGCTCTGCTGGACGCCGCCCCCCTCAGCGCGGGCCCCGGCCGAGGATTGAGATCCAGCCCGAGGCCTCAAAACCTTCCTAGCCACTCTAGGAAAGCGACAGTGTTCAGATCCCGCTGCGGCCGGATTTCCACCAAAACTTCTCGCTCGTTCAGTTCCAAGCATTGTGACTGTCCCAGTGTATTTCGCAGTGAGCCAGCCGGTGTCTCAGCCCGCTTGCCTGCGCACAAAAGCCGTTTTTACGGCTACCCAGATAAATCCAATAAAGAGTGCATTTTCTGGTGTTCCGGCCACGGCCGATGGTGTTATGAGTGTTGTAAGAATGCCCACCCCCCAGTGCCCATTCCCACACCCAGACACGGCCCGCCACGGTGCAGGGCTAGCACAAATAAAATCGATTCAGGTCGATTGTGCAGACAATGCAGTGAACGTGCCCATGTCACAATGCCCGCTTACACTGCACGCTGCGTGTCCCTTGGTTTCTGTAAAAACGAAACCAACACACATTCAGTTGGCTCTAACCGACAGTGTTTTCAGTGTAGATGTGCCCGCAGTCCCGCGCCCACTCTCACAAACACACCGAATCCTACGGGATCCGCCCCGCTCACTTTCTCTGCACAATCTGCCATAGAGAAGCTGAGCACGGACAGGCTGCCCGCTGTGATTAGCGCTCCCCCTGCCTCGAACGCTGTAAACACGGTGTTGTGTTCCCAGTATACCAGGGCTCTCGAGCTGCCGTTTCGCCGCGGCCAGAGCCCGGATTTCATTCTGCCTCTAGCTATTCACGCAGATGCGTTGTAACACCCCCTTTTCTTTTTAGGTGTTACCCTGAGGGGGTTCAACAGAATTTCGACTGGTACTGAAATAGAACCACTTCACTCGACAAATATTAATTTTCCTATTTTTATTTCACACGTGCATATAATTGCCCCCAACAATAAACAATATAAGGGAACCAATAGTCTTTGTCTCTGTGTAAATGAGACGATAACATAAACAAAACTTATCGTCAGTGTCCAGTCTTTAGATGAGCTGAAATGATGATGGTGAAGAGATGAGTATCAAACCCAGTGGATATTTGAGATCGACGCAATGATATTATCCAATAATCCAGTATGAGGTGAAGATAGTAAATGGCATTTGGTGCCTCGCTACAGCGTGGTGATATCCAGATCCCCTACGTCTCTCTTCCAGGAGACGTGTATCCGGTCATCCAAACGATGCCGAACAACCAGAGTGGTTTGAAACAATGGTGATAAGTGACTAATAATGAAAAGTCTTTTGTTTGAGCATAAACTCCATGAGTTCTCAAACCAGGCCTTCAAATGAGTAAGCAGGTAGCATTTAGATGAACCATGCGGTTTCCCTCTACCAAACTGAACTGGCTTCTTCATGGGTCACCAGGCTTATATCTAGTAGCCACCATCCACTAGTGCCCTCAAATGGCTATTAGTGGTACTACACTTGACCCAGGTAACTTTTCCGGCAATAGTCAGAAATTACAGTAAAAAACTCAGGTAACATGTGAACCGTTACAGCGTGGTCAAAGCTTCCCGGGGTATCAGAATGGGTGCTGAACACTATAAAGAGAGGCTATTCGCTACAATTCGCTAGACGCCCTCGCCGTCACACGGTGCGTGTCGAAACTACGGTGAAAAACGAAGTGTCTCATCTACTTCGTGCCGAGATAGCGAAACTACTGAGCAAAGGGGCTATAGAACCTTTAGCTCAGGCTCAGAGCGAAGGGCCTATACAGCAGATATTTTCTGGTACCGAAAAAAGATGGGGGTCTCAGACCCATTTTAGATCTGCGACAGCTGAACAGAGCGCTTGTGAAGCGCCAGTTCAGAATGCTTACGACCAGGAAAATCCTCGCGCAAGTGTGCCACGGGGACTGGTTTATGTCAATAGATCTGAAAGACGCCCATTTCCAAATACAAATAGCGTCCCATCACAGGCGATTCTTGAGATTCGCCTTCGAGGGCCAGGCATATCAATACACAGTCCTGCCGTTCGGCCTGTCTCTAGCACCTCGTACATTCACTGAGACTTCAGGGCATGCGAGTCCTGAACTACTTGGACGATTGGCTGATTCTAGCTCGATCACGATCGGAGCTCATAGAACACAGGGCCGCATTACTCGAGCACCTCGAGAAGTTGGGCCTCACAGTCAATTGGGCGAAAAGCTCACTGTCTCCCAGTCAGACAATTTCCTTTCTGGGAACAGTGTTAGACTCGCTATCCATGATGGCGCGCCTGTCACCAGAGCGCGGACTAAATATTCAGCACGTCGCGAAATCCTTCCGCCATGGCTCGATAGTTCCGCTCAAAAGGTTTCAGAAAATGCTGGGTCTGATGGCCTCAGCAGCCTCTGTGCTCCAGTTGGGTCTGCTTCGCATGCGCCCACTGCTAATGACTCGAAAGTCATTCTCAAACCTAAGCATGGGTATGTGCCAAAATCCCTCAATACACCGTTTAGGGCCCAGGTAATTTCCCTGT
Source organism: Tiaroga cobitis (assembly GCA_030578255.1). Taxonomy (NCBI): domain Eukaryota; kingdom Metazoa; phylum Chordata; class Actinopteri; order Cypriniformes; family Leuciscidae; genus Tiaroga; species Tiaroga cobitis. The sequence continues at coordinate 49,020,001 of CM060597.1, forward strand.
CTGCCTTTCCGGTTCTCAATGAGGAGAAAGACGCGAGTCTCCTTTGCCCTGTCAGGGCATTAAGAGCTTATGTGTCGCGCTCGTCTGGTTTCAGACAGACTGAGCAGCTTTTCGTTTTGTTTGGCGGGCGTTCCAAGGGACTTGCCTCCTCAAAACAGAGCCTATCCAGATGGATAGTGGATGCCATTGCGCTCGCTTACGCTGAAAAGGGCCTGCAGTGCCCCTTGGGTGTCAAAGCGCACTCCACGAGAGGCGTGGCCTCTTCGTGGGCATGGTCTAGCGGGGTTACCCTGCAAGATATCTGTACGGCCGCGGGCTGGGCCTCGCCGTCTACATTTATAAAGTACTATAACCTGGAGGTACCCGCCTTGCAGGCTAAGCTTTTGGCGGTCTAGAATTCAGTACTATCTGCCCCGCTGTGCGGCCCAGATACTAAGTTTACTTCAGCCCCATGAGTATTGACACATGTATGGCCACCCAGATCAGGCTGAAAGCTTTCAGCATTGTCACATGATTAGCCCCTCTGGGTGCTATTTTATTAGGAATGACGCTTCCAGCCTCTCTTCCCCCACTCTATGTGAGTTTATGGTGATTATGCACTATATGGGCCCCTGGGCTTCGGCCCCGGGGACTTTGGTGTTGGATCCCTTTGCGCACGGCGTGTTGCATTGTGTTCCCCATAGCTTAAGCTATTACGCAGTACGAGAGATACTCTCGTCAGAGAACGTACTCGGTTACTAACGTAACCTCGGTTCTCTCTAGAGAGGGAACGAGTACTGCGTATCTTGCCGTGCTTGGAATACGCTCTGGTTCGCTTCGGCGATGAAAACCAGTTTGTACCAGCCTACCGAGCTTATTTATAGGGCGAGACCACGCCCTTTCTGGCGGGACGTGACGCAGAGTCTCTCGATAGGCTGCTGCATTTGCCGCAAGAGCAGCCAATAGGCGCGCGAGCTGTTTCGCCTATGTCTGCTTGCTGCTGCAAAGCGTTTTACATTAATAAAAAATTAAGGATAATTTTTGGCTTCAATATCTCGTGGAAAAGAGGTTTTCCCCAAAGCGTAAGCTATTACGCAGTACTCGTTCCCTCTCTAGAGAGAACCGAGGTTACGTTAGTAACCGAGTAAGTTTTCCACCCACATTCACAGTGCTGTATTTACTGTTTTAAATTGACCAATTTAATATGTCTATACTACAACTACTACTAATTACAATTATCATTTTTATTATTATTTAAATATTATTTTGTATTTTATTAAATTCTGAAAAAAAAGAAAGAAATATGAATATAGTGATATTGATGTACTATAAAATAAAATGAATTATTATTTAATAACAATAATGACCATTTTATTTCACAGAAAAAAGTAAAATTATAACACTAATATTTGTGGCTGTCTTCATTCCTTTGCTTTCAAACATTTAATTTTGGCTGAAAACTGCAGAGAGCCTTTAAAGCTTCTATTTTGTTGACAACAGATTTATACATTTGGAAATATGGTTTATGCTTGTTAGCGTTTTCAAATGCATGCTGTGACCCAAACTCACACCACTAGCAGAGATTAAGTTTATATGGAGCAACATTTCCTGCGAATTGAGTAAAAACTGGGTCATGAGCTGCATTTGTGTAAATGAGTCACTGACTCACTCATAAAGACAGTCACTTGTTGCTACCAACTGGCATAACATTGTAATGTGCAGAAAGAGTCACTGAAAAATCCACAACACTAAAAATACATAGACTGACAGCAGCACTACTGGAACACTTGGCTAATCAAATTCAAGGACCAAAATTAATTATTGTATAATTAGCCTATAAACGATACACAGATACAACTCGACCACCCACGGAAAAACACGGGATATTCTCAAATACATGTAACCAATCAAAAATCAATTGAGATTAAAAAACCTCTGTGATTGGTGGATCTGACATCTGGTCCTGGATTATTGTAATATACACAATTCTACCGTTATATTTAGCCTTACAACCTGACACAAAAGCTTTTGATTTCTGTCTCATGCACATATGAAGGTGGGTGAGTAGGTTTGGAATGTGGGCACCCACCGGCATAAACATAAATCAATGACTATGCAAAGATATGCAGACTTTAGTAATAATCTTGAGCAATCAAACTCTGTCTCAATGTTTCTATTGCTGATCTGTAGAATAAAATATATTTTATGCAAATTTTGTCATCACTGTTTGCCCTGTATACAATAATAAAATTTATAGGGAACATTATTCAATCTCACTTTTGGGAGAGATCTTTTCACTTAGCCATATTCAACAGCAGAGTCTGCCAAAACACTTGGCAATTTTCTCACACAGTCTGGATGTGTGCCTGCCTCTGCCTTTATTATTTTCTCTTTTCGGCTTTACCCGGTATAGATTTTAAACCTGTATCCTGTAATGTTTTCCTTGGGACTGTGATTCCAGGCCCTGGCATCCTCAGACAATATATGCCAAAAGGCTGAATCATACATGGGTCGTCTTGGTCTGATTAATGTTAACAAAGTCCTTTTCAAAGAAAGTCTGTTCACTCAGCGGCCATATTTGGAATGGCTTTGGGTAGCTATTTCAGGCATCTAAAACTAAGTCCTATCTACTTCAGTGGTGAAATCCTGAATTCTCAAAAACTGCTTGCCATAGTCACATTTAAATGAACTTTTATTTCATTACAACTTTTATAACCTATTTTATGTTCAAATAGCATTTAAAAAAAGCTTATATTTCACGCTGGGCCAGCCAAAGCGCATGTGCATTCCTAAGCACACATCTCAGGATACTGACAGTGGCAACCGGAGCTTCTAACGACAGCTGTGGTGACGCGATGACTTTCCCAAATTGCAACTGGCTCCTTTATTTAGAAGGTGGGACTTATACTGCCATGCTTTGAATATCTAAAGTCTAAGATGGTTGCACACATGGACAAGAAGCACTGAAGAAGGTGGATGACAGGGACATGTAATTATTTTAACAGGGACTAATTGTGATAATATTTGCGGTACAAATGTTGCAGTATGTTTAAAATATATCACTAGCTAAACCTGATTTGAGTCAGACTATGTGCCTGTTAATTGCCCATTATTGCTGTAATATTGGAGTGGTAATATTTCCTCCACGCCTTTCTGAAGATTCCGCCCTGGCTGCTCGGGACCACTCGATCAACCCAGAATGCCCTTTGTGATTTGCTGGTTCGAGAATCTGTGAAATATGTTTAAGGTTATGGAGTTCAAATATTGTTTTAATGAAGTTACGCATAACACATAAATGCACAGCAGCCTAATCATCAAAGTTAAGAATGAATGAGGAGAAGAAATTGAAAGGACGTGTGGAAAAACTGAGTTAGCTAAGATTCATCTTGTGATGTACTCACAGCAAAGTTATTTTTCGTTCTTTGCTTAGGGGTGAAACTTAAAAGAGGTTTGAAAAACCTTTGGAGCGGTATACTGTTAGTGAGCATTCCGACACCCTCACGCTGCTGAGAGCGGTGTTTAGATAAATATGTAAATATGTGCTGCATCCTTTCCTCTTAATAACAAAAACACACAACAAAAATGACAGGGTTGAAAAAAAAAACGCAATAAAGAAAACATCTGATCATAGCGACGTGGATATATTTGCAAACACTCTGCAATTTAGCACTCCAATTAAGTCACGTCACGTTTATTTATACTACTTTATACAATATATTGCTTTAAAGTCACAAATTTCTTAACTGTTATCTATAATTCTACTCTAATTGAAGCATTTATTCAAGAAATTCATTACAAACAGAAAGACATATAGTACAGAGAAATTCCATGTCAGAGCGGGATTTAAACAAACTTTGTTTTACCAGTGAGCTGGGCAGTACATGAATGGAGCATTCGCTTGGGTCATGAGCGATTCAGCAGACCGCACTGGCATAGAACGGAATATTGAGCGGAGCATCACACCGCTCCACTTCACTTACAAGCTCTGATGTCTGCTGTTATAAAAAGCTTAAGGCTTTAATTTCCTATGATGCTAACTTCCTGAATCATATTTTACACCTTTGGCAAAATATGTTTATTACAGCTAAGATCAAAGACTTTCCCAAGAAAAAACGTTTTATCATGTGTCCTATTTTCTTTGTCCAAACTGTTGAAATAAATGTAATTTAATTCCATAAAGTCACATTACTACCACCCTAGAGTTATAGGTGTATTAGCCTCAAAACATATGTATCAATGCGTTAAATACTTATAGAATAAAATAAAAAATATAATGAATAGTACACTATTCAGCATAAAACAATTTGACTGAATTATTTTAATAGTAAAAATGAATTTAATTTCACAGTCCACAGTGTAGTAATGATGTTCTATGAGTAGCAATGTCACAATATCACAGTCCATACACCCCCAGTTAATCATGTTATAGTTCAGCATGTTTATACTATTAAATAGATATGATGTTCAGCCTGACCTTCTCTCCAGTGTCACCTTTTGGCCCCTGCTCTCCCATGTCTCCCTGTCAGAGAAAGAATATAATATTTAATATTCAATACATTACATAAACTGTACACAAGCAGTGTTCCCTCATTATGCACTGTTGTTTCATGTTAAAAACAAAACATTAGAGAAAACAAGCATAACTGGCTTTAGTTAAAATATTCATTAAAAGTGTATACACTATTTAATGCGAAATCTATTAAAAAGCAAAGACAGTTCTAAATGTGAGTTTAAATGTCTATTTCTGCAGCTGGTCTAGTGGTGATGACCTTTCTATGTTTGATTCCAGCTATTTTAAGCTCCAAAGAAATGTATGGATGCATTGCAGGTGGTGGGATGGAAAACCGGAATCATTATGTTTGACCTGTTTGAAAATGTGTGGGTGTTTGACTCAATGAGACAAAATGGTCCAAAATTGGTCTAAATGAGCTTTTTCAGAAAAAAAAGTGGTTAAGGGTAAGTCTGCCAACTGCTTCAAGTATAATCCTTGGTAGGAGTGATCCAAGACATGAAGAGAAACAGATCACTATTAACATTGTCCCCTTGACAATGCACATAACTAAAAAAGCACATAAATATAGAATCAATTCTGAATGAGCATGTGAACGCCGTCAGCGTTAATCACAGGTTCGCGTTTAAAGTCTGATCATTTCAATGGAGGTGAATCAATCAAAGTTAACTTTAGCTGGAAGTAACATTATTCAAGAACCGCTATAACGCCAAAACAATCTGTTACCTTAAATTACATGTTTATCTCTGTAAAGCTGCTTTGAAACAATCCATTGTTAAAAGCGCTATATAAATGAAGATGACTTGACTTGACTTGACTTGACAGATTGTCCTAACAATTAATGGACTGTCACCGAGAATAAAGATTTTGACAAGTAACAAACTTTTTAAAACTGTGCCACGTGTGTTTGGCTGCCTCTGTGAAAGTCCTTTAGAAAAGGAGTTCTGAAGACACACATGGTGGTGCATACAATTGGAGAAAATGAATAATTGTCATGTGCTCATACTAATTCTTTCTGTCTTTTTTACTCACATTCAGCCAACATGTCAGATGAGAAGGGGCAGAGTTATATTAGTTTGTTTATTCACATAACCCTTCTAATAGTGCCCTGACTGCATTTCCACTAGCATACTAGAAAAATATCCAGATTCAGATTTCATCTGGAGATACTTCACATCTGATTATGAGTAAAATTTTAGGAAATAAGTGACAAATTCAACCTATGACTGTTGCCTTTTAAAAGCTACTCTCAATGCTGCGCTTGATTTAAGCACTGTGGGAAAACGTCTTAATTTGACCGGTTGTGAACACGTGTGGCAAACACGCCAAAGAATTTGGCTTAAATAACCTCTGATGATGGCATCATCGGAATGCGCACGTCAGAGGCTATACATAGACGTGTGAAAGGTGTGCTCATCAGCTTCTTTTGTCTTCAGAACCACATCGTGTACCGTGTGTGCTGGAACACTTTCCACTCAAACTATACCCTTTTTGTTAGGAATTAGTTTTGTCAGGCAGGAATAAAGCCTTTCTCAATCTCTTTCTCTACAACGAAAAGAAAAGTCAATCACGTCGAGAGAATGGCAAGTGCAAGCACTATGAGTTGCTCTCCATTAAAGTGCTATGCGCTCGTCTAGTATATCGCGACTCGATCTGGCTTAGGAGTGGGAGACGGGTCCGTCCCTTTCTCTCGTTCTCTCTTCAGATTGCTTCATCCTGTCCGCTTCTGAAACGCGCCTCAGCGCTTCTTCAGAGCGGACTGAGGACATAGATTATCTTATCAATAAAGAATCTAGTGGCCCGGATCTTGCATCTGCCGAGGCAACACACGGATTACGGGACCGCTACATATGTATATAATGCGAGGGAACTGAGCAGATGGGAGATTCCCTTTCTCTCTTGTTCCTATGAAGGTGTGCAAACAAATTGTGTGTGTTTGCAAGCATGATGTTATGATTCTTTGTTGAAACTGCTCTAATATGAAAATGACTATATTAAGCCTTTCATCCAGACCGTTTTTATTTGTCAGATTGATATTTGGATGCATTTAGTTCTGAGAAATGATTAATACTCATCTGATTTGAGAAGTTAGATGCTTGTATTAACATCTTGTCTGACTGTTCTTAGGCTACATTTAATTCTGAGGAATTAAATGGCAAAATAGCCATCTAGAGATGGACTTTGAGAACGCCACCTTTGAGTGCTCCTCCCACGATGATAAAGTGCATGAGGAGTTACTCAAGTTGGTCACTCGTGCACTGGCCAGATTACAGTCAGACTGGCCACAGGATAAAGAGCAAGCACTTGAAGTTAGAGCAGATTTCTGTCCGGTGGTCAGGGGGACGGGCCTCAGCGATGGTCTCTCCCCTTCTTCATGTATCTTTGTGCCCTCAACGTCAACTTATTCGACTATCGTGGGTGCAAGGGCACGTGGTTATACGATGATGCTCCTGTTGGAAGAGATGCTGGTGGACTATCTCTCTTGGGAGCTTATCGTCACTTAAAAAGTGAGCGCTCCACACCAAGCCATGTTGAACAACATTCCTGTTGGTAAGGAAGGCATTTCAATCAGCGGGTCATGCTGTTGCTGCTCTGCACACTATGGCAGGCGTACCAGGCTGAACTGCTGGAGAAGAAAAAAAGGAACGCCCCGGGGCGCTACACATAAACATATATTAAGTAGCTCCTTCCCAACACACTCATGATAGCGCTGTTCCATCCCCGTCACCATTGGTGTTTCGGAGGGCAGTGGTTTCCAGCGAAATTTTAAATATTCAGTTGCTTCCTGCCTTTCCCCAGGACAGAGGATATTTACCATTCCCCCATCAAAACGTTGCGTCACATGACACTGCGTCAAAATTAGTGCCCCTTTCAGAGAAGTTGGCAGAGTGGAAACTACTGCCAAACATATCTTCTTGGGTTCTCAGAACCATACAAAAGGGCTACAGAATACAGTTTGCGAGCTGTCCTCCGTGTTTCAACGGCGTGGTTTCCACTGCCGTGAAACCAGAACAGGCACACTTGCTGATACAAGAACTGCAAACTCTGCAGGACAAAGGCAAAGACAGAACATGTCCCTCTCCCAGACAGGCAGTCAGGTAATTACATCTGCTATTTTCTGGTCCCCAAAAAAGATGGGGGGATCCAATTCTAGAACTTCGTGATCTGAAGCGTTTTCTCAGAACATTCAAGTTCAAAATGTTGACTGTCAAATGATTGTGTCTCAAATTCAACACAAAAATTGCTTTCTCACAATCGACCTCAAGGACGCATATTTTCATATAGAAATTCTGCCACAACACAGGAAGTTCCTGAGGTTTGCATTTGGGGGCGACGCTTACCAATATCAGGTTCTTCAATTCAGCCTAGCCTTGTCACCCTGCACATAAACAAAATGCATGGATGCAGCTCTGGCTCCGTTGACCCATTCTCAAGAGCTTGCGCTTCGACATCGGATGTCATCCTCGGTCATTTTGTATCTCTGGGGTTGAGATTCAACGCCAAGAAAAGGGGTTTCTCTCCTGCCCAGAAGACAACATATTTAGGGGTTGTATGGGACTCGGTCACCATGCGGGTACAGCTGTCCCCCGCACTTGTCGAGTCCATCTCAAACCCCCTGAGCTATATTGGGCTAGGTCAGGAAATTACTTTCCATGATGTTCAAAGAGTTCTCGGTCTTATGGCAGCTGTGTCTATGGTGATACCTTTGGGCCTTCTGCACATGAGACCATTTCAGCTGTGGCTCAGTGCCAGGGGATTTCGTCCAAGGGCCAATCCCCAGAGGCAAATAAGTGTAAGGACACAGGCAGAGTGCTTCGTGCCCTTTCTAAAATCCATGTTTATGGTAAGGGTTACGTGCTGCAGGCTTTGTACACTTTCTATTTGGCTCAGACCCTGGTTCCTCACCTTGAGTCCCACTCTAGGTGTGTTTTGTCGTTCCAGGATGCTAACGACAGACGCTTCCCTGACAGGCTGGGGTACACTCTTAGATGGCCGTCCAGCCCAAGGGGTCTGGAGAGGCTGTCATCTCGATTGGCACATCAATTGCCTTGAATTGATAGCTGTATTTCTGACCCTGAAGTACTTCCTCCACCAGTTAAGAGATTACCATGTCCTGGTGTCTGTAGACAACACTGCGGTAGTCACTTATATAAATTGCCAGGGCAGACTGCGTTCGTGCAGTTTGAACAAACTAGCGCAGCAGGTTCTGCTTTGGGCTCAGGACAAGTTCCTTTCCCTCAGGGCGATTCACATTCTCGGAAGCATGAATGTGGGAGCAGATTTATTGCCGAGACGGGACACAAGGGGATTTTACAATTTTACGGTGGACCTCTTCGCTTCACAAGAAACAGCGCAATGTCCCCTTTACTTATCGCTGACTCCTCTAGCCCCCCTAGGTCTGGACGCCATCGCCCATGCATATTTCCACCGATCGCTCTGCTCCCAGGAATCCTGGCGAAGGTCCGTCAACAAGGGTCATGCCTCTTGCTGATAGTGCCTCGATGGCCGACCAGAGTCTGGTTCCCAGAAATAGTATCTTACCTTGACGGCTGGCTCTGGGCGATACTGAACAGGAGAGATCTCCTGTCTCAGACGCAGGGGATAATATTCCATCCCCGGCCCGACCTACGGAATCTTCATGTTTGGACTTGAGTGGGACCGGCTAAGAGATGCTGGACTTCCAGTGGATGTATTAGAGACCATTCTGAGTGCTAGGGCGCTCTCCACCAGAAGAATATCTTTGAAAGGTGGTGCAATATACATCGTGCAGACCCAGTCCACTGCCAGATTGTTTCAATGCTGGAGTTTCTGCAGAAAAAACTGTCAGCAGGTACGTCCTTCTACTCTCAGAGTATTTGTGGCCGCCATTTCAGCTTGCCACGCTCCGTTTGACGGGGTTTCAGTGGGGAAATACCTTTGGATCATCCGTTTCATTCGTGGAGCTAGGCGACTGAGGCCTCCCTTCAGATTCAAAGTTCCCTCATGGGACTTAGCCGTTCAACAACCCATTTGAACCACGCGCTTTGAGTCAGCACTGGTCATGCTTCTGATGCCGGAGCAGGAGAGACTTCACTTTCTGTGTCCAATTCGTGCTCTTCAGATTTGCGTCCACCGCACAAGCCAGTGGCATAAATTAGAGCAGATGTTAATTTGGTATGGGGGCTGTGACTGGGGGGCGGCCGCCACAAAGCAGACTATGTCACAGTGAATGAGGGATGCCATCGCACTAGCTTTTAAGGGGTGCGGTCAAACTTCGCCTCTAGGCATTAGGGCTCATTCTACCAGGCGGTTTGCATCCTTCAAGGGCTTTAGCAAGAGGAAGTTGTGATGTGGCAGGCTGGTCCTCTCCACACACAGTTATTCTATTTTATAGTTTGGATGTTCATGTTACTCCGGGCTCACATTTCCTTAGATGTCGACTTACCAAGGTCATGTCTGAGGCCCTTCTCGTGTTTGTGCGCACACACTTCACACACTTGAGGGGTCCAGACACTTCCAGTGCGGTGGCGTTGGTATTCTCATTCCCATATCGCTTAAATCAATCGCACCTTTTGAAAAGGAACGTCTCGGGTTACTTGACTTTAACCCTTTTCCCTGAAAAAGTGGGAACGAATTGATGAGTGCACCTGCCACATGTCTATTTATAGCCTCTGACGTGCACATTCCGATGAGGTCATAATCGGTTATTGAGGTTATTCAAAATGAGGTTATTTAAGCCAAATTCTTTGGCGTTTGCCACACGTGTTCACAACTGGTCAAACGAAGACGTTTTCCTATAGCGCTTAAATGAAGCGCAGCATCTCGTTCCCGCTTTTTCAGGGAACAGGGTTACAGTCAAGTAACCCAAGACATTTTCAAAGTTTTACTCTTCCATTCCTTAATCACTGATTTTAATACTGAGGGCTTTGGGTATAATATTACTTTTATGTTGCTCTACCAAAAAATAAATAAATGAAAAATGTATATGTATTTACATATATTGAAGCAACAGAATTATGCTGATCCCCAGAAATAAAAAACATGCATAACAAAACACCTTTGACATATTATCAGTTTGAGTAAACCCATGTTTTACCTTCTCACCCTGTTCACCTCTGTCACCCTGATGGAAAATAAATTAAGCAGCGTTAAATATATAAAGGCTAGACACTCAAGGACTAGGGTGTACCAAAGAGTCCAGCTTGATCAAATCACATCTGGGGTTAAATTAATTTTCATTTAAGATATGAGGCTCATGTTACAGATGCCCTGTCCTTTACTGTACATGCCATCTTACTTACATCTTATTGTACATGACCTGTGGAGTAATGAACCTGGAATTTATCCATTTAAAATAAACATTACTCACTCCCAGAACAGCTTTAGGCCTAATACATACACTGAAAACACAACAGATCATCTAAGGACATGGGCCTATAACTTTATATAGATCAAATAACATAGGATGACAAATGTGCACTTTATGATATTAAATGATATGGCCATGATATTTGATATATGACTTCTGATAATGAGATAATATACTGATTTAAAAAAAAAACCATTATCTCAATGGAACTTGTAATTAGTATAGATATTTTCTATAATCAATCTCGTGATCTGATGAAATCTTGTACAACATGTGCCACAAACCTTGACGCCAGGGATTCCATCTAATACTGGCGTACCCATATCTCCCTACAAATAGCAGAACACACAGTGATCTATTCAGCCCATCTCTCTTAAAGGAGTCATGTGACTTCTTACACAAGGATAAATCCCCCCCACCATCACCCCTCGATTACTTTTTAAAATAAAGACATTTACTGAATGACCTGTCTCCATGATGAACTAGATTGCATTTAAAAAAGCCTTGGACTGTTTTATAACTGCAGTGCATCTGAGATCTATTACATGAGACCTGGGATCCAACATTTAGAACTTCAACAGTCTTACTCTGTTTCCAATTAATGCACACCCTTCAGTTCTCTTACGAGAGGTTCTCTCGTATTGCGTAAGCTAGCTTACGCTACGGGAAAGATTCATCTTTTCTGAAATATTGAAGCCAAAAAATGATCCTTAATTTTTGTATCCATTGTCAACGCAGTGCCACAACTGCAGACCTTGAGCGGGCTAGCTAGCGAGCTCATTGGTTGCCCTGCGGCAAACTGCTGCAGCCTATGGACAAACTCGAATGAACTCGCGTCCAATGAGAGGCGCTCGCGCCCTCACATCATCATAGCCCGCCAGAATGGGCGTGGCCAGAGTGTATATTAACGCGGTCCACAGGCTGCCTCCCTGATTTTTCATCTCTTCAGCGAGCTCTTCGCATCTCTGAATTCTACAGAAGCCGCGTCGCCGTTCGAGGGGCACTCTAGCAAGCGTGGACAGCGCCTGAAGAAGCCGGCCGTCTTCGCCACCTTCAGCCGTCCTGCGAGCTACGCCATCCGGCGACGTATCCTTTTTCAAGAGAAAGCTACTAGTTCCTCAGCGAACTTCACAAAAGAGCACGAGCGTCTTTTTAAAGATGCCTCACACCACTTGTGGCTCATGCCGCGCCCCTCTCAGCGTCGGAGACCGCCATCTCATCTGCGCTCTCTGCCTGGGACTGGAACACGCAGAGCTCGCTCTCGCTGACGGCAGATGCGACCTCTGTGAGGAGCTTCCGATGTCGACCATGCGCCTTCTCTCTCAGGCCGTCGACCGCCTCGGGCTTGAGTGGTCACCGCCCCCTGAGCAGGCGCCCAACCAACTCGACGGCTGTTTTCTACAGAGCCGTCGCGCCGCGGCGCCCGCGGCCCGAGCCGCCCCCTTCCTGCCGGAACTCCACGCCGAGCTCACGAAATCGTGGAACGCGCCTCTCTCGGCCAGAAACCGGTCCCATGTTTCCACCTCTCTCTCATCGGTGGACGGCGCCGCCAAGAAGGGCTATTTATCCATCCCTCCGGTCGAGGATTCGGTAGCAGCACACCTTTGCCCGCCCTCCGCGAGATGGCGGTCTAAGCCTGTGCTCCCGTCAAAGGTCTGCAGAGCCTCTTCCGCTTGTGTTGGCCGCGCCTACGCCGCCGCCGGCCAAGCCGCTTCCGCTCTGCACTCTATGGCCGTCCTGCAGATCCTCCAAGCGGATCTTCTCCGGGAATGGGATGAAAAAGGCAGACACCCAGAGATTGTATCGGATCTCAGAAGCGCGACGGATCTCTCCCTCCGCAGCCCACGCCCTAGGAAAGTGCATGGCCGCGTTGACTGTGACCGAGAGACATCTGTGGCTAACGCTCGCCGACATGGGAGAGTCTGAACGCGCCACGTTCCTCAACGCGCCGCTCTCTCCCTCCGGTCTCTTCGGCTCCACGGTGAGTGGCATTGTTGACCGTTTCTCGGAAGTCTAGAAAGCCACCCAAGCCATGAATCTCTTCCTGCCTCGTCGCGCTAACGCCGCTGCAGGCCGCCCACGTGACCAGCCTCCTGCACGAGCTTCTTCACAGCGCCCAGCTCAGCACAGCCAAACCGCACAGCGTCGACAGGGCGGCCGCCCTAGATCGCGCTCAGACAGCCGCCGCAGACCGCCGCCGCCCCCTCGAGGGCCTCGGCCTAGGATTGCGCTGAGGCCTAAACAACCGAAGTCCTCCTAGCTGTGCTGAGAAAACGACGGCTCAGTCCCGCCGCGGCCGGACCACCGTTAAAGTTTCACCCCCTGTCAGTCCCCTTCTCTCAGGCTACTGCAGCGGTGTATTCAGCAGACAACAAGCCGGTGATACTGCCCGCTTGCCTGCTCCCAAACGCCGTTTTACGGCGACCCAGAGAAATCTCTTAAAGTGCAAACTCGCCTTATGTGTAGACAATGTGCCCACAACCCAGTGTTCACCCCTACACACAAGCATTACATTTCCCGTGTCTCTAGCAGAGCCCACTCTCATAAAGCAGGCACAGCCGGCTCGAGTGTTAGAGTCAATAAACGTGCCCACGAGCCCGTGTGCGCGCCCCCTCTCTGCCTGCTCTGCTACATGGCCAGCAAACACCTCTCTGTATGTAAGTCCCATGCCCGTGACTGCGCTCACACATCACTTATCAAATGTGACTCTTTCCCCATTCACATCAATCGGGAAGTCACTCACAGAACACCATGTCCCTGCTGTCTGCGAGCCGTCATGCACAATCATAATAAGCGCTCAGCGCGCTGTGCACGGCAATCAGGGCGATTTGGTCATCCACCCTCTAGCGAATCGCTTCAAAGCGTGGGAGGCTATCCCAGGGATATCCAAATGGGTGTTGAGCACGATAAAACAAGGCTATTTGCTACAGTTCGATCGCTGCCCTCCCCGCTTCCGAGCGCGGCTCGAAACTACTGTGAACAAGGCAGCAGCCGATATGCTTTGTTCAGAAATAGCAAACCTCTTGTGCAAAAGGGCCATAGAGAGAGTGCCGCCTTCTCTGAGCGAGTCAGGGTTTTACAGCCGTTATTTTCTTGTCCCCAAGAAAGACGGCGGCCTCAGACCAATTTTGGATCTCAGAATTTTGAACAGGGTGCTTGTGAAAAGACCGTTCAAAATGCTCACAGTCACGAAACTCCTCGCGCACGTGCGCCAGGGGGACTGGTGCATTTCTCTCGACCTGAAAGATGCATACTTTCAGATTCAGATAAATCCCCGTCACAGGCCATTCTTGAGATTCGCCTTCGACGGTCAGGTTTATCAATACACCGTCCTTCCGTTCGGCCTGTCCTTAGCACCCCGTACATTTACGAAGTGCATGGACGCGGCACTCGCACCCCTGCGGAGTCAGGGCTTGCGAATAATGAACTATTTGGACGATTGGCTGATTTTGGCACAATCACGCACGGAGCTTCTGTCTCACAGGACAGTTCTCCTCAGTCATCTGAACAGCTTGGGCCTTGCTGTCAATTGGACCAAGAGCTCACTACAGCCCAGTCAGGCGATTTCCTTCCTTGGAATAGAACTAGACTCCGTGGCTATGACGGCTCGCTTATCAACACAGCGCGCGCGCCGTGTTCAGCGGCTAGCCGCATCTTTTCAGATGAACAGCCTCACGCCTCTGAAAACTTTTCAGAAAATGTTAGGCTACATGGCCTCAGCCGCAGCAGTACTCCAGCTGGGCTTCCTGCACATGCGCCCGCTTCAACATTGGCTAAACACCCGCGCGACTCGCCGGGCTTGGGCCACAGGCCGCTAACCGATCAGAGTGACTCAGACCTGTATCTCAGCTCTGCAGCCCTGGACAGTGGCCGAATGGTATCAGCGGGGCGTTACGATGGGAGCGGTATCTCACCGGAAAGTCATTGCGACAGATGCATCCAACACGGGTTGGGGCGCGGTCTGCGAGGGATCGCCGGTTTTTGGCCTTTGGTCAGTTCAGGAGAAGCTCCTTCACATAAATTGTCTGGAAATGATAGCGGTCGAGTACGCGCTCGTGCGCTTCCTCCTGTTCATTCAGGATCACCACGTCCTGGTCCGCTCGGACAACAGATCTGTGGTATCCTATCTAAACCGTCAGGGCGGTGTCAGATCCAGGAACCTCCTCCATCTGACAGAACGCATACTGAGTTGGTCCCAGTGCCATCTGCGCTCGCTGAGGGCGACGCATGTGCCAGGCCACCTGAACGACGGCCCAGACAGACTATCCTGAGACAATATTCCACCAGGGGAATGGTTCCTGCACGCTCAAACAGTCCAGAGTTTATGGCGCTTATTCGGCAGAGCGGAGATAGACCTCTTTGCGACAGAGGAGAACTCTCACTGCCCAATATTTTTCTCGAAAAGCGAGGACGCACTGGCCCAGACTTGGCCCAACCGCCCGCTTTATGCCTTCCCTCCAGTCTCACTATTGCCACAGGTAATGCAGAGAATCAGGGAAACGCCCACTCGGTGCTCCTCATAGCCCCGCGTTGGGAGAGTAAAAACTAGCTGGTCATCCGCTTCCTCAGGGGAGCTAGAAGGATTAACCCCCCGCGCCCCCCATTGGTTCCTATCTGGGATCTTTCTATTGTTCTCGAAGCTATGAAAGCCCGCCCTTTCGAACCACTTCAATCCGTGGATTTGAGATACCTTTCACTCAAAACCGTTTTTCTGATCACCTTGTCATCAGTTAAACGTGTGGGAGACCTTCACGTGCTGTCTGTCAGCGTCGCGTGTCTTGAGTTTGGTCCAAATGACTCAAAGGTCATTTTAAAGCCTAGACACGGCTATGTCCCCAAAGTGATCGGTACTCCTTTCAGAGCACAGGTTATTTCCCTGTCGGCTCTGCCAGCATCCGATAGCGAATGCGACGCCAATCTCCTCTGCCCAGTTAGAGCACTGAGATTGTATACTGCGCGCTCTGCCGCTTTCAGACTCTCTGAGCAGCTTTTCGTTTCGTTCGGAGGGCGCACCAAAGGTCTCGCCGCCTCGAAACAGACACTGTCTAGATGGATAGTGGACACTATTGCTGCTGCGTACGCGTCGAAAGACCTGCCATGCCCATTAGGCATTAGGGCTCACTCCACTAGAGGCATGGCCTCGTCGTGGGCATGGTCCAGCGGGATTTCCATTCAAGACATATGTGTGGCAGCGGGCTGGGGTTCCCCTTCCACCTTTGTCAGATTTTACAATTTGGAAGTGCCCGCACTGCAGGCTAAATTACTAGCGGTCTAAATACGCTACAGCTCTCCTGGTGAGCTGCACTGATGGGACACATTCCACACAGACCGGCACCGCCGCTCTGCTTTTCCCTTCCCATTATGTGCTTATGAATTACACACTCACTGGCCCGCACTCTTGCCGGCTAAATATTATTCCCCGCTCATAGAGCTCCCCGGGATCCTCACCCCCCGGGGCTCATCCAGTGGATGCTGGCCGCGCACGGCGTTGACAATGGGTTCCCGTAGCGTAAGCTAGCTCTCGTAAGAGAACGAATCGGTTACCTAGCGTAACCTCGGTTTTCTCTAGATGAGGGAACGAGTATTGCGTACCCTGCCGTGCTTGCGCCACGAGCGATTTTCGCTTCATCAATGAAAACCAGCGAGGCAGCCTGTGGACCGCGTTAATATACATTCTGGCCACGCCCATTCTGGCGGGCTATGATGCTGTGAGGGCGCGAGCGCCTCTCATTGGACGCGAGTTCATTCGAGTTCGTCCATAGGCTGCAGCAGTTTGCCGCAGGGCAACCAATGAGCTCGCTAGCTAGCCCGCTCAAGGTCTGCAGTTGCGGCACTGCGTTGACAATGGATACAAAAATTAAGGATAATTTTTTGGCTTCAATATTTCAGAAAAGATTAATCTTTCCCGTAGCGTAAGCTATCTTACGCAATACTCGTTCCCTCATCTAGAGAAAACCGAGGTTACGTTAGGTAGCCGATTCGTTTTAATGGATTTCTAAATACTTGAGAACATTACAAGGCTGGTATACATCAGCTTCCATCATTCCCCTATATGAGCAACATGGAAATATTTTTTCAACACAACCTTTTTCTTATTATGCTGTATTTGAAATACATCTTTATAATGTATTTTGAAAGAAGTTTTGGCCTCACAGCTAGCATCCTTGGTCAAATTCCAAAACATGCACTCTTCAAGTTCAGAGTTTAAACCAAAGAAATGAGTCATGACTCTCTAGTGAAAAGATTCATAATCTGGCTCAATGTTTCACTATAATAATGATAATACTAGTGTAATACTTCACGGAAATGGTACATTTGGCTTTGTGTTCCTCTGTTTTAGATGATTAATTGGACAAGGCAATTTTATTAATTTTGACAATATTCTTTCCCCAGCCAACTAAGTATGGGTTATTCCTAAAAATTAAAAGCAAATAAAGGCAAAAATAGGAAATTTATTGTGTATTCAAAACAATACGTTTTTGATTGAAATGTAAAACAAATAACGATATCTGTTATCTTACCTTTATTCCATCGATACCTGGAAAACCAGGTGGCCCATTGGAACCCTACAAGTGAAAATTACAAATTGTCTTTAGATATGTGACCCGTGTTTGAAAATTTTGTAATCAGACAAAAAATTACTGAGCTGCGCTATTTGAAGCCAAAAGAATCAGCGAAGTCAATTTTGAGAAAAATCGACTTTTCTGTTTTCTGAAGGTTCCAAAACAAAATCACCTAGCAACCTTAATGTCTTAAAATCCCTGGTAATAACACCAAATTTGGCACACACAAAGTCAAAACCAAATATTTCGTATCTATGGGCAAAATATATATTCAATTTTTTTTCCCCATTATACCACAATTGTTTGATTAACATTAATGAAACAGACAGACAGCCTATATATATTAAGGTAATGATACACAGGGCAACTTTTTGAGCAGAATTTATTTTATATCTTAATTATATTATATCTAGAATTTATTTTACTGTATTGGTGTTAGGGTTGGGTATCATTTGAATTTGTGTGTTTCCAATTCGGCTTATCGAGTGCAATTTTTTTTGATTAACAGTTTTAACAGATTCTAATAAGGTTAAAAAAATAGTAAAACGTTTAGATATCAAACATATTTATTCTGTCTTTTTGCAACACATTTCGTTGCAGCCAAATACCATGAAAATCAGCAGCCTATAAAGAACACTTAAACAATTAACTTTTGCCTATGGTTTTAACAAAAATACCACAGCAAAAACTACTAATATATTAATATGATTAATTCATATAAATTTCAAAGTTTATTAAGACAAGTAAACAGTCAGTAATAAAATACGAATAAATACACAAATTAGCAATAGCACAAAAAACTGAACAAAGTTCATATACATCACATTTTTTAAAAACGGCATAGTTTTCAGTCATTCAGTCAAGATATGAATGATTTTCTCTTTGTCCTTTGTTGTTTGCTCATAACATTAATGACAGCTGAAGGAATATTAAACTGCTTTTAGTTTATGGCCGAATGCACAGATCCAGTATACTGATACACATTTTCTTTCTCAACCGTTTAGTTCACTTGAGAAAAATCCGACTGCGTTTATGAGCATACTTGCCAAGACGGGCATTTTGACATAATTTGTGTATTTGTCCATTCAAGCACAAGACATGAAAGAGAACTTAATTCAGTATTCACACACTATTTGAGAGGCAGCTTTCTGTGGGTGTACTACAGATGTGTGTTCACAGAAAAGGGTTCCCTTTCATGTCTTGTGTTGATTGGTTTAACATCACATTAAAATGCGCAGCCAGGAATTGATATGTGAAATAGAAATTAACTTGTATTTGATTCCTGACCTTATGTCAGCGGACAGAAGGAGACAACACAGGTAATACAATTCACAGACAGGTTTATTGACCGGTGGCAGAGATCAAGTAGAATCAACAGGTTAGTGTTCTGAATGAAGATCGGTTGAATGCACTTATAGTAATTGTCTCTTTGTTTTGCAGGTGCTGAGATCGCAATGGCTTAAGACGATCGGATGAGCTGATGACGAAGGGGAGTAGACTCAAACGTGACATATGTAAGGTAAGGAAATGAAATGAAATGAACAGGTAAGACGCCAGGCAAGTTGACCAGTAGTGAACAACAATACCAGACGATTGTGAAGTGATAGGTGACTGCTTATGTACTGTGTGCTGATTAGTTGGTGCAGGTGTGCTGGATTAGTATTCAGGTGAAGCTGATTGAGTGGATGGAGTTCAAGGGTCTGGTGTTGATGATGGCGTTGCATCCATGACACCTTAGGTATCCGATTCCAAAAATTGAATCAATTTTTGATTCACAACCCTAATTAGTGGAATCTGTAATGTGTTGTTTAGGAGTGTTAATGTATCTCATCAACAGTCCATCTTGCGTAATAACTGGACCTTAAAGTTTTTTATGCAATCATTTTTTAATAAGACTAGATTTAGGCATGCTTGGAAACAGTGAATTCTTATTTTATTTTTTTTATTAAAAATAATAATAATAAAAAAATCCTGTGAAGAGATTTGCCAAAGAAAACCACTTGAAGTGATTCTAACATACTCAAATATGCTGTAATAAGGTTGCACACACGAAACAGTAACTGTTTACATTGAGTCTTGTTGGTCTGCTACGGGGCACACCCAAATGAGGCCCGGAGGTGAGCGCAGTCATTAACACAGCAGTGTGTCATCGGCCCTAGTGTCCTGAGGAGACTGTCGACTGCTGACAGCTCAAACAGACAGCTTTAATGAGGTTACTTTGAAAACACTGGCAGCTACCTGATGTCAAGTCAATCCACACATGCTATAATAACTTCTTGTGGAACCCTAAGGCTGTGTGTTAATGGTCTGCTTTGTGTCTTTTTAAAATGCCATTCTCGAGTTATTCAGTGGAGCTATTTAGTAATACTGTGCACTACATTTTGGAAATCTTCAACGAGTGGCATAAGCAGAATTTTATTTCTGGCCGAGACTGACCAAAAGTGAGTGGGCACTTTTACCTATTAGGGTCCTTCACAACCCTACATATCCATAGACTGTAAAAAAATATGGACATAGCGTCCGTGACTTCACCCGTAGGTTTCTGAAGAGCATTTTTGAAGCTAAAAGTGGGTGGAGCCGGATAACAGAAAATGGGCAAAGAGGCTGGACGTGGGTGGAGCTGAGGTGCCTGTTGCTGAAACCACGCCCACCTAGCTCGACGTGATCGAGTTTGCTCAGGCTAAGGAGCTAATGCTATATGCTACTGTAACGGTCACCAGCTGGAGTGCCCTTGAGAGCCACCAGAGGGCACTCCAGATAGGACTATTATCACTCACAAACTACATTTCCCAATACTCACTGCCCGGACTCACCATCACTTATCACTGATCACATTCACCTGTACCTTATTCACTGATTGCATTCACCTGTGTCTCATCCTGTTAGTCTGTCTATTTATACCATGTTCATTCATTCACTCACCGCGAAGTCTTGTTTAAGTGTTACACTGCATTTCTGAGCATTATCCTCCCGAGTTTGATTCCTGTGTTTGACCTGTGGATTGTTTATCGTTGCTGACCCTTCTCTGCCTGCCCTGACCCTGGACTGTTTCACTGGACTCTGATTCTCTCTGCCTGCCTCGACCCTTTGCTTGTATCTGGTTTGTCTCTGCCTTTCTCCGTTGCCCTGTTTGCTGATTCTTGACCCTGCCTATACGACTATTCTTGAATAAAGCTGCATTTGGATCTTCACCTCCAAGTCTCGGAGCAGTTCGTAACAGCTACTCAGTATCATCGCAAGGGCTGTGACAGCTGACTTGATGATGTAAAGCCAATAGTTAATGTTTTTGTCCTTTGAAATACTATAATAGTTAAAAGACATAGCTAAAAGTGAGACTGTGTATATCGTGATGCTTATTATTATTCTGCTAGTTAAAAATGTATTATGCAGTGATATTGCTCTGAGCGTGTGTGTTTGACAGTGATTCATGCGCATGCATGTCAGTAGGCGCGGCATCGCAAGTCAAGTTCGTAGAGAGCTTTATTCAGTCCATTTTAAATTCTGATTTTGGCCATCTCTCAAATGGGTCAAACCAAAGATATTACCTCAGATGTTCAAGTAAATGTGCTATAAATCCGCGCTCATTCAAGGATGTGCATGTATTGCATGGACAGAGAAAGCACTGACACCTGCAGGATTTCATCTGACGGTACTTTTTATTTAACACTAAAAAGTAAAATAAGCATATCTATCTGTTCCGTGAGAGCAACGGTACCGCAGAACGAGTGTGGTCTCTATATCTATAGACGTTTTTAAATCTGAAAACTACAAAAATCAATGAAATTGTCAGGCATCCATGAGTGCATGTTCACAGAGGAAAACAACTGAAATAGAGCGCTGGTTGTTCTCGTGATACTCGACAACGACGGAATCCAATAGCGTGGGTGAAGGTATAATACCGATGCATGTATTAAATAATCCCCCAAAAAAGCACAAACACGGCAGAGATGGCAAGTTCAGCAGCTGGAATTAGCTGAGGTAACGTGACGCTAACAGACAGCAGACAAACGGTTAGTAGTGATAGCAGCGGTAATACACCTGTCACTCAAGTGGCCACGCCCTTAATTATGCAGAACTTTAAGGATTAATATAATTTAAATGGATGAGTTATAAAAAAAAAATTCACCCCCCTCACAGTTGTCATGAAGGGCAAAATGAGCTATATAGACCAAAACCACTTTTTGCACCAGGCTGTAAACACATTTTTTTCTGCTGTAAAGTTGGACATTTTAACATGGGAGAGATACAGATTTGACTCCCTTTTGCATTCAGCCTCAAGCGGACAGTAGATGAATTGCAGTTTAAGTCACTTACGTGTTGGTTTAAGAGAGAGACAGGGAGGTTCCGCTCGTACATATCCCATATATCAAACATCTACATTGCAACTCCATATCTACATTGTAATTCCACCCAATTCCACCCAGTTTCATGGCTCCACCTAATTCTCCGGCTCTCCTCAGACCTCCAGCTCCATTCAAAAAGCATATCCAGTGGTACTTTTTGCTACTATGGATTCTGTTTCAATAAAACTAAAAAGATTTAGCTTGCTAGTTTGCTTTTGCAGGTGTGCTCCTGCTCCTCCTCTGCTGACCACACCACTTATTTTAACACTGAATATATTTGCCAGAATTTATAATCTGGATGTGTCATTTCTTGTGTCTTGTCTGTGCAAGTGTAGCTGCAGCTGTGCAGCAGCCTTATCTGTAGCAGAACTTTGTTTTGCTCATATGAACTTTGTTATGCTCATAAGTTGCTCACTTCTACGAGTTTGCGTTGTACCTAGTCAAACCCTCCGTGCCCACTCCCAGCATTCAAGGGCCAATTCCTCCAGAGGATGCCCCATCCCCAGAGACAGAGCCCATGCCAGCTACGAACTTAGAGCCCACTCCTGCCACGGAGCCAAAGCCAGCCCACCATGTCCATTTCAGGACCAGCGCCTGCCGTCATGGAGTCAGTGCCTGTCACCATGTCCATTCCAAGCCCCTTAGTCTCTGCAGGCTCCACCTAGCTTCCTGGCTCCTTCCTCTCCATTGGTTCGCCCAGGCTCCTAGCTCCTTTTTCTTTGCTGCTTCCTTTGCCGGTTCCTGTCCGGCTTCCTCTTCCACTGGTTCCATCCGGCTACTTAACTCCGCCTCCATATCTGCTGGTTCTGCCCTGCTTACTGGCTTTGCCTCCTCTGCTGGTCTTGTCCAGTTCCCTGGCTTCACCTCCTTCGTTGGCTTTGGCAAGTTTTCTAGCCCCGCCTCCTCCGCTGGCTTTGCCCTGTTTCTTGGCTCCTCCTCCTCCACTGGCTCCACCTAGTTTCATGGCTCCACCTAATTCACCTGATCTGGCTCTCCTCAGCCCTCCAGCTCCACCTGCATAACCACGGTCTCCTGTCCAGGAAATTCCACCACAGTCGAATGACTCCTGGCCATAGTCCAGGGCTTACAAAACTCACAGGGCTTACAGCTCCACCATAGTCTTCTGAGCCTATAATTACACCTCAGCCCTTCTACCCGTCGGTTCCACCGTAGTTAATTGCTCCACCTACTCCACTGTGGTCATCATCCCTCCAGCTCCACTGGAGTCCCTCGTCCCTCTGGCTTCGCTTTGGTTTTTTCAATGTCACTTTCTCACCTGAACACGCCCTCTCAGTTGGACTGAGTGGCAAAACATCATGCAACTTGGCTGACTCTAAAGGGGGAAATTGCAAAAAAATGGGAGTAAATGAAATGATTCAAATGAATCAAATGCAGTTGGACTTAACAGTGATCCTTACAACTTGGCAAAGAAGCAGTAGTTCATGGACATTGACATTTTTCCAGGAATAGGGTTGCTAACAAAAACGTATACAATGAATAAGACAATGCATAAGACTTACAATGAATAACACAACGACTCTTTACCATTTTAGATGCTTTTTCGCTGCATTCAAGCTGAACATTATTGGTGCCACTCAGTCTTTCTGCCACTTAGTGGGTGTAACCGCAGTGACATCATGTGCGTATGTGCATCATGTGCGACCTCTTTACAAGTCCAGTCTTGATGTTTTCCTGACAAATGTTTAAAGAAACAGTCTGATGGGTTGGAAAAGGGTGAACCAGACCATACCTGATGCCTCATATAATTTAATGTACCTGCAAAATACCACATTATCCCCATTCTACTGTATGTTCTGCATCTTGTATATAGCACAGGTTTGGCACTTGCTGGAAAACATTCAGTGAATCTTTGTTTTTTTATGTCAGTTTGTTGACTATAAAACAATCTAAAAATGACTGATCGCTTTGCTAGAGAAGCCCCTTAATCGTCGGCAGGGGTCGTGAGGAGCCCTTTGAAGCTGCCTAAATATGGATTTGGGAACATCAAAAATGGACTACGCTGATTTCCAATCACTAGCATTAAATGGAGAAAATATTTTCCTCCCAAACCTTAATTTCTCTTTGGGTAAGGAAAGAAAGTCATGTACATTTTGGATGGCCTTGGGGTGAGTAAATACTCAGGATATTTAATTAGTTTTTTTTAATTTTGGGTGAACTATTCCTTTAATATATTTAAAAATGTTGTTTATTCCTGTGAGGAAAAGCTGATTTTTCGGCAGCCACTATTTCAGTCTTCAGTGTCAAATGATCCTTCATAAATTATTTTAATATGCTCGTTTGGTGCTTAAGTATAATTTCTTATTATCTACGTTGAAAACTGCACTGCTTAATATATGTAACATTTTTAATAATTTTATGGAAAGCGTGAAACTTTTTTTTTTTTCAGGATTTTTTGATTAATAAAAAGTTTATATTAACAGTAATTATTTGAAATACCAATTTTTGTGACCATCTAAAAGTCTTTATTGTCACTGATAAATCCAATGCATACTAAATAAAACGATTAATTTCTTTAAAAAGAAGTTGAATTCTTATTGTAAACTTTCTTTCACAATTATTTGATATTCTTGTAGGCAGAAACAGGCTTCCATGATCTGTAAAACAGAAGCTTCAACTGTACAGTACCTTCTGTCCAGGAGGGCCCTCAGGTCCCTGGAAAGAGAAAATTACAAAAAGGAGTTAAAACGCACCCAAGTGAACCAACTAAATCAGAGCAATTCTAGATATGATGGAACAATCTTATGCACTGCAGTGTACTTTAACCTAACCTTTTCTGCGAAGTCACTATTGTAACTATTTAAGGAGGCCTGAATTATGAAAAGTGTTGATATTGATATTGAAATTATATTTATGATTATATTCCAAATCGTATTTCTTTGTTACCATACCGCATTGTGATTTTTCAATATATAATAAACTGAGCATAAGAAAATGGCAGGCCTTTGAAAAGTGTCCAAAAAGAAAAGCCATTTCTTTGTCTGATTGATTCAAGCATTGACCAAAAAATGTGTTGCCGTCTGTACACTGGCAGGCAAAGGAGCCAGCCTTAAGCAAATTACTGTTCAAATCTCCCTCCGGTTAAGGACAACAAAACATTACCATAAAATATATATATTACATTGTTATGTAAAATAATAACCACACCAGGCCATAAAAGACAAGAACAATGCAATGCCTAGATTTGCCCTCAGATTTTTGTCCAGGTGACAGAGGTGGAGAATAGGCATAAAAGCCATGCCTCCTTGTACACAGTGCCAAAACACATGCTTATTTTTTACCAGTCACTGTTTTTTTTTTTTTTGGAAGGCTCCTTACAACATCAAATATTAGACTTGTCTGCTATATGTGATGCCTGGAGCAAAGAGTTAGTCAAAGGTTTGGGACTGTGTGTTATTTTGGTGCCATTAGCTAAACAACATTGCCAGGGCGCCATTTTCTGTATGGAATTTTTTTTTTCAGAACTGAGCAATTCAAGTTGTGTATTTCAAGGGCTGAATACACTAGCTAAACCACTGAGATAAATGGGAATGCTAACAGCTTTATCCATAGAACTCCTTGTGCACCAGCAGCATTGATGTCTTTAATCAAAGTGTGCAACTTCAAAAAAATAAAAGTCTAATAAATAAAACTCATCCCCTTTGCTGCAACATGCTAATGAATCATGGTGTGCAAGGGTTCGAGCCATGCTTTAGGAAGCATGTTCATTCCATTGATTCATCTATTAAAGTGATGAATCAATGGAGAAATTGTCACATACACTGAAAAAAAATGGTGTATGATTTACTTTGAAACAATTTTCACTCAATTTTCCCAAATAATTAAAAAGAATTTTCTATTGAAGTAGAAAAACTGAAATAGTATTTTCATATAAAACTTAGAAAAATCTAACAGTGTACTGTAGAAGCTGAGAACTGAAAGACTGTCTGTTGACTTTGGCCAACCTCTGCTGATTGAAGAGGAATAATGAAGGAAGTAAACCAAACCACCACTGACTGGGCAACTTCAAACATCACAATATTCTAAAAGTACAGAAAAATCATTATTAGACCATATATTTATTGTAAAACATGGCCAAAGATGCCCATCAAGTGCTTGTTAACATAGACAGTAAGTATAAAACAGCACAGATGAAACACTAGGATACATCTTGTGCGAACAGGCCCTTAATATCTTTCAGTGTGTCCTATTCCAGTATTTGCCAAGTGTTGTCATAGTTTATATGAGGCCAAGTTCTATTCTATTCTTTTTTCCAAATCTTTCTATTTCTTAGGAAGACGTTCTTTTGAGTACATCTTTAAATTTGCTATACATCTACAGCCGCAAAGAATTATTATACTTCAAGGCCATGACAAATTATATGATATTCAATAATCTAACAATGTTAAAACCTGCACCTGTGAAAACAATCTACTGCCAAGCAGGCACGGATTTAGAAAGCAGAGGCCCCTGGGCACAAAATATTGGAGGCCCACCTCAATAAAAGTCACAAGTCCTGTCACGATAACCGTTTTTTCCTGGCTCAAAATGAGGTGGTGGTGGTAAAATCGTAACACTAGGGGGGTCCCGGGGCATGCCCACCCGGGAGAAAATTTTGTACATTTTAAAGATAAATTCATTAATCTGGTGCACTTTGAGTCACTCGAATCTGTTGTTAAAAATAAATAATAATCCACCCGCCAACCACCAATCTTGATTTAGATATTTGCATCTGATCATCACATTACAATTATTCAATTAAGCATGATAATATGGTAACATATCACACAATTAACCTTTATTTAAATTAAAAGTTCTTCTTTTGGCAAAATTACATTTTCTTTATAGCCTAAACAGAGGCTTTACTCCCTTTAATCTTGAATTGTCAGTTTCATTTTTGAAAACAATCTTATCGGAATAATTTTTTGTACCTTTATAAAGGGCATTTTTGCCCTAATTTTATGCTCTAAATTTCATTTAAAATTCTTACATTTTATCAATACATTCAATTAAAGTAATAGCCTGAGACAGGCTGTTACCAATCAAATTAAGTAATTTACATTGAAAATTATAATTGTATTAAATGAGATTATGACATTGTTTTAAATATTTTTTGAATATACAAATAAGGAATGTTGAAAAGAATGATAGGCTACTTTGAAACTAAACCGCCAGTATGAGGCGGCAGGCGGCCGTCTTAATGAGCGAGTCATTGAGTCATTAATTTAAACGATTCGTTCAAACGGCTGATTGATTCAGGATGAGGCGGTTTAATAATGGGTAATTGAATCTTTGATTCGAGCGATTAGGTCAAAACGCTGAATGATTCAGTGATGAATCATGAATGAGTGTTGCTGTGAGATGCGCTGTGGGTCTGTTGTTTGGAACTATTTTCGCTGCTGAAACAGAACAAAAACAGTCATTGCGTCTAAAAATGTAGGTTACTTAATTTTACCTATTTGTTTATTGAACGGTTATGAAATCAATATCTCGGTTTCAATCGTGATGGCGTTCAGGAAAACAGCACTCTGGTCGTGTGTATAGCCTAAATATTGTTTCTTAACTATAATTAATGTTATAAATAACTGCGCGAGCCTCAACAGCGCAACTTTGTAACCGTCCGTACCAGTGTTGTATAAAGTACTAGAAAGCAATACTTGAGTAAAAGTACAAGTATCATCCTAGAAAAAGACTTTGGTAGAAGTGAAAGTTACCTTTTAGAATATTACTTAAGTAAAAGTCTTAAAGTATCTGATATATACTGTACTTAAGTATCAAAAGTAATTTTCTGATATTTAATGTACTTAAGTATTTGAAGTAAAAGTAAAACGTTTTTTTTTTTTTTTAAAGCAAGCGGTTAGAACTTTGATTGTGAACTTTTATTGTGGCCGTTCGAAACGAGAGCAGGAACGAGTATTGCGTAGCCGGCCGCACTAACCTGGCGAGTTGTCGCTTCAGTCGTTAAACCCATAGGTTAAACCTGCTATAATGGCGAATTCAGGGGACTATTATAGGCTAAGGCCACGCCCCCTTAGCAGGCTCTGACGTGTAATGACGTGGGGCTAGCTCATTGGTCGCACGTCAGAGGCGCCCGCGCCATTGGATATGCAGTTGCCGCAGCACAGCCGATGAGCGAGCTAGACGCTCAATGTGCTAGCTGTGCAGCTGCAAATGCGTTTCACACATAGGCTTCAGTAAATCAAGGAAAAGGAGTTTCCCCCCGGTCCTCCAGTAGGTGCTTCCATGGCGGTTTCAGTTGTGCTTCCTCCTCCTTTGGCAACAAACGAGCATTACGCTGAAATAGAGCGTGCAGAGCGTGCGTAGTGCAATCTAGGAGCAGTGATTCGCCAAACCTCCCTTATTGCAGTCGCACACATTTCTTCTTATTTTTATTGTATAGTAACGAGTAACGAAGATTCTTCGTGGAAATATAACGGAGTAAAAGTATACATTTTATCTAGGAAATGTAGTGGAGTAAAAGTGAAAGTAGACATAAATTTAAATAGCGAAGTAAAGTACAGATACATGATATTTCTACTTAAGTACAGTAACGAAGTATTTGTACTCCGTTACATTACAACACTGGTCCGTACATTAGGTACCATGGAAGTTCCGTGTCTTTATTACACTCAACTCAACACATTATAATGATTTATCTGTCATCCACCCTCGATTGAATGGAATGTTTTTATTACTTGGCCCGCTTGACCCGCGGATTATGATCCGTGCAGCACTATAGGCAAACTATACGGTTTGAGAATGGACACAAGCGGAACCGCAACAGAACCGTCACGGTGGAAAAAGTGTATTATGAGCACATGACTGTCTGTCCGAGTTTTGTCGAGAGGCGGAGGCGGCACGAAATTTGACGGAGGCGGCCGCCTCAAAATTGTCTATGCAGGCAGGAAAAACCTTTTTTTCCGCGGTAAGCTGACTCTTCATCATCTGACACAGCCGAAAAACTGATCATGATACTTTTTTGCGTGTAAATAAATTATTGTTAACACACATACACGCATTAATGAATTTTAATTTAATTTAAAAATAATAATAATAATAATAAAAAGGATGAGGCCACACAGTTAGTGGGGTCTTGGAGGCCCCCTAGAGGTTGGAGGCCCCCGGGCACCGGCCCAATCGGCCCGGTGGTAAATCCGGCCTTGCTGCCAAGTACCACAGAAACAACTTTGCAGAAATTGTAATAGCTGCACAGTATGCGTGTATTTTTATTATACTGTCATTGATTACTTTAACATTTTTTTCATTACTATGTCATTTTTACAACAACATATCTGAATAGAATATAGTTTTTTAGATTTTTATTTTATTTTATTTATTTTTTACATTAAATTTATACTTTAAGCTATCTGACCTGTATGTATGATTATAGTCTTCAGAGCAAGTTTCTGATACCTAAATAAAGGCAACCCAGGCTCACTGGAAATATGTGCCTGGCGATATTTCTGAAAAATTATATGCTGCCACGTGGTAATATTATAGGAAAACATGGAATTAATTTTCACTGATATGGTGATGACACTCAATTATATATTTCATCACGACCACTAACACTAACTTATCTAAATTGACAGAGTGTCTTAAAGATATAAAATCCTGGATGACATGTAATTTCCTGCTATTAAATTCAGATAAAACGGAGGTATTACTTATTGGTCCAAAAAAACTACCCACAAAACCTCTTACAATACAACTTTAATTTAGAAGGATGTCCTGTTACTTTATTCACTACCGTAAAAGACCTGGGTGTTATACTAGACCGCAACTTGTCTTTCGAAAATCATATTTCATATGTTACAAGAACAGCCTTTTCCACCTTAGAAACATTGCTAAGCTACGTAACATGCTATCTGTTTCTGATGCAGAAAAGTTAGTTCATGCATTCATGACCTCGAGGCTAGATTACTGTAATGCTTTATTAGCTGGTTGTCCTGCATCCTCAATAAACAAGCTACAGTTAGTGCAAAATGCAGCTGCTAGAGTTCTTACTAGGTCAAGAAAATATGATCATACAACACCAATTTTATCATCTCTACACTGGTTACCTATTAAGTTCCATATCAATTACAAAGTATTACAACTGACCTATGAAGCCCTAAATGGTCTAGCTCCTGTGTATTTAATGAACCTTCTATCGCCCTACAATCCATTGTGTTCTTTAAGATCACTAAATTCGAGGCTTCTGGTCATTCCTAGGATATCTAAGTCCACTAAAGGAGGGAGGGCGTTCTCACATTTAGCTCCTAAACTCTGGAATAGCCTTCTTGATATTGTTCGAGGCTCAGACTCGCTGTCCCAGTTTAAAACTAGATTAAAGACGCATCTCTTTAGCCAAGCATTCACATAATGCTTACCTTTTATACAACTGTTGAATCAGATCGAATGCATTAATATTATGAACAGCAGCTATGCTAATTATTTCCCATCTGCTTTTCTGCTGGTAAATAGCGTTCGTCAGCTCCAGATTGTATACAGCCTCTCACGGAGACTTCAGATGCCCCAACACCTGCGATGAGATAACTAAACGCCTGTGAAGAGACGACTTGACGCCTGTGAAGAGAAGACTCAACGCCGGCGATATGTTATGCCCTAAATTAATACATGATTAACTAACTGTATTTTTTCTATGTACGTGTCTGAAATGCACTTTCTGTAAAGCTGCTTTGAAACAATAAGTATTGTGAAAAGCGCTATACAATTAAATTTGAATTGAATTGAATTGAATTGAAATGAATTGAATATGTTACTTCTTGCAGGTTTCAGCGGATTTTCAAAGCGAAATATCCAGTCAGTGGGGCTAAAAGTGTGTTCAGTTTTATGCAAATCAAATGAATGTGAATCACACATTTATTACGTTGCTTGTTGTACATATAAAATTAAGTGCCTGTTGAGTGGCGCTAAAAGTTCAATGCTCTATCAGGTTTGAATAATTTTTACAAACGTGGGTATTAATGTTTCCATAGCGTCAACACTATGGCGCAGCATCTTGTTGCCTTCTCAGGGAACCGGATTACATAACCACTGATGTTCCCTTTTGAGGGAACTTCGATGCTGTGCCATGGTGTTGACGCTATGGAAACATTAATACCCACGCCACCATAATGGAAATTGCCTGCTCCACAAGGCCATAAGTGGGCTCGTGGAATGGATTAACCCAAGAGGACTCGGGAGGCGGGAGTTGAATCCATATCCACACTACAAAATCGTCTGAATGTGTGGGGATAGGACCAGCCTGCCGCATCACAAAATCTTGCAAGAGCGCCTCTTTAAAAAGCACCTTAGAGGATGCCAAATTCTGGGTAGAGTGCCGCGTGCCTCATAGGCATTAGACATTGCATCAGTAACCTAGTACGATAACTTCTGCTTGGTGGCAGTGGAACCTCAACTGCGCCCACCAAAGCAAATGAAAAGTTGATCAGATAGGGTGCCCTATGACTTTGACTGTCCAGGGGCAAAATGGCTAGTGCTGCCACCTTCCAGTGCCTGGACAAAAGCCTCCTGAACCTTCCACAACTTGAGGCGGAGATGGAAGGGCTTAGGCCAAGAAAGTCACTGCTGTTCCACAGGACCACTGGGAAAGCGTACCCTATCAATGGAAGGAAGGGACGCTGCGGAAACCACATCCTGCCCGAAGGGAGGTAACAAGTGGAGAATACACATATGGACTGGGCGGATGACCGGGCAGTACAACATATGGAATGTCACTGGGATGACTCCAGCCTATAACGGGGGAGGACCAACCGAACAATGACGGCAGAGCAGGCTCTGCCGAGGGAAGACACGGGCTCGCCAGAGGGAGTGGAAGAATACACATATGGGATCGCCGTAGGGATCACAACATATGGACCCAGATTAACACAGGTTCCACCAGCGCATCCGAGTCATAGGCCTGGCTTCGGACGTTCCGCCACGTCTGTTGCCGAAAGGTATGGAGGAACTTGACAGGGTTCGGCTAATAAGGAGAACTCAACTGGAGCAAGAATTGCGCACGTATCCAGTCCATAGGAGGGGAATGGCGCAGCAAGCCGACACTACAAACCAGGCTTACAGTGAAACTGGCTTCATGTGAAGGGAGCCCACGGGAAGCAGTGGTTCGACACATAGGCTAGTTCTCTAGCGAACATGATGGGTGATGCCAAGCCCCCAACTCTATTTAATATCTATTCAGTGAGGCACTCTGTGTCAACGCCTAGGAGGGAGCAATACCCTCACTTAGGAGGAGCTCACCACCCAGATGGCCACGTGCATCTTGGGAAAGCTTTGTTACCAAGATGAAGGCAAACACATGTAGTGGGCCAACGCCAACGTCTGCTTGGAAATAGCCTTCCCTTCTGCTGGTCTCCGTAACAGACAAGAGCTGGTCTGAGGTCCAGGCTTTGCATTCTGTGCACGTATAACCAAAATGGACTGGACGGAACAGAGAAAAGCCCGGGCTGGGTCTGCCTCCTCCGGGGAAGCACTTGCAGGCTCACCACCTGGTCCCGTAGGAGAGGAAGGAACCTTTTTTTGTAACCTGTAACAGGACACCGAGTTCTGCCAGTGTGTTAGCTTAATTTGGGGAAGTTTAGCTTATAATACTAATGCTTAAAAAATTAGCAAAGAAAAAAAAAACGAAGAGAAAACAAAGACATAGGCCAAACCACATAGAAGGAAAATCATGAGATAGAAAATTAGATACATGTTAATACATTTAACACATGGTTATATATAGAGAACATATTGGATTAAAAGGGTTAATTTCTCCTTCTCAGCAAGAATTAAGTGAGACTCGTAAGACTCGTGAGACTCGTAAACTCGTCGTAAACTCGTCGTAAACTCGTCGTAAACTCGTCGTAAACTCGTCGTAAACTCGTAAACTCTTATCAGTCTTACTGTGCCCTGTAACAGGACACCGAGTTCTGCCAGTGTGTTAGCTTCATGTGGGGAAGTTTCATAGACCATTGTTGGGAGAGTGAGTTAATGAATAATTTGTCTGTGTCTGATTGGTCCAGACACTTCAACCTGTAGCAGCGGCCTGGCACGCAAGAGGCGGCGGCTTGCCCACAGGCTTTGTAAGCTCTGCCCATCGGAACGGACGAGAAATCACAGGCCTTAGGGGGGAGACGAGGATGCCCCCAAAAGACAGCGGTGCACCTGTGTCGCGACAGACCGTTCCACTGGAGGGAAAGCCTTGCAACCCTTCACCGCTCCTCCATCAAGGGTAGTGAGGGGGAAAAGCTATTCAGGCAGTTTCTGGCAGAGAAAGGTGCCGTCCACAACCTGGTAAGCTCTCCATGCACTTCGGGAAAGAAAGACACTGGGGAAGCAAGCTGAGAACCAGCGCGGCCCTCACCGAGATACCAATCCTCCAACCGAGACTGAGCGGGACACGGTGGAGAATTCCACCCGTTTCAGCATAGCTGACATTTCTGGATCTGGCTTGGGTAACGTTACACTCCCAGAGGGAGATAATGCAGCCGAGTCGTCATCTTCAGAGGCCAGCTCATCCTCCGATGCTGCTGTCGACATCTTATCCTCTGGGGGAACCCCAATTAAAACAGCTGATAGGTCCATTACAGAGGGACCAGCACGCTCTACAGAAATTCCTTTGGCTGCAGTGTGATGGAGGAGTGAAGAGCCCACAGGGAATGGTTAATGGGCGAGACATCCATCTCTATCCTCAAATCACCCATCCCACACGGCACCCTGAGGTGGGGCATGGTAATGGGGAAGGCGAGTCTCGATCTCAACACCGCGACAGTCATATTCCCGCAATGGGAACATGAACCATCCACAAAAGCTGCTTCAGCGTACTGTAAGACCAAACACGTGATGCAACAATTATGACCGTCAGAGAGGAACAGGGAACGACTGCATCCAGAAACGCACAGGTGAAATGACATCTTGAAAAAGATGCAAACATACCCGTGTCTTTCAGAAAATAGGACCCATCACCAGTGCCGGAGCACACAGGGGAATGACCGCGGCAACACTGAACAGTGAACTAAAACAGTGAAGAACTCACTTTTCCGCCCTCTAACCAGCCGTCAACACACACAAACATTTAGAAATTTGCTGCTGTTAAAACAGCAGTTGAGAGCTCAAAGCTCGCGATCACCGCTGCACTCGCGCTGTAGAAACCACCCGCACTGGGAGAGTCTTCCAGGAGAACACCGACACACTCGCTCGTTGTAAACAACAGCACTCTTCAGAGACATCAAACGATCGGCTCCGAAGCGAAAGGCAACTAGTGCGTGCATCCACTTCCGTATTTATACCCGCGCCGCGGGGGCGGAGTGTGTGATGTAAGTCACGCACGCCAAATTCCATTGCCTCATTCAATAGTACTCGAAGATGACTGGCTCCCTAGCGTGATCCCATTCAGTCGACGTTGACTATGTCTGACGTTCTCGACTGAAAGGGAAACAAAAATTCATACCACACGCACATAAAGAACAAACTTACACTGTATTATATGTATCTTTATAAGGGCTTTCGATTTAGCGGGTTGATTTAATTAAATAGTAATGGGAAAAAATAACACGTTAAAATTATTAACATATTTAATTCACCCGCCTCACCCCGCCCCAAACCTTTGTAGGTCATCTGACATTTCATATAGCTGTTGGTGAAAAATTGTATTATTTCATTACAAAATTTACGATCCATATGATTAAAACCCCATTAAAGGTATAGTTCACCCAAAAATGAAAATTCTGTCATCATTTACTCACCCTAATGGCCGTGGTAGCCTAAAAGGTTATGTGCAATAAATTCTGTTGAATCAAATATACTTTTTCTTTAAAAAGCTACTTTTTGTAATGTCTATTTGATGCTGTTCAGTCTTAACCCATTTAACAGGTCTCTCAAATCTGATCTGATCTCGTCATCTTGTGTTCTCGTCTAATGCTTTGTTCGTGTCCTGAATTTTTATGTTTTATTTTCAGATGTTTGTCCATCCCTTTGGAGGAGTTCTGATCAATCAGCCATCTGATTAGTCACATGGTCTCTTAACTTTCCCAATTTAGCAGGGTATGATTTCGACATAAATTTTATAATGAGAGCACAATACATTTTACATGGATTTGATCCATACTATAATTCAAGAAATAAGAAATCATTGACACAGATTCCAAGCACTCCATAATTCCCATGAATTATCTATTAAATTGTTATTAAAAAGGATAGAAACAATGAGCGATTACAGCATTATAGTCAAATGTGTATTACAGATCTAATGTAGAATTATGTAATTAAATCATGCTTGATTATAAGCCCATCTAACATAATTCTGGAATGATCTGATGCATTTTGATATGTAAAGGCAGTCTCTGTGGTTTTAAAGAGGATTTTAGTCCAGCGTTCCAGACGTCACAATAAGGGGTCTTAAAAGAAGAAAGTCTGTTTTGGATCTCTGTCTTGGGGATCAAACAACTGTTTGCGTTAACTCATGATTTTCCTCGTAAGACTCAAGATGTGCCATCTCTTCGACCATTAAGGCCTGTTCACACCAAGAATGATAACTATAAAGATAACTATAACGATAACTACAACTCCATTTCCAGAAAAGTTGGGACATTTTGTAGAATTCAATAAAATCATTAATCTGTGATTTGGTAATTCTCTTTTACCTTTTTTTAACTGACAAAAGTACAAAGAAAAGTGTCCCAATGTTTTCACTGACCACATAATTGTATTTTGTAAATATGAACAAATTTTGATTAACTTATCAATTTTGATGAATTGATTCAGGCTGGTTTATGCTGGTTTATGCTGCTTAGAGCTGGTATAGTGCTGGTCTAGCTGGGGGACCATAATAGTCATGCTGTTCTCAAGCAAAACTGAGCTGGTGTAGCTGGTCCACCAGCACATCCGCTTCCTATGCAGGTGACCAGCAACCACCAACCAGCATTCCATGTTGGTCCTAGCATGTAAAACATACTTTATGCTGTTG
Source organism: Tiaroga cobitis (assembly GCA_030578255.1). Classification (NCBI taxonomy): domain Eukaryota; kingdom Metazoa; phylum Chordata; class Actinopteri; order Cypriniformes; family Leuciscidae; genus Tiaroga; species Tiaroga cobitis. The sequence continues at coordinate 49,055,693 of CM060597.1, forward strand.
ACCAGCAATGCTATATTTTTTAGCAGGGTAGAGTCACATTTTCTGCAAATGTTATAAAAAAATAAGTACTTCAGTTTTTGTATGATGGTCTAATTTTTTTCTGATTGAACACATTTTGAAGATTAAGGAGGAGGGAAATCGTCATCATTAGATATTAGATATAGTAAATCTAGCATTGTATTTTACAGTATTGAAGAGGCTATGATGTTAGCAGCTGTAAATACAATAAGACACTTACCATTTGACCGATCTCCCCTGGATTTCCAGGGTCTCCCTGTGAGGGACACAACATATATTTAGTCCTAACTGTTAATAGGAAACATTCAAATGATTAGTTTCTTTCTTAGTAACAAAAAAAAAAAAAAAAAAAAAAAAAAAAAAAAGATATATATAATTATCTTGACTTAACTGAATAAGGCAAACTTCTCCCGAGAGATGGGAAAAAGATGCTGCATCATTGCATTGATACTATGGGAACATCTTCAGTGTGTGCCATTGTCTGAATAACGAGTTCACACGCGCCAATACTATTGGCCATGGACAAAGTCAGGTGACACTACGTAGTATGTGACTCTCTATAAAATGGCACCTGAACACAGCGTCATCAGATTAATTTGTCTGAAGAAGCCGCACAGGCATAATTGAAGTATGGCAATGTGACGCAGTGTCTCGTTCCCATCTCAGGGAAATGGGTTACGTACATATCCCTGAGATGTTCCCTTTCGAGGGAACGTCAATGCTGCCTCATTGTGTTGAAACTATGGGGACATTAATATCCACTATGCCATACTGAATGAATGCCTGCACCACAGGTTGTGAAAACTATACACAAGCACAAAACTGTAGTTACATGAATGAATCAACCCAAAAGGATTTGCGATCCAGGGGTTGAATTCACATCCACACTGTAAAACCTAATGAATTTGTGCGGAGAGGACTAGCCTGCCACAGCTCAAACATCTTGCAAAGGCACACCTCTTGCAACGCCTTTGAGGCAGCCACACTCGGAGTAGAATGGGCTCTGACGGCAAGAGGCGAAGCGATACTGCGTGACTTCTAACCGCATCCAAAACCCAATGCGATATAGTCTGTTTGGTAGCGGTGAAACAGATTACTCCCCCAAAAAATGGCCCCTTAAGAGCATAAAGTATCTGAGTAGAGGCAAATTTGCCCATTGGCCTCTGTCCACCATCATGGCCTCCAAATCATCCCCATTTATACTGATTGGCATGAAGCATGAACACTTTGTCTCCTCTCCAACAATCCACTGGGGTAACACTTTTTTTGAAGGGGTGTGCATAAGACTGACATGGCACTGTCATAAACATGACATAACACCTGTCATGAACATGAAGGAGTCTTTATGAATGTTTATGACTGTTGTCATTAATGGCGCTTTTCCACTACATAGTACCAGCTCGCCTCGGCTCGGCTCGACTTGACTCGCCTTTGTTTGCTTTTCCACTGTGTAAAAGTTGTACCTGTACCTGCTTTCGGGTACTTTTTTTCGTACCACCTCCGGCGAGGTTCTAAGCGAGCTGAGGCGAGCTAAGGCGATACTAAAATGTGACGTGAAAACAATGCCGACTGCTGATTGGTCACAGAGAATCTGCGTCATCATTGCATGCGCCAGATGGAGTATCCAGAATAAATAACCCCGCCATTTTTAAATAGTTTGGCCAGAGATAGTTACTAAACTTACTACTATTATTATGGCAACTCGGAAGAATACGCCGTGGTCAAACGAGGAGGTGCAGACATTCCTTTGTTTGGTTGCCGAAGAGAGGATCCAGCGAGAGCTTGATGGGGCAACGAGGAACGAAAGGCGTCGCTATGACGACCGGGTACTATTTGTGGCGGTACTTTCTGCAATGGAAAACGGAGCGAAAAGCGAGCCGAGTCGAGGCGAGCCAAGGCGAGGCGAGTCGAGTCGAGTCGAGCTGGTACCGGTAATGGAAAAGCGCCATAAGTGTCATTCGGTAAATTATGACACTTTTAATGCAAAGTTGACATTGTTTAAAATGTCTTTGTTATGACAACTTGACATTAACAAAGACAAATTGTCTTTTTTATGACAACTTGACATTAACCAAGACAAAAATGTGGTTGGTTTTGACTTTGGCCGTCATGACACCATTATAACTGTGTCATGAATATTTTACTTGTCCTCAAGTAAATTGGAACACATTGTACTAGTTATAAAGTTGTCATTAATGGTTATTACACTGTCAAATGCTTTAACATATGACATATGACAAATGCTTTAACATATGACAGGGTAATGTAATGTAAAAGCTAAATAACTTCTTTAAGTTTGATAATTAGACCTGTTATGACATATTTAGGTTATGATTTCTTGGTTTATGTCAAGTTGTCATAACAAAGACATTTCTGTCTTTGTTAATGTCAAGTTGTCATAATCAAGACATTTTTGTCTTGTTTAATGTCAAGTTATCAAAACAAAGACATTTTTTGTCTTTGTTAATGTCAAGTTGTCATAAAGACATTTTTGTCTTTGTTAATGTCAAGTTGTCATAACAAAGATATTTTAAACAATGTCAACTTTGCATTAAAAGTGTCATAATTTACCGAATGACACTTAATGACAAAAGTCATAAACATTCATAAAGACTCCTTCATGTTCATGACAGGTGTTATGTCATGTTTATGACAGTGTCATGTCAGTCTTATCCACACCCCTTCAAATAAAGTGTTACCTAAACGGGTGTGTGGTGGGCGTTCTGGCGCACTATGGCTGCCGTCGCATCATCCAGTTTGATGCTGCACATTGGTGGTGATTGAGGAGATCCCCCCTTCTATGTAATGTGCACTAATAAAACACTAATTTTAACTAAAACACTAATTTTACCTGGTCAAAAACAGCTCTGTTTTCAGCACGCCGTTTCAGTGCATATGCCTTTAATGATAATGAGATTCGCTCACTCCGCCCATCTATTCTGCGGGCGTTTTAACAACGCACGTGGAGTGTTGCCTTGACAACAGTTGAGGGTATATTTTGGAGAGAGAATGGCAGCGGGAGTCTCTGAGGACACATCTGTGCAATCGTATCAATTTGAACCGGAGTCGGACCCGGAACAAGATGACGGCCGCAAAGAAGTTCGACAATTAAGGCTCGAACAGGACGTTTCTGAATGGTTGGTTAATGTAATGTCACTTTGACCTATTTTTGTACTGGCAGAGTAGAGTAGTGAGATACGAACCCTATGTGTTTACTGATGTATACGTTAGTTCATTGACAGATTGACGTTACAACTAATGGTCATGAAAAACTTTTTTTCGTGATTTGCAAAGACTAATATAAAGGTTAATACAACTTTACATTTACTTCTTCTGGAGGTCCAGAGGGAACATAAATAGTTGGTACCGATTATTTTTTCAGGAGCAGCTTCTTAGCAAAACTAGCTCATACTGACCCTCGTTTATAAAGCAGTCTGGTGAGAAATGATTCACGCAAACATGAAAGCATTGACGTTGCTCGTGGGGTATATTCCCTTCGAAAACAAAACTCAGCCACTGCGTCTTCAGCGGTTCGGGTTTAGGAACATCAAAATGACTCTGTGTTCGTTATTACACCCAAGAACAGAACACCACAATCGCTTAGACGCCATTCTGCTCCAGCGTATCAACAATGACGGACTATGATGACAGCTCACTCAGGGCGGGTCTGTGTTGAAACGCTCCTGTCAATCAACAATAGTGGAAGGGGCGTCCGTTTTATTGACGTCACAAAAACGAACGGCTCAATTTGAGGCAGGGGAAAACATATAAGGAGATTAACCCTCTGGGGTCTAAGGTGTTTTTGGGGTCCTTGAGATGTTCTGACATGCTGTGACATGTTTTTTTCAGTTGCTTATAAACATATTAATGGCTCAGGTGAAATTACACTATATTTAGCACAGACAGGGCTACGATAATATGTGAGCAACATGTATGTACATGTTTGTATTTTTGAGAGAATATTGTTTATGCGTGGTTATTGAAAAAACTAAAAATGAAAGTTTCTGAAATAAGGCTACACAACACATAATAAATATGTGTCCACATTACTTTTGACCAATGGATGTTGTTGTCTAGTGTTTTTTCTTCAAAATGATCTGAAAAACATCCTGCCTAATCATTCACATAAAACTGTGAATTGGGTTTTATTGTGAAAAAAATTTTTTTGTTTGCCCAGGCAATATGCGAATGGGCGTGAACAGTCCAAACCCCATCATGAATAATTAGGTGATTCTCACCTGACCCGCATAATAATGAGCCTTTCATACAGGTGTCACACAAGGAAAAATTGAAAGGACAACATACATATACATACATATATATATATACACACACATATATATATATATATATATATATATATATATATATATATATATATATATATATATATATATATATATATATATATATATATATATATATATATATATGAAATCAAAATATAAATGAAAGTCAAAAACCCATTTTTAGTCATACCTGGAAACAAATCCTGGTCAAATAGGTTATATGGGTCATTGTATAGAATTGGTTCAAAGTTAGAGTTGGAAACATCTTGAAAAGAAAATGATTTTTCCATATAAAGTATTATAAGCTTGCATTGGATAACAGTTGATTAGTTTATTTTTGACAAAACATACTATATATTTAACATATGAGCAGAAACTGTCTAACTAAAGCTTATTTGATGTCTATTTTATAGTAAAAACTTTCTAATCTATTTCGTCTGTAACAGTAGGCTATGCATCTGTGCGTTCGTTCGTTCACACACCCAGACACCCGATTCATATTTAAACAGTCTTTTTGGTTTTACAGATACTATTCTATATCGCGATTAGAACAAATCTCAGTAGGCTAGTCTTACTAATGTAGGAGCGAGAGTGAATGAACGCACAGCGCGCACGCGTCTGTGAATTCGTCCATTCATTCGCACACAGACACGCATTTAATATTTAAACAGTCTTTGTGCAGTTTACAGACACTATTCAATGACGCGATTAGAACAAAGCACTTAAGAATAAATGACTACTACATCAGCTGAATCCGTGCTCCTCGAAATGAAACAGGTAACTGAGTTAACTTTTCCAGAAATTATTCCTCACTGCGCAGCAAGACGAGATAAAGGTTAGGGCGTTCTGATGTGGTTGTTTTCATGGCTTGCCTCAACATTAACGTTTGAATAGCGCGCGCTCTCAGTGGGCGTGGTCACATTAACACGTCATACGCTATAATTAGGTAAAAGGAAAAAGACCGACATCTCTCTCTTTTCATACAGATTACATCAACTGAGAATAGTTGCTTTTTTATATAAATTACTTCATTTAAAATAAGAGAATTTCAGCTTCATATAGAGAAATCTTTCGTGTCTCTGTGACAAGTATTTACTGAGTTACAGTTCATTTTTCAGACGCGTTTCAGAAAGATTTTTGCGGAGACAGAGTGAGCTGAAAGTGAGCTGAAAGCGCACTCTGTTTATTTTATTTATTTTACAAAAACACAAGGTTTTGATGTTAATAAGAGTGTACACACAAGAAGACCTTTACAGTATTGAATGATGTGTAACACTTACCAAGGTCAGATAAATGCCATCACATAGAGTCTCTTTCACCTAGATGTCATCATATAGAGACTGTGTCTGTTCCCCGAATTTGGAAATCCAAAAAACGTCAGGTTAAAAATTTAATTGATGTTCAACAAATAAAAAACAGATATAATACAGATGAGCAAATGATAAAGCTTGGGTTGCTGAATATTCGATCCCTTACTTCAAAATCTCTCATAGTTAATGATATGATTTCAGATTATAATCTTGATATGCTGTGTTTGACAGAAACCTGGCTAAAACCAAACGATTACATTATTTAAATGAGTCAACCCCACAAGATTACAGTTATAAACATGAACCTCGTCTGAAAGGCAAAGGGGGAGGTGTTGCTGTAATTTATAGTAATATTTTCAAAACCACTAAGAAATCTAGCTTTAAATATACTTCTTTTGAAGTATTGGTGCTTAATGTAAAAATATATAGTGTAAACGATAAATCACATTTGAGAATTATGCTGGCTACTGTATACAGGCACCATAAAGATTTTATCAAAGAATTTGCGGACTTTCTATCAGAATTAGTATTGGCTGCAGATAAAGTACTAATTGTTGGTGATTTTAATATACATGTAGATAATGAAAAAGATGCATTGGGATTGGCATTTAAAGACATTGTAAACTCAATTGGAGTTAGACAACACGTGTCAGGACCTACTCACTGTCGTAATCATACTCTAGATCTAATATTATCACATGGAATAGATGTTGATGCCGTTGAAATTCTGCAGCAGAGCAATGACATCTCAGATCATTATCTAGTCTCATGTAAATTACATTTAGCCAAGGCTGCAAAGCCGACTCCGTGTTATAAATACGTTAGACCTATAACTTCTGCCACTAAAGATTGCTTTATCAATAATCTTCCTAATCAGTTTCATCATCTCAGCATCCCGGATAGCTTAGAAGAACTTGATATTGCAACAGAAATGTTTAACTCTCTCTTTTCCAGCACTTTAGACGCAGTTGCTCCGTTGCGCTTAAAGAAGATTAAAGAAAATAGCCCAACGCCGTGGTACAGCGAGCACACCCGGGCCCTTAAGAGAGCAGCCAGAAAAATGGAGCGCAACTGGAAGAAAACTAAACTAGAGGTATTTCGTGGAAAGAGAGCTCGAAAACTAACGAAAAAGAAAGCTTCAAGCTCAGAAGTGTCCAAGCAACACAGCAGTGATGACTTTATGAACTTCTTCACTTATAAGATTGATAATATCAGGGACAAAATTATAACTATGCAACCGTCTACCACAGTATCGCATCAGGAAGTGCATTGTAGTCTCCCTGAGGAAAAATTTGATTCAGTTGTTGCTATAGGAGAGGAAGAATTCTGTAAACTCGTTAATTCATCTAAATCGACAACTTGTATGTTAGATCCTATACCGACTAAGCTACTGAAAGAGATGTTTCCAGAGGTCATATATCCTCTTCTTAATATCATTAATTCATCTCTGTCTCTAGGATACGTACCAAAAACCTTTAAACTGGCTATGATAAAACCGCTTGTTAAAAAACCACAACTTGATCCTACAGAATTAGTCAATTACAGGCCGATCTCGAATCTGCCTTTTCTGTCAAAGATATTAGAAAAAGCAGTATCTTCACAACTGTGTTCCTTTCTAGAAAGAAATGATATCTGCGAGGATTTTCAGTCCGGATTTAGACCGTACAATAGTACTGAGACCGCTCTCATTAGAGTCACAAATGATTGGCTCTTATCATCCGATCGTGGTTGTATCTCTCTATTAGTGTTACTCGATCTTAGTGCTGCATTTGACACAATTGACCACAACATTCTTTTAAATAGACTAGAAAACTATGTGGGCATTAGTGGAATTGCACTAGCATGGTTTAAATCACACTTAACTGACCGTTATCAGTTTGTAGCAGTAAATGAAGAGATGTCTTATCGATCACAAGTTCAGTATGGCGTACCACAAGGCTCAGTACTAGGACCGCTGCTGTTCACTCTGTACATGCTACCATTAGGAGATATCATTAGGAAACATGGAGTTAGCTTTCACTGTTATGCCGATGATACTCAGCTGTATATTTCTTCAAAACCCAACGAAACTTACCAATTCACAAAATTAACGGAATGCATAGCTGATATAAAAAATTGGATGACTAGTAATTTCCTACTACTAAATTCTGAAAAGACAGAGATTCTAATTATTGGACAAAAAACTTCCACACGTAATAACCCAGAATACTGTCTAACACTTGATGGCTGCTCTGTCAAGTCTTCGTTGTCGGTTAGGAACCTGGGTGTGCTCTTTGATACCAACCTTTCTTTTGAAAGCCACGTGTCTAGTATCTGTAAAACTGCATTTTTCCATCTTAAAAATATATCTAAAATACGCCATATGCTCTCATTGGGAAATGCGGAACAATTAGTCCATGCGTTCATGACCTCAAGGCTAGATCATTGTAATGCTCTACTGGGTGGTTGCCCTGCACGCTTAATAAATAAACTACAGCTAGTTCAAAACGCGCAGCTCGAGTTCTTACCAGAACCAGCAAATATGACCATATTAGCCCGGTTCTGTCAACACTGCATTGGCTCCCTATTAAACATCGTATAAATTTTAAAATATTGTTGATTACCTACAAAGCACTAAATGGTTTAGCTCCGCAGTACTTGAGCGAGCTCTTAACATATTATAGTCCTTCACGTCTATTGCGATCTCAAAATTCCGGCCAGTTGATAATACCTAGAATATCTAAATCGACTGCAGGCGGTAGATCCTTTTCTTATTTAGCACCAAAACTTTGGAACAGTCTTCCTACCATTGTCCGGGAAGCAGACACACTCTGTCAGTTCAAAGCTAGACTAAAAACACATCTCTTTGACCTAGCATACACATAACACACTATAGACTTCTATAAATTCAATGTTAGGCTGCATAGATTAGGTCAGCCGGAACTGGGAACACTTCCCTTAAATCTTGATGTACTCGCTACATCATAAGAAGAATGGCATCTACGCTAATATTAGTGTCTTTGTTTATCCCGAGGTTTTCCCGCAGCCTGCCGGATCTAGGCCGTGTCCAGATCTGACGATGGAGATCCGCCTGGACCCGATGACAATGCAGTGCTGAAGTGTCCACTATCCTCTCCCTATGGAGGATCCCTTTCCCACTCTACAGATGAAGCGTTGTGAATTCTGGCTCGCGTACCCCGAAGTGATAAAATAAAACAAAATTCTGTATAAAAATTTATAGGCAAGAAAAGTAGTTTGTTTAGGCTGGGTTGTATGAATTATAAACCTGCGCACATATTTTAAAAAGCACATAACTATAGACTCAATTCTGAATGAGCATGTGAACGCCGTCAGCGTTAATCACAGGTTCGCGTTTAAAAGTCTGATCATTTCGACGGAGGTGAATCAATCAAAGTTAACTTTAGCTGGAAATAACATTATTCAAGAACCGCTATAATGCCAAAACAATCTGTTACCTTAAATTATATGTTTATCTCTGTAAAGCTGCTTTGAAACAATCTATTGTTAAAAGCGCTATATAAATGAAGATGACTTGACTTGACTTGACTTATATGTAAGATCAAAATCAACAAATTATTTTGAGTTTGTTTTGCACTGATAAGAAAAAAAGTGAGCAGATCACACCGGCGTGATTTCCGACCCCAGAGGGTTAAAACAAAATCACTGGATGGATTTTTATCATAATAGGATGGTTGTGTACAGGCACTGCCAACACACATTTCAGTGCAATCAACTTGAAAAAGTGCATGTACCATTATATGACCCCTTTAACAACAGAATCTGATCTTGTTTCACTGTAGGCTTGAGCAAGCCATTGAAGAGAGGAGGATGAGACTTTATCTGAATTCTGTAGCCTTTTTCTATATTTCGCAGAACCCAAGTAGAGACGTTCAGCAGAAATTGTAAAACTCTCTGAAAGGAGAATCAGTTTGGTAATCTTGTCTTGTTGAGTGGGGAGTGGAGACGAGTGGAGATGCCCAAGAAGCAATGAATGTGCTGAGATCTGCTTTTAGACCCAAAAGGCTGGGATTGTGTGTGGCGCATAGGCCCTCGGCCCTTGGCCCTTGCGAGGGGGACAAAAGCTTCTACACTGGCCTTCTGTTTCACCCTCCAAGAGCTCTGCCCAGGACAAGAGGTTGAGGCCGTATGCTGCTGGAATGCCTCAAATTGCCTTTTGGCTGCCTGAAACCTATCAACTTTGGTATTGACCATTTTGCCGAATAGGCCAGACAGGGGCATCCAGTAAAAATCCAGATCCTTCAGCAGGCCAGCCTGGTACGCCTGACCCACTGCTTCATAGGCATTGTCAACCAAAGCAGATGTGATACAACATGGCCTTGAAGGCAAGGCAGTCTTTTTTAATGATGACGCCGAGGTGGGAGAGAGATAGCCCACGACTTTTCCCACAACATGTGGTATTGAATTTTACCCGTGCTTACTCGACTTTCCCATAGCATCAACACAATGACGCAGCATTGAAATTCCATTAAATGGGAGCTGCACCTAATATTTTTTACACTCTTGCCTTGGTCCAAACAAACAATTGAAGGTCCTGTTGGTGGATAATAGTTTTCTCTGTCTTTTTTTTACTCTCTCAGTCAAAATATATGTACATATATTCACATATGAAAAAGGTTACGTAAGATGGATATCTATTGGTAAAAAAGAGACTAAGTTTGTAAGCATGATCCTTCAACAGAAGCCATTGTTTCCAGAGCCATATGGGTCACTGCATTATCATGCTAAACCTCCAACTGCTAACATTTTGATAGGTTTTGAATTCAGAGATACTTACCGGGAGCCCTGGAACTCCCCGAGGACCATCTTTGCCTGTGTCCCCTGGGGGTCCTCTGGGGCCTGGGGGGCCTGGAGGCCCAGGAGGTCCTGGGGGCCCTGCTTGACCCTGGTCACCCTGTGCAAGTAATAATATACATTCGTCAAAGTCAATGAATAAAACATACATTAACGTTGTTTGTATACAGTGAAAGGGAGAAACAGATTGAAAGGTCATTGATAAGCTAACAAAGAGAATCTTGAAGAACCTCTCTTATTTCACAGTAGGGGTGGGCGATATGACCAAAATCTTATTTCACGGTATGAGAAATTGTATTTTACGATACCGATACATATCTTGATATAGATATTTTTATTTTATTTTTCTTATTAAAAATACGAACAAAGAAGGAAATTACAAGCAGTAGGAAAAATACAATAGACCAAAGATACAAGTTAAATAAACTTTACGTTTTTCAGCTACAGTAAGTTTAACATGTACTAAGAAATACTGTGTATGTCAGTCAGCGCGAGCACCAACTGCACAGAGTTCTTTTTCACAGCTTATTGCGCTTAATAACTTTATCAAACAGCATAAACGTTACGAATTCGTGATTGCATGCGGTCTAAGAGAGGCGGATTTCTGTGTGCGTGCTTCAGCTGTGTCAGTCAGCTTGAGCACCAACTGCATTGAGTTCTTTTTCAAATCTTATTACGATCAACATCAAGCAAGTCCCACTCTATATTTTCTAATTCATGCATGTTTCTTTATCACTCTTATGCATATACAGTATAACTTTAAGTAGTATCGCTCTTATGCATATATAACTTTAAGTAGTACTGTGCTATGCGGATATACAGTATTTACATACTGCAAAATGAACGATATAGTGAAATCGCTAACGACAGACACTTTATACCGTGGTCACGATATATACTGTCATACCACCCAGCCCTATCTCACAGTATTAAATCAAACAGTTTTAGCATATGGCAGCAGATGTAATATTTGCTCTCTGTATTAATCCAATCAGTTATGATGATACAGTTCAGTTCTACTGTGAGAATTTACAATTTTGCAGCATTATTGCTTCTAATTATCTCCACATTATTTTTAACCCTGCCTAGACTGAGTATGAACCATCATGTTTATCAACACTTACTTTTCATTCATGTTAAGCACTTGAGCTGGTTGTAATGGGCAACAGAAAGAATCATCTGGCCTTATTAATTAGAACAATAACATTTGTGATTTATACTTGTGCCTCTCAGTTTCCTTATTCTGTATTTTTTCTCTGTTAACAGACAACTTATACATTGTAATTTGTATGAGGTCACTCACCACAAAGATGGCTTGGATCACAGAACTCAGAGCTTCCCTTTTTTGCATTATTATATATGTATGAATATATAATATGTAAAGTATATTCTGTCAATTTAAAGCTGCAGTCTGTAGTTCTCTTACGAGAGGTTCTCTCGTATTGCGTAAGTTTAGCTTACGCTACGGGAAAGATTCATCTTCTCGAGATATTGAAGCCAAAAAATTATCTTTAATTTTGTATTCATTGTCAACGCAGTGCAGCAGCTAGCAGACCTAGAGCAGGCCATCTCGCGTGCTTATTGGCTGCCCTGCTGGCATCTGCTGCAGCCTACCAGTGAGCCCCGCGTGACGTCACGCCCAATGAAGGGCGCTCGCGCCTTCATAGCGTCACAGCCCGCCAGAATGGGCGTGGCTTAGCGTATAAAAGAAGGGGCTGTAGGCTGACTTCCCTGATTTTTCGACTCTTCAGCGAGCTCTCCGCATCGCTGGATCAGAGAGAAGCCACCGCCGCCGTCGAACAGCGAACAGCCAGCTTAGGACAGCGCTGAGGAAGCCGGCCGCCTTCGCCACCTTCAGCCATCCGTGCGAGCTACGCTATCCGGCGACGTATCCTTTTTACACTGTTGTATTCTCTTCTAGCTTACTCCTAAAAGAGCGCGAGTGTCTTTTTAAAGATGCCTCGCATTTCCTGCGGCTCGTGTAGGGCCCCGGAGACAGCCGGAACCTGTGGCCACTGCGACGCGCTCGCCGGAGAATCTCCCTCGAGCCTCGCTCTCGCCTTCCCCGCCTCTCTTCACCGACGCGCAGCTGCCGCTCACGAGCCTCACTGCCGTCGCGTCTGAGGATGAGGTTGAGGGACACGCCACAAGGGACTGCTGTTCTAACTGCGGCTAGCTTCCTTTACGTTACAAGGAAGCTACCGCGCCCACCATAGAAGCAGTCACTCCGCCCTTTGTGGGACCGCGCAGTGATAAGCGCCATTCCCAAAGGCAGCCGGAGCCTGTAGCCACAGCGACGCGCTCGCCGGAAAGCCTCCCTCGAGCCTCGCTTTTCACCTTCCCCGCCTCCCTTCACCGACGCGCAGCTGCCGCTCACGAGCCTCACTGCCGTCGCGTCTGAGGATGAGGTCGAGGGACACGCTATGGACTGCTGTTCTAACCGCGGCTAGCTTCCTTTACGTTACAAGGAAGCTGCCGCGCGCGCTCTTATCTGCTCGCGCTAGTAGTTTCCCCCATGGCTCAGTGGCTAAACTCAAAGCATTCGCGCCAGAGACCCGTGTTCGATCCCGGCTCTCGCAGCAGAAAAAATTTATGCAGCTCTCCTCTATGAGCTCGCGACCAGCTTACTTACGAACAGAAAGCGAGCGAGCGCGCGCCCCCGAGCGCATGCGTCACCGGCGAAGGAAGGAGAGAGTGTGGTTTTTTGTCCCGCCGAGGCCTGACAAACCCCCTCTTTTTCTCAAACATTTTCCAGCTCCTCCTAGTTCGAGCGGCTGGTAATGTCTATACTGCAGTAGAGAGCCTGTTATAACACGCACGCCTGCAGACAATGCCGACACGCACACGAAAACTGTGATGACGCTCTCTCTCTTATCTGCTCGCGCCAACTAAAGCTTACTAGGTTTCCCCTGTGGCTCACTGGTTAAACCCTGAGCTTTCGCGCCAGAGACCCGTGTTCGATTCCCGGCTCTCGCAGCAAAAAAAAAAAAAAAAATTTTTGCAGCTCCCCTCTCTGTGCTCGCGACCAGCTTTCTTACGTACAGAGAGCGAGCGCGCGCCCCGAGCGCATGCGTCACCGGCGAAAGAAGGAGAGAGTGTGGTTTTTTGTCCCGCCGAGGCCTGACAAACCCCCTCTTTTTTCTCAAACATTTTCCAGCTCCTCCTACTTCGAGCGGCTGGTAATGTCTATACTGCAGTAGAGAGCCTGTTATAACACGCACGCCTGCAGACAATGCCGACACGCACACGAAAACTGATGACGCTCTCTCTTTTATCTGATCGCGCCAACTAAAGCTTATGTTGTTTCCCCTGTGGCTCAGGGGCTAAACCTTAAGCTTTTGCCCCGGAGACCCGTGTTCGATTCCGGCTCCCGCAGCAGATAAAATTTACGCGGCTCTCCTCAGCGAGCCGCCGTATTCAAGTTTATTTCCCTGTCAGTCCCCTTCAATCAGGCTACTGCAGTGGTCCATTTAGCAGCCAACGAGCCGGCTCATTTGCCCTCTCGCCTGCACACACATATACGCCGTCTTCACGGCGACCCAGAGAAAATCTCAAAAGAGTATAATGTCTGGTCCGGCTCACGCCGTTGGTGTTTTAAGTGTAGTGAAAGTGCCCACGCCCCAGTGTTCACTCCTACACACAAGCACATCAAATCTCGTGTCACTCACAGAGCACACTCTCAGAAAGTGCAGAAAGGCTGCTCGAGTGTTGAATATAAGGAGTGTGTCCACAGGTCTGTGCCCACTATCTGCCCGCTCTGTTACACGGTCAATAAAACCGGTTATGAATGTAAGTCTCGTGCCCGCCGGAGAGCGTTCACGCTTACTGACACACACCTCCCCCCGGGCGCCGCCCGCGCGTTTAAATGTTATCACAAAACGCAGGGCATTGATAAGACGCTCCCCATCCGTTATGATCGGGGCGTCAAATACACTTGTAAGTCTCGTGCCCGCGCACACGCGCTCACGCTTACAGAAAGCTTTTCCACCCGAAGCGCTGCTGGCGCGTCAAAAAGTGAGAATAAAATGCTCCCCATCCCTTATGATTGGGACACCTCACATAAATCAGACGGTCTCGGCTTTCAGCGAGAAGCCATTGCCCAGAACCGAGAGCGCGCGCGCCGCGCTTTCGGCTCCGGCTCAGTTTCACAAGCCCGCAAATGGCGGCGATCTGAACCCGGAGGCCATTCGCCCCCTAGCGGCTCACATAGCTGCGTGGGAAACTATCCCAGGGATTTCAGAATGGGTTCTGAGCACAATAAGCAGGGCTATACACTTCAATTCATTTGCCGTCCCCAGCGCTTTCGAGCCCGGACCGCGACGATAGTGAATGCGGAAGTAGCACACCTACTTCACGCAGAAATAGCAAAGCTGCTGTGCAAAGGGGCTATAGAAAAGGTGCCGCCTTCTCTGAGCGAGTCAGGCTTTTACAGCCGTTATTTTCTCGTACCCAAGAAGGACGGAGCCTTCAGACCTATCCTAGATCTGAGACATTTGAACAAAGCGCTTGTGAAAAGACTGTTCAAAATGCTTACGACCAGGAAAAACCTCGCGCACGTTCGCCCGAGGGACTGGTTTATTTCTCTAGATCTGAAGGATGCCTATTTTCAGGTTCAGATAATACCCCGTCACAGGCAATTTTTGAGATTTGCCTTCGACGGTCAGGTATATCAATAAACCGTCCTGCCGTTCGGCCTGTCAGAACAGTGCTTCGCAGTCACCTGGAAAGCTTGGGTCTCATGGTCAACTGGACCAAGAGCTCATTGCAACCCAGCCAGTCAATTTCCTTTTTAGGAATAGAACTGGACTCGGTGACCTATGTCGGCTCGTCTATCGGCACGGCGCGCGCTCCGTGTTCGCCACCTAGCCGCGTTTTTCCAGAAGGACAGCTTTCTCCCTTTGGAAACATTTTAAAGGATGCTGGGCTGTATGGCATCAGCTGCAGCGGTGCTCCAGCTGGGCCTACTGCGCATGCGCATGCGCCCGCTCCAACGCTGGTTGAATGCTCGCCCGTCCCACCGAGCTTGGGTTTCTGGCGGTCAGAAAATCGGAGTGACTCAGACCTGCATAGCGGCTCTGCAGCCCTGGTTAGTGGCCGACTGGTACCAGCTGGGAGTGAGGATGGGAACCATCTCTTATCGGAAAGTCATTTCGACAGACGCGTCCAACTGGGGTTGGGGCGCGCTGTTCGAGGGCAGACCGGTCTTCGGCCAGTGGTCAGACCAAGAGAGGTGTTTTCACATAAACTGTCTGGAGATGATAGCGGTCGAGAATGCGCTGAAACGCTTCCTCCCGTTCATACAGGACCAACATGTTATTGTCCGCTCGGACAACATGTCTGTGGTATCCTATGTAAACCGTCAGGGCGGTGTCAGATCCAGAAATCTCTGCAATCTGACGGAACGCCTCCTTATTTGGTCGCAGATGCACCTGCCCTCGCAGAGGGCGGCGCATGTGCCTAGCCATTTGAACGACGGCCCAGACAAACTGTCCAGGGACAACGTTCCCCCAGGGGAATGGTCCCTGGGCCCCCAAGCGGTCCAGAAGCTGTGGCGCCTATTCGGCAGGGCGGAAGTCGACCTATTTGCGTCAAAAGACAACGCTCAATGCCCGACGTTCTTCTCGAAGGACGAGGACGCGCTGGCCCAGGTTTGGCCCAGCCTCCGGCTATATGCTTTCCCTCCGGTCTCTCTGTTACCACAGGTGATCAAGAGAATCAGGGAAACGCGCCACTCGGTGCTCCTCATAGCCCCGCGTTGGGAGAATCAGATTTGGTTCCCGGAGCTAGCACGGCTGTCACATACAGCTCCGTGGCCTATTCCGGTGAGGACAGATCTCCTCTCTCAGGCTCGCGGCACGATCTGGCATCCCCATCCAGAGCGCTGGTCTCTGCACGCATGGTTGATCAACGGGTACTCGTTGCCCTGCCAGAAGGAGTAATGAACACGATCGCGCAGTCTAGAGCCCCTTCCACGAGAAGGCTCTACGCGTCTAAATGGTCGGTGTTCTCTGGATGGTGCACGGACAGAGGTCTGGACCCGTGGACATGCAGGGTGGCGCATCTGTTCTCCTTCCTACAAGAGCTGTTGGATAAGGGAAGGTCCCCATCCACACTCGAAGTATACGTGGCGGCCGTGGCAGCGTTCGCAGAATCGACGCACGGCCAGTCATTAGGAAGACATGAGTTGGTCATCCGCTTCCTTAGAGGAGCTAGGAGGATGAACCCGCCGCGCCCCCCGTCGGTTCCCATGTGGGATCTTTCACTGGTCCTAGAGGCCCTGAAAGCTTTTCCCTTCGAACCACTAAACTCCGTGGGGTTGAAATATCTATCACTGAAACCGTCTTTCTGACTGCACTGTCGTCAGTAAAACGTGTGGGGGACCTGCATGCGCTGTCTGTCAGCGCATCGTGTCTTGAGTTCGGGCCGTATGACTCTAAAGTCATCCTCAGACCTAGACATGGCTACGTTCCTAAAGTGATGGGCACTCCGTTCAGAGCGCAAGTTATCTCGTTGTCAGCTCTGCCAGCATCTGACAGCGAAAGTGATGTGAACCTCCTCTGCCCTGTCAGAGTACTGAGGTTTTACATTACGCGCTCCGCCTTATTCAGGCGTTCGGAACAGCTGCTTGTTTCGTTCGGTGGGCGCACCAAGGGTCTCGCCTCCTCGAAACAGAGCCTGTCCAGATGGATAGTGGACGCTATAGCAGCCGCTTACGCGTCAAAAGGTCTGCAATGCCCTCTGGGCATCAGGGCTCATTCCACGAGAGGTGTGGCCTCTTCGTGGGCATGGTCCAGTGGACTTTCTATCCATGACATTTGTGTAGCGGCGGGCTGGAGCTCCCCGTCTACCTCTGTCAGGTTTTATAACCTAGAAGTTCCTGCCTTGCAGGCTAAACTGTTGTCAATTAGAAGGGAGGTGTATTCTGCCCAGACATCCTGCTCAGATCACTCTCACATGACTCAGCTCTCCTGGTTGAGCTGCACTAAGTAGGGTATGTGCCATGTGCCTATACAGACCGGCGCGCTGCTCTGTATTCCCTATGTGTGCGTATGTACAAGTGATGGCCCGCGTGGCTGGCCACCTTATTCTCCACCTTACAGGGTTCCCCTGAAAGTTCGGGGTCTCATGGTGGATGCTTGGCGCGCACGGCGTTGACAAAGTGTTCCCGTAGCGTAAGCTAAACTTACGCAATACGAGAGAACCTCTCGTAAGAGAACGATACTCGGTTACTAACGTAACCTCGGTTCTCTCTAGAGAGGGAACGAGTATTGCGTAACCGGCCGTGCTCGCGCCACGAGCGACTTCGCTTCAGTTGTCGAAAAACCAGGGAAGTCAGCCTACAGCCCCTTCTTTTATACGCTAAGCCACGCCCATTCTGGCGGGCTGTGACGCTATGAAGGCGCGAGCGCCCTTCATTGGGCGTGACGTCACGCGGGGCTCACTGGTAGGCTGCAGCAGATGCCAGCAGGGCAGCCAATAAGCACGCGAGATGGCCTGCTCTAGGTCTGCTAGCTGCTGCACTGCGTTGACAATGAATACAAAATTAAGGATAATTTTTTGGCTTCAATATCTCGAGAAGATGAATCTTTCCCGTAGCGTAAGCTAAACTTACGCAATACTCGTTCCCTCTCTAGAGAGAACCGAGGTTACGTTAGTAACCGAGTATCGTTTTTCCTCTTTGTTGCCATCTCTGTTCGAAATCTGCAATTGCAGTTATCTCAAATTGCTAATGTTAACAACATCAGCATTGTGTGACTACATTTAATGCCCTTCCGATATTCATCCTTGTTTTCGTATGGGCCCGGTTGCAGTCTCTTTTTTTTCTGTAGCCACTCCGAAGTCTTTTTTTTATTTTACAACGGGTGACTCTCCAGTTGTCACTGGTGATTGTCGTTTGAACCTTTCTGGATCCACCATCAAATTAATAAGTTTAATTATATCAAGTGCTGTGAGAAAAGGCTATAAATCTCCACCTCCAACATCCTACTAGTCGAGACACCTTCTTTATGTGTACAGATGTGACGTTTTTACCACCAGTACCGCTGGAATTAAAAACATTATTACAAGCTTACCGTTTTAATCGAGCTAAGGCAAGCAGATAGTTTTGAACACTGGCAGTACTTGCTCAAACATTTATTTTGGATAATTTTTAACCCAAAAAAGTTACAGACTGCAGCTTTAACAAAATTATTTAGTGTTTTTAATTACATTAAAATAATTATTAAAATGATTTAAACTAAAGTAGAAATTAAATAATTCTCTTAAATAATGAATGATCTTGTCACAATATCTTAATTGAGACTTTTTTTTTTACTAGCAACACTAATGTAATTCATTTTAATAGTTTATCACTAGTCTAGCTGAGGACTGAGGTAAAAGCAGAAGAATGGAGAGCAAATGATGGGCCAAAGATGAGAAGCCCATTCTGACGAAGCAGTGTGAGAGAGAACAGAATGAGGACAAGCACTACCTTAATGAGTCGACGTTTAATGAGTTGTTGATCAGCAGAAAGAAAGCCATGATTTATCTTAGGGAAGACCATCTGAGCAGATTTGTGAGGTCAAAAGAGGTTGGAGATCAAAGTTAAGAGAAGTTGGAGAGGAGAGTTGCATGAGGTCCCGGAAAGAGGAAGGGGAAAGGAAAAAAAGGTACAAATATTGATTAGATTAAAGTAATTGAGTCAGAGGACCCAATCCAGTGCCTTCATGCATTAGTAAAAATTGACATTTTCCATGGTGCCAGCAATAGAAGTCTCAACTGCCTTTGGCAGCAAATGTTGTAATTACCCCCTCATGGGTGATAGGACACCTACTCTGACAGAGCTAATCCGAAGAAACATGTCAACATCTACTCACTGAAAGCACTGTCATCACAGTTTTCTTTGAAGCCAAGGCAGACTCCAGGAATTGCAAACACTGAAACCCATAATGCAGATTTATTTGTCTCAGTCCGTGGACTCTAAACGAGATGTTTACATAGTCAAGCTATCTCAAGGGGGCACCAGTAATTAAGAGGACACAAATAATTCTGTCACTATAGATTTAAATATCGGGAAAGCGTGGATTTGTGGTGAATGAAAGATATCAGCTCCGAATCTCGCTACTTTAGTTCAGCATTTAATACGTCTCTTTTGAGTTATTCCATTCATAGAATACAAGCACACAGTGGTCAGAATATTTGGTGGCCAGACATATATATTTTTTTTTTATAATTAATCACTTATCACTGGTTTATTAGGGGAAATAAACAGTTGCTCTGCTGTGGATGCATACATTTCTGTCACCACACTGCATAATAATGACAACCCTGGAACTTGGAGAGAGGGTCATAATGAGTGAAATAATTTTTGGTTGGAATGGATTTATCAGGCACAATTGTGTTTGGGCCAAGTCTGTCACTGCATAGGCACAGGGAACAAATGCTCTGTTGATATTTCTCAGTGTGTATAATCCATAGAGTCTGCCTGGGCCGTTTGGCAGAGCCAACAAACCTTCACAGTCAGGATTTGATTGCTGTGTAATGCAGCCAGGGTGGGTAGACCAGGTAGTCCCTGGGGACAAACAGCATAACAATGGCACAATACAAACACAACAGCAAGCATGAAAATAAAAACCATACACTCCAAAGGCGGCTTGCACTTACCTCTTTTTTGCATTTGTTTTGCATCAGTTAGAAGTTGTTGTCTAATTGACAAAGAGGCTTTCACACACTGCTCTGTTATGATGTGAAAATAATTTTGATTTGATCTCAGCGGTGCACTTAGCCAAACACAGATCATAGGTATTTCTTACTCGTTTACTGTGGATTTGTTCTCAGCAACGAACTTAGCCAAACACAGATCATAGGTCTTTCTTTCTCATTTACTTTGGATTTGTGCTCTTGTATTGTGTGCCAATACCCTTACATTTAAACTTGAATATTGGGCCTCATTCATGAAACTTTCGTAAACATAAGTGGCCATATGCCTAACAATAAATATTCAATTAATGTGTCCGTCACAGCATTTTTAGCCAGCTAAAAACAATGCCAGGCGCTCTTCTGATAACGGCCAGCTGATGACGTTTGAGAGCACTTTGGAAGCGCATCGTTTTTCCAGCTGAGACGCTTTGGTTGCTATGATGAAATGGAATGCCAGGAACTAATGTGTGACTAGAATCTAATTTTGAAGAATTTTACTGAATATAAAAATGCCGTAACCAGCAATTAACTTATCAATTGTTGTTGAGTCATTGTACAAGTAGGATTGTTGGTCGGTGCAGTATTTGTCCCGGGCTGGGTAAAAAGTGACAGTGACGAGCGCTGCGTGTTACCCAAAGTTGAACAGTTTTCAACTCCCAGCTACAAAAAGTAAAATAATAATAAATAAATAAAAATAAAGATAAAAAATTAAATTAAAATATAGCTGCGAGCAGTGATTACGGGCCCAAGCCGGTGGCACCGCAACCCTGGTGCACCAGGGTGGCGGTACCGCCGGCTTCGGCCCTTCATCGCTGCTCGCAGCTATATATATATATATATATATATATATATATATATATATATATATATATATATATATATATAAAGCCGGTGGCACCGCCACCCTGGTGCCTTTATGGTTATTGTGCACGACGTGCAAAAACGTAACCCTGCTTTGACTGTCGAAAAGAAGTGTGCTGTAGAGCTTGCATCAGTGTGGGCTCTGCAAAAGTGCACATCGAGGGCACATATCAACTACAAAGTATGTGTGAGCAACCTTCTGAAACCTAAAATGAAAAATGAGACACCCTACCCTAAATCATGGATTTAACGGACACATGAAATAAGTACACAAGACTGAAAATTCATAGTGTGCCATTTGGGACAGGGCCTATGATCGTGAACCACAATAGCCACTTACATGGATTTTGCCCGGCCATCATTTCCCATGTTCGATTTCTGTATTTGACCGATTGTTTACCGTTGCTGACTACTTTCTGCCTGCCCCGATCTGGATTGTTTATTGGACTCTGATTCTTGCTGCCTGCCTCGGCCCTTTGCCTGTCAACCTGGTTTGTCTCTGCCTTTTCTGTTCTGCCCTGTTTGCCATTGCTCACCCTTCCTGTTTTCACCATTCTTAATAAAAAGCTGCAAATGGATTCCCCTGGCCTGACCCTGCCTCGTTACAACACATATGCTGCATCTGCTCGCCATCTGCCGAACGGCTCTGGTAGTTCCGCTTCAGCACTGATGATGTTGTAGAAATAGTGCACGGTTGGTCTGGAGTATTCGGGATTTTTTATTTTATACAGAAATAATTTATTTATAATTCAGATGAGAATAAAGTTAGTGTTGATTAAAATAAAGGAAAACAAATATATTAATCTGAAATATAGCACATTCATTTTCAATTTATTTAGGTTCAATTACCAAACATACAATCTTAATTTAATTTAAAGCAAACAATACATTTAAAATATATGGGTCGTATGCATATTTTGTAATTAAAAAAAATATATATCCAAACAGACAAGGCCTTAAACTTGAACAAGGGTTAAACTCTTGTCACTGTAACAGACACAATGATTCAGCATTTTGAACAAATCGGTTGACTCTAAGATTCAATGACCAATCCATAAGCTGCGTCCCAATTCGCATACTATCCGTCCTAAATAGTATTCGAAAATAGAATTAGTACGTCCCAAATCATAGTATGTTGAAATGAGTGTTCCAAAGAGACCTGGATGGTCTACTATATCCGGTCAGAATCCGAAGTGCAGATTGATGCACACTCTAACGGCTGTTATTGCCCACAACCCATCGCGCGTTGGACGAGGATTCGGTTAGAACTACAAACACGAATGAAAAGTGTTAAAAAAACTACAGACATGGAGGACGCGCGAGTCCGGCGGTTATGTAGAGTGGTTTAGATAATGGGGTTTGAGTGATTAATTATCAGTATCTAACCTGACGAAAATGTATTTATTCAATGTTGGCTACATTATATTACATCTGCAGTAGCATTGTGAACGGTTGTAAAGCGTTTAGCCATTAACTTTTAAATGCATCATTATATTCAAATTGCAAACACATGAGGAGAGTCTCCACATGAAAGACTCACGACTGGCAGATGAACGTGCGACAACATTTCTCTCCGAAACGGTAAGAAATGAAATTAGATTGAATGGAGGATTTTAAATGTGACAAGATCAGATGATTGACAGGGCGGCAGTTTACGGTGACAGATGCTCGCGACTGAGCTGTCCGTTAAAGATGACGAAATAGTATGTCCCAAAGCTTGCCTATACTCTTTTGCTACACACTCAAAAGTATGTACTTTTTCTTCTCAAAAAGAGTACATACTTTTAGGGCGTAGTATAAGTAGGCGAATTGGGACGCAGCACCTGTCTCATTCATGAATGACTCCGTCGTTCGAACGAATCGTTTGAACGAATGAATCAATGACTCGCTCATTAAGACGGTCGCCTGGCGACACCTAATGACGGTTTAGTGTTGTTTAAAAGTATCATTCTTTCCAACGATTGTTAATTAACTCATATTTAAAACAATCTCATAACATTATTTAATGCATTGTTATTTTTCAGTGTAAACGATTTAATTTGATCACCCCTACCTGTAACAGCCATTTAGTGTCTTATTATTCTAAATAATGGAATTTGTTGATCAAATTTACAAATTAAAAATGAAAGATGAAGCATACATTTAATAAGACTAGACTAGGGGTGCCCTTCAGATATTACAATATGCAGATTTAAATATACCATGGCCCCCCACCGTCAATTTGATGTGTGTGTGTATAATAAAATCATTTAGTCACTACAATTAAAACGTGAACGTGTTTGCTTACTAAATTGTGAGCAAAACGGAATTTGCAGCTAAGATCAGCAACAGGAGTCAAAATTCATTCATCACTAGAGTGAAGGGCTGACTGAAAAAAATGATAACGGAATATTTTGTGTAAAAGCGCCTATTTAAGCGAATCTGTCATTTACTCTTTTGTTGTTGTGTTTTCCCTGAAAACCGGAAGCAATCGGCCCCCGATATGGCGCTAATTTTAAAGTGACACTAAAAAGTATGCGGCTGCACTGGCATTCATAACGGTGCGCGTCCATGGCGACGAGCGAGCAAAACAGAGCGAACGTTTTTTCATTTCTACTTCTATAGAAATTCATTCGAGCGCACTGCGAGCGCCACCACTATAAATGTCCGTGCGGACGTCCTTTACTTTCACTTTTATATTAGCGATTTAAAAACGCTCGCTGGTGTCACACGTCGATCAACCGGTGGGAAAAGATCCTCACAGCCACATACCTAATATATTTATATTGAATTACAATAGCCATGCCTAATAAAAAGTTTTATGTAGGCTACTGAGTTGATATCATTTTGGACACAAGAAGGCAGTATAGCCCTATGTATTACTTGATGTATTTATTTTTTTACTGAATAGCGCATTCTGGCTGTTTTTAAACTTGTACATTATTCTTAAATTGAAAACAAGAATAAAATGGGTTTAGTTCTGATATTTGTATAAATTTATCTAGAAATAAATGGTGTATAATTATTTTTTTAGAAGATATGAGGCTTTTAGTGTTTACTTTTTTGACATGACTTTAATCCCTCGCCATAGCAAAACAATTTGAGATATTCAATAGCCATTCACAATTTAGCTTCTTTAATGTATTTTCATCATGTTGAAAAAGTTTGGTTGGAATTAAATAAACCACTTAAGAGGAGTGGGTAAAAAATCAGAGGCTGATTTTGCCAAAAATCCACATTCAGACCAAAATATCTGACTTCTTTTTGGTCGTAGCTAATTACGGTAAATTAGAAAGTTGTCCGGCTCGAAGAGTACAATATACATATCGAGTTTTGTTACTATAGATAAAACTAACCCCCCCACTTTTGTCAAAAGCATTTAGAAAGTGACACACTTCCTACTGCCAGTTGGTGGCGCTATAACCGGGGTTGCGGTGCCACCGGCTTGGGCCTGTAATCGCTGCTCGTAGCTATAAATATATATACACACACACACACACATATATATATATATATACATATGTGTATATTTATATAAAGATACAGAGAATATTACGTGCTTTACCAGATTAGGATGCTACCTTGAAAAACAATAATTTAAATTAAATCTCACCCAATAGAGAAATCCCCCTGCCACCTCCCCACACAGGATTGTCCTCAAACAGAGCACTAATCTGTTTATTTTACACATTTTACATTGACTAAAAACACTTTTGATGTCTCTTTTTTAATCAGAGTATTATTTTATACAGAAAAAAATATATTTGTAATTCAGATGAGAATGAGGTTAGTGTTTTAAAATTACAAAAGGAAAACAAATATATTTAAATATAGCACATGAATTTTAAATTCATTCAGCTTCAATTACCAATACAATCTTACTTTTATTTAAAGCAAAATATACATTTAAAAGATGGGGGTTATATGCATATTTTGTCATTAAAAAAACTGCAAAATTAGTATGCAAAAAGACAAGGACTTAGAGATTTCTTTATCCTTTAATGCAGGAAAAATCATACAGCCAGCCACACACACACACATAAACACAGACATCAACCCTCCCTCCCCTCCCCTCCCTCCCCTCCCCTCCCTCCCCAACCCATAACAACCCATAATAGCTGACTTCCTGTTGAGCTGTCGTAAAACTTAGAGCACGAAAGTTGTTCGGCCCGATGAGATCTAAATATGTACCGAGTTTCATATTATTACATGCAAGCATGTTTGATATATGGACAAGTGTTCGAATCTCGTTCCAGGGGGCGCTGTCGAGCCCCCCTACCACGCCCGGGTACCAGCTTCAGCCCGGCCCTGATGGCCGCGGGTTCTGACCTGTGTGCAAAGTTTCAAGAGTTTTCGAGCACGTTAAGGGCCCCAAAACCTTGAAAAACAAAAATAAAGGCATTCTCACTCAGCAGACAAATCCCCCTCCCATCAAACACACGGAGAGACGTAGGGTCAGAGAGAGAGGAAGAGAAAATTCTCCAAAACATCCACTTTCAAACCAAAATATCTGACTTCCTGTTGGTCTGAGCTAATGACAGTTAATTAGAAAATTGTCCGGCTTGATCTGAACAATATTCGTACCGAGTTGTATGATTGTAGGTAAAACTATAAAACTAACACCCCCATGTTTGTCAAAAGGTGGCGCTACTGAGCCCCTGCACCACGCCCATTTCTGAAACTTTGCACATGTCTACTGGCTAATAAATGTGATATGTCTGTCAAGTTTCATGCAATTTTAAGCAATTTCAGGCATGCTAAGAGTCTCAAAAGCATCCAAAAAGAATATTAAAGTTTGATGCGTTGCCATGGCAACAGTATCTAAGATATCAATAATCCTTTCACAGGTCTACATCTGCCGTGTATTTACATTATACACATCAAGTTTGAAGCAAATGGGGTAAAAATAAGAGGGTGATTTCAAAGTATTTTGAAAGTGACACACTTCCTGCTGCCATTTGGTGGCGCTTTAACTTTGACTCACAATAGTCACATCCATGTGATCGGCCTCTTACAGCGAACACACTGCTGAAGTTTCATCAAGATCAGTTAATGTATGCAGAAGTTATAACACACTTCCTGTTTCCATTATTCGCCATAAATTCGTTTCCTCGTCACGGCCAAACCGTTCGAGATATCAGAAATCCCCTGGCAATTTTTCATCCTCAATGTCTTGACATCATGCTGACCGAGTTTCGTTGCGATTGGTTGAATTCTCTAGGAGGAGTATATCGAATTCCAGGGGCATACGCTTCCAAACAAACCATAATAGCCGACTTCCTGTTGGGCTGGGGTAAAAAGTAAAAGTACAAAGGATATATAAACCAATGAGATCTAAATATGTACCGAGTTTCATATTATTACATGCAAGCATGTTTGATATATGGACAAGTGTTCGAATCTCGTTCCAGGGGGCGCTGTCGAGCCCCCCTACCACGCCCGGGTACCAGCTTCAGCCCGGCCCTGATGGCCGCGGGTTCTGACCTGTGTGCAAAGTTTCAAGAGTTTTCGAGCACGTTAAGGGCCCCAAAACCTTGAAAAACAAAAATAAAGGCATTCTCACTCAGCAGACAAATCCCCCTCCCATCAAACACACGGAGAGACGTAGGGTCAGAGAGAGAGGAAGAGAAAATTCTCCAAAACATCCACTTTCAAACCAAAATATCTGACTTCCTGTTGGTCTGAGCTAATGACAGTTAATTAGAAAATTGTCCGGCTTGATCTGAACAATATTCGTACCGAGTTGTATGATTGTAGGTAAAACTATAAAACTAACACCCCCATGTTTGTCAAAAGGTGGCGCTACTGAGCCCCTGCACCACGCCCATTTCTGAAACTTTGCACATGTCTACTGGCTAATAAATGTGATATGTCTGTCAAGTTTCATGCAATTTTAAGCAATTTCAGGCATGCTAAGAGTCTCAAAAGCATCCAAAAAGAATATTAAAGTTTGATGCGTTGCCATGGCAACAGTATCTAAGATATCAATAATCCTTTCACAGGTCTACATCTGCCGTGTATTTACATTATACACATCAAGTTTGAAGCAAATCGGGTAAAAATAAGAGGGTGATTTCAAAGTATTTTGAAAGTGACACACTTCCTGCTGCCATTTGGTGGCGCTTTAACTTTGACTCACAATAGTCACATCCATGTGATCGGCCTCTTACAGCGAACACACTGCTGAAGTTTCATCAAGATCAGTTAATGTATGCAGAAGTTATAACACACTTCCTGTTTCCATTATTCGCCATAAATTCGTTTCCTCGTCACGGCCAAACCGTTCGAGATATCAGAAATCCCCTGGCAATTTTTCATCCTCAATGTCTTGACATCATGCTGACCGAGTTTCGTTGCGATTGGTTGAATTCTCTAGGAGGAGTATATCGAATTCCAGGGGCATACGCTTCCAAACAAACCATAATAGCCGACTTCCTGTTGGGCTGGGGTAAAAAGTAAAAGTACAAAGGATATATAAACCAATGAGATCTAAATATGTACCGAGTTTCATATTATTACATGCAAGCATGTTTGATATATGGACAAGTGTTCGAATCTCGTTCCAGGGGGCGCTGTCGAGCCCCCCTACCACGCCCGGGTACCAGCTTCAGCCCGGCCCTGATGGCCGCGGGTTCTGACCTGTGTGCAAAGTTTCAAGAGTTTTCGAGCACGTTAAGGGCCCCAAAACCTTGAAAAACAAAAATAAAGGCATTCTCACTCAGCAGACAAATCCCCCTCCCATCAAACACACGGAGAGACGTAGGGTCAGAGAGAGAGGAAGAGAAAATTCTCCAAAACATCCACTTTCAAACCAAAATATCTGACTTCCTGTTGGTCTGAGCTAATGACAGTTAATTAGAAAATTGTCCGGCTTGATCTGAACAATATTCGTACCGAGTTGTATGATTGTAGGTAAAACTATAAAACTAACACCCCCATGTTTGTCAAAAGGTGGCGCTACTGAGCCCCTGCACCACGCCCATTTCTGAAACTTTGCACATGTCTACTGGCTAATAAATGTGATATGTCTGTCAAGTTTCATGCAATTTTAAGCAATTTCAGGCATGCTAAGAGTCTCAAAAGCATCCAAAAAGAATATTAAAGTTTGATGCGTTGCCATGGCAACAGTATCTAAGATATCAATAATCCTTTCACAGGTCTACATCTGCCGTGTATTTACATTATACACATCAAGTTTGAAGCAAATCGGGTAAAAATAAGAGGGTGATTTCAAAGTATTTTGAAAGTGACACACTTCCTGCTGCCATTTGGTGGCGCTTTAACTTTGACTCACAATAGTCACATCCATGTGATCGGCCTCTTACAGCGAACACACTGCTGAAGTTTCATCAAGATCAGTTAATGTATGCAGAAGTTATAACACACTTCCTGTTTCCATTATTCGCCATAAATTCGTTTCCTCGTCACGGCCAAACCGTTCGAGATATCAGAAATCCCCTGGCAATTTTTCATCCTCAATGTCTTGACATCATGCTGACCGAGTTTCGTGGCGATTGGTTGAATTCTCTAGGAGGAGTATATCGAATTCCAGGGGCATACGCTTCCAAACAAACCATAATAGCCGACTTCCTGTTGGGCTGGGGTAAAAAGTAAAAGTACAAAGGATATATAAACCAATGAGATCTATATGTGTACCGAGTTTCATATTATTACATGCAAGCGTGTTTGATTTATGGACCAAGTTTTCGGACCTCGTTCCAGGGGGCGCTGTCGAGCCCCCCTGCCACGCCCGGGTACCAGCTTCAGCCCGGCCCTGATGGCCGCGGGTTCTGACCTGTGTGCAAAGTTTCAAGAGTTTTCGTGCACGTTAAGAGCCCCAAAAGTGCCCGGATAGTCGTTAGAATAATAATAATAATAATAAATATAGCTGCGAGCAGCGATTACGGGCCCAAGCCGGTGGCACCGCAACCCCGGTGCCTTTAGTTACCTAAAGGCACCGGGGTGGTGGTGCCTCCGGCTTTGGCCCTTCATCGCTGCTCGCAGCTATATTTATTTATATATATATATATATATATATATATATATATATATATATATATATATATATATATATATATATTAAAAGCCGGTGGCACCGCCACCCTGGTGCCTTTAGGGTTATTGTGCACGACGTGACACAAAATATCTGCTCGCTCTCTGCCGATCGGCTTTGGTAGTTCCGCTTCAGCACTGATGATGTTGTAGGAATAGTGCGCTCTGGTTGGTCTGGATTATTCGGGATTTTTTATTTTATACAGAAATAAGTTATTTATAATTCAGATGAGAATAAAGTTAGTGTTGATTAAAATGCAGGAAAACAAATATATTGATCTGAAATATAGCACATTAATTTTAAATTTATTTAGGTTCAATTACCAAACATACAATCTTAATTTAATTTAAAGCAAACAATACATTTAAAATATATGGGTTGTATGCACATTTTTTTATTATAAAAAAAAGATATATATCCAAAAAGACAAGGCCTTAAAGGGTTAAACTCTTGTCACTGTAACAGACACAATCTCTCTCTCTCTCACACACACACACACACACACACACACACGTCAAGTCACTTACATTTTAGATGCAATATTGAATAAGCAGAAAAATCGGATTTTCTGCTCTGAAAATATAAATAAGCATAAAAATTGAATAACCACTTTGAATATTCTAAACAGAATAAGCACTAGTCGCTAATGAATAAGTACTAGCACTTAATGGAATAGATACTAGTATCTAAAAAATAAGTACTAGTAGCATGAAAATAGAGACTAGTAGGTTAAAATGATTCAATGTTAAACCGGCTTGCCATATTGGCCCAGAGAGAGAGGGAAAATGACCTTTTAGATACTAGTACCTATTAATAGATACTAGTATTTATTCAATAAATACTAGTACTAAGTCATTAGATACTAGTACCTATTAAATAGATACCAGTACTTATTCATTAGCTACTAATACCTATTCAAAAGAATATCTAAAGAATAAGCACTAGTATCTAAAGAATAGGCACTAGTACTAAAGAATAAGCACTAGTCGCTAATGAATAAGTACTAGCACTTAATGGAATAGATACTAGTATCTAAAAAATAAGTACTAGTAGCATGAAAATAGAGACTAGTAGGTTAAAATGATTAAATGTTAAAACGGCTTGCCATATTGGCTCAGAGAGAGAGAGAAAGAAAATGACCATATTCAAACCAAAATAGCTGACTTCCTCTTGGTCTGAGCTTATGACAGTTAATTAGAAAGTTGTCCGGCTTGATCTGAACAATATGCGTACCGAGTTGTATGATTGTAGGTAAAACTATAAAACTAACACCCCCACGTTTGTCAAAAGGTGGCGCTACTGAGCCCCTGCACCACGCCCATTTCTGAAACTTTGCACATGTCTACTGGCTAATAAATGTGATATGTCTGTCAAGTTTCATGCAATTTTAAGCAATTTCAGGCATGCTAAGAGTCTCAAAAGCATCCAAAAAGAATATTAAAGTTTGATGCGTTGCCATGGCAACAGTATCTAAGATATCAATAATCCTTTCACAGGTCTACATCTGCCGTGTATTTACATTATACACATCAAGTTTGAAGCAAATCGGGTAAAAATAAGAGGGTGATTTCAAAGTATTTTGAAAGTGACACACTTCCTGCTGCCAGTTGGTGGCGCTATAACTTTGACTCACAATAGTCACATCCATGTGATCGGCCTCTTACAGCGAACACACTGTTGAAGTTTCATCAAGATCAGTTAATGTATGCAGAAGTTATAACACACTTCCTGTTTCCATTATTCGCCATAAATTCGTTTCCTCGTCACGGCCAAACCGTTCGAGATATCAGAAATCCCCTGGCAATTTTTCATCCTCAATGTCTTGACATCATGCTGACCGAGTTTCGTTGCGATTGGTTGAATTCTCTAGGAGGAGTATATCGAATTCCAGGGGCATACGCTTCCAAGCAAACCATAATAGCCGACTTCCTGTTGGGCTGGGGTAAAAAGTAAAAGTACAAAGGATATATAAACCGATGAGATCTATATGTGTACCGAGTTTCATATTATTACATGCAAGCGTGTTTGATTTATGGACCAAGTTTTCGGACCCCATTCCAGGGGGCGCTGTCGAGCCCCCCTGCCACGCCCGGGTACCAGCTTCAGCCCGGCCCTGATGGCCGCGGGTTCTGACCTGTGTGCAAAGTTTCAAGAGTTTTCGTGCACGTTAAGAGCCCCAAAAGTGCCCGGATAGTCGTTAGAATAATAATAATAATAATAAATATAGCTGCGAGCAGCGATTACGGGCCCAAGCCGGTGGCACCGCAACCCCGGTGCCTTTAGTTACCTAAAGGCACCGGAGTGGCGGTGCCGCCGGCTTTGGCCCTTCATCGCTGCTCGCAGCTATATTCATATATATATATATATATATATATATATATATATATATATATATATATATAAACAAGCCGGTGGCACCGCCACCCCGGTGCCTTTATATATATATATATATATATGTCTACATTGTTCAATCACGCCTCACACACACACACACACTTTTGCAGAGCCCACACCAATGCAAGCTCTATAGCACACATCTTCTCAAAGGTCAAAGCGGAGTTACGATATTGCCCGTCATGCACAGTAACCCTAAAGGCACCGGGGGTGGCGGTGCCACCGGCTTGTTTATATATATATATATATCGTATTATTCTAACTTGTAAAAAACTATTAACTTTTGTTAATATTCAACCATTTCACAACTAACTTTTTTCCATAGATCAAACACAACATAATTATATGGTGGACTGAAACAAAAATTATTAATTAAATAAAATTATTGTTTTCCTCTGAAATAGCAAAAGCATCACACACTAGCTGTACCTGCTCTAAATAAAAAAGAGTAATTCAATAAAAATACAAAATCGAACTAAATAAAATAAATTATTACAAAAACAAAATCAAACCAAAGAAAATATATCTTCGAAAAAAAAAGCGAGTGTCATGAGGAAAGGCGCCTCAGGAATCGTCAGGATTAACTCCATGTGTAAGGAATTTTGATTGATTTTATTTGTCACTTGAAAATTATTGTTAAATGTGTGCCTGCATAACTTTAATAAGATTTATTTTCTTTGATTTGATTTTGTTTTATATAATTTATTTATTTCGATTTTGTATTTTTATTTAAATACTATTATTTATTTAGAGCAGGTACAGCTAAGTGTGCGATGCTTTTGCTATTTCAGAGGGAAAAAAAACACATTTTATTTCAAAAAGGCTTTTCAATTAAATAAAATGTTCAAGCTTTGTTTTCGTTTTATTATTTTGTTTGTTTTAAGCTTTGTTTAATTTATATTGTTAATCATCTGACACAAAACAAATGCATAAAGTATCATTTTAACTTTTAAAAAACTATTAACATTTGTTAATAGTACATTGCCTGTCTTTTGTTAATAGGACAAAACATAGTTATTATATTTTATAATATTTTATAAATATATAAAATAAACATTTGTAATGAAATCGTTCAAAAAAATGATATTAGCATTGTTTTAAACTTTGAAACAGAAGTAGCGCAATGCCTGGCCACTCCCGCGCCGCCTCCTTTTCACAATCCGAGGGAACCATCTCCGGAATATTAACCTCACTCCTAGAAGTCCAATTCTCATTATTCATGCCTCTTACCTGGGATTGATTGCACACACACACACACACACACACACACACACACGCACGCACGCACTCACACGCACACACACACACACACACACACACACGTGTCAAGTCACTTACATTTTAGATGCAATATTGACTGTTCTTCTGTTTCAGCAGCGAAAATAGTTAAACAAAGATCACAGCAGAACCATTGCATCTCACAGCAACGTGTTTTCTCATTACTGAATGATTCAGCATTTTGAACAAATTGGTTGACTCAAAGATTCAATGACCAATCCATAAACATCTGTCTCATTCATGAATGACTCAGTCGTTCAAACGAATCGTTTGAACGAATGAATCAATGACCCGCTCATTAAGACGGTCGCCTGGCGACACCTAGTGACGGTTTAGTGTTATTTGATTATACACTCAAAATATTCCACAACAAATCCTTTAAATTTAATGATATTCAGAACAGAACACAAATAAAAAAATAACTATAATAAAGCCAAAACGAAATAATTTAAAACAAAAGTAAAAGTAAGTGGTGTTAGGCTCACGTAAATCTCTCTTTAGAATCTAAATGTTGCAACATTTGCGATGTATTTGGATGCTAAACTATTCTTTATTACAGGCTTTGTACTTCACTCACGTTCCAATATCGACGGAAAAAATCATCCTCTTCACTTGTGCAAAAATGTGCTTGGAAAAATCACAGTGGAGCGGTGCTTACTGTGAATGATACAAATTGTACTACTGACTATTTCAACATAGCAGTGTAATTTGTATATGTTAGGTTGAATGTTTTATTATTGTGTGTGTGTGTGTGTTTGTGTGTGTGTGTGTGTGTGTGTGTGTGTGTGTGTGTGTGTGTGTGTGTGTGTGTGTGTGTGTGTGTCAGTGTGTGTGTGGGGGTCTGGGTGGCCCAGCGCGATTGAACAGTGAAACATACTCCGTCATTTTCTTCATACAGGACATCATTCAAACGTCAAAGTGTTTACTTATATTTGTGTACACTCGCAATTAAACACAACATTGTGTTTTTGTTAAATAAATTAAAGTAATACGTCCCCCGAAATGGCGCTAATTTTAAAATGAAACTAAAATGCTCACGGCTGCACGGGCATTCATAACTCTGCGCGCCCACGGTGAGGGACGAGCAGAACAGAGCGAACGTTGTTTAGTTCATTCCTACTTCCATATGAATTAATTGAAAAAGCTCACTCTACTCTGCACCATTATTAATGAATTGTGCAGACGTCCTTATTTTACTTTCGCTTTTTACCTGATTTTGAACACAAGAGGGCAGTATAACACTATGTATGATTTGGAAAAAAAATTTTTTTGACTAAACAACCATTCTGGCTGTTTTTAGACTTAAACATTATTCTCTAATTGCTCTCACCATGCCCGTTTCTGAAACTCTGCACATGTCTACTGTCTAATAAATGTGATGTGTCTGTCGGGTTTCATGCAATTTCAAGTATGTTAAGAGTCTCAAAAGCATCAACAAAGAATAATAAAGTTTGATGCGTTGCCACGGCAACAGTATCTAAGATATCAATAATCCTTTCTCAGGTCTACATCTGCCGTGTGTCTACATTATACACATAAAGTTTGAAGCAAATTGGGTAAAAATAAGAGGGTGATTTCAAAGCCTTTAGGAAGTGACACACTTCCTGCTGCCAGTTGGTGGCGCTATAACTTTGACTCACAATAGTCACATCCATGTGATCGGACTCTTACAGCGAACACACTGCTGAAGTTTCATCAAGATCAGTTAATGTATGCAGAAGTTATAACACACTTCCTGTTTCCTTTATTCGCCATAAATTCGTTTCCTCGCCACAGCCAAACCGTTCGAGATATCAAAAATCCCCTGGCAACTTTTCATCCTCAATGTCTTGACTTCATGCTGACCGAGTTTCGTGGCGATTGGTTGAATTCTCTAGGAGGAGTATATCGAATTCCAGGGGCATACGCTTCCAAACAAACCATAATAGCCGACTTCCTGTTGGGCTGGGGTAAAAAGTAAAAGTACAAAGGATATATGAATCGATGAGATCTATATGTGTACCGAGTTTCATATTATTACATTCAAGCGTGTTTGATTTATGGACCAAGTTTTCGGACCCCGTTCCAGGGGGCACTGTCGAGCCCCCCTGCCACGCCCGGGTACCAGCTTCAGCCCGGCCCTGATGGCCACGGGTTCTGACCCGTGTGCAAAGTTTCAAGAGTTTTTGAGCACGTTAAGGGCCCCCAAAGTGCGCTGAGAGTCTCAAAAGTATCCAAAAAGAATATTAAAGTTTGATGGGTTGTCACGGCAACAGCATCTAAGATATCAACAATCCTTTCACAGGTCTAAATCTGGCGTGTGTCTACATTATACACATCAAGTTTGAAGCAAATCGGGTAAAGCCTGTTTGATTTATGGACCAAGTTTTCGGACCCCATTCCAGGGGGCGCTGTCGAGCCCCCCTGCCACGCCCGGGTACCAGCTTCAGCCCGGCCCTGATGGCCGCGGTTTCTGACCCGTGTGCAAAGTTTCAAGAGTTTTTGAGCACGTTAAGGGCCCCAAAAGTGCGCTAAGAATCTCAAAAGTATCCAAAAAGAATATTAAAGTTTGATGCGTTGTCACGGCAACAGCATCTAAGATATCAACAATCCTTTCACAGGTCTACATCTGGCTTGTGTCTACATTATACACATCAAGTTTGAAGCAAATAGGGTAAAGCGTGTTGGATATATGGACCAAATTGTCTGACCCGTTCAAGGGGGCGCTGTCGAGCCCCCCTGCCACGCCCGGGTACCAGCTTCAGCCTGGCCCTGATGGCCGCGGGTTTTGTCCCGTGTGCAAAGTTTCAAGAGTTTTCGAGCACGTTAAGAACCCCAAAAGTGCCCGAAAGCATAAAAAAGCATGAAAAAGCTTAAAAAAAGGAATATTAATGTTTGATGCATTGCCATGGCAACAGTATCTAAGATATCAATAATCCTTTCACAGGTCTACATCTGGCGTGTGTCTACATTATGCACATGAAGTTTGAAGCAAATCGGGTAAAAATAAGAGGGTGATTTAAAAGCATTTTGAAAGTGACACACTTCCTGCTTCCAGTTGGTGGCGCTATAACTTTGACTCACAATAGTCACATCCATGTGATCGGGCTCTTACAACGAACACACTGCTGAAGTTTCATCAAGATTAGTTAATGTATGCAGTAGTTATAACACACTTCCTGTTTCACGTTTCTCGCCATAATTTCGTTTACTCGCCACGGCCAAACCGTTCGAGATATCAAAAATCCCCTGGCAATTTTTCATCCTCAGTGTCTTGACTTCATGCTGACCGAGTTTCGTGCCGTGTGTTTGAATTCTCTAGGAGGAGTATTTCACATTCCATTGCATGTGTTTTCCAAACAACCCTTAATAGCCGACTTCCTGTTGGGCTGGGGTAAAAAGTAAGAGCATGAAGTATATATGAACCGATGAGATCTATATGTGTACTGAGTTTCATATTATTACATGCAAGCGTGTTTGATTTATGGACCAAGTGTTCAAACCCCGTTCCAGGGGGCGCTGTCGAGCCCCCCTGCCACGCCCGGGTACCAGCTTCAGCCCGGCCCTGATGGCCGCGGGTTCTGAGATGTGTGCAAAGTTTCAAGAGTTTTCGAGCACGTTAAGGCCCCCAAAAGTGCCCAAAAGGTAGTAAAATAATAATAATAATAATAAATATAGCTGCGAGCAGCGATTACGGGCCCAAGCCGGTGGCACCGCAACCCCGGTGCCTTTAGTTACCTAAAGGCACCGGAGTGGCGGTGCCGCCGGCTTTGGCCCTTCATCGCTGCTCGCAGCTATATTCATATATATATATATATATATATATATATATATATATATATATAAACAAGCCGGTGGCACCGCCACCCCGGTGCCTTTATATATATATATATATATATATATATGTCTACATTGTTCAATCACGCCTCACACACACACACACACTTTTGCAGAGCCCACACCAATGCAAGCTCTATAGCACACATCTTCTCAAAGGTCAAAGCGGAGTTACGATATTGCCCGTCATGCACAGTAACCGTAAAGGCACCGGGGTGGCGGTGCCACCGGCTTGTTTATATATATATATATATCGTATTATTCTAACTTGTAAAAAACTATTAACTTTTGTTAATATTCAACCATTTCACAACTAACTTTTTTCCATAGATCAAACACAACATAATTATATGGTGGACTGAAACAAAAATTATTAATTAAATAAAATTATTGTTTTCCTCTGAAATAGCAAAAGCATCACACACTAGCTGTACCTGCTCTAAATAAAAAAGAGTAATTCAATAAAAATACAAAATCGAACTAAATAAAATAAATTATTACAAAAACAAAATCAAACCAAAGAAAATATATCTTCGAAAAAAAAAGCGAGTGTCATGAGGAAAGGCGCCTCAGGAATCGTCAGGATTAACTCCATGTGTAAGGAATTTTGATTGATTTTATTTGTCACTTGAAAATTATTGTTAAATGTGTGCCTGCATAACTTTAATAAGATTTATTTTCTTTGATTTGATTTTGTTTTATATAATTTATTTATTTCGATTTTGTATTTTTATTTAAATACTATTATTTATTTAGAGCAGGTACAGCTAAGTGTGCGATGCTTTTGCTATTTCAGAGGGAAAAAAACACATTTTATTTCAAAAAGGCTTTTCAATTAAATAAAATGTTCAAGCTTTGTTTTCGTTTTATTATTTTGTTTGTTTTAAGCTTTGTTTAATTTATATTGTTAATCATCTGACACAAAACAAATGCATAAAGTATCATTTTAACTTTTAAAAAACTATTAACATTTGTTAATAGTACATTGCCTGTCTTTTGTTAATAGGACAAAACATAGTTATTATATTTTATAATATTTTATATAAAATAAACATTTGTAATGAAATCGTTCAAAAAAATGATATTAGCATTGTTTTAAACTTTGAAACAGAAGTAGCGCAATGCCTGGCCACTCCCGCGCCGCCTCCTTTTCACAATCCGAGGGAACCATCTCCGGAATATTAACCTCACTCCTAGAAGTCCAATTCTCATTATTCATGCCTCTTACCTGGGATTGATTGCACACACACACACACACACACACACACACACGCACGCACGCACGCACGCACTCACACGCACACACACACACACACACACACACACACACACGTGTCAAGTCACTTACATTTTAGATGCAATATTGACTGTTCTTCTGTTTCAGCAG
The DNA here is from genome assembly GCA_030578255.1 of Tiaroga cobitis. Lineage (NCBI taxonomy): Eukaryota > Metazoa > Chordata > Actinopteri > Cypriniformes > Leuciscidae > Tiaroga > Tiaroga cobitis. Next base: position 49,093,568 of record CM060597.1, read on the forward strand.
CGAAAATAGTTAAACAAAGATCACAGCAGAACCATTGCATCTCACAGCAACGTGTTTTCTCATTACTGAATGATTCAGCATTTTGAACAAATTGGTTGACTCAAAGATTCAATGACCAATCCATAAACATCTGTCTCATTCATGAATGACTCAGTCGTTCAAACGAATCGTTTGAACGAATGAATCAATGACCCGCTCATTAAGACGGTCGCCTGGCGACACCTAGTGACGGTTTAGTGTTATTTGATTATACACTCAAAATATTCCACAACAAATCCTTTAAATTTAATGATATTCAGAACAGAACACAAATAAAAAAATAACTATAATAAAGCCAAAACGAAATAATTTAAAACAAAAGTAAAAGTAAGTGGTGTTAGGCTCACGTAAATCTCTCTTTAGAATCTAAATGTTGCAACATTTGCGATGTATTTGGATGCTAAACTATTCTTTATTACAGGCTTTGTACTTCACTCACGTTCCAATATCGACGGAAAAAATCATCCTCTTCACTTGTGCAAAAATGTGCTTGGAAAAATCACAGTGGAGCGGTGCTTACTGTGAATGATACAAATTGTACTACTGACTATTTCAACATAGCAGTGTAATTTGTATATGTTAGGTTGAATGTTTTATTATTGTGTGTGTGTGTGTGTGTGTGTTTGTGTGTGTGTGTGTGTGTGTGTGTGTGTGTGTGTGTGTGTGTGTGTGTGTGTGTGTGTGTGTGTGTCAGTGTGTGTGTGGGGGTCTGGGTGGCTCAGCGCGATTGAACAGTGAAACATACTCCGTCATTTTCTTCATACAGGACATCATTCAAACGTCAAAGTGTTTACTTATATTTGTGTACACTCGCAATTAAACACAACATTGTGTTTTTGTTAAATAAATTAAAGTAATACGTCCCCCGAAATGGCGCTAATTTTAAAATGAAACTAAAATGCTCACGGCTGCACGGGCATTCATAACTCTGCGCGCCCACGGTGAGGGACGAGCAGAACAGAGCGAACGTTGTTTAGTTCATTCCTACTTCCATAGGAATTAATTGAAAAAGCTCACTCTACTCTGCACCATTATTAATGAATTGTGCAGACGTCCTTATTTTACTTTCGCTTTTTACCTGATTTTGAACACAAGAGGGCAGTATAACACTATGTATGATTTGGAAAAAAATTTTTTTTGACTAAACAACCATTCTGGCTGTTTTTAAACTTAAACATTATTCTCTAATTGCTCTCACCATGCCCGTTTCTGAAACTCTGCACATGTCTACTGTCTAATAAATGTGATGTGTCTGTCGGGTTTCATGCAATTTCAAGTATGTTAAGAGTCTCAAAAGCATCAACAAAGAATAATAAAGTTTGATGCGTTGCCACGGCAACAGTATCTAAGATATCAATAATCCTTTCTCAGGTCTACATCTGCCGTGTGTCTACATTATACACATAAAGTTTGAAGCAAATTGGGTAAAAATAAGAGGGTGATTTCAAAGCCTTTAGGAAGTGACACACTTCCTGCTGCCAGTTGGTGGCGCTATAACTTTGACTCACAATAGTCACATCCATGTGATCGGACTCTTACAGCGAACACACTGCTGAAGTTTCATCAAGATCAGTTAATGTATGCAGAAGTTATAACACACTTCCTGTTTCCTTTATTCGCCATAAATTCGTTTCCTCGCCACAGCCAAACCGTTCGAGATATCAAAAATCCCCTGGCAACTTTTCATCCTCAATGTCTTGACTTCATGCTGACCGAGTTTCGTGGCGATTGGTTGAATTCTCTAGGAGGAGTATATCGAATTCCAGGGGCATACGCTTCCAAACAAACCATAATAGCCGACTTCCTGTTGGGCTGGGGTAAAAAGTAAAAGTACAAAGGATATATGAATCGATGAGATCTATATGTGTACCGAGTTTCATATTATTACATTCAAGCGTGTTTGATTTATGGACCAAGTTTTCGGACCCCGTTCCAGGGGGCACTGTCGAGCCCCCCTGCCACGCCCGGGTACCAGCTTCAGCCCGGCCCTGATGGCCACGGGTTCTGACCCGTGTGCAAAGTTTCAAGAGTTTTTGAGCACGTTAAGGGCCCCCAAAGTGCGCTGAGAGTCTCAAAAGTATCCAAAAAGAATATTAAAGTTTGATGCGTTGTCACGGCAACAGCATCTAAGATATCAACAATCCTTTCACAGGTCTAAATCTGGCGTGTGTCTACATTATACACATCAAGTTTGAAGCAAATCGGGTAAAGCCTGTTTGATTTATGGACCAAGTTTTCGGACCCCATTCCAGGGGGCGCTGTCGAGCCCCCCTGCCACGCCCGGGTACCAGCTTCAGCCCGGCCCTGATGGCCGCGGTTTCTGACCCGTGTGCAAAGTTTCAAGAGTTTTTGAGCACGTTAAGGGCCCCAAAAGTGCGCTAAGAATCTCAAAAGTATCCAAAAAGAATATTAAAGTTTGATGCGTTGTCACGGCAACAGCATCTAAGATATCAACAATCCTTTCACAGGTCTACATCTGGCTTGTGTCTACATTATACACATCAAGTTTGAAGCAAATAGGGTAAAGCGTGTTGGATATATGGACCAAATTGTCTGACCCGTTCAAGGGGGCGCTGTCGAGCCCCCCTGCCACGCCCGGGTACCAGCTTCAGCCTGGCCCTGATGGCCGCGGGTTTTGTCCCGTGTGCAAAGTTTCAAGAGTTTTCGAGCACGTTAAGAACCCCAAAAGTGCCCGAAAGCATAAAAAAGCATGAAAAAGCTTAAAAAAAGGAATATTAATGTTTGATGCATTGCCATGGCAACAGTATCTAAGATATCAATAATCCTTTCACAGGTCTACATCTGGCGTGTGTCTACATTATGCACATGAAGTTTGAAGCAAATCGGGTAAAAATAAGAGGGTGATTTAAAAGCATTTTGAAAGTGACACACTTCCTGCTTCCAGTTGGTGGCGCTATAACTTTGACTCACAATAGTCACATCCATGTGATCGGGCTCTTACAACGAACACACTGCTGAAGTTTCATCAAGATTAGTTAATGTATGCATTAGTTATAACACACTTCCTGTTTCACGTTTCTCACCATAATTTCGTTTACTCGCCACGGCCAAACCGTTCGAGATATCAAAAATCCCCTGGCAATTTTTCATCCTCAGTGTCTTGACTTCATGCTGACCGAGTTTCGTGCCGTGTGTTTGAATTCTCTAGGAGGAGTATTTCACATTCCATTGCATGTGTTTTCCAAACAACCCTTAATAGCCGACTTCCTGTTGGGCTGGGGTAAAAAGTAAGAGCATGAAGTATATATGAACCGATGAGATCTATATGTGTACTGAGTTTCATATTATTACATGCAAGCGTGTTTGATTTATGGACCAAGTGTTCAAACCCCGTTCCAGGGGGCGCTGTCGAGCCCCCCTGCCACGCCCGGGTACCAGCTTCAGCCCGGCCCTGATGGCCGCGGGTTCTGAGATGTGTGCAAAGTTTCAAGAGTTTTCGAGCACGTTAAGGCCCCCAAAAGTGCCCAAAAGGTAGTAAAATAATAATAATAATAATAAATATAGCTGCGAGCAGCGATTACGGGCCCAAGCCGGTGGCACCGCAACCCCGGTGCCTTTAGTTACCTAAAGGCACCGGAGTGGCGGTGCCGCCGGCTTTGGCCCTTCATCGCTGCTCGCAGCTATATTCATATATATATATATATATATATATATATATATATATATATATATATATAAACAAGCCGGTGGCACCGCCACCCCGGTGCCTTTATATATATATATATATATATGTCTACATTGTTCAATCACGCCTCACACACACACACACACTTTTGCAGAGCCCACACCAATGCAAGCTCTATAGCACACACTTCTCAAAGGTCAAAGCGGAGTTACGATATTGCCCGTCATGCACAGTAACCGTAAAGGCACCGGGGTGGCGGTGCCACCGGCTTGTTTATATATATATATATATCGTATTATTCTAACTTGTAAAAAACTATTAACTTTTGTTAATATTCAACCATTTCACAACTAACTTTTTTCCATAGATCAAACACAACATAATTATATGGTGGACTGAAACAAAAATTATTAATTAAATAAAATTATTGTTTTCCTCTGAAATAGCAAAAGCATCACACACTAGCTGTACCTGCTCTAAATAAAAAAGAGTAATTCAATAAAAATACAAAATCGAACTAAATAAAATAAATTATTACAAAAACAAAATCAAACCAAAGAAAATATATCTTCGAAAAAAAAAGCGAGTGTCATGAGGAAAGGCGCCTCAGGAATCGTCAGGATTAACTCCATGTGTAAGGAATTTTGATTGATTTTATTTGTCACTTGAAAATTATTGTTAAATGTGTGCCTGCATAACTTTAATAAGATTTATTTTCTTTGATTTGATTTTGTTTTATATAATTTATTTATTTCGATTTTGTATTTTTATTTAAATACTATTATTTATTTAGAGCAGGTACAGCTAAGTGTGCGATGCTTTTGCTATTTCAGAGGGAAAAAAACACATTTTATTTCAAAAAGGCTTTTCAATTAAATAAAATGTTCAAGCTTTGTTTTCGTTTTATTATTTTGTTTGTTTTAAGCTTTGTTTAATTTATATTGTTAATCATCTGACACAAAACAAATGCATAAAGTATCATTTTAACTTTTAAAAAACTATTAACATTTGTTAATAGTACATTGCCTGTCTTTTGTTAATAGGACAAAACATAGTTATTATATTTTATAATATTTTATAAATATATAAAATAAACATTTGTAATGAAATCGTTCAAAAAAATGATATTAGCATTGTTTTAAACTTTGAAACAGAAGTAGCGCAATGCCTGGCCACTCCCGCGCCGCCTCCTTTTCACAATCCGAGGGAACCATCTCCGGAATATTAACCTCACTCCTAGAAGTCCAATTCTCATTATTCATGCCTCTTACCTGGGATTGATTGCACACACACACACACACACACACACACACGCACGCACGCACGCACTCACACGCACACACACACACACACACACACGTGTCAAGTCACTTACATTTTAGATGCAATATTGACTGTTCTTCTGTTTCAGCAGCGAAAATAGTTAAACAAAGATCACAGCAGAACCATTGCATCTCACAGCAACGTGTTTTCTCATTACTGAATGATTCAGCATTTTGAACAAATTGGTTGACTCAAAGATTCAATGACCAATCCATAAACATCTGTCTCATTCATGAATGACTCAGTCGTTCAAACGAATCGTTTGAACGAATGAATCAATGACCCGCTCATTAAGACGGTCGCCTGGCGACACCTAGTGACGGTTTAGTGTTATTTGATTATACACTCAAAATATTCCACAACAAATCCTTTAAATTTAATGATATTCAGAACAGAACACAAATAAAAAAATAACTATAATAAAGCCAAAACGAAATAATTTAAAACAAAAGTAAAAGTAAGTGGTGTTAGGCTCACGTAAATCTCTCTTTAGAATCTAAATGTTGCAACATTTGCGATGTATTTGGATGCTAAACTATTCTTTATTACAGGCTTTGTACTTCACTCACGTTCCAATATCGACGGAAAAAATCATCCTCTTCACTTGTGCAAAAATGTGCTTGGAAAAATCACAGTGGAGCGGTGCTTACTGTGAATGATACAAATTGTACTACTGACTATTTCAACATAGCAGTGTAATTTGTATATGTTAGGTTGAATGTTTTATTATTGTGTGTGTGTGTGTGTGTGTGTTTGTGTGTGTGTGTGTGTGTGTGTGTGTGTGTGTGTGTGTGTGTGTGTGTGTGTGTCAGTGTGTGTGTGGGGGTCTGGGTGGCTCAGCGCGATTGAACAGTGAAACATACTCCGTCATTTTCTTCATACAGGACATCATTCAAACGTCAAAGTGTTTACTTATATTTGTGTACACTCGCAATTAAACACAACATTGTGTTTTTGTTAAATAAATTAAAGTAATACGTCCCCCGAAATGGCGCTAATTTTAAAATGAAACTAAAATGCTCACGGCTGCACGGGCATTCATAACTCTGCGCGCCCACGGTGAGGGACGAGCAGAACAGAGCGAACGTTGTTTAGTTCATTCCTACTTCCATAGGAATTAATTGAAAAAGCTCACTCTACTCTGCACCATTATTAATGAATTGTGCAGACGTCCTTATTTTACTTTCGCTTTTTACCTGATTTTGAACACAAGAGGGCAGTATAACACTATGTATGATTTGGAAAAAAATTTTTTTTGACTAAACAACCATTCTGGCTGTTTTTAAACTTAAACATTATTCTCTAATTGCTCTCACCATGCCCGTTTCTGAAACTCTGCACATGTCTACTGTCTAATAAATGTGATGTGTCTGTCGGGTTTCATGCAATTTCAAGTATGTTAAGAGTCTCAAAAGCATCAACAAAGAATAATAAAGTTTGATGCGTTGCCACGGCAACAGTATCTAAGATATCAATAATCCTTTCTCAGGTCTACATCTGCCGTGTGTCTACATTATACACATAAAGTTTGAAGCAAATTGGGTAAAAATAAGAGGGTGATTTCAAAGCCTTTAGGAAGTGACACACTTCCTGCTGCCAGTTGGTGGCGCTATAACTTTGACTCACAATAGTCACATCCATGTGATCGGACTCTTACAGCGAACACACTGCTGAAGTTTCATCAAGATCAGTTAATGTATGCAGAAGTTATAACACACTTCCTGTTTCCTTTATTCGCCATAAATTCGTTTCCTCGCCACAGCCAAACCGTTCGAGATATCAAAAATCCCCTGGCAACTTTTCATCCTCAATGTCTTGACTTCATGCTGACCGAGTTTCGTGGCGATTGGTTGAATTCTCTAGGAGGAGTATATCGAATTCCAGGGGCATACGCTTCCAAACAAACCATAATAGCCGACTTCCTGTTGGGCTGGGGTAAAAAGTAAAAGTACAAAGGATATATGAATCGATGAGATCTATATGTGTACCGAGTTTCATATTATTACATTCAAGCGTGTTTGATTTATGGACCAAGTTTTCGGACCCCGTTCCAGGGGGCACTGTCGAGCCCCCCTGCCACGCCCGGGTACCAGCTTCAGCCCGGCCCTGATGGCCACGGGTTCTGACCCGTGTGCAAAGTTTCAAGAGTTTTTGAGCACGTTAAGGGCCCCCAAAGTGCGCTGAGAGTCTCAAAAGTATCCAAAAAGAATATTAAAGTTTGATGCGTTGTCACGGCAACAGCATCTAAGATATCAACAATCCTTTCACAGGTCTAAATCTGGCGTGTGTCTACATTATACACATCAAGTTTGAAGCAAATCGGGTAAAGCCTGTTTGATTTATGGACCAAGTTTTCGGACCCCATTCCAGGGGGCGCTGTCGAGCCCCCCTGCCACGCCCGGGTACCAGCTTCAGCCCGGCCCTGATGGCCGCGGTTTCTGACCCGTGTGCAAAGTTTCAAGAGTTTTTGAGCACGTTAAGGGCCCCAAAAGTGCGCTAAGAATCTCAAAAGTATCCAAAAAGAATATTAAAGTTTGATGCGTTGTCACGGCAACAGCATCTAAGATATCAACAATCCTTTCACAGGTCTACATCTGGCTTGTGTCTACATTATACACATCAAGTTTGAAGCAAATAGGGTAAAGCGTGTTGGATATATGGACCAAATTGTCTGACCCGTTCAAGGGGGCGCTGTCGAGCCCCCCTGCCACGCCCGGGTACCAGCTTCAGCCTGGCCCTGATGGCCGCGGGTTTTGTCCCGTGTGCAAAGTTTCAAGAGTTTTCGAGCACGTTAAGAACCCCAAAAGTGCCCGAAAGCATAAAAAAGCATGAAAAAGCTTAAAAAAAGGAATATTAATGTTTGATGCATTGCCATGGCAACAGTATCTAAGATATCAATAATCCTTTCACAGGTCTACATCTGGCGTGTGTCTACATTATGCACATGAAGTTTGAAGCAAATCGGGTAAAAATAAGAGGGTGATTTAAAAGCATTTTGAAAGTGACACACTTCCTGCTTCCAGTTGGTGGCGCTATAACTTTGACTCACAATAGTCACATCCATGTGATCGGGCTCTTACAACGAACACACTGCTGAAGTTTCATCAAGATTAGTTAATGTATGCATTAGTTATAACACACTTCCTGTTTCACGTTTCTCACCATAATTTCGTTTACTCGCCACGGCCAAACCGTTCGAGATATCAAAAATCCCCTGGCAATTTTTCATCCTCAGTGTCTTGACTTCATGCTGACCGAGTTTCGTGCCGTGTGTTTGAATTCTCTAGGAGGAGTATTTCACATTCCATTGCATGTGTTTTCCAAACAACCCTTAATAGCCGACTTCCTGTTGGGCTGGGGTAAAAAGTAAGAGCATGAAGTATATATGAACCGATGAGATCTATATGTGTACTGAGTTTCATATTATTACATGCAAGCGTGTTTGATTTATGGACCAAGTGTTCAAACCCCGTTCCAGGGGGCGCTGTCGAGCCCCCCTGCCACGCCCGGGTACCAGCTTCAGCCCGGCCCTGATGGCCGCGGGTTCTGAGATGTGTGCAAAGTTTCAAGAGTTTTCGAGCACGTTAAGGCCCCCAAAAGTGCCCAAAAGGTAGTAAAATAATAATAATAATAATAAATATAGCTGCGAGCAGCGATTACGGGCCCAAGCCGGTGGCACCGCAACCCCGGTGCCTTTAGTTACCTAAAGGCACCGGAGTGGCGGTGCCGCCGGCTTTGGCCCTTCATCGCTGCTCGCAGCTATATTCATATATATATATATATATATATATATATATATATATATATATATATATATATAAACAAGCCGGTGGCACCGCCACCCCGGTGCCTTTATATATATATATATATATATGTCTACATTGTTCAATCACGCCTCACACACACACACACACTTTTGCAGAGCCCACACCAATGCAAGCTCTATAGCACACACTTCTCAAAGGTCAAAGCGGAGTTACGATATTGCCCGTCATGCACAGTAACCGTAAAGGCACCGGGGGTGGCGGTGCCACCGGCTTGTTTATATATATATATATATCGTATTATTCTAACTTGTAAAAAACTATTAACTTTTGTTAATATTCAACCATTTCACAACTAACTTTTTTCCATAGATCAAACACAACATAATTATATGGTGGACTGAAACAAAAATTATTAATTAAATAAAATTATTGTTTTCCTCTGAAATAGCAAAAGCATCACACACTAGCTGTACCTGCTCTAAATAAAAAAGAGTAATTCAATAAAAATACAAAATCGAACTAAATAAAATAAATTATTACAAAAACAAAATCAAACCAAAGAAAATATATCTTCGAAAAAAAAAGCGAGTGTCATGAGGAAAGGCGCCTCAGGAATCGTCAGGATTAACTCCATGTGTAAGGAATTTTGATTGATTTTATTTGTCACTTGAAAATTATTGTTAAATGTGTGCCTGCATAACTTTAATAAGATTTATTTTCTTTGATTTGATTTTGTTTTATATAATTTATTTATTTCGATTTTGTATTTTTATTTAAATACTATTATTTATTTAGAGCAGGTACAGCTAAGTGTGCGATGCTTTTGCTATTTCAGAGGGAAAAAAACACATTTTATTTCAAAAAGGCTTTTCAATTAAATAAAATGTTCAAGCTTTGTTTTCGTTTTATTATTTTGTTTGTTTTAAGCTTTGTTTAATTTATATTGTTAATCATCTGACACAAAACAAATGCATAAAGTATCATTTTAACTTTTAAAAAACTATTAACATTTGTTAATAGTACATTGCCTGTCTTTTGTTAATAGGACAAAACATAGTTATTATATTTTATAATATTTTATAAATATATAAAATAAACATTTGTAATGAAATCGTTCAAAAAAATGATATTAGCATTGTTTTAAACTTTGAAACAGAAGTAGCGCAATGCCTGGCCACTCCCGCGCCGCCTCCTTTTCACAATCCGAGGGAACCACATCTCCGGAATATTAACCTCACTCCTAGAAGTCCAATTCTCATTATTCATGCCTCTTACCTGGGATTGATTGCACACACACACACACACACACACACACACGCACGCACGCACGCACTCACACGCACACACACACACACACACACACACACGTGTCAAGTCACTTACATTTTAGATGCAATATTGACTGTTCTTCTGTTTCAGCAGCGAAAATAGTTAAACAAAGATCACAGCAGAACCATTGCATCTCACAGCAACGTGTTTTCTCATTACTGAATGATTCAGCATTTTGAACAAATTGGTTGACTCAAAGATTCAATGACCAATCCATAAACATCTGTCTCATTCATGAATGACTCAGTCGTTCAAACGAATCGTTTGAACGAATGAATCAATGACCCGCTCATTAAGACGGTCGCCTGGCGACACCTAGTGACGGTTTAGTGTTATTTGATTATACACTCAAAATATTCCACAACAAATCCTTTAAATTTAATGATATTCAGAACAGAACACAAATAAAAAAATAACTATAATAAAGCCAAAACGAAATAATTTAAAACAAAAGTAAAAGTAAGTGGTGTTAGGCTCACGTAAATCTCTCTTTAGAATCTAAATGTTGCAACATTTGCGATGTATTTGGATGCTAAACTATTCTTTATTACAGGCTTTGTACTTCACTCACGTTCCAATATCGACGGAAAAAATCATCCTCTTCACTTGTGCAAAAATGTGCTTGGAAAAATCACAGTGGAGCGGTGCTTACTGTGAATGATACAAATTGTACTACTGACTATTTCAACATAGCAGTGTAATTTGTATATGTTAGGTTGAATGTTTTATTATTGTGTGTGTGTGTGTGTGTGTGTTTGTGTGTGTGTGTGTGTGTGTGTGTGTGTGTGTGTGTGTGTGTGTGTGTGTGTCAGTGTGTGTGTGGGGGTCTGGGTGGCTCAGCGCGATTGAACAGTGAAACATACTCCGTCATTTTCTTCATACAGGACATCATTCAAACGTCAAAGTGTTTACTTATATTTGTGTACACTCGCAATTAAACACAACATTGTGTTTTTGTTAAATAAATTAAAGTAATACGTCCCCCGAAATGGCGCTAATTTTAAAATGAAACTAAAATGCTCACGGCTGCACGGGCATTCATAACTCTGCGCGCCCACGGTGAGGGACGAGCAGAACAGAGCGAACGTTGTTTAGTTCATTCCTACTTCCATAGGAATTAATTGAAAAAGCTCACTCTACTCTGCACCATTATTAATGAATTGTGCAGACGTCCTTATTTTACTTTCGCTTTTTACCTGATTTTGAACACAAGAGGGCAGTATAACACTATGTATGATTTGGAAAAAATTTTTTTTTGACTAAACAACCATTCTGGCTGTTTTTAAACTTAAACATTATTCTCTAATTGCTCTCACCATGCCCGTTTCTGAAACTCTGCACATGTCTACTGTCTAATAAATGTGATGTGTCTGTCGGGTTTCATGCAATTTCAAGTATGTTAAGAGTCTCAAAAGCATCAACAAAGAATAATAAAGTTTGATGCGTTGCCACGGCAACAGTATCTAAGATATCAATAATCCTTTCTCAGGTCTACATCTGCCGTGTGTCTACATTATACACATAAAGTTTGAAGCAAATTGGGTAAAAATAAGAGGGTGATTTCAAAGCCTTTAGGAAGTGACACACTTCCTGCTGCCAGTTGGTGGCGCTATAACTTTGACTCACAATAGTCACATCCATGTGATCGGACTCTTACAGCGAACACACTGCTGAAGTTTCATCAAGATCAGTTAATGTATGCAGAAGTTATAACACACTTCCTGTTTCCTTTATTCGCCATAAATTCGTTTCCTCGCCACAGCCAAACCGTTCGAGATATCAAAAATCCCCTGGCAACTTTTCATCCTCAATGTCTTGACTTCATGCTGACCGAGTTTCGTGGCGATTGGTTGAATTCTCTAGGAGGAGTATATCGAATTCCAGGGGCATACGCTTCCAAACAAACCATAATAGCCGACTTCCTGTTGGGCTGGGGTAAAAAGTAAAAGTACAAAGGATATATGAATCGATGAGATCTATATGTGTACCGAGTTTCATATTATTACATTCAAGCGTGTTTGATTTATGGACCAAGTTTTCGGACCCCGTTCCAGGGGGCACTGTCGAGCCCCCCTGCCACGCCCGGGTACCAGCTTCAGCCCGGCCCTGATGGCCACGGGTTCTGACCCGTGTGCAAAGTTTCAAGAGTTTTTGAGCACGTTAAGGGCCCCCAAAGTGCGCTGAGAGTCTCAAAAGTATCCAAAAAGAATATTAAAGTTTGATGCGTTGTCACGGCAACAGCATCTAAGATATCAACAATCCTTTCACAGGTCTAAATCTGGCGTGTGTCTACATTATACACATCAAGTTTGAAGCAAATCGGGTAAAGCCTGTTTGATTTATGGACCAAGTTTTCGGACCCCATTCCAGGGGGCGCTGTCGAGCCCCCCTGCCACGCCCGGGTACCAGCTTCAGCCCGGCCCTGATGGCCGCGGTTTCTGACCCGTGTGCAAAGTTTCAAGAGTTTTTGAGCACGTTAAGGGCCCCAAAAGTGCGCTAAGAATCTCAAAAGTATCCAAAAAGAATATTAAAGTTTGATGCGTTGTCACGGCAACAGCATCTAAGATATCAACAATCCTTTCACAGGTCTACATCTGGCTTGTGTCTACATTATACACATCAAGTTTGAAGCAAATAGGGTAAAGCGTGTTGGATATATGGACCAAATTGTCTGACCCGTTCAAGGGGGCGCTGTCGAGCCCCCCTGCCACGCCCGGGTACCAGCTTCAGCCTGGCCCTGATGGCCGCGGGTTTTGTCCCGTGTGCAAAGTTTCAAGAGTTTTCGAGCACGTTAAGAACCCCAAAAGTGCCCGAAAGCATAAAAAAGCATGAAAAAGCTTAAAAAAAGGAATATTAATGTTTGATGCATTGCCATGGCAACAGTATCTAAGATATCAATAATCCTTTCACAGGTCTACATCTGGCGTGTGTCTACATTATGCACATGAAGTTTGAAGCAAATCGGGTAAAAATAAGAGGGTGATTTAAAAGCATTTTGAAAGTGACACACTTCCTGCTTCCAGTTGGTGGCGCTATAACTTTGACTCACAATAGTCACATCCATGTGATCGGGCTCTTACAACGAACACACTGCTGAAGTTTCATCAAGATTAGTTAATGTATGCAGTAGTTATAACACACTTCCTGTTTCACGTTTCTCGCCATAATTTCGTTTACTCGCCACGGCCAAACCGTTCGAGATATCAAAAATCCCCTGGCAATTTTTCATCCTCAGTGTCTTGACTTCATGCTGACCGAGTTTCGTGCCGTGTGTTTGAATTCTCTAGGAGGAGTATTTCACATTCCATTGCATGTGTTTTCCAAACAACCCTTAATAGCCGACTTCCTGTTGGGCTGGGGTAAAAAGTAAGAGCATGAAGTATATATGAACCGATGAGATCTATATGTGTACTGAGTTTCATATTATTACATGCAAGCGTGTTTGATTTATGGACCAAGTGTTCAAACCCCGTTCCAGGGGGCGCTGTCGAGCCCCCCTGCCACGCCCGGGTACCAGCTTCAGCCCGGCCCTGATGGCCGCGGGTTCTGAGATGTGTGCAAAGTTTCAAGAGTTTTCGAGCACGTTAAGGCCCCCAAAAGTGCCCAAAAGGTAGTAAAATAATAATAATAATAAATAAATATAGCTGCGAGCAGCGATTACGGGCCCAAGCCGGTGGCACCGCAACCCCGGTGCCTTTAGTTACCTAAAGGCACCGGAGTGGCGGTGCCGCCGGCTTTGGCCCTTCATCGCTGCTCGCAGCTATATTCATATATATATATATATATATATATATATATATATATATATATATATATATATATATATATATATATATAAACAAGCCGGTGGCACCGCCACCCCGGTGCCTTTATATATATATATATATATATATGTCTACATTGTTCAATCACGCCTCACACACACACACACACTTTTGCAGAGCCCACACCAATGCAAGCTCTATAGCACACATCTTCTCAAAGGTCAAAGCGGAGTTACGATATTGCCCGTCATGCACAGTAACCGTAAAGGCACCGGGGTGGCGGTGCCACCGGCTTGTTTATATATATATATATATCGTATTATTCTAACTTGTAAAAAACTATTAACTTTTGTTAATATTCAACCATTTCACAACTAACTTTTTTCCATAGATCAAACACAACATAATTATATGGTGGACTGAAACAAAAATTATTAATTAAATAAAATTATTGTTTTCCTCTGAAATAGCAAAAGCATCACACACTAGCTGTACCTGCTCTAAATAAAAAAGAGTAATTCAATAAAAATACAAAATCGAACTAAATAAAATAAATTATTACAAAAACAAAATCAAACCAAAGAAAATATATCTTCGAAAAAAAAAGCGAGTGTCATGAGGAAAGGCGCCTCAGGAATCGTCAGGATTAACTCCATGTGTAAGGAATTTTGATTGATTTTATTTGTCACTTGAAAATTATTGTTAAATGTGTGCCTGCATAACTTTAATAAGATTTATTTTCTTTGATTTGATTTTGTTTTATATAATTTATTTATTTCGATTTTGTATTTTTATTTAAATACTATTATTTATTTAGAGCAGGTACAGCTAAGTGTGCGATGCTTTTGCTATTTCAGAGGGAAAAAAACACATTTTATTTCAAAAAGGCTTTTCAATTAAATAAAATGTTCAAGCTTTGTTTTCGTTTTATTATTTTGTTTGTTTTAAGCTTTGTTTAATTTATATTGTTAATCATCTGACACAAAACAAATGCATAAAGTATCATTTTAACTTTTAAAAAACTATTAACATTTGTTAATAGTACATTGCCTGTCTTTTGTTAATAGGACAAAACATAGTTATTATATTTTATAATATTTTATAAATATATAAAATAAACATTTGTAATGAAATCGTTCAAAAAAATGATATTAGCATTGTTTTAAACTTTGAAACAGAAGTAGCGCAATGCCTGGCCACTCCCGCGCCGCCTCCTTTTCACAATCCGAGGGAACCATCTCCGGAATATTAACCTCACTCCTAGAAGTCCAATTCTCATTATTCATGCCTCTTACCTGGGATTGATTGCACACACACACACACACACACACACACACACACACACGCACGCACGCACTCACACGCACACACACACACACACACACACACACACGTGTCAAGTCACTTACATTTTAGATGCAATATTGACTGTTCTTCTGTTTCAGCAGCGAAAATAGTTAAACAAAGATCACAGCAGAACCATTGCATCTCACAGCAACGTGTTTTCTCATTACTGAATGATTCAGCATTTTGAACAAATTGGTTGACTCAAAGATTCAATGACCAATCCATAAACATCTGTCTCATTCATGAATGACTCAGTCGTTCAAACGAATCGTTTGAACGAATGAATCAATGACCCGCTCATTAAGACGGTCGCCTGGCGACACCTAGTGACGGTTTAGTGTTATTTGATTATACACTCAAAATATTCCACAACAAATCCTTTAAATTTAATGATATTCAGAACAGAACACAAATAAAAAAATAACTATAATAAAGCCAAAACGAAATAATTTAAAACAAAAGTAAAAGTAAGTGGTGTTAGGCTCACGTAAATCTCTCTTTAGAATCTAAATGTTGCAACATTTGCGATGTATTTGGATGCTAAACTATTCTTTATTACAGGCTTTGTACTTCACTCACGTTCCAATATCGACGGAAAAAATCATCCTCTTCACTTGTGCAAAAATGTGCTTGGAAAAATCACAGTGGAGCGGTGCTTACTGTGAATGATACAAATTGTACTACTGACTATTTCAACATAGCAGTGTAATTTGTATATGTTAGGTTGAATGTTTTATTATTGTGTGTGTGTGTGTGTGTGTGTTTGTGTGTGTGTGTGTGTGTGTGTGTGTGTGTGTCAGTGTGTGTGTGGGGGTCTGGGTGGCTCAGCGCGATTGAACAGTGAAACATACTCCGTCATTTTCTTCATACAGGACATCATTCAAACGTCAAAGTGTTTACTTATATTTGTGTACACTCGCAATTAAACACAACATTGTGTTTTTGTTAAATAAATTAAAGTAATACGTCCCCCGAAATGGCGCTAATTTTAAAATGAAACTAAAATGCTCACGGCTGCACGGGCATTCATAACTCTGCGCGCCCACGGTGAGGGACGAGCAGAACAGAGCGAACGTTGTTTAGTTCATTCCTACTTCCATAGGAATTAATTGAAAAAGCTCACTCTACTCTGCACCATTATTAATGAATTGTGCAGACGTCCTTATTTTACTTTCGCTTTTTACCTGATTTTGAACACAAGAGGGCAGTATAACACTATGTATGATTTGGAAAAAAAATTTTTTTGACTAAACAACCATTCTGGCTGTTTTTAAACTTAAACATTATTCTCTAATTGCTCTCACCATGCCCGTTTCTGAAACTCTGCACATGTCTACTGTCTAATAAATGTGATGTGTCTGTCGGGTTTCATGCAATTTCAAGTATGTTAAGAGTCTCAAAAGCATCAACAAAGAATAATAAAGTTTGATGCGTTGCCACGGCAACAGTATCTAAGATATCAATAATCCTTTCTCAGGTCTACATCTGCCGTGTGTCTACATTATACACATAAAGTTTGAAGCAAATCGGGTAAAAATAAGAGGGTGATTTCAAAGCCTTTAGGAAGTGACACACTTCCTGCTGCCAGTTGGTGGCGCTATAACTTTGACTCACAATAGTCACATCCATGTGATCGGACTCTTACAGCGAACACACTGCTGAAGTTTCATCAAGATCAGTTAATGTATGCAGAAGTTATAACACACTTCCTGTTTCCTTTATTCGCCATAAATTCGTTTCCTCGCCACAGCCAAACCGTTCGAGATATCAAAAATCCCCTGGCAACTTTTCATCCTCAATGTCTTGACTTCATGCTGACCGAGTTTCGTGGCGATTGGTTGAATTCTCTAGGAGGAGTATATCGAATTCCAGGGGCATACGCTTCCAAACAAACCATAATAGCCGACTTCCTGTTGGGCTGGGGTAAAAAGTAAAAGTACAAAGGATATATGAATCGATGAGATCTATATGTGTACCGAGTTTCATATTATTACATTCAAGCGTGTTTGATTTATGGACCAAGTTTTCGGACCCCGTTCCAGGGGGCACTGTCGAGCCCCCCTGCCACGCCCGGGTACCAGCTTCAGCCCGGCCCTGATGGCCACGGGTTCTGACCCGTGTGCAAAGTTTCAAGAGTTTTTGAGCACGTTAAGGGCCCCCAAAGTGCGCTGAGAGTCTCAAAAGTATCCAAAAAGAATATTAAAGTTTGATGCGTTGTCACGGCAACAGCATCTAAGATATCAACAATCCTTTCACAGGTCTAAATCTGGCGTGTGTCTACATTATACACATCAAGTTTGAAGCAAATCGGGTAAAGCCTGTTTGATTTATGGACCAAGTTTTCGGACCCCATTCCAGGGGGCGCTGTCGAGCCCCCCTGCCACGCCCGGGTACCAGCTTCAGCCCGGCCCTGATGGCCGCGGTTTCTGACCCGTGTGCAAAGTTTCAAGAGTTTTTGAGCACGTTAAGGGCCCCAAAAGTGCGCTAAGAATCTCAAAAGTATCCAAAAAGAATATTAAAGTTTGATGCGTTGTCACGGCAACAGCATCTAAGATATCAACAATCCTTTCACAGGTCTACATCTGGCTTGTGTCTACATTATACACATCAAGTTTGAAGCAAATAGGGTAAAGCGTGTTGGATATATGGACCAAATTGTCTGACCCGTTCAAGGGGGCGCTGTCGAGCCCCCCTGCCACGCCCGGGTACCAGCTTCAGCCTGGCCCTGATGGCCGCGGGTTTTGTCCCGTGTGCAAAGTTTCAAGAGTTTTCGAGCACGTTAAGAACCCCAAAAGTGCCCGAAAGCATAAAAAAGCATGAAAAAGCTTAAAAAAAGGAATATTAATGTTTGATGCATTGCCATGGCAACAGTATCTAAGATATCAATAATCCTTTCACAGGTCTACATCTGGCGTGTGTCTACATTATGCACATGAAGTTTGAAGCAAATCGGGTAAAAATAAGAGGGTGATTTAAAAGCATTTTGAAAGTGACACACTTCCTGCTTCCAGTTGGTGGCGCTATAACTTTGACTCACAATAGTCACATCCATGTGATCGGGCTCTTACAACGAACACACTGCTGAAGTTTCATCAAGATTAGTTAATGTATGCAGTAGTTATAACACACTTCCTGTTTCACGTTTCTCGCCATAATTTCGTTTACTCGCCACGGCCAAACCGTTCGAGATATCAAAAATCCCCTGGCAATTTTTCATCCTCAGTGTCTTGACTTCATGCTGACCGAGTTTCGTGCCGTGTGTTTGAATTCTCTAGGAGGAGTATTTCACATTCCATTGCATGTGTTTTCCAAACAACCCTTAATAGCCGACTTCCTGTTGGGCTGGGGTAAAAAGTAAGAGCATGAAGTATATATGAACCGATGAGATCTATATGTGTACCGAGTTTCATATTATTACATGCAAGCGTGTTTGATTTATGGACCAAGTGTTCAAACCCCGTTCCAGGGGGCGCTGTCGAGCCCCCCTGCCACGCCCGGGTACCATCTTCAGCCCGGCCCTGATGGCCGCGGGTTCTGACCTGTGTGCAAAGTTTCAAGAGTTTTCGAGCACGTTAAGGGCCCCAAAAGTGCCCGAATAGTCGTAAGAAAAATATAGAAAATGAGTTTCCAAACAACCCATAATAACCGACTTCCTGTTGGGCTGACGTAAAACTTAGAGCACGAAAGTTGTTTGGCCCGATGAGATCTATAAGTGTACCGAGTTTCAGATTATTACATGCAAGCGTGTTTGATATATGGACAAGTGTTCAAACCCCGTTCCAGGGGGCGCTGTCGAGCCCCCCTGCCACGCCCGGGTACCAGCTTCAGCCCGGCCCTGATGGCCGCGGGTTCTGACCCGTGTGCAAAGTTTCAAGAGTTTTTGAGCACGTTAAGGCCCCCAAAAGTGCCCAAAAGGTAGTAAAATAATAATAATAATAATAATAATAATAATAAATAATAATCCTTAGGAAAACAATAGGGCCTTCGCCTTTTCAAGGCTTGGGCCCTAATAATCCTAAGGAAAACAATAGGGCCTTCGCCTTTTCAAGGCTTGGGCCCTAATAATAATAAAATATAGCTGCGAGCAGCGATTGCGGGCCCAAGCCGGTGGCACCGCAACCCCGGTGCCTTTAGTTACCTAAAGGCTCCGGAGTGGCGGTTCCGCCGGCTTTGGCCCTTCATCGCTGCTCGCAGCTATATTTATATATATATATATATATATATATATATATATATATATATATATATAAACAAGCCGGTGGCACTGCCTTTAGGGTTACTGTGCACGACGTGCAAAAACGTAACCCCGCTTTCACTGTCGCCCTACGGTCCCATGGATTTAACGGACACATGAAATAAGTACACAAGACCGAAAATTCATATGAAGTGTACCATTTTGGACAGGGCCTATGATCGTGAATCACAATAGCCACATATATGAGATCATTTAAATTTAGAATCATTTTTAATGTCATAGGACATACATGGGCAATATACGGCCCGGGGGCCGGATCCGGCCCGCATAGTGCTTCAATCCGGCCCCCGCGATGCGATCGCAATTTGGATGAAACACATGCCGAAATAAACATGCGTGACACAAAACAATCTTTAACTTAGGTGGCAAATATGTTTTAGTAATTCTGTGAATTACACTGCGCAAACCAAAATTAATACTACCCACCGGATGAAGGGTTGTCTCTGTCTCCACATAACATAAAATATTCATTTTATTTTATTTTTCGTGTTCGCATTTATGAGGAAAAACAATGTTACGGACGTGTTCTCCGTTACGGACGTGAGCGCTCTGAAAGCGGCACTAAAAGATGCTTTAAAACTTTCACAAAGACATCAAACAGAAAGCACAAAACCTTTCTTTAAAGTGAATTTCGTTTTGTATTAATTGTATCTTAATTTTAATCAATGTTTCATCAACCAATTGCCTGTATTTAATAAATAAGAAGTAAATATAGCAGACAATATAGAGATAATCACGAAACATTAATAACGAGATAATCACGCCGGCGCGTGAACTGGAGCTCGTCTCATAAATGAACCGAAACTCAGCATATAAAGTAGCCTACTTGCCTCACATGTCTACTTTTAAACTGAACAATTCAAATCGAAAGAAAACAGACTACAGACTGCTCTCTGCTTATGTAATCCTTATGAAATGTGCATTTCTCTCTGGCGCGTTCACTAGGCTACTGAAGATCGCGAGTCAGCATCGTCAACTTCATCTTAGCCGACAATGACAAAGAAAACACTTATTTATTAATAAACAATTAAAATATCTCCTTGCTATATTTTACATATTCATAATCATTACTTTTGCTGGTTTTGCCAGTCATGTATTCTGCAACGAAATATGTTTTGAAAGTATCCTTCCCAACACTGGAAGTCTGTATGTTAATTAGGGATGGGCATTTTTCAAAAATATTGCATTCGAATATTTGGGCTCATAAAAATCGAATATTCGAATATTCGTTTATTTAAATGACATTTAACGAAAAAGATGTTTTTTTTTTTTTTTTTTTACGTTTTTGTCACCATTTCTTTTAGTTGAAAACATTACACATTAGGCCTATGTGTAAACAAAAAATATAAAAAACAAAAGCATTAATAAAAGAATGCTCAAGCAGCGCGAACGGGAAAAAAACGCCTAATAAAGCGGTTGCGCCAGATATCGTACAGAACGTACACACACTCGAGTCAGCATATGATTATCGTGTTTATATTGTTTCATGTTTATATAGAGAAAAACAATATCCACATGCAGGGGCGCCGCCAGCAATTTATGATCGAGTGAGAAAAGGCGCTGCGCTGACAGACGTTTCAGAGACACAAAGATAACAGTGTTCTAAGTTTCTAACAGCACTTTGCGTTTTCTGCTCTTAAACCGGTCTCCCTCAACGAAACTTAAAGGAAGTATATGTCTCAAAATAATTTTCCTATAAGATAAGTTATCATCTAAGCTCGGATCACGCGGGGTCCAGCTGCGCTTACCTGCAGTCGTGAATGCAGTGTTGGTCAGCTGTCTTTCCTCAGTCGACTGTTTGGATTTCATGTGATTTCTCATTGTGGTGATGATGATATTATAACTCAGATTAATTAATTAATTTGATCAAAAGTAATTCCATTTAGTAAGATCATTTTCAAGTAATTCCAAACTTTGCGAGGCAGACGACAACATTATGTGATCAAATACACACAACTTGTTAACACACTCCACAGCGCCACCCAGTGCATTTAATTATAATTGCGAGTTAGTGCTTGGGATTTATCATGGATTCACTGCATTTACGGCCAGCAAAGCAACGTAGTAAAATTCGAATAGTATTTTATTTTACTAATAATAATTACAGATCGAAAATTCGAATATTCGTGCACATCCCTAATGTTAATGTAACCTGCACAGTGCACACATACATTTGCAGTTTTGTTAATAGCTTTCCATCTTGAATAGTTACAGCTGGTATGAATGACATGAACAATGTGCAGGGTAGTGTAGGAAAGTAAATCAAGTTATTGTAACCTTAGAGTGGCCTAGGTCAGACTGGATTAGCAAAAATAAATATCAGGCCTTGAAATAGGCTGGCAAAGTCAAAGTAACTGTAGAGTAGCCTTATACATATTTGCATTGAATTAATTTGTACCATTTAATCATGTAACTGTTTAATTGCAATTGTCCAAAGTGTGGCCCTCCGTTTACTTTGCCAAAGTAACTGTGGCCCTCAGACTAAAACTGTTGCCCACCCCTGTCATAGGATGTCATAAGTCAATCTGTTTTGCAGCACTTAAATGTGTAAATCCAGAAGCCCAGTATTTATCTGGAGGTCTTTGCCCTTTGCCTGTCAACCTGGTTTGTCTCTGCCTTTTCTGTTCTGCCCTGTTTGCCATTGCTCACCCTGCCTGTCTTGACCTTTCTTAATAAAAAGCTGCAAATGGACCTCCCTGGCCTGACCCTGCCTCGTTACAACACATATGCTGCATCTGCTCGCTATCTGCCGAACGGCTCTGGTAGTTCCGCTTCAGCACTGATGATGTTGTAGGAATAGTGCGCTCTGGTTGGTCTGGATTATTCAGGATTTTTTATTTTATACAGAAATAAGTTATATATAATTTAGATGAGAATAAAATTAGTGTTGATTAAAATGATGGAAAACAAATATATTGATCTGAAATATAGTGCATAAATTTTAAATTAATTTAGATTAAATTACCAAACATACAATCTTAATTTAATTCAAAGCAAACAATACATTTAAATACATTTAAATTATGACTAGTCAGAACGGCATTGTAGATATCTCAAACTGGAGTTAGGGATAGTCATAATTTTGATAATAGATATTAGATATCTATTATCAAGTGAAAGATATCTTGAAATTCATTTTGATTAGATATATCTGAAATTTGATATCTGTAACTTTCATTTTATTGGGTTAGCTATGCGCACTGTGATTGGCTCATCGCGTTTGGGGGCGTGGCTCAGCCATAGGCCAATTACGTTACAGATATCTTAAATGATAATACAAACTATCCAAAATATAATTACGACTTGTCAGAAAGACGTTGTTATCAACAATGTTAATTCCGGATAGTCAAACTTAGCTTTTAAATGTTAAAAGGGCTTTCCATACAGAGCTCAGAGAGAGGCTTACCATATTCAAACCAAAATATCTGACTTCCTGTTGGTCGTTGCTAATTACGGTAAATTAGAAAGTTGTCCGGCTCGAAGAGTACAATATACATATTGAGTTTTGTTACTGTAGATAAAACTAACCCCCCCACTTTTGTCAAAAGCATTTAGAAAGTGACACACTTCCTGCTGCCAGTTGGTGGCGCTATAACTTTGACTCACAGTAGTCACATCCATGTGATCGGCCTCTTACAGCGAACACACTGCTGAAGTTTCATCAAGATCAGCTAATGTATGTAGAAGTTATAACACATTTCCTGTTTCCATTATTCGCCATAAATTCGTTTCCTTGCCACGGCCAAACCGTTTGAGATATCAAAAATCCCCTGGCAATTTTTCATCCTCAATGTCTTGACTTCATGCTGACCGAGTTTCGTGGCATTTCTTTGAATTCTCTAGGAGAAGTACTTTAAATTCCATTGCATGCGTTTAACAAACAACCCTAAATAGCCGACTTCCTGTTGGGCTGGGGTAAAAAGTAAGAGCATGAAGTATATATGAACCCATGAGATCTATATGTGTACCGAGTTTCATATTATTACATGCAAGTGTGTTTGATTTATGGACCAAGTTTTCGGACCCCGTTCCAGGGGGCGCTGTCGAGCCCCCCTGCCACGCCCGGGTACCATCTTCAGCCCGGCCCTGATGGCCGCGGGTTCTGACCTGTGTGCAAAGTTTCAAGAGTTTTCGAGCACGTTAAGGGCCCCAAAACCTTGAAAAACAATTTTAAAAGCATTTTCACTCAACAGACAATCCCCTCACCCCACACACACACACATAGATGCAGAGACAGAGAGAGAGGGAGGGAGAAAATCCTCCTGAAAATCACATTCAAACCAAAATATCTGACTTCCTGTCGATCCGAGCTAGTGAGTGTAAATTAGAAAGTTGTCCGGCTCGAGGAGAACAATATACGTGCCTATTTTTGTTACTGTAGGTAAAACTAATACCCCATTTTTGACTAAAGGTGGCGCTACTGAGCCCCTCACCACGCCCGTTTCTGAAACTTTGCACATGTCTACTGGCTAATAAATGTGATGTGTCTGTCGAGTTTCATGCAATTTCAAGCATGCTAAGAGTCTCAAAAGCATCCTAAAAGAATTTTAAAGTATGATGCGTTGCCACGGCAACAGTATCTAAGATATCAATAATCCTTTCACAGGTCTACATCTGCCGTATGTTTACATTATACAGATGAAGTTTGAAGCAAATTGGGTTCAAATAAGAGGGTGATTTCACAGCATTTTGAAAGTGACACACTTCCTGCTGCCAGTTGGTGGCGCTATAACTTTGACTCACAATAGTCACATCCATGTGATCGTCCTCTTACAGCGAACACACTGCTGAAGTTTCATTAAGATCAGTTAATGTATGCTGAAGTTATAACACACTTCCTGTTTCACGTTTCTCGCCATAATTTCATTTCCTCGCCACGGCCAAACCGTTCGAGATATCAAAAATCCGCTGGCAATTTTTCATCCTCAATGTCTTGACTTCATGCTGACCGAGTTTCGTGGCATTTCTTTGAATTCTCTAGGAGAAGTACTTTAAATTCCATTGCATGCGTTTTACAAACAACCCTAAATAGCCGACTTCCTGTTGGGCTGGGGTAAAAAGTAAGAGCATGAAGTATATATGAACCGATGAGATCTATATGTGTACTGAGTTTCATATTCTTACATGCAAGCGTGTTTGATTTATGGACCAAGTTTTCGGACCCCGTTCCAGGGGGCGCTGTCGAGCCCCCCTGCCACGCCCGGGTACCATCTTCAGCCCGGCCCTGATGGCCGCGGGTTCTGACCCGTGTGCAAAGTTTCAAGAGTTTTCGTGCACGTTAAGAGCCCCAAAAGTGCCCGAATAGTCGTAAGAAAAATAAAAGAGAAAAAAAAAAATAATAATCCTAAGGAAAACAATAGGGCCTTCGCCCTTTCAGGGCTTGGGCCCTAATAATAATCCTAAGGAAAACAATAGGGCCTTCGCCTTTTCAAGGCTTGGGCCCTAATAATCCTAAGGAAAACAATAGGGCCTTCGCCTTTTCAAGGCTTGGGCCCTAATAAATAATAATCCTAAGGAAAACAATAGGGCCTTCGCCTTTTCAAGGCTTGGGCCCTAATAATAATCCTAAGGAAAACAATAGGGCCTTCGCCTTTTCAAGGCTTGGGCCCTAATAATAATCCTTAGGAAAACAATAGGGCCTTCGCCTTTTCAAGGCTTGGGCCCTAATAATAATCCTTAGGAAAACAATAGGGCCTTCGCCTTTTCAAGGCTTGGGCCCTAATAATAATAATCCTTAGGAAAACAATAGGGCCTTCGCCTTTTCAAGGCTTGGGCCCTAATAATAATAATAATAATAATAATAATAATAATCCTTAGGAAAACAATAGGGCCTTCGCCTTTTCAAGGCTTGGGCCCTAATAATCCTTAGGAAAACAATAGGGCCTTCGCCTTTTCAAGGCTTGGGCCTTAATAATAGTGCGGAATAATAATAATCCTTAGGAAAACAATAGGGCCTTCGCCTTTTCAAGGCTTGGGCCCTAATAATTAGTGTCATTAGTTTGCCCGAAAGAACCTAAAACGTTTGAATGTTTTATGCACCATTTTCACGTGGTAGGGAGCTGGTGTAAAAAAAAAAAAAGAAAGATTTTGAAAATACGAACATTTTCATGATTCTTAAAATTTACATCAGAACAGCTTTACCATCGATTTACATCCACATTTGTTCTGCTTGTGTTTCATGAATGAGGCCCAATTGTTTTTGTGGTGCAGGATTTGCTATTTGATGCTTAACATCCATCCATTCATTCATGCATCCTCCAAACTGCTTTATCCTCTGCAGGCATCACCGGGAATGCTGGAGCATTTTCCAGCATATCAGGCAGCAAAACCCAGGGCAGTCCATCACAGGACACACACACATCCACACCTACTGACAATATAGTGTCTCAAATTCACCTATGCTGCATGTTTTTGGATAGTGGGGTTTTGGATTTGGAAACCCACTGAGAAAGGCCTTCTGGCTCAGCTGGGACTTGAACTGGGGCCCTCTTTCCTGAGGCAACAGTTCCACCGAGCCACCATGCCGCTCCATGACTAACATCATAAACCTACTCATAAGACTATTCTTTTAATAAAATAATCAAATAAACAAATAAACAATATATGGATTAAAAAACAGAGAAATACAATGTAATATTCCATCTCACCATGTTATGGGAAGTAATTTGAAATGCATAGCTCATTAAGTAGATGAGAGAGATGGGGAAAAAAATATCCCTGCCTTAAAATTGGTTGAATA
Organism: Tiaroga cobitis; assembly: GCA_030578255.1. NCBI lineage: Eukaryota > Metazoa > Chordata > Actinopteri > Cypriniformes > Leuciscidae > Tiaroga > Tiaroga cobitis. Next base: position 49,119,777 of record CM060597.1, read on the forward strand.
TAACTCTACACCCTTGCTTCATTTAGTATATGCGGAACCATGAATATGCAAATTAGCCCCGCCTCCACTCACACAGCTCAGAGATCCACTCAATCAAGTTCTCTGTAGTAAACGCTGCACAACGGCAAGTGGAAATACTAGTTAATTTAAGCCATATACTGCAGGGGTTTTCAACCTTTCGGGACATGTGCCCCCCTACGTTTATCTAATTTCACACAAGTTCCCCCTACCCCACCAACAAACGCAAACATCATTGCTACAATATATTACTTAATATGCTGCATATAGTGTACGTCAGAAAAAGAACAAGGCATCAGTTTACTGTCTGGGATTTTGTGTGTTGCATTGTGTCGCTTGTGTCTTGTGTAAGAAGGGTATTAGTTACACAGAAACTATACTGTCCTTGCAATGAGTTGCTTCTTCAAAGCTCGACAGTTAGCTTAACAGTGTAAAGTTCTCCAAAAAAGACACAAGGCATAACTTTTCTTGGGTTCCAACTTCCACGAAGAAACTTTACTTTTCTTATTATACTGTAAAACTGTAACAAAGTGCAAAAGACAAACAAAAATGAGATAAAACCAATACAGATATCTAAAGTACACAATTTGTAGCAACAGAAATGCTAAGTCATAACTAATAGCCATGCTAACTATCAATTTAGTCATTTGACATAAGAAAACTCCAATAAACCAAAAAATATGCCAAGTACAATTACTTTTAACATTTTTTAGTAATATGTACAGTACTTACGGACAAATAGTATCCAAGGCAACAATGTAAAAGGAAAAAATGCAGCAGGAGAAAACCAGCACTGGCACTTTGCTCTGCAGCACACTCAACTAACTGTTGATGGAAATTTACCTCAGAAAGTGAAACTTAAACTAAAGCTACAATTGCTGGTTATCCAAAAGGGGGCACTGTTGCACACACAATTAAATAAAAAACCCAAACTCTTAATTTACTTCAGAGAGGACAGAACAGAAACATTAAACATATATACACCTTACCAAATTAAGTGTGCCTTTGTTATCTCTGGTATTTTTGATTTTGTTTTTAATTGTTTTCAGTTGCGCCAAATCTGCCGTAACCACAGCCAACAATTAGCTGGGAAATTAGTCAAATTCCCCCTCTAGTGAATTACTGAAGCTTTGCTATTAAATCTCACATTTAGAGCTGTTTCACTCAAGTCCTTTTGAGCAAAAAACAACTGAAAACAAAGTGGCTTGTAAAAATAAAGAATACCAGAGATGGAAAAGCGATGGAAAAACAGGCACAGCCTTCACACTAAATTTGGTAAGCGGTTTATATTTTTAATGTTTCAGTTTAACTAATACTCTGCCTACACCAGACAGGACGCGATGCAACACACAAAATCCCTGACAGTAAACTGATGCCTTCCTTTTCTGACGTACTCCAAAGCCTTCTGACACGAAGAACAATTGGATTTGCAAATCACTTTGCACTTTGTCGCGTCCAGTGTAGACTATATGCATCATATTAAGTTCTATCATGACAACATGATGAGATTGGTATAGTAATAGAGATTGGCATGGTAATGGATATGGCAGTGTTAATGTATTTGGTCTAGGTGGAATAGATCTGCTACACTGCTGCTGCTGCAAAGCAAGTACCGAGGCTTTCTACTGCCAATACATTCAAAGACATTGATGTGAGCGAGCGTGCAAGACATGCTGCTGCTGCTGCACTTGTAACGTAAATGATTTAACCTCCGGAGCAGATCTACACAGGTGGAGCTGGGGAAGGTAGAGGGTTTCTGAAAGCGCCCTGCAGAATGTTGCAGAATTGAATGTTGATCTGCAGCTCATTGGCCGCTGATACAATAGCAACCAATCAGCTGTGCTATGTAGTTAATGACGTGATTGCTACCAAATGAGTTAAAGACCTATCAGACTGCGCCACCCGTAAGCAAAACAGAAATAAAGCAAAAAAAAAAAAAAAACACTACAAGAGAACTTCACAAAACAAGCCAAATAAAGAATACAGTTAAGCAAAACAACATTCATAAAGGAATGCACTGAGAAAGTAAAATAAATACACCAAAAGCAAATAAAGCAAATAAAGCAAAATCACAAACAAATTGAAGGACTTATATGGAGGACGTACTGTTGCGTCTCTAATCAAACTAATGCGCCTGGGTCATCGAGGGTCCAATTACGAACTGTGCGGTACCGTATAAAAAGGGGATTCTAGTCACTACTTGCGTGTGATTACCATCTGTGTTGTGCATCATTGCCCGGGGACCGCCCCTTCTGGTTTTCTCATTCGTTTCCGCTTTGGGGTATGTGTTGTTTGGCTAACTAGTTAAAACACAGATGCGTGATCTTATGTAAACAATTATTTGATTTGTAGCTTTGAGGATAATTCGCTGCTGTGGGCGGCTGCTGCTCTCCCTTCACATGCCCCTCTTGCAGTCCCGTGTTTTGTGACGCTTTGAGGTATGTGTTGTCTGGCTGACTAGTTAGCACACAGAAACTGGCGTGATCATGGCGTGATCTTTTGTAATAATTATTTGGTTTGTAACTGTGAGGATAGTTCGCTGCTATGGGCTGTTGGCGGCTGCTACTTCCCCTCTACATGCCTTTCCCGCAGTCCCGTGCTTTGTGACATGGAGGTATCCTTCTGTATGTGCGTGACATGGATGTGCGCCTGGTTATGAAATGAAGGTACGTGAAACTACCACTATTGTTCATCGCTCATTTTTTGATACCGCAAGTATATGTTTATGTTTATATCTTAGGAGGAATAGACTGTTATGCTGGGCAACGCTGTTTGACGCTGCTGTTTTATATCCGGATTCTCTCCTGTGACAAACTTTCTTGCCAACACGTGCAGGGTCGATCTGTGTTGTGTGACGCCTGCTCTCCAGCATTTGTTCTTGTGATCGCTGTTTTTTTTTTTTTTCAACTAGTCCTTCAATTTGTTTGTGATTTTGCTTTATTTGCTTTTGGTATATTTATTTTACTTATTTTCTCAGTGCATTCCCTTATGAATGTTGTTGTTGCTTAACTGTATTCTTTATTTGGCTTGTTTTGTGAAGTTCTCTTGTTGTGTTTTTTTGCTTTATTTCTGTTTTGCTTCACGGGTGTTGTTAGAAGCACAGTGAGGTGAACTCAGCCTTGGTGCCAATTCTGAACCTCATCATTGTAGTATGGTTTCATGATTTTCTGATTTATTAATCTAAATGTTTATTATTTGTATTTTTGTAATTATCATGTGTCCTTGTTGAATGTTGAGACCAGTGTGGTAATTTTTTTTTACGTTACAGGAACCCGAGGCGTCAAGGCAGGCCGCTAGTAGGCCCTCACGTGCAGTGGTGGAGGTTTTGTCACGGAGTGCTGTGCATTTATGCTTGACCTTATTGGAGTGCGAGTGTTGATACCTGTGCACAGGGTGGTAAGAGTGATTATAGGAACCTTGTGCTCACTAAAATAGTGTACCTGCCATTGTTAAGCCTCGGCCTCCTTTTTGGTTCCTTTAAGAGTCGTGAATGTTGAATGATGAATGTTGACCCAGTTTTTTAATGTTGTCTTTTAAGATTGTTGTTGACTACTTAAATAAAGCTTTTGTATTTTTGCATCCATGTCTCCGGCCCTCCTTTCTAAAACCACGCTCCTGTGTGTCCCTTGTAGGTGGTTAAATTCACTAGTATTAATATTTCCCTGGTTAACAGAGTGGCGTAGTCTTGCATATGTAGAGGTAGTTTTCTCTTAAGGTCCCGCTACATATAGTATAGCCTTCTCTGTCAGCAATATAGGATTTACATGTGATAAATGCAGGGAGACAGTCAGGCTGACAGAGAAGATTTCAGAACTAGAGACACGCATCCAAACTTTAATTGAGGTTAAATGTAAGAGTGCAAGGGCTTTAGATACTGCTTTGGAAGCGACTAGCTTAGTGAACTCTGTACATTGTTCGGTTCCGGCTGTAGTAGAGGCCGTGCAGCAGGACAACTGGGTGACTGTGAGACGCTGTAGTCGTGGGACAAAACACCACTCTTCTGTTCCGATTACAAAATTAAAACGGTTTTCCCCACTCAGTGAAACACCCACTGAGTATCCTGTTGAATGTGCCCTAGTTATTGGCGATTCTATTACACGAAACGTGAAAATAGAGACACCAGCCACCATAGTCACATGTTTGCCGGAAGCCAGAGTGCCTGACATCAAAGCAAATTTAAAAGTGCTGGCTAATGCTAATCGTAAATTATCTAAGATTATTATTCACGTCGGCACTAATGATTTACGACTAGATCACTAAAATTATCATTCAGGGATGCAAACACATGTATTGTCAAAAAAGAGAGAGGTAATCGAAGCCCTCGTCCCGCGGCAAATATCCAGATACTTTCTGTAGCCCAGTGGTAAACTTGGCTATTATAGTGTAATGGGAACCGGGTGGGTTATGATTAATCTCTCTTACTCTCAAAAATGAGTCACATGACTATTAAAAAAGTAAATGATTATTTTTTGTACGATTTAGTACGATTATACTTTGAAATAAATAACAGGGGACACCTTATTTTTTAAATAAGGAAATATACATTCATTTTACATAATTAAAAGGAGATCGATATTTGGTAATTTTATTTCAAGACAGTAATCAAAACTAAAGTTTAAAGTTTATATTATTTAGCTAAATAATATTACCAGAGGTTTTATGCAGTTAGCCTTTTATTACTTTATTCTTACTGTTTTTATGTTACTAATTTTATTGGTCATTTTGGTATTCACGCTGTATAGTCAATAGTGTTTGGCTGCAGAGATACACATGACCTGGTGTGAGAAAGTGCTGGAAGTTTTTTTTTTTCTCTCTCTCCCCACTGGACCTGTGTGGAACACGAGACGCAGGCACGAGGAGAAGAAAAAAATAAGACGCTAAAAAGTGCTGGTAACTCCTATGAATCGGGGCGGCAGGCTCAGAGAAGAGGCCCGCGGACTCGGGATGTTTGTGAGCCAAAAGACTGAGTGAGAAACGAAGCCGGAGACCCGTCTGACGGAGCGGGAGAGAAGGAGCGGGAGCCGTGATCGGAAGTAGCCGAGATAGCTTGCCACAGTGGGCGTATGCTGGGTGGAACTGTCGGTTAATCGCACCGCACCTGATCAGCCGGACCGAAGTCTTTCCACGCTCTCAATTTGTTGCAAGTGTCCGTTCAGTGCACTCAATGTTTTGCAAGACCAAAACAGGCCTGCAAACCTATTTTTTCTTCTTCGTTCAAAATGTTACCGTGAGTAAACTGGAACGTGTGTGAATGTGTGTGTGAATGGGCCCACCACTGCATTTGCTAAGACTTGTTTCAGGACACTTGGCGGGGTTGTTGTTGTTGTTTTTTTTGTATTGTAAAGTTCTCTGTGTATTCTCGATTGTTAGGAAAGAGATAAGGGAGGGGGACTTTTAGACCACTTATTTTGGTGTAACAAGTGTGATTGAAACTATTGGGGTTTCTAGCTAAATTTGAAGGGGCTATTATTTAAGTGTTTGGGGAATCTTTTGGTTTTGTATATTCGTTAGTATTGAATTTTGGGGTGCTATGTGAGTGCAGGGAGAATGTGAATACAGACGCCATTCCTCTTGATGTTGTTCCTGAGGGGTTTTCTAGGCCCTGGAGAATCTTTGGACCTCCTGAGCAGGAGGAAGAAACCCAAGCTCAGGCAGCCGGTGATGGTCAAAATGTGCCGCTGCCAGATTCCAGTTTTTTTTCCCCAGAGCAAGCGTCTACTCCTGAAGCTATCATTCGAGCAGTGGGTGATGTCCTGCAAATGACAAGCAAGCCCACACACGGTGACAACAATCTTTACAGAAGACTGCACACTTTCTCACGGGTCATGCCCACACCCCCGGGAAAAGAACAGTTGGAAAACTGGGTGGAACAAGCCAGACTTATGATTGAAGAATATGATCGCCCTGAAAGAGAAAAGAAAATGAGAATAATGGAAAGTGTATAGGGTCCTGCACTCGAAATCCTCCAAGCTGTCCGTTTCAACAACCCATCTGCAACCTCTATGGACTACATTGATATTCTCAAGGCCACATTTGGCAACCCGGAGAGCGGTGAAGAACTCTACTTTGGCTTCAGAATGTTGTGTCAACTCACCAACGAGAAACTCTCTGAGTTCCTGAGACGCCTTGAGAGAGTCCTAAATAAAGTTGTCCAAAAGGCTGGACTCCAGTCATCGGCGGCAGACAAAGCACGTCTTGACCAACTCATTAAAGGGGCCATCAGGTCTGACATTATGATATTAAATCTCGGATTGAGAGACCGCAGAGACAGTCCTCCCACTTTTCTCGAGCTGCTGAATGAGATACGCCTGGAAGAGGAGCATGAAGCTTCACGTCGCAGACTCCATCCACCCAAAGCTGTCTACGTCAAAAGTGCTACTGTGACCTCTGACACAGAGTTTAAAGATTTGAAAGCCGAAATACACCAACTCACAGCACAAGTAAGTGAACTCTCTGCCCCCGCCGCCTTGTCAAGTCACCTGTCGATGAGCACACCGCTTTCAGTCACTCCGGCGGCAGAGAACTCAGAAGACAAGAACGTTCAAGCTTTAAAGAAAGAAGTTGTCAAGCTCCGAAAGCATGTCATGTAAGTCAAGCCCAAGTACAGACCTGCTACTGAGCCCTGCCCACAAGAGACCCAGTCAAGACCCTGGCAGTCAAGACCTACAGCCAGAGACTCAAGTGATTTTTTCTGCTATCGCTGCGGTGAAGACGGGCATTTTACCAACAAGTTTGCCTCTCCTGAGAACTATCCCAAAGTTATTCAGAAACTGCTGCAAGTTCAAAGAAAGTCCATGCAGAACCGCACATCTGATAACGAAACAAGAACCAAGACCACAAATGCAAGTGTCAAGAGAAGCTCGGTAAATGTACAGACCAACAGTTCACTGCTCAGGTCCACTGCTCAGGTCAGGATCAAATGGCAACCCCTGCACCGCACTGATGGACAGTGGATCTCAAGTTACCATCATCTTCGACAGCTGGTATGCCAAACACCTGTCATACATCCAGTTAAACTCTGTGACCGGTCTAGCCATATGGGGCCTAAGCAGTCAGAGAGCAGTTACCGGTACAAAGGTTACATTCAGGTAGAGTTGGAGCTGCCACAAAAATCTAAGTCCAACAAAGTCAAGTCTGTTCCTGTCCTGGCCTTGGTGTGCCCTGATCCACGTTGCTCTGAGTCTATACCTGTCCTGATCGGCACAAACGTCAGGGGGGTTCAGCCCTTCAAGTCCAGAACAAAGAAAGAAGACCTAGAGAACGTCAACTCAGTGACATTCCAAGTTCAAGAGAAAAAACACTTACCCGTGCCGGCAGGGATGGCCATAACAGGCCACTAAGACTTGCCTGTGGCCGAAGTTAAGTGGTATGGGCCTGGTCCTCTCAGCATCCCTCCTGGCACTGAATAAGTTGCTATCTGCAAAGTTAAAGAAAAACAAGACATCGGAGATAGCACACTCATCATTGAATGAGCCCCCTCACCTGCTCTTCCTCCAAGTGTACTTGTCCAGCCAACTGTGTTGATCTCCAAGATGCTAGATCCAAACAACTTCCTGGTGCTCCTGCGTAATGAGTCTCTAAAGCAAACTGCCATTCCCAATGGGCACCGTGATCGCTCACCTTCATGTCGCTGATATTGTGACAGATGCACCAAACTCTAAAGTTGAATCTGTTCCAGCTATGGATCCTTCTCTGTTTGACTTCAGTGAGTCACCCATCAGCAAAGAGTGGAAAGAGAGGCTGAGTCAAAAGCTTGCCAAACACCCCCATGTTCTCTATTGGAGAGTGGAATGTCGGTTTGGCCAAAGGGGTAGAATATCACATCCGGCTGAACGATAACACTCCCTTCAGAGAGAGATCTCGACGTATTGCCCCTGCTGATTTGGATGATCTTCGGCGTCACCTGCAAGGTTTGTTGGCGGCTGGGATCATAAAAGAATCAAGAAGTCCATATGCTTCACCGATTGTCCTTGCACGTAAAAAGAATGGTCAACTTCGTATGTGCGTCGACTACCACACCCTGAACCGGAGAACTATCTCAGATCAGTACACTGTACCACGTATCGACGACACTCGGTGCTTGTCCGGCACCGGCAGTAAGTGGTTTTCAGTGTTGGATCTGTGCAGTGGCTACTATCAAACCCCACTGACTGAGGAGTACCAAGAGAAAACCGCTTTTATCTGTCCTTTGGGATTCTTCCAATTTGAGCGGATGCTGCAGGGGATCACAGGGGCCCCTGCGACATTTCAACGACTCATGGAAAAGGCAGTCGGCGACAAGCATATGCTTGAAGTCATCGTCTATCTTGATGACCTCATTGTTTTCGGCAAGACTCTGGGGGAGCATGAGCAAAGACTCTTCAAAGTCATCACTCGTCTTGAAGAAGCTGGACTCAAGTTGTCCCTCGACAAGTGCCAGTTCTGTCCCTCACAAGTCACCTATGTTGGGCACATCGTTTCTGAGGACGGTATCGCCACAGACCCTGACAAAGTTGAAGCAGTGACGCGGTGGAAGCAGCCAACCGACCTTCCTTCTCTGCAGTCATTCCTGGGGTTCTGCGGCTACTACCACAGGTTTATAAAAAACTACTCCATAATTGTCCGGCCACTTACAGAGCTGTGCAAAGGGTATCCTGCCACCCAAAAGAAGCGAAAGTCTACCTCTTCATCAGACAAGACCTACTACAAAGTCAATGAGCCTTTTAGTGAACAGTGGGACCAGTCGTGTTCAGAGGCATTTAAAAAGATCATCCACTGCCTCACAAATGCACCTGTGCTGGCATTCTCCGACCCCACCAAGCCTTACATACTCCACATTGATGCCAGTTTTCATGGGCTCGGTACTGTCCTCAACCAAGAGTACCCCGAGGGTTTGAGACCTGTTGCTTTCGCAAGCCGCAAGCTGAGTGTGTCTGAAAAGAACTATCCAGTGCTCCAGCTCGAGTTTTTGGCACTTAAGTGGGCAGTGGTAGACAAGTTCCACGACTACTTATGTGGAGCCCAGTTTACCGTGAGAACCGATAACAACCCCCTAACTTATATTCTCACGACTGCCAAATTCAACGCGACAGGTCACCGCTGGCTCTCAGCACTCGCCACGTACCATTTCACACTGCAGTATAGGCCTGTCAGCAGTAACATCGACGCCGATGCCCTGTCACGCAACCCTCTTCCAACCACTGAAGAAGGCTGGCAAAGCGTACCGACTGAAAGTGTTCAAGCACTGTGTTAGCAGATCAAGTGGCGTGAATCTCCGACAGAGTCCACAATTATTGATGAATCACTCGGAGTGTCACCTGATGGTATACCAGAGTGTTTCGCCTCCCCAGTTCAGTTGGATCTCGGTTCTCTGAGTCAGCTCAGTCACACAGACCTGATCACCGCTCAAGATGTTGACTCTACAATCGCTCCAGACAAACAGTCACTTCGTGGTGGTCCATCATTCACCAGCTCCGGCAATCTAACTTCTGTCCTGTTGCACAAAGAAGCAAGCAAGCTGTTCATTCAAAACAATCTACTCTACAGAAAGGTTGAGAAAAATGGAACTGAGGTAAAGCAGCTGGTACTGCCCAGAGAGTATGTCCCGATGGTCCTGAGATCTCTGCATGATAAGTCCGGTCACTTGGGCATGGACAAGACCATCGAATTTATCAGAAATCGGTTATATTGGCCGAAAATGGGAGTTGAGGTTGAGCAGTAAATGGTAAAATGGTAAATGGACTGCATTTATATAGCGCTCACAGACCCAAAGGGCACCAAAGCGCTTTACATTTTTGCCTTACATTCACCCATTCATACACCGATGGCGGTGTCAGCCATGCAAGGCGCCATCCAGCTCGTCGGGAGCAGCTGGGGTTAGGTGTCTAGCTCATGGACACCTCGACACTTGGCCAGGTGGAACCAGGGATTGAACCACCAACCTTCCGGTTTGTAGACAACCTACATGAACCACTGAGCCACTGCCGCCCCTGAAGTACATCAAGAACTGCGGCAGATGCATCACTCGCAAAGCCCTTCCTCAGAGAGCTGCTCCCTTAAAACAGATCACCAGCCAAGGCCCTCTAGACCTCGTCTGTATCGATTTTCTGTCACTTGAGCCAGACTCCCAAGGTTTCGCCAACATCCTTGTAGTGACAGACCACTTTACTCGATACGCCCAAGCTTTTCCAGCCAAAGACCAGAGGGCGACCACCGTTGCCAAGATACTGTATGAGCGCTACTTTGTACACTACGGACTCCCTGCCCGCATACATTCAGATCAAGGCCGCGATTTTGAAAGCAAACTGATCCAAGACCTTCTGATGATGCTGGGTATTCGTAAGTCAAGAACATCGTCTTACCACCCTCAGGGAGATCCACAACCAGAAAGATTCAATCGTACGCTCGTCAATGCTTGGCACACTCGATCCAAAGCAAAAACAAAAATGGAGTCAAAAGATCAGTCAGTTGGTCCACGCCTACAACTGTTCTCAAAATGACGCAATGGGTTTTCGCCTTACCTGCTAATGTTCGGCAGAGAAGCTCGCTTACCGGTAGAGTAAGTCCTACCATCAGTATGTGGCTAAGCTCAAGAAAGATCTCCAAAGACCCTACAGTCTTGCAACAGAATCGTCAGACAAGAACCACCAAAGAAACAAAAAAGCACACGACAAGCACGTCAAAGAACAAGTCCTTGACAAAAGCGACAGGGTGCTGCTGAGAAATTTTGGGGTCACCGGAAAGCACAAATTGAAATGCAAGTGGCGATCCTCACCATATATTGTTATGGAGAAGCTACCCAACTTACCTGTCTACAAGATCAAGCCAGAGAGAGGCATGGGAGCAGAAAAGACTATTCATCGTAATCACCTGTTACCCATTGGTTACCTTGTGAGAATCCCTGTTGACGAAAGGGAAGTGGGGCCACAACAAAGACCGGTGACCAGGGCATTTCAGCAAAAGACAAAAGAACCGGTACAGACAAACAACCACGATGAAGACGTGTCCTCAGAATTAGAGTACGACGAAGTATACCTGCCAAGACCCGTTGAGTTAGACTGGGACAAGTTGCTTACATGTCCAGAACTGTCCACAAAGCAATCCAAGCCAATCGTCACCGAACCTGAAAGACCAGCTCAAGACCCGGCTGAGAAAGAGCCAGTGGTCAATGATTTTCCAAACTTGCCTCCCAACGCTGATCCAGAAGTCAACGTTCTAGAAGAGTGAGCAGCCGTCAACCCCTATCCGGAGACTCAAGCTGAGATTGAACAAGTTGAGCGTTCAAAAAGAGACACCCGTCCAGTGGTCAAGCTGAGCTACGATGAACTTTGCAAGAGCTGTGAATACCCTGTGACAGTTCTAAGCCATGGAGTGTTAGTGGGAAGTGGACTTTACGGAGATTCCAGAAGCAGTATATGTCAAACTCTCTGGTGCCACCCCATGGCGTTGTGTTTCACTTGTTCTAATCTGGCCTCTACCCTTGACTTTAAGACTATTAGAGTCCTCTAAGGTTTATTTTGATGAGGGCATCAAAATGGTCTAGAAGGGGGAGGGTGTAGCCCAGTGGTAAACTTGGCTATTTTATAGTGTAACGGGAACCGGGTGGGTTATGATTAATCTCTCTTACTCTCAAAAACGAGTCACATGACTATTAAAAAAAATTATATACTTTGAAATAAATAACAGGGGAAACTTGATTGCTAAATAAGGAAATATCAAGTCATTTTAAAAGCTTTTATATTCTATTTGCCAAGTTCTTTTATCTGATTAAACAAGGGCGTTACCCTATTTTTTTTTTGTTGCTAAAATAAAAACCATCTCTGGGTCTCATTATTTTTAAATATTTTATTGTTAAAAGTTTTACAACTCATTAGACACGTATTAGGTGCACCTTCGTGGTATCCACCTGAACTACACCGAACCCAAGCACCCTAAGTAACTCACAGATTGGTTGTACGGGTGCTACATTACATTGCCACCAACCCCTGCCATCCCCGGCCCACCCCTATAAGCACATAGAGTAATTCAAATAAAGTTTTGACAAAAAAGGTTTGATAAAAAGATAAACCTCACATATTTCAACCTTTAATTCATATTTTTAAAAAGAACGAGTCAAAAAAGATAAATTGCTGACATTTACAATGCACATTAGCTTATCTTTTATTATTAATAGTAAAATTCGGTCCAATTTTCCCGTGGCGTGTGTCGTTGCTATGCAACCATGCACTGCGCTCTCCAGAACGACAAAGACGTTTTAGTAGCTAATGGATTTCCAACACCAAAAACCGCTTGCTGTAGCTCTGCAACAAGATTTATTTACGGAGAAGAGAAAAACACCCGTAGTGTTTGGGTGCACCCCCATCCTTCATGTTGACTGAGCTTTCAATGTTGTTACGGAAAGGGTGAAGCTGATTGGTTGGTTCTTGTCACCGGTTGATTACCGGTGCTTGCGGTAATCTGAAAAGTTGAGGTGTTTTCATCTCGCTGCACCTGGAAGAAATGAGCGCGTCGCTTCAATTATGAGAATACATAATTGAAAACCTACATTTGAAATAACAAACTTGAGCACGCAAAAGATACGATATGTGAACAGCCCCTTGACGAGCTACCTCCAATCAGGCCACGAGCTACTGGAAGCTCGCGAGCGACGTGTTGGAGACCCCTGCCATAGACAGTAAAAGATACGCAGCAAGAAACACTAGTGGTTCACACTTGCACGCATACTGCTGTTTTGGCACAGTGTTCTGATTTTCTTATTTCCTATTTACTTGTTTGGTGGAGGCAATCCAGAATTACTGTTGGTGAAATTATAATCAGATATTATAATTTTGGGGCAGACCTGACCTGTTGAAAAGAGATAGTATTCATCCCTACTGGGATGGTGCTGCTCTTCTCTCTAGTAATACGCCACATAGTCTTAGAGCTCAAACATGACAATCTGGGGCTCAGGTCAGGAAGCAGACAGACTGGCTAAACCGACCGTCTGCTAGCTTTCTCACGTCACTGAGGTCAGATAAATCCCATCACATATAGCCTCTTTCACCTAGATTTCATCATATAGAGACTGTGTCTGTTCCCCGAACTAGGAAATACAAAAAAACTCCCAAACCCATTTAAGGGTAAAAATTGGATTGATGTTCAAAAAATTAAAAACAAATATAATGCAGATGAACAAATGATAAAGCTCGGTTTGCTGAATATTCGATCCCTTTCTTCAAAAGCACTTTTGGTTAATGAAATGATTACAGACCATAACCTAGATGTGCTGTGATTGACAGAAACTTGGATAAAACCAGACAATTACATTACTTTAAAGGAGTCCACCCCGCAAGATTACTACTATAAACACGAGGCTCGTTTAAAAGTCAAAAGGGAGAGGTATTGCTGTAATTTATAGCAATATCTTCAGTATTACTCAAAAATCTAGTTTCAAATATAATTCATTTGAAGTCATGGTGCTTTCTGTAACGTCATGTAGCGTAAGTGATAAATCCCATTCAACTTTTGTGCTGGCTTCTGTATACTGGCCACCAGGGCACAATTCAGATTATATCAAATAATTTTCTGATTTTGTATCAGAGTTAGTACTGGCTGCAGACAAAGTTGTTAGTGATTTTAATATCTATGTAGATAATGAAAAAGATTAATTGGGATTGGCATTTAAAGACATTCTGAACTCTATTGGCGTTAGACAACCCGTGTCAGGACCTACTCATTGCCGTAATCATACTTTAGATCTAATATTGTCACATGGAATAAATGTTGATGCCCTTGAAATTCTGCAGCAGAGCGATGACATCTCAGATCATTATTTAATCTCATGTATACTTAATTTAGCCAAGGCTGCAAAGCCGACTCTGTGTTATAAATATGGTAGAGCTATCACTTCTGCCACTAAAGATTGCTTTATAAATAATCTTCCTGATCAGTTTCATTTCGTTAGCATCCCAGATAGCTTAGAAGAACTCGATGTTGCAACAGAAATGATTGACTCTCTCTTTTTCAGCACTTTAGACACAATTGCTCCATTGCGCTTAAAGAAGATTAAAGAAAATAGTCCAACGCCGTGGTACAACGAGCACGGTCAGGCCCTTAAGAGAGCAGACAGAAAAATGGAGCGTAGCTGGAAGAAAACAAAATTAGATGTTTTTCGCATTGCGTACGGAAAGGCATTGCGTACTTTAAAAAAAAATTCAACACTCTTAGAAGAAAACAAACCCTAGGTATTTATTTGAAACAGTAGCTAAATTAACGAAAAATAAAACTTAAACTCCGGATGTTTTCAAACAGCACAGCAGTAATGACTTTATGAACTTCTTTACTTACAATATTGATAAAGAAGTATTTGATACTTACAATATTGATATTTAGAGAAAATTATAACTATGCAACCGTCTACTACAGTCTTGCATCAGACAGTGCGTTGTTGTCTCCCTGAGGAAAAATTCCGTTCATGTATTGCTATAGGAGAGGAAGAATTGTCTAAACTCGTTAAATCAGTGATTCCCAACCCCCGGTCCCCGGACCGGTGCCGGTCCGTGGACCCGTTAGTACCGGGCCTTGAAATATTCCCAGAATGATTTTTTTTTTAAAATATATATATATAATAATAATTGTCTTTTTTAAATGCTTTTTAACATGTCATGTTATTTAATCCAAAACATAAACAATAAATAGTTTGAAATAAATAAATAGATTAAAATGTGTTTCTTTGATTGCTTAGCAACGCCAACGCGTCGTATGTATCTTGACTTAACGGACTGCAAAAAAAAGCGCGGTGCACCTGAAGTGACAGAGAAGTATGTGGAGAGATGAGCGGGCCTCAGCAAATTTCAATGGCTAATTTCATTGCGAACAGTTCCGGTAAAAGGAAAGGCGATGACCAACTCGAAAATAGCGAGAGAAAGAAGAAAAAAAAGTCAAGCTTTAATCGTAAATATGATACCTCATACATTAGGTATGGATTTACGACAACAGGCGATTCCGTGGCGCCAAATCCGTTGTGTGTTATTTGTGGTGAAAAACTCTGCAATGAAGCAATGAAACCATCAAAACTTCAGCGGCACTTAACCATCAAACACCCAACTCTCATAGATAAAACGGAGGAGTTTTTCGAAAGAAAGAAACGTGAGTTAGACGCTCAGCGGCAAGTTTTGATATCCTCAACATCCAGAGGTGTCAAGTAACGAAGTACAAATACTTCGTTACCTTACTTAAGTAGAAATTTTGGGTATCTGTACTTTACTTGAGTAATTATTTTTCAGCCGACTTTTTACTTCTACTCCTTACATTTTCACGCAAGTATCTGTACTTTCTACTCCTTACATTTTAAAAATAGCCTCGTTACTCCTATTTCATTTCGGCTTGTCATCGTTCAAAAAATGACCAACACAAACGTTTAATAGATCTGAGTTCCGCCTCCTGAACATCGCTAAACTGATTGGCTTTGTGTTTTCTTTCTAACTTGTGAGAGGCTGTTACATTTGTTTGTGTGCGAAGCGGCAAAACTCATCCGAAGCTATTAGGAAACCTAGATGCGGTAAGTGAGGGAGAAATCAACAGTTTTCTGCTCAAGAATACGGGGCAAATCGCGTCAAATAATGATTTGGGGACAGCCGTTTTTAAATGATAGAACTGACAATCGCGGGATAAGTGGCAAACATAATCGAGTGCGTGAGTGTGTGTGTATGTGTATGAGTGTGTGTGTTTGCGTGTGTGTGTGAGAGAGAGACAGAGAGAGAGAGAGAGAGAGAGAGAGAGAGAGAGAGAGAAATCCTTGAGTTTATTTTTTTTTAAACAGCTTATAAATCAGACTAAATGATGTTTTTTTGAAAATGCAGAGAGTTATCTGTGATAGGGTTAGTGTAGGGGGGTAGAATACACAGTTTGTACAGTATAAAAATCATTATGTCTATGGAAAGTCCCCATAAAACATGAGAAAATAACATTGCTTGGTCTGTTGAAATGAGAGGCCTGTTTGATCAAGTTGAAACCTTGTCATCCCAGTCTCATCAGCTGGACTGAAAGAAGTTTCAGTGCACTTAGGACCCTGAAAACATGTCTCAATGCAATGGTCACAAGTGACACCTGACAGTATTGCTGTGTGTCGTGTCCAACAGGACAAACTTGACACTATTGATGCAAAACATATATGCCAACAGTTAATTTCTGTTAAAGGGATAGTTCACTTATTTAGAAATGAAAATTCTGTCATCATTTACTCACTCTCAAGTTGTTTCAAACCAGATTCTTTCTTCTGCTGAACACAAAAGAAGATATTTTGAAGAATGTCGATAACCAAACAGTTGATGGTAGCCATTGACTTTGATAGTATTTTTTTTTTTCTACAATGGAAGTCAATGGCTACAATCAGCTGTTTGGTTATCGATATTCTTCAAAATATCTTCATTTGTGTTCAGCAGAAGAAAGAATCTGGTTTGAAACAACTTGAGAGTGAGTAGCCTAAATGATTTTCATTTTTGGGTGAACTATATCCTTTTAATGAAAGATGCAGATGTGTTTGGCTTCTTCAAAAAGTAAGGAACAAGACAATATTGCACTGTTGCATTGCACTATGAACGGAGTAAGGTTGAGTCTCTGTTAAACTGGCTCCTTGTCTTTATTAGTTACCTGTAACATTACAGAATTAATGAATTAACGTATTGTTATGGTCAATATAGATTAAAAACCTTAATACATTATCCTATTAATTTCCTGATTCCTCCGCTCCTGTGGATGTCCCCAGTCCCCAGCAATCTCAAAATTAAACCTACTCCTTTAAAGAGAAGTATAAACATATACCATTCCGAGATAACATGTCTCTGAAGTTTGACTTTTTGCACCATTACAATACTTATAGGCAACTAGTCATCATATCTTCCGCTCCATGAAAGACATGTTAACGCTGAGTAGTACACACATGGTTCTTTAATGTATTTGCATTTTACTAAAATGGAAATTGGACTGAAATAAATTTTCTATGGGCATATATGCGGCTGAAACAGGTAGTGCATTCCAATTTTTTCAACATTAACATTTTAATATTATGTTATAGTGATGGCCTTTGGAAAAATGTTTTTTAAGGAGGTGGTAGTGCACTATAGGCCCCTGTGGCGAGGCCTAAGCTTTTGTCCTTAATGGCATTTTTTTCCTTGCATTACTTTTACTTTTATACTTTAAGTAGTTTTGAAACCAGTTACTTTTACACTTTTACTTGAGTAAAAAGCTTGAGTTGATACTTCAACTTCTACAGAAGTCTTTTTAAACCCTAGTATCTATACTTCTACTTGAGTAACGAATGTGAATACTTTTGACACCTCTGTCAACATCAGTAAACGTAGCTGCAACAAAGGCGTCATATCTGGTTGCTCACCGAATAGCTAAAGCTAAAAAAAACTTTACAATCGGAGAAGAGCTAATTTTGCTGGCTGCAAAAGATATTTGTTGGGAACTTTTGGGGGAAAAAGCAGCTAGCAAGTTGGAACATGTTCCACTGTCTGACAATACTGTTGCCAGGAGAATCGATGACATGGCTGAAGATATTGAGGGGCAGCTGTTGGGCAGATTAAAAGCATCTCCGTGGTACGCAATTCAAGTGGACGAATCGACTGACGTGGAAAATAAGGCGATCATGTTAGTTTATGTGCGGTACGTGCATCAAGATGAGGTGCAGGAACATTTGCTCTGTTGTCTTTCACTTCCAAGCACAACCACCGGCTCCAAAATATTTAAAGTATTGAACGGATACGTTGCAGGCAGACTGGAATGGAAGTTTTGTGTCGGTGTCTGCACTGACGGTGCTGCCGCGATGACTGGCCGGTTGTCGGGGTTCACTGCCAGGGTGAAAGAAGTTGCGCCAGAATGCGAGGCAACTCACTGCATGATTCACCGAGAGATGCTGGCAAGCAAGAAGATGTCTCTAGAGCTCCACACGGTCCTTAATAATGCTATACGTGTCATCAACCACATCAAAGCTCATGCCCTGAATACGCGTTTGTTTGAATTATTGTGTGAGGACATGGATGCTGATCACAAGCGCCTGCTTCTACATACAGAAGTTTGGTGGCTGTCCAAAGGGAAAGCCCTAACACGAGTGTTTGAGCTAAGAGAGGAATTACAGAAATTCCTCTCCAACAAGCAGTCACCCTTAGCCGCGCACTTCAGTGACAAGAGCTGGCTCGCAAAACTGGCCTACTTGAGTGACATTTTCATGACCTTGAATGACTTGAACCTGACGATGCAGGACACATTCAGGTTGGCGGATAAAATCGCTGGATTTAAAGCCAAGCTGGAAACCTGGGCACAGCGCGTCAACCGGGGTGTTTTTGATATGTTCAGCAACTTATCCAGTTTTTCCGAGGATGCTGAAGGACTTGGCCAGTTGATACATTGCCACCTGACATCACTGTCTGATGAGTTTGAGCGTTATTTCCCATCTGAAAAAGACCCAAGGAATGGCAAAGTATGGATGCGCAACCCATTCCAAGGTAAATATATGCACATTACATATTCATATATAACGCCCCTCCCTAAAGTATATTTTCTATTTAATTTTCAATTTGGCAAAATACTAATTTCAGTAAATGCTGATTTTTCAAACAATAATAGGCTACTTTTATATTCAATATATTTTAAACATATTATTTTGACTGTTGTGGACTCGCTCGGAACAACGTGCTGAAAATGATAACAACCAATGAATTTACATCAATTTAATAAAATAGTGTTCTCATCGTTATTATTAGCTGTGAATTGCTGTTTGAGCTGCACGCGTTGAATAGATACCGGTAAACTGGAGCACTTTGCTAGCGCTTTATTTAACTCAAAGAAACATTCTATATGATATTAATCAGATATATACAAAATAAACATAACATTACAAATTATATCTGCACAAAATTACGAGAATGCACAAGTGAATTAGAACTAAGTTACGTGCCATTCAGAATGACTCATGTTGTGGACGCGCTCTTCCTGGAGCAACGCGACACGGCAACTAAACCCAACTAATTCACAATGTTTTATTACAATATTGTTCTCTTTATAATGTTATATAATATGACAGTCCCAATAGTCATTATTAGTCGTAGCCTACAGTGCCGTATGAGCTAACGCGCGCTGACGCTGAAGAGGATCACCTTACATACTACATTTATTTTTAACCAAATGCATCCTGTCATGAGATAAATCAGATATAGATAGGCCTACACAAAATAAACACAATATTACAACTTACATTTGCACAAAACAAAAGGTTGCGATTTGCGAATGAACACGCAAACTTATAGTCATGATGGTGTAAAATGGTCCCAAACATATCTCCGGCGCGCTCTCTTTACATGTTTCGCGGTTGAGCAGCACGCACGCGCATGCTTATCGTAGATGAATCGTTAACATCCCTATTTTGCACCAAAACACCAAAGCAAATTACTTGTATGTGAAAACATTCATGCCAAGAAGTAAATTCTGATTCTAATTTTGAAGATGATGACGGTCAGAACCAGCTCTCATCAAGACAAGAAGACCAGCTGCTAGAGCTCAGAAATGACGGAGGCCTGAAAACTGTCTTTAATTCAACACCATTGACAACCTTCTGGATCAAAGCATCAATAGAATACATTGAGATCAGCACCCTTGCACTGAAGACCCTGCTCCCGTTCCCGACTTCATATCTGTGGGAGGCAGGTTTTTCTGCCATGACTGCCACTAAGACCAGACTTAGAAACAGTCTGGATGTGAAGAATACCCTGCGTGTCTCATTGTCAACCATCAAGCCCCGGTATGATGTTCTTGTGGCTGCCAAGCAATCCCAGGGGTCTCACTGAGATGGATATCAGACTTTAAGCTGGTTTTCGTTCATATTTGTGAAGCAGACCTTTTTAAATTCCGTTTTATTGTATCCTGGAATTTGTGTGCATTGTTTTGGATGCATATACGTTTTTTTTTTATGAATGCCAAGGAAGAACAACTTGTCTTGTGCACAGCTACAAATATAGTAATATCAATAAGCAGTTCATCCTCACATTAAAATAGTTTTGTTCTCATTGGTCTGGTCTGGTATTTTTTGTTAAAGGTTAAAGCTCAATCTCCAATTTTATACTTTGATTTTAAATTATTGGCTGAAATCACTGTGTGTTTGCTATTGTATTCTGAAACTGTCTGACTGTTGAAACTGGCTCTTATTTTCATACAATTAGCCTTTGTTGTCACCTGTTGGTGATTAGAAACACTAATTTGCTGTTGAAGTGATAGTCTTTAGTGGTTCTGGAGAGATTTGACAGGTGAAATAGACTGGTATTTTCATACAATTTGCCATTACTGCCACCTGCTAGTGAGTGAGTGCTGTGTGAGTTGCTTTTGAAGTAGACCTAATTGTATGGGAGAAAAGGGAAACATTTTGTGAACCGGTCTGAAAGTTTAAAAAGATTGGTATACAAGTAGCCTTTGTTGCCACCTAGTTCATTATATGCAAATAAATGATAGGCTGTTACTGTTTTACACAGTGATATATTCCGAATCCAAACGATCCATCTTAGAATTGAGGCATTAAAATTGACAACTGGTCCCTGGAATTTTTTTTAGGAATATGCTGGTCCCTGGCACAAAAAAGGTTGGGAACCCCTGCGTTAAATCATCTAAATCGACAACATGTTTGTTAGACCCTATACCGACTAAGCTATTAAAAAAAGAGATGCTTCCAGAGGTCATAGATCCTCTTCTTGATATAATTAACTCATCACTAGGATATGTACTGAAAAATTTTAAGCTGGCTGTTATTAAACCTCTTATTAAAAAAACGCAACTTGATCCTAGAGAATGTCAATTACAGGCTCGATCTAGATTCGATCTCGATTCTACCTTTTCTATCAAAATTACTTGAAAAGACAGTATCCTCACAACTATGTTCCTTTTTAGAAAGAAATGGTATCTGCAAGGATTTACAGTCAGGATTTAGACCATACCATAGTACTGAGACTGCTCTCATTAGAGTTACAAATGATTTGTCTTATCATCCGATCGTGGTTGAATCTCTCTATTAGTGTTACTCGATCTTAGTGCTGCATTTGATACCATTGACCACAATATTCAATATCACAATATCACAATAGTCTTAAATAGACTTGAAAATTAAGTTGGCATTAGTGGAATGGCATTAGTGGAATTGCATTAGCATGTTTCAAATCATACTTCTCTGACCATTATCAGTTTGTAGCAGTAAACAAAGAGATGTCTTATCAATCAAAAGTTCAGTATGGCGTACCACAAGGCTCAGTACTAGGACCGTTGCTGTTCACTCTGTACATGCTAGCCTTGGTAGATATTTTTTAGGAAGCATGGCTTTAGTTTTCACTGTTATGCTGATGATACTCAGCTCTATTTTTCTTCGCGCCCCGCGCCCCAACACAAGTCAAGTCAAGTCAAGTCAAGTCATCTTAATTTATATAGCGCTTTTAACAATGGATTGTTTCAAAGCAGCTTTACAGAGATAAACATATAATTTACGGTAACAGATTGTTTTGGTGTTATAGCGGTTCTTGAATAATGTTATTTCCAGCTAAAGTTAACTTTGATTGATTCACCTCCGTCGAAATGATCAGACTTTTAAACGCGAACCTGTGATTAACGCTGACGGCGTTCACATCCTCATTCAGAATTGATTCTATAGTTATGTGCTTTTTAAAATATGTGCGCAGGTTTGTAATTCATACAACCCAGCCTAAACAAACTACTTTTCTTGCCTATAAATTTTGATACAGAATTTTGTTTTATTTTATCACTTTGGGGTACGCGAGCCGGAATTCACAACGCTTTATCTGTAGAGTGGGAAAGGGATACTCCATAGGGAGAGGATAGTGGATACTTCAGCACGGCATTGTCATCGGGTCCAGGTGGATCTCCTTCGTCAGATCTGGAAACGGCCTGGATCCGGCAGGCTGCGGGAAAACCTCGGGATAAACAAAGACACAACCACAACGCATCCCTGAAGTGCCAGCTTCATCAGCCCGTGAAGGCCTCATGGACACCTCAACAAACTCTTCTCCATTCCGGCGTGATGACTCCGACCTCCAACCAGATGGAACTGGATAAATATTGTGAATGTTCTGATCCAATCTGACTTCTGACCTGTAATGTTGCCTGAATCATAATCATACACTGTTCGTTCGTTGGCCAGAGGAGAACGGGCCCCAAACTGAGCCTGGTTACTCCCAAGGTTTTTGTCTCCATTCTATCACCTAATGGAGTTTTGGTTCCTTGCCACTGTTGCCTTGGCTTTTGGCTTGCTTAGTTGGGGACATTTAATATTCAACAATATTATTGATCTGCCTTACTTCAGGTGGACGATGACGCAATTTTCTTCTAGAAACAAACTTCTTGTATTATTTCAGCCTGTTCTCACGTAAATGCGTCTCTATAACACGCATCGTGTATTGTCGTGTAATTTATACGCGAAAATGAGTTTTTACGTGCATATGAGACGCAGTTTTTAGCGTGCATTTGATACGCAGTTCATTTACGTGTAATACACACGCACCCCACACCACTAATTCTACCCAAACGTATAATACACACGCACCCCACCCCACACCTAAACCTACCCTAACCAACCAATGCGTATCATATGCACGTAAAAACTCACTTTAGCGTATAAATTACACGACAATACACATGCGTGCTATAAAGACGCATTTAGTGTGATCGGGTTGATTATTTTCATGTTATCACTGTAAAGCTGCTTTGATACAATCTGTATTGTAAAAAGCGCTATATAAATAAAGGTGACTTGACTTGACTATTTAAAAAAGTTAACTTCCGCTCACTCCAATGCATGGGCGAAAACAGTTCAAGGCACTCACTTTAAGCTGAGACCCCCTTAGAGTCTGTTCAAG
Organism: Tiaroga cobitis; assembly: GCA_030578255.1. Lineage (NCBI taxonomy): Eukaryota > Metazoa > Chordata > Actinopteri > Cypriniformes > Leuciscidae > Tiaroga > Tiaroga cobitis. The sequence continues at coordinate 49,142,660 of CM060597.1, forward strand.
ATTATGATACATACCAAGAAAATGCACAAAGTAACAGAGAGAGAGAGAGAGAGAGAGAGAGAGAGAGATCATGAGAAGAAAAGACACTATTCTGTGTTAGAGAGAAGCTGTTTCGCTTAACTGAAGAGCAGTCAGCGCACATACAAGGATATTGGAATGAGATGTGCAAGTGATTTATTTCATAATCTGTAAACTATAGCAAAGCGCTTTCTTCATAATATTCCTTTAAGAGGTATGAATTTATCAAGCTGTCAAGCAACTGAGCTGGAAATAATTACATTCTTTGAATGAGCTCTTAGTCTGACATACACACACACCATTATGAAGCCGCAGTATGTTAGGACTTTGATTCTAGGACTTTGGACTTTGACTTTGATCTTGCACAACTGATATGAGCCCATTTATAGTTTCAAGCCTTATTCACACACTCTCTCTCACACACACACACACACACACGGCTCTGTTGTGCCTGACAAGCCAGAGTCAGCTTGTCCACAGAAACCCATGCATCTCAAACATGCAGCCCACAAGTCCATAAGGCATAAGGGAGACATAACACACATTCATCCTCACATCAGAGCATGACATGCAAGAAAAAAAAAAACATACCCGTGGACCCTGGTCACCTTGATCCCCCTATAATAAAAGAGAGAAAAACAGAATGATATAATATAATTTTGTAATATTGTACACAAATACAGCCAACGAACGAAGAGTACCAAAGTAATTTAAAACACAATGATGATTTCCATATCCTCAAAAATTAATTGAGGTTGAAAGTAAAATCACTTATCATAAAAAAAAAACTGTTGTGGAGAGTGGTCAGGAAGATGAGTGAATGTGAATGCCCACTAAAACAATGTTTATCATTTTAACAGAAAACGAATGTGAATATTTTACAGTATTTACAGCTCTGTCATGACAACTCTCTGAGTGTTTGGCATGGTAATGGCTATGACCATGTTGATATGTTGCAGAGCAAGTATTGAACTTGTTACTGCTAATACATACACGACACGCTGCTGTAAGCAAGTAAGAGATGCTGCTGCTGTACAATATAGCATACATAAATTACCCATAGCAGATCTATACAGGTGGATCTGGGGAAGGTGGAGGGGTTTTGAAAGTGCGCTGCAACTGCTACTGTAAATGCTGACCAAGTAATTGATAGTTGAGCAGCGAGTTCATTGGCTACTGATACAGCAGGAACCAATCAGCTGTGCCCTATAGAGAATGATGTGATTGCTAGCAGATTGACTTAAGGACCTATCAGCCTGAGCCATCTAGAGTTTCATGACAGAGCTTTGAAAAGCCTGCAAATGCATTCAAAGCAAAGCTATAAAGCGTAATTTTAAAGGGACAGTCAAAACATTATAAAATGAGGTTATATTTTTTTTTTTCAGCATCACCGGGGCCTTCCCTCAGCCTGGGGCCCTGAATATAGCATACATGAATTACCCCCAATGACAATGAAGATTGAACAATACAAACAACGTGTACATCATAGAGAATCCCCCTTCATTTAGGTGACAAAGGTGATGACAATTCAGCTATGTGCCTATATACCAGTGCATATTTGCCACTAAACTAAACTTTTTTTTTGCAGTTATAGTCCGTTATTGCAATAGGCTTACAACTTTATCTGCATGTGTGTGTGTGTGTGTTGTATGTGTGTGTTATGTGCGTGTATGCATGTGTGTCTGTTTACATGTGTATGGGGGGACTGGGTGTTGGTAGTGATATAATACAGATTTACCGTATATACCCGAATATAAGACGAGGTTTTTGTCCTAAAAATAGGCTGAAAAATGGGGGGTCGTCTTATATTCAGGATCATCTTATATTCGAGTGTAGAAATATTACATTACTTTAAATGAGTCCATCCACCAAGATTATTGTTATAAACATGAGCCTCGCCTGAAAGGCAAAGGGGGAGGTATTGCTGTAATTTAAAGTAATATCTTCAGTATTACTGAGAAGTACTGCAAAGATATTTCTGAAAAATTCCAATCTGGTTTTAAGTCTGCTCACAGTACTGAATCTGCCCTGTTGAGAGATTTAAATGACATCTATCTATCCACGGACACTGGTGACTCTGTGGCTCTTGTACTTCTGGATCTATCAGCAGCTTTTGATACTGTCGACCATTCTATCCTGTTATCCAGACTAGAGTATTATGTGGGGCTAAAAGGTATCGTCCTCCAGTGGTTCCAGTCTTATCTGTCGGGTCGAACTTTCAGAGTAAAGTTAGGAAATTGTTCCTCTTCTGTTGCGCATCTAACCTGTGGTCTTCCTCAAGGATCCATCTTACCGCCTTCTCTTTTTTCTCTCTATACATTACCATTGGGCATTATTCTAAGAAGACATGGGGTATCTTTTCACTGTTATGCAGACAATACTCAAATGTATGTACCAATCTAGAGAAATGATTCTTCTGCCCTTTCATCATTACTAAGTTGTCTAGATGAAGTTAAATTTTGTCTGGACCAAATTTTTTTATTTCTAAATGGAAACAAAACCGAGATCATTGTTTTTGGGTCCACTGTTAATCCTCAGGCTGCCAACTTCGACCTAGGCAGACTATCGGCTTTTAGATCTTCAAGTGTACGGAACCTGGGCATTCTACTGGATGAGTCTTTAAACTTTGATAAACAAATCTCCTCTGTAATGAGCTCTAGTTTTTATCAACTTTGTCTGCTGTCGAAAGTCAAACCTTTCCTTAATCATAAAACTCTTGAGATGGCTGTTCATGCCTTTATCACCTCACGCGTAGACTACTACAATTCACTTTACTGCGGTATTTCAAAAACTCAAACTGCTCGTTTTCAATTAGTGCAAAATGCTGCTGCAAGATTACTCTCAAATAGTCGAACAAGTGACCATATCACCCCAATTCTGAGATCTCTTCATTGGTTGCCCATTAATTTCAGAGTTGATTTTAAAATCCTTTTATTTGTTTATAAATCTCTATATGCAACCAAGCACCGAGCTACCTATCTGAACTGTTACAACCATATACTCCATCAAGAAGTCTGAGATCAAGCGATAAGAATCTGTTATTAGTCCCACACTCCAGACTCAAGCGCAGAGGGGATCGAGCATTCTCTGTGGTTGGGCCTCGGCTGTGGAACAATTTGCCCATAGAAGTTAGGAAGTCACTTTTAAGTCACTTTTAAAAATGCACTTGTTTACCTTGGCCTATAAATAAGGTTGGTTAGTTTGACTATTTCTCCTTTGAGTATAATGCTGTTTTTCCTTTTTATATAAGTCTGATACTGCCATTTGTGTTTCATTATTAATGAGTCTGATACTGTTTTTGCCATTTCTGTTTTCTTATTTTAGGTCCGACAATGTTTTTGCTACTCCTGTTTAAGGCTGTTCTTAGCTTTGCTGTAGTGCTGCGCTGTTATACAGGGTATTATTGTCTTTTAATTTTGTAGTTCTGTAAAGCACTTTGGTCAGTCAGTGGCTGTTATAAAATGTGCTATATAAATTAAAAATGAACTTGAATTTGAAGTCTAGTTTCAAATATAATTATTTTGAAGTGTTGGTGCTTAATGTAACACTATCTAGTGTAAATGATAAATCACGTTTGAGATTTGTGTTGGCTACTGTATGCAGGCCACCAGGGCACCATTCAGACTTTATCAACTAATTTGCTGATTTTCTATCAGAGTTAGTACTGGCTGCAGATAAAGTCCTAATTTTTGGTGATTTTAACATCGATGTAGATAATGAAAAAGAAGGATTACCATTTAGAGACATTCTAAACTCTATTGGAGTTAGACAACACGAGTCATGTCCGCTCATTGTCGTAATCATACTTTTGATCTAATATTCTCACATGGAATCAATGTTGTTGCCGTCGAAATTCTGCAGAAGAGTGATGACATCTTAGATAATTTCTAGTCTTGTGTAGGGATGTCCCGATCAGGTTTGCCCTCGAGTCCGAGTCCGAGTCATTTGATTTTGAGTATCTACCGATACCGAGTCCCGATCCGATACTTATATAATACATAAAAAAAGAATAAAGAAGAGAGAAAAAACAGATCCAGGATGTTCCTTATTTTTTATTTAATTCACCTTATTTTAACATTCAACATTTAAACAGAGCACGTCTGTGAGGTAGCTTGAACAATCAAGTAATAAATAACATAAAATCTTCACTTTTGGACTTTTGTGCAACAGTAAATATAGAAAAAGTCTAATATAAAAACAAATAGCACTTCAACTTAAAATACCCGACAGGCATGTAAACAAAAAATAAAAATGTTTTAAAAGTGTATAAAAAAAGAATGAGTATATTTATATATATATACACATTAGGGGTGTAACAGTTCACAAAATTTGCGGTTCGGTTCGATACAATACAGTAAAAAGAAAGAAATGCCAGAGAAATTTCCTATTTATTAAAAGAAAAACTATTTTTAAATAAGTTTGAATTTTCCTACATCTTGAAACTTTCAGGTTTATAAATGGGGGTAATCTTTGAAGGATGAACAAATAATGTTTTGGTAATCACATTAAAAATAACATTTAAATATATATTTATATAATATTTGAGTTTTGAAGTGCAACATTAAATCCATGTTCATTCACGGCACAATGTTTCTCCTGGTTTCCACGTCAGCGCTGTTTGATCTAATAGAGATCTACGGTAAATAACGGAGAAATTTGAATGCTTCTCACTAGATCTCGCAGCGATGTTATTACTTCAGTGGCGAATTCAAATGTTTTCTTCACTGGATCTCTAAGCACAGTGTCGCTTGATCTCGCGCTGCACAGATGTTGCTGGTCCGAACTGATAAATGGTCCGTTAAGCACAATATAATGAGTAGCGCAGTTTCGTTCCGCTTTCATTACGTTTGCCATTTGATGTTGCGCAACGTTGTGGTGATCGCGCCAGCACGGATTTTGTCTGCAGGAAAAATGGTCCTAGGAATCGTTCGGTTTGTATGCGTACCGAACCGGAAGCCTCGTACCGAAACGGTTCAATAATTACGAATACATGTACCGTTACACCCCTAATTTACATATATCCGAGTCCTGATCGGGAGGTAGCGTCCGATTCCGATCGAGTCTGAACCCATCGCGTGATCGGATCGGGACATCCCTAGTCTTGTGTATACTTAATTTAGCTAAGGCTGCAAATCCCTGTTACAAAGAGTACAAATATCACTTCTGCCACTAAAGATTGCTTTATAAATAATCTTCCTGATCAGTTTCATCTCCTCAGCATCCCAGATAGCTTAGAAGAACTCAATATTGCGACAGAAACTTTTGACTCTCTCTTTTCCAGCACTCTAGACACAGTTGCTCATTCGCATTTAAAGAAGATTAAAGAAAATAGTCCAATGTCGTGGTACAACAAGCACACTCGGGCCCTCAAGAGAGCAGCCAGAAAAATGGAGCGTAGCTGGAAGAAAACAAAACTAGAGATTTTTCGCTTTTCGTGAAAAAAAGATCACGATTATGTTCAGAAAGGCCTTAAAAACTGCTAGATCTGCTTATTTTTCGTCTCTCTTAGAAGAAAACAAACACAACCCTACAGATTTAATTTATACAGTGGCTAAATTAACAAGAAATAAAGCTTCAGCTTCTGAAGTTTGCAAACAGCATAGCAGTAGTGACTTTATGATAATATTGGGGAGAAAAATATAACTATGGAACCGTCTACTACAGTATGGCATCAGACAGTGCACTCTAGTGTCGCTGAAGAAAAAATACATTAATTCGTTGTTATAGAAGAGGAAGAATTGTCTGAACTCTTTAAATCATCTAAATCAACAATGTGTATGTTAGACCCTATACCGGCTAACCTACTCAAAGAGATGCTTCCAAAAGTCATAGATCCTCTACTTAAAATCATTAATTCATCTTTGTCTTTAGGATATGTACCAAAAACTTTTAAGTTGGCTATTATTAAACCTCTTATACCCAGGGGGCAAAACACCTGTTTTTTAGGAAATCAGACATGGGCTTCTGTAAAAGGTTGTGTAGGGAATCTCGGGATTAGCTCTATTACAGGGAATATAGTTTTAATAACTATGAAACATGATCGGGAATCACCTACAAATTATAAAATTACCCGTAAAGGGAAAAGTTACCAACGGCCTGTTTGGACAGCCGAACACAACAAATTATGAACAGTTCTCCACCCAGGTCGGCGAAAATAGATCAATTGTACTATCAATAATCAATCATAAGAATTATAATTAAATATTAATATATCTATTATGTCTTTCATAGATTGATTTCAGGATAATCTTTAAGGGGATTAATTTATGATCAAATCATCAGCAATCATCTCCATCAAACCTCACAAAATTATCCTACTTTATAGACTTTCAAGAGAAGCTATTCCTCTGGCCACGAGGATTAACTTTCCTGTTCTATAACAATACCTTTTTAAGTATCAATAAATTTGTAAAGCACATAGCTTTGGATCGTACATTAAAGGGACTTGTATATGAGCAAGAGACAGTCAGTCAAACGAATATAATGTATTTTAATAAATGGAAACTACGTAACAGTTACTAACGTTACAGGAATAAAATGTGTATACAACAGACTAAAATGACAAAACAAGGCACTGGAAGTGAAAGAAACAGGGAGAGAGTGGGAGAGAGAGAGAGGGAGATCCGTAAGGATCACAGAATGGCAAAATTCACCTGGACATTTAACCTTTGGGAGACAACACGGAAAAACACAATCTCAATGCTCTGTAAGCACGATAAACGAATACTTGCAGATGGTTCTCTTATGTTGCTGAACAAGGCTGCGCGTGTGGGGTGTCGTCCCGTTGGAGCGTCACGTGGTCTGCGGATGTGTCCGGAGCGCACACTTCAAAGGTTTACAAGGTCCTTGGCGTAAAGTTACCAAAGAAATAATTCAGACTAAGTTCATTTCACTTTGTGGAAATTAATATGCTATTATACTCCATATAACTCCATGTAAAAGCCAGAAACGAAGCTTTTTTTTTTTGCACAGGCCTATCTAAAGGGTTAATGGTGCCACCTGGTTATCAACAGTAAAAATTACAAATTTGACCTCTTCCCAAAAGGGAAAACCACCAACAATCAAAAATGTATGATTATATGATGTCATGGCTTTGCAATAAAAAAATTTGGTTATAATGGAAGTCAATGGGGCAAAAACAGCCACGAACAGTAAATGAGTGAGAAAAAGTTCAAATCTGATGCTGCACAAAAACAATGCATCAAAACCAATGTTGTTTCTAATCTTGTGTCAATGTCCAAGACTGTGATAAAAGGTTAAAAAAAAAATCCAGTCCACAATCACATTTTATATTGAAAATAAGTCATTTTGTGTGTTTCTCCCCCCCAAATCAGTGACATAATTTATGAACTTGGCAATTAAAGAGTTAAAATCCTGATTTTTTTAAAACATTTAGTAGTTTTAATCAGGACTGAGGTTGATTAATAGATTTATGCACAAAAAAAAAATATCTGATACATTTTTACAGCAGTTTGAAGTAGTGGCTGTTTTCAGCCACGAACATAACAAAAGGGCAGTGAATTTGAACAATCCACAAGGGTAACTCCCTGGAATCACCCAATGAATTAAGAGGCATTGTTAACTTGTACTTTCTAATTACATGTGGAATCAAGGCAACAGATGAAATCTTATCTTCCACTTTTTGAAAGGTGTGCTCAGTTTGTTTCTAGCATAAAGTATCAGGGAGATATGTCTCAGGATTCATGAATATAATTAAACCTTTTTAGCATGTTTGGGTGATTCCGGGGAGTTAAAGCAAAATTTGAGGTAGCATTGTTTTGACCCTAATTACAAGTTTCCAGCAGCTTGTTGACCGGGTTGTCCACCCAGGTTGAGATCCTCAGACATCATAGATTTAATTTTTATATGACAACCTTTTACAGCAGCCCATGTCTGCTAAACCCCCTTTGCCCCCTGGGTATTATTTAAAAAAACGCAACTTGATCCTAGATAATTATTCAATTACAGGCCGATCTCAAATCTACCCTTTCTGTCAAAAATACTAGAAAAGGCAGTATCCTCACAACAACGTTCCTTTTTAGAAAGAAATGGAATATGCGAGGATTTCCAGTCAGGATTTAGAATGGAACATAGTACTGAGACTGCTCTTATTAGAGTTACAAATTATTTGCTCTTATCATCCGATAGTGGTTATGTTACTCGATCTTAGTGCTGCATTTGATACCATCAACCACAACATTCTTTTGAATAAACTCGAAAATTATGTTGGCATTAGTGGAATTGCATTAGCATGGTTTAAATTATAATTATCTGACCATTATCAGTAAATGAAGAGATGTCTTATCGATCACAAGTTCAGTATGGTGTACCACAAGGCTCAGTACTAGGACCGTTGCTGTTCACTCTGTACATGCTACCCTTGGGAGATATCATTAGGAAGCATGGGATTAGTTTTCACTGTAATGCCGATGATACTCAGCTCTATATCTCTTCGCGCCCTGACAAAACTTTCCAATTCAAGAAATTAACGGAATGCATAGCTGATATAAAAATGTTGATAACTAGTAATTTCCTATTACTTAATTATGAAAAAACAGAGTTTCTAATTATTGGACCAAAAACCTCCACACGTACTAACCTAGAATACTGTCTAACCATTGATGGCTGCTCTGTCAGGTCTTCGTCGTCGGTTAGGAACCTGGGTGTGCTCTTCAATACCAATCTTTCATTTGAAAGCCACGTTTCTAGCATCTGTAAAACCGCATTCTTCCATCTTAAAAATATATCTAAATTACGACATATGTTTTCAATGAAAAATGGGGAACAGTTAGTTAATGCGTTCATGAAGGCTAGATTATAGTAATGCTCTTATGGGTGATTGCCCTGAACGCTGAATAAACAAACTACAGCTGGTCCAAAACACAGCAGCTAGAGGTCTTACTAGAACCAGGAAGTATGAAGTATGACAGTATGACCATATGCCCGGTTCTGTCAACACTGCATTGGCTCCCTATTAAACATTGTATACATTTTTAAATATTGCTGATTACTTACAAAGCACTAAATGGTTTATCTCCCCAGTACTAGAGCGAGCTCTTAACGCATTATAGTCCTTCACGTCTATTGCGATCTTAAAATTCTGACCAGTTGATAATAACTAGAATATCAACATCGACTGCTGGCGGTAGATCCTTTTCCTATTTAGCACCTAAATTTTGGAACAGTCTCCCTAACATTGTCCGGGAAGCAGACACACTCTGTCCGTTTAAATCTAGACTAAAAACACATCTCTTTAACCTGGCATACACATAGAAAAGAATACATTCCTATTATTCAAATCAGTTAAATGATTATTAGGCTGCATAAATTAGGTCAGCTGGAACCAGGCACACTACCTATAACACCGATGTACTCGTTACATCATAAGAAGAATGGCATCTATGCTAATGTTAGTCTTTTTACTTATTCTGAGGTTTACTGCAATCAGCCGTATCCGGGCCGTATCCAGATCAGATGGTGGACCTGCGCCTAGACATGACCACAACGCATGATGTAGTCAGCTGGATCCGGGCTGTATCCAGATCAGATGGTCTCATAATCATACACTGTTTGTTCGTTGGCAAGAGGAGAACCCCCCTTGAACGAATAAAATGAACGAATCTTTTTTCGAGTCATTTCGTTCATTTCGTTCGTTGAATGAACGAAATGACTCGAAAAAAGATTCGTTCATTTTGATGAACGAGTTCGAACAAGAGAGTCACGAACGCGCATCACAGAACAGAGCAAGGCGAGCATTTTTGCCTAAAAAATTAACTTTTTTATTTATTTTTGAAATGACAGATCGTTTCGCTAGATAAGACCCTTATTCATCGTCTGGTATCGTTTAAAGCCCTTTGAAGCTGCACTGAAACGGTAATTTGGACCTTGAACCGTTTGGGGTCAATTGAAGTCCATTATATGGAAAAAAATCCTGGAATGTTTTCATCAAAAACCTTTTTTTTTTTTTGACCGAAGAAAGAAAGACATGGACATCTTGGATGACATGGGGGTGAGTAAATTATCAGCAAAAGTTTTTTTTTAAAAGTGAACTAATCCTTTAAGCTGGACTGTGATGCTATTTTCTTCTGTAAACAAACTTTGTTGCATTATTTTCCTGTTATCTCTGTAAAGCTACTTTTGTATTGTAAAAAGCGCTATATAAATAAATGTTATTTGACTTGACTTGACTTCAACCAGATGGAACTGGATAAATATTCTGAATGTTCCAATCCAATCTGACTTTTGACCTGTAATGCTGCCTGAATCATAATCATACACTGTTCGTCTGTTGGCCAGGGGAGATCTGGCACCCCCGACTGAGCCTGGTTTCTCCCAAGGTTTATTTTCTCCATTCAGTCACCTGATGGAGTTTTGGTTCCTTGCCACCATCGCCTTTGCTGCCTTTGGCTTTTGGTTTGCTTAGTTGGGGACACTTAATATTCAACAATATTATTGATCTGCCTGCATTGATACCATTATATGAGAACTGAACTGAGCTGGACGATGACATCACTGTTTCTCCAGAGCGGCAATATATATAAATGAACAAAATAACCTTTTTACAACAAAAATGAACCATCACTTAACTTACTTAAGCTGGACTATGACACTATTTTCTTCTAGATCTGCTGTACAGCAGAAACAAACGTTGTTGCATTATTTTCCTTTTGTCACTGTAAAGCTGCTTTGAAACAATCTGTATTGTAAAAAGTGCTATATAAATAAAGGTGACTTGACTTTACCCATGGAGGTCATTATTGCACAGAGTCCGTTATTGCATTAGGCCCGGAGGGTTACGACTTTATCTGCGTATGTGTGTGTTTGGTGCGTGTCTGCATGTGTGTCTGTGTACATGTGTATGGGGAGGTCTGGGTAGTGTTTATGGGGGTTGCTATGACTTTTGCAGCCTGTCCACAGCTCTGGGGGAAAAAGCTGTTCCGTAGCCTGTTAGAAGAGCTGCATGTTCCTGGGTTTCTCGATCTGCCTGAGGGGAGAATGGTGAAAAGGGGTTTATAATAAGTGCGCACCGTAAGGATGCTCTTGACCGTGCGTACGCACTCTTTTAGAACAGTATGTGTTTTGGCGACACCAACTGGCCCAAATAGCAATAACTATTTAAAATGAAAAACTTCTAAATGATCCTATTACATCACCCAATAAATTAAATTGCATCAACCTGAATTATCATTATCAGCATTCTTAACCAGGTGCAAATACAATTTTTTTGTAATGAATGGAATAGCTAACCTGCACCCAAACTCTGACCCATGCGTACGAACGTTTTGGAGATGGAGAAGTTTGGTGACACCGATGGTGAGCTCGAGTTAAATGTCTTTTTGGTCACTTTTAGACAGAAAATCTAAATAAAATTATACATATACAGAAAGATAATACAAATATAATTTCACTCACCAAACCTATCACTTGAAGAAAATATCCATCCCTTCTTAAATATCCGCGCCAGCGAGTGCGTTGTGCCGTTTAGTGAAACTGACGCAGATTAAGTAAAACTTCATTATGAGTCCATCATAAATACAGTGCATGTTCACAATAACAGTTTAAATAAATAAATGAATTATTTAAACTATGTTTTACTTCTGATATAAACATTTAGATTAAATATGCCATTCTCATTAATGGTGTTAAACACTTAAACTACATGAAATCATTACTGAGAAGTTACAACATTTTTATATTCAATAAATATAAATATTTGTTGTGGATGTGATGCTTTTGAACACTTTTCCGCTGGCATGCTGTCTGTGTTTTAATGTGTTAAGTACATAGATAATTGCTTATCATGATAGCAGATTGTCTGAGAAAATAGTTTCGTGCAAATAATGCACAACAAGGTCTATCTGTTTCCATAAAAAATATAAATCAATTACAATTCTATTTGGCCAGTGGAAAAGGTTGAGAAAAACTTTCTCTGAAATGCATTTTGCACTATTTGATTTTATTTATTTAAAAAACAAGGGAAGGATGGGCTACTAAATGATTTTTATTAATGTAATGTAACGGCACATCCGTATTTCATATTTTCCTAATGTCTTGTACCGTTAAACATGTTATCATGTGGATGAATAATCATATGCAAATGATATGCAGATGAGGATATACATAGTAAAACTAGGCGTTATAATCTCCATATATGGTTATTTCGGGGTGGAGGCGCATGTGCGCACAATCTTCCGCTGACTGGGATTTATAAAGTGAATTCTGCGCAGGTTCTGGCGTACGAACGGTTTTATAAGTCTGACTATTTGTTTGCATACAACATTTTTGGCTTTCGGCGCACATACGCTTTTAGTAAGGATTCTACGCACAGTTTTATAAATGAGGCCCCAGGTCAGGTCCTCAGTAATGTACACTCCCAGAAACTAATGTCTAATGCAGGTCATCTTATCTTAAAATGCAGGAAAGAAGAACCTGTTGTTTGTGCATGTGGAGTCCACTTGTGAAGCATTTGATTGTACTGCTTGCTGCTGAATCTTTAATTCTCCGGCCTTGTTTCCACCTAGTATTAAGATGTGTTTTAGTTGATCTGATCACAAGAAGATGAAGGGGACGCATTCCCGTTTAAACCTGGTCTCTTTTGTTAACTTTCAACCACTTCTGTCCTGATTTCTTTGAGTGGAGGAATTTTCAGCAATGAAAACCTCAAGAAGCTTTATGACAGTATATTAAGATATCAAATGCTCATTGATGCTGTGTTTTAGGTAAGGTGCGTTTGAATGAGAAATGTGTGCCTTCAAATAATGGATCTCACTCACAAAGCTACTGTATATCACCAGAGAGGAAATCAGATTCTACACATCATCATTTGGACTACTTTGCTAGTGCTTTTTGACATTTCTGCAATAAAAAAATAATATATATATATATATATATATATATATATATATATATATATATATATATATATATATATATATATTTATTTATATATATATATATATATATATATATATATATATATATATATATATATATATATATATATATATATATATATATATTGTGATTACACTGTCTGTCTGGTACATTTCACTATGAAGGTATTTTTGTTGCAAAACAACTGAACGCCTGTGACAGTGAAATTTGTAGTTGTAGAGAATAGCCACACATGTGTATCAGTAAATTTGAAGTCACAGAGAGAAATGTTTTAAGAGTTGCTAACTTGTAGAATTTTTTTCTCTTCCACAAACACAACACAACAGTTACACCTTCTCAAATTCTTCCTTTCAGGTCGACAAATCCTATTCTACAAATCACAAATTAAGAAACTCATATGCTTACATTTTTGCTACAGTTGCTGCAGTGAATATGGTGCAAAACGCATTTACACACCCGCATCAAAAAAAGAGAAGTCACAGAGAAATTTTGCTCATCGGAAAATCAGTATGTGAATTCATCCAATGAGAGTTGCACACTTGTAGAATATTTTCTCACAAATGTCTTTTTCTAGCACAAACACATGTACATAACTACAACTGCTTGAATTTGCTGCGACGAATCTCAAACACTCTTTTTCGCTTTCGGCTGACAAGTTTGGCTCGCTCTCCCTTTTGCACCTTTGATCTATGTGAAATGTGGAGCAAAAGTGAGTTGCGCATCTGTAGAGGCAGTGGGCGGAGCTTACATGCATATTCATGAGATTCCCTGGCATGTGTGTGGAATTGCTCATTTGAGTTCACGCTCTTCATTTCTCAGCAGGTTTAATGGATTTTTCAAAAAAAGGTAAATATAGTTTCAGCGCGAACTTAAACTAAAATTGTGTATCTTTTCGTAAAGTTCATAATTTTTTTATTAATTTGCACGTTTTGTGCATTCGTTAATGACTAAATGATTGCTTTCACTTTGTGTAGGTGTCACGAGGTGACGAAGGCCCTGTCCCAAATGGCACACTCCGGACCTGTGGACTTCCTCAGAGTCCACACTTCGGTGACATCATGTAGTGCAGACCTATAGGCCCCTTAGCGCGAGTCCGCGAGGGCGCATTCACCGCATTGGGAGGTATTTTTGGGACACACTCGATCGTCACGCCGGAAACAGAAAGACGGTCTCATTGTTGTTATGGACAGGAGCTACAGGTTTGGGGAAATATGCTGCCTATTGTTGTTGTGTTTACATATGACTCAGTAAAGCCCTGACATTCTGTTCTATTTATTTAATGAATCATAATGCGATCGTATTATTCAGCTCGCTATTATTAGCCTATGTTTGAGACATCAACCACTGGTCGATGATCATAATGTTTGTATAAACTTGTCATAAAAACCGTAATGATAATTACACTTAAATATTTTCTTCTCAGCCATGTTAACAATTGTTCGTGAGCGAAATCTCCTCCCATCCGTTGTCTGATTGGCCTTTTGCAAGGATTCCTGGGTAGATAAAGTGCGTGGAGCCTGCATCTATGCGGGCTTCGCGGAAGACCGCTTCAAGGGTACAAAGGGGGCGCTGCTGAGCACACTTCAGAGCGTTAAAATGCTAAATGGGACGGCCTACGGACTCGTAGACTCGGCGAGCACGTGCAATTTAAGTCCACGAGACCAAAAGTCCGCATCGAGTGCGCCATTTGGGACAGGGCCATAATTCCACCTTTCTCCCCTTGTAAGGCGGAACGAATGTTCGCCGAATTGCCTCCCGCCAGACTCATAACAATGGAACACTGGGCTAGTTCCGGGCTAGCGCAAAAATCCTCGCGAATGGGGTGATTAATCAAAATCGCCGGCAGCTGCGCCTAAGGGGATTGAAGCCCCGCGATTGGGACACGTTGCCATTAGGGGAGGATAAAAAAAGAGAGTACAGACCAGAGAGCATAGACATATACACTAAACGTCACCTTGGGGTTCTAAGCATGCGTCAAAACCGCGGCCATCTTGGAACAGGGGTCTTGTCATAGGAAGTAGCTAGGTAACGCTGCTATCTCCTCCTGTACTTCTAATTAATTGATGGTGGCTGACTTTTGTGCTGTGTATGATGTTCACACGAATGAAATCTGAACTAGGAAGAATGTTTTTTTTAAAAAAAAAAACTTCTGGAATCAATGATAAATACACGTCTGACTGTGGGAACGAACCAAAAAAACGAGAAAATCGCATTCATGATGATTTATGGTGATTTTATTTCCGTTAGACCTTTGTCTACATTGACGCCGATGCATTAAAGTGGAGGGGCTCCCCTGTTCCAAGATGGCGGCTCTATTGACGCATTTGTTCTAATGAACTGCCGTAGCCAAGGCGACATCTAGTGTATATATCTATGACCAGAGAGAAGGTGGTTTTGGGGGACTGTGATCTCGGAGGAAGCATGAGCGTTGGAGAAGAGGAAGTGGGGCCGGCAAACGGGCGCGGCACTGTGCATTTGGGAGAAAGAGCACGCCGACTCAACCGGAAGGCAGGAATCGCTGGACAGTGAGATCGTTTGTGAGAGACTGTGAGTAGTCCAATCAATCTCCATCCTCCTCTCTCGTGTCTACGGGACTCCTTGATGTGAATGCCAGGTCAGAAAATGGGCGACGGCCCTCTATATGTGTATTTCCCACTGAGTGCTGAGATGAAGTGATGTGATGCTCTGTTTTGATGAGTGAAGTGTGAACTTAAACCCGCTGGATGTCCATTACTTACCTGAGTTTTCTATCACGTTCTAAAGACATAAGAAGAGGCTAACACTGTTGTACTCCACAGACATTTGAGTGTATTATCTGACAGCCCATTGTTAAGAGGGACACGTAGGTGAATGCTTAATTGACTGCTTTGCAGTGAAATTCCTCCAGCCGTAAGTTCTCTGTCTGTCATCTATAGAAGGAAGAGGATTACGTGTCTGTATATTCACCTGTCTGTTCACAGCGAAACTCCCCCGCCGCAAGCTCTGTGTCTGCCGGCCCTTCGAGAGGATTATGTGCCTGCATACCCACCTGACTGCTTTGCAGTGAAGCCTCTCCAGCCGAAAGTTCTCTGTCTGTCACCTGTGAAGAAGAGGATTACGTGCTTGAATACTCGCCTGTCTGCTTTGCAGTGAAGCTCTCCAGCCGTTAGTTCTCTGTCTGTTACCTGTGAAGAAGAGGATTACGTGCCCGTATATTCACCTGTCTGCTTTGCAGTGAAGCTCTCCAGCTGTAAGTTCTCTGTCTGTCACCTGTGAAGAAGATGATTATGTGCCCGTATATTCACCTGTCTGCTTTGCAGTGAAGCTCTCCAGCCGTAAGTTCTCTGTCTGCCGCCTGTAAAGAAGAGGATTACGTGCCTGTACATTCACCTGTCTGCTTGGCAGCAAAGCCCTCCAGCCGTAAGTTCTCTGTCTGTCACTTGTAAAGAAGAGGACTACGTGCCTGTATATTCACCTGTCTGCCACTTGTGGAAGGAGAGGACTACGTGCCTGTACACTTACCTGACTGCGCTGCAGCGAAATTCCCCAGCCGTATGTCCTCTGTCTGCTTCTCACCGTGAAGAAGAAGAGGAGTACATACCTGAAACACGCACCTGGATTGTCCTGTAGCAGCCCCCCCTCCCCCCCTCCCTCCCTCCCTCCCTCCCTCCCCCCCTTTTACATTGTGCCCTGTGGGCCTTCGGCGGGTCCGCTGAACGGAACGACCCTGCACAGAAGACTTACCATTTTAATTTCTTTATCCAATTTTATATTCAATAAAATACCGTTTTACTTGAAGTCTCGTTGTCTGTCCTCCTTGCCTGGCCTCTGTCCGACTCCCCAAGGCTGGTACGGGTCCCAGGGGTGGGTGCAGTCTGATTCGGCCTGCCCCGACCTGTGACAGGCCTATATGAAGCACAGCAAACTTCAACTCGTTCATTTAGTTGTGCTTTTCCTTTGTACATTGCACTTTTTTTAAATAAACAAAATATACATTTACAAAGAAATATCACAAGGTTTAAGGTTCCACTTTTACAGTGAAACCAAAAATTCCAGAACACCTGAATGATTACAGCAACACTTATTTCCAACAGAAGAGCAGATATAGAATATTCCTAAATACATTAACCATTACCATTTAATTTATTGCTAAGCTCTTCTGATAACTTATGAAGCTTTAAAACTGTCATCTCTGGCAATAATCTCTGGGAAATAACTCCACAACCATATCAGTATCCAAATAAACATCTTGCACCCTACACTGATGTTTCTCTTTGGCATGTTCTTTCTTTGACCTCATGTGTTGCACTGTGTGCCTGGATGAGACACAATGATCATTTATACAAATGCATGATCTATTTTGTCATAAGTCATAAAGTTCCATAAACAATGTTCTTAATTGGGCTTCAATTAAAGGTACTTCCGACTTGAACTCTTGAAAAATGAAACCTTTAAACTTTGTTGGATCTATGTTAAAACATGACATTCTGGCATTTTCATGCCTTAAGATTTGCATGACAAAACTTTAGAATCACTATGATTTAAGAAATGTTATACCATAGCAGACAAGGTCAAGGATGCCTTAAATTGATCACAAAACACATTTATAATGTTACAAAAAAATTATAATTTTAAATAAATGTTGTTCTTTTGTACTTGCTATTCATAAACAAAACATATGCTCCATAATGATTTCCACACTTCATTAAGCAGCACAACCATTTTCAACTGGGATCATAACATCATAAGAAATGTTTCTTGAGCAGCAAATCAATATTAGAATGTTTTCTGAAGGGTTGTGACACACTGAAATCTAGAGTAATGAGCTCTGCCATCACAATAATTTTTTTAAAACATTAAAATAGAAAACAGTTGATAAAAATATTTCACAACATTACTGTTTTTCAGATAAATGTAGTCTTGGTACCTTACTTATAGAGGTCTACCTTACCTTATAACCTTACTATGGCCAAACTTTTGAACAGTACTGCACCTATATATCAAAACCAGCACAAGCACACCTTGCAATCAAAACATTAAACACAATATTGTCACATTATTTTGCCAGTATGTATATTTGCAAATACAGTATATATATATTTTAGAATATCAAATTGGTTGCTTATTATATTCCGTAAAAGGATGTAAAGTTTTTTCTTTCTCATCATTTACAGTAACCTAGTTGTACCAAATGTAATTTATCCACTTTTGTCCATATAATTTCGGGTACACACTTTACTTGAAGGGGTGTGCATAAGACTGACATGACACCTTCATAATCATGACATGACACATGTCATGAATATGAAGGAGGTTTTATGCATGTTTATGACAACTGTCATTAAGTGTCATTCGCTCAATTATGACATTTTTGATGCAAATATGACATTGTTTGAGATGTCTTTGTTATAACACCTTGACATAAACCAATACATCATAACCTGTCAGTGTCTTTGTCATGACAACTTGACAAACCAATACATCATAACCTATCAAGTGTCTTTGTCATGAAAACTTGACATAAACCAATACATCATAACCTGTCAGTGTCTTTGTCATGACAACTTGACATTACTAAGACAACACAACCTGTCATAAATATGTCATAAACATGACATAGCAGATTAATGATCAAACTTAAGAAACCACTTAGCTTTATGGGTTAACATTACATTAAACTGTCAGGTGGTTGGTTTTGACATTGGCTGTCATGAGGCCATTATAACATTTTAATGACAAATTCAATTTGCACCACTGTAGTTGAGGTCAAGAAAAATATTCATGACAGTTATAATGGCCTCATGACAGTCAATGTCAAAACCAACCACATTAACTAATGCACAAAAAGCTCGTTTTGAGGAGAATTGGGTTGTAGCTCGTTGTCTAGGTTACTGTGATTGTAAATAGGTGTCGTTTGTGTTTAGCTCAAGAATATTGATCTGGGAAGTTTGAATAGCCTATGTGAATATATTGCCAACTTCACTGAACTCCTTGAGTCAAGCACTGACCGCATTTCTTTATATTTGAGTCCAAGTTAAAACACTATAAAAAGCTCCATTAACGTACGGAGCTCTGAAGCACTGCCAGCGGGACATTAAACAGGAAGTGTCTGTCTGAAATCCCAACAAGTTTTGCGTGGGAACGCAAATATCTTTACAAGGGAACGCAAAAGTTTTGCGTGGAAACGCAAATAACTTTGCGAGGGAACGCAAAGTTTCTCGGGGGAACGCAAAAGTTTGGAAAAAAAAATATCTACCATCCTAAAAAAATTTCCACCACCACGTCCCTTTTTAGGGGCTCCGTATAAAACATTTATCTCTGTGACTTCAAATTTACTGATACACATGTGTGGCTATTCTCTACAACTACAAATTTCACTGTCACAGGCTGTAACAGTGGCGGGCCCCAAACGAAATGAAAATCATCAAGTGAAAGATGTATGTATAAAAAAAACAATTAGTTCGGGCGCCAGACAAACTTAATCTTGTCAAATGTTTTTCCTCGGAATAGCTCTTTAAGCCACCGGTTATGAATAAACTTGAATCAGAATCACACAAATGAAGTTCAGTTTAAGTTATATTTTCATAATTTTCAAAGAAATCAGACCAAAATCTCAGTTTTACCATAAGCAAAGAATCAAAACAAATTCAAACACACACCAAATAACTTTGGTTCAAGTTCAAAATCCTTCAGTCTTTACACCACTGTTTTTGAATTGGTAAAATAAGTTTAAACAAAAAATAAAAATAAAAACATTAAATCAAACTAACCATGAAACAAACCGTTTAAACGAAACACTTCACTGTATTATACAGATTCGAAATACGTGGTGAAAGTGGTTGCGTGAATGTTTGGTTGGCTTGAAGACGGTGCATGCGTGTGCGTGCGGGCGTGTGTGTGTGAAAGAGCGTTTGGCCGATAATGGCAGGAAGGAAAGTTTCCGAAGTGAGGGTAAAAACAGGGAATAACCTGGAGAACTTGCTCACTCGTCAGCCTCAAAGTCGACAAGCTTCGCAGTGCAGCCGGTGTCCAGAGGTGCAGCGCACCCTCAGTGCCAATCGCTAGGCAACTCACGCTCACTCTAGATCCACGCACAGCCCAAACACAGCGTCTCGCGTCTCACTGACTGTGGATTCGTCTCAGGTAACCCGTTCCTTTTTTTTCCTTCCCCTTCCTCTCTTACAACTCCACCTTATATACTCGTTTCCTCACTTCCGGATAATTGATTTCCCTCCTCCCTCCAGTCACGCAACTTATGTTTTTTTCCGCACCGCCACACTCTCCCCCCCTGGAAAAAGCAACCCAAGGTTGTAGGACAGAAAGTGTGACTTAAAATGCCAGGAACTCTTCATCTTCTTCTGACGATTCTTGGAATATTTCAGAGAGTCTTTTCCTCTCCTGAGTTTCCAGCTCCTCGGCTGTGGGAAAACATGCTTTTAAATTACTCACATGCACATTACGCACATCTTCCCCCGAGGTCTCCAATGCCACTTGATAATATATTGGTCCCTGTTGCTTGATTATCCGATAAGGACCCTTCCATCGTTGTGCAAGTTTTGCACTGAAATGGTGTTGGGCACTAGATTGGGGGAAATTCCTTAGCCACACACGGTCCTTTTCTTTAAAGGAGGCATCACGTCGGTTCTTATTGTAGCTCCGTAGTTGTCTTTTCTGTGCCTTTTGGCAGCACTCTTTCGCTTTAGCTTGAAGTTGAACTAGATGACTGACCACATCATAGGAAGGTAAATTGGGAGAGATGTTTGTCCATGGGACCTTGCAATTTCCTCCCCAGGTGAAGCTCTGCTGGGGTCATGCCGATGGACTCCTGAACAGCTGAATTGACTGCAAATCGTAGTTCAGGCAAGTACTGATCCCATTTCCTGTGGTTATCTTCTACATAAGCCGCCATCATGCACCTTATGCCAGCAGCCATATCACCCTGTAGCCCAAGACTGGTTGCCCACTGAAGCTAAGCAGGGTTGAGCCTGGTTAGTACCTGGATGGGAGACCTTCTGGGAAAACCAGGTTGCTGCTGGAAGAGGTGTTAGTGAGGCCAGCAGGGGGTGCTCACCCTGTGGTCTGTGTGGGTCCTAACGCCCCAGTGTAGTAATGGGGACACTATACTGTCAAAGAGCACCGTCCTTCGGATGAGACGTTAAACCGAGGCCCTGACTCTCTGTGGTCACAAAAAATCCTAGGATGTCTTTCGAAAGAGTAGGGGTGTAACCCCGGCATCCTGGCCAAATTTGCCCAGTGGCCTCTGTCCATCATGGCCTCCTAATCATCCCCATATATACCAATTGGCTTCATCACTATGTCTCCTCTCCACCAGTAAGCTGGTGTGCAGTGGGCGTTCTGGCGCAATATGGCTGCCGTCGCATCATCCAGGTGGATGCTGCACATTGGTGGTGGTTGAGGAGATTCCCCCCTCTATGTGAAGCGCTTTGAGTGTCCAGAAAGGCGCTATATAAATGTAATGAATTATTATTATTATTATTATTATTATTATTATTATTACTTTAGGTTACGATTTATTCTCTCGGTCATATTCGTTTGTGGGTGGTAAGCAGTAGTGAGTTTTTGTGTGACACCCCATTTACCACATATCTCCTTGAATACAGCCGAAAGGAACTGAGAACCTCTATCAGACAGGATAAAGTCAGGAACCCCCCATCGAGTCAGAATCTCTCTCCTGAAAAGTGCTGCAACAGTCTCTGCACGGGCATTCCGCATAGGAAATAGCTCCACTCAGCGGGTAAAATAGTCCACAAAGACAAGAAGGTACTCATTCTGATGGGTACTGCGGGGCATTGGTCCCATGATGTCTACCCCTAGCATTTCGTTGGGACGTGATGTACTGACTTGTTGTATTTTTCCCGCAGGTTTACGGTTTTCGCCTTTGAGTGTTTGGCATTTAACACATCTTT
This sequence comes from Tiaroga cobitis, assembly GCA_030578255.1. Lineage (NCBI taxonomy): Eukaryota > Metazoa > Chordata > Actinopteri > Cypriniformes > Leuciscidae > Tiaroga > Tiaroga cobitis. The sequence continues at coordinate 49,164,478 of CM060597.1, forward strand.
TGACATGATTCTTCACATCCGTCCACATCCCAGGCCAAAATGCAATATCATGCAGCCTCTGGTAAGTCTTGTAAATACCCATGTGCCCACTTAAAGGATTTGAATGGTAGTGGTGGAGAACGGCTGAAATTAGACTGTTGGGAAGGTACACTCGGTAATGGCGTTGGCCACTCTTCAGCTGAGTTGTGTGGTATAATTTATCCTCTTCTACCTCGTATTGATTTTTCAGCTGATCATCTCCTGCCAGTGCCTGGAATAGTTTTGTGATTACAGGGTCCTTGTGCTGCTCCTCCCAGATGGCAGCGGCAGTGATTGGAAGGTCTGACTCCTCCGTTTGCCTGACATATAAGCTACAACCAGGTTGGATGTGGATCCGAGAAAGAGCATCTGGTGCTACATTCAACCTTTCTTTTCGATACTCAATTACAAAATCAAACTTCTATAATCGGAGAACCCATGTAATGAGACGACTGGTGGTTTTTGTAGAGCTCATTACCCATTGCAGGGCGGAGTGATCAGTCACAACCGTGATTAGTTTAGGCTCTAGGTAATGTTGCCATCTTTCCAGAGCCCACATGACGGCAAGGCATTCTTTCTCTGTCGCAGAGTAGTTGGTTTCCGCTTTGCTCAGAGATCTACTGGCATACTCAATCACCCGCTCGGAGCCCTGGTCCTTCCGCTGCGTCAAAACCGCACATAGTCCGGTGTCACTGGCATCCGTGTATACAATAAATGGAAGTTCAAGGTTGGGATGACCAAGAATGGGAGGTGAGGTAAGGTAGGCTTTTAGCTGTTCAAAAGCTCGTTGACATTGGGATGACCAATGAAAAGCACGACCCTTTTTTTTCAAGGAATTGATGGGCTCAGCGATCCTCGAGAAATTTGGGACGAACCGGTGGTACCACCCGGCGAGTCCAAAAAAGCGCTGAACCTCTTTGATGTTACGAGGTACAGGGTATGCACGTATGGCTTTATCTTACTCAGATCTGTGGAAATACCTTGAATGTTCACCACATGTCCAAGGAATGTTAACTCCTGAAGACAAAACTTGCTCTTCTTTAGGTTGATAGTCAAACCCGCTGTCTGCAATCGATGGAGAACAGTTTGGAGATCGAGGAAATGCTGGTCCATGGATGGTGAGTACATTATAATATCATCAATGTAAACGAAGCATATGTTACCTCGTAACTCCCCCAAAACTGTCTCCATCAGTCTTTGAAATGTCACTGGGGCATTTTTTAACCCAAAAGAGATGACTGTAAACTGATACAACCCCGATGGAGTGATAAAGGCAGTCATGGGTTTGCTATCTGGATCCATTGTCACCTGCCAGTAGCCACTGTTAAGGTCGATTGTAGAAAAGATTGATGCACCAGAGGGATTCAAGAATCTTTGTAATGTTAGGGAGGGGGTATGCATCACTCTCGGTTATGGCGTTGACCTTCCGGTAATCCACACAAAATCTCATTTTACCATCTTTTTTTGGAAGTAGGACAACAGGGGATGCCCATGCCGAGTGAGATGGTTCCACGATACCTGCCTTTAACATTTCCTCCAGTTGCTCTCTCACAACAGCTTGTTTAGAAGGACTCATGCGATAGGGTCGCTGTTTGAGGGGCACTGGATGTGTGATATAGAGGTGGTGCTGGAGAACATCAGTTCGTCCAGATTGGAGGGTACACACCAGAGAGTTGGACTCCAAAATTTGCCGTAGTTGTTGTTTCCCGTCAGGGGGTAAGTGAGCACCATTTACAGCAAGGTTCATTAATGCTTGTTCATCCAGGCTATCAAGTGGTCGTGATAGCACTGGGTGTTGGAGTGGAGGAATGGAACTCAGTAGGGAGAGGCTTTGATTAACACTCTTCAGGGGTTGTCTCTTTTTTAGATGTGGTGGTTTCACCACAGGTACACTGGCCTGGCCTGGTTGGAAAAGATAGTGTTCATCAGGGGCAGACTTGAAAGAATAATTTCTGTCAGTCACATCAATCTGCAGTCCACTGACGAAGATGAAATCTAATCCCAGGATCACTGCATAAGCGAGGGCTGTGTAGGAGAGGACAGCAACCTGTACTGGGGAAGTCTTATTATGAAGCATAATCGGTAGGTTAATCCATCCTAATGGAACTTCTGCCTCACCATTAGCTAAATAAAGAGGACCAAGGGTCCAGGGATGAAGGTTGCCATGCGGGCAACTGGGTGTCACTGGGTGCACGTCCCAAACACCAGTCCCTTAGATGCAAGATTTCTGTCCGTGTCACAGTTAACGTTACTATTACTAACGCTACTAAAGCTGCTATAGAGAGAGCTCCGGGTCGTTGCGACTAACCGCGTTGCCATCTTAAAGGCAAGTGGGCTATGATATGTGTGCCTGCCTGGACATGCTTTTTTGAATGGCTTAATGCTAGTAGACTATGCTATGTGTGCTTGGGTTTGCTTTTTCAAATGGCTTAAAGTTAGTGGACTATGCTATGTGTACCTGAGCCAATATGGCTCAAACGTACCTAATTGGAACACACACTATGTGTTGCTTTAACAAATGATATCACATTGCAGGCTGATGGAGATGAGAAAAGAAACCCCCAGCAACCACCTAAGCAAATAGTATGATAATTTAGTGTCATTTGATAATTATCTTTGTCAAAACCCTCTATCCTCCTCTTTGTGCGTGGAAGTCGTTTGGCACAAAAGATGAATAACAGAGGTTGAGCAAAATACGGTGAGCCCCGGTTGAATGTGTATATATTCTGAATGAGCATGTGAACGCCGTCAGCGTTAATCACAGGTTCGCGTTTAAAGTCTGATCATTTCGACGGAGATGAATCAATAACTTTAGCTGGAAATAACATTATTCAAGAACCGCTATAAAGCCAAAACAATCTTTGTTACCTTAAATTATATGTTTATCTCTGTAAAGCTGCTTTGAAACAATCCATTGTTAAAAGCGCTATATAAATAAAGATGACTTGACTTGACTATATCTGCGCAAAGCCTATTTTAGTTAAACGTTTTCTCATGTCTGCGATGCTTAGTTGCTGTATTCTCACAGCAACTAAATAAATGGCTTGCTGCTGTTAAACATGCTGCTTGCATAAACATGATAACGTAATCGATGCTGCTTATATGCTTTGTAATTTAGTTCTGCATTTGTAGCAACTCATAATATAATAAAATGCTTATAATGTAAAAAAATTCTAAAAACGTACTAAAATCTTGAGATCATAATGTGATAATAAATTTTCAATGTTAGACAATTTTTTCACATAATGTAATAGGTTATTGTATGATAAATTTATTACATTATGAATGCACTGTGGCAACTTATAATGTAATTACAGTTCATAAGGTAATACCAGCACATCATGTAAAACAGTATGTTTACATGGACACCTTTTGGTTCAATCTGAATGAAATCAATCCGATTGATGAATCTGAACACAGTGTTTACATGAACGATAAATAAAGTAATCGGGTTGATGTGCGTGTTTATATGTCACAAGCTTCAAATCAGAATTCATTTTTCGACATGCGCGCACTGCACGAATATACTGCCGCTGTTTGCGAATAACTATTCTCCTCTATTGGTTCTTTATTTGTTTTAAACAGCATACTTAATATTTATCAGTCTCTGGTCATGATTTGGTGACAATAAGCATATGAACCATTTTGCCACTGCTTACATTTATCACACAGTAAAACCCTGCGCCCAAAATCAGTCGTCTGTGGAGTCTGAAACAAGGACTGGTGGGACGTTGTCCTGCTCCCCTTCACAGACACTGAGTGAAATGAGAATTTTCAGAATAACAGGACAGTCATTTAGATGACACTTTATTCAAAAGGAAGAACAGCTTGTTTCGTGCGCCATACGTCATTATTCAACGTCATTGCATATGCGCAGTCCTTTCAGTTTTGGTTTGCAATCCGATCAAGTGTTTACATGTTCTCTTGATCGGATTACAAAAGGAATAAACCATCCCTTTCAATCCGATCGAAATTCCAATCGGATGGAGCTCAATGAGATCGATTAAGGTGTTTACATGAAGGTTTTTTCGTCCGATTGAGCTATCAATCCGATTATAAGGGTCCATGTAAACGCAGCTACTGTTTACAATATAAAAATTATCTTTCAATATAATACATTTGAGCACAAAACATAATAGTTTATGTAAAATAAGAAGTTTAGCCTATGTAAAATAAGATATTACATTAAAGGAAAATTAGGCTTATTAGGCTACATTGTGAACTTTTATTTTTGTAAAAATCATACTAATTTTGTAATTATGACATGCTCCATCATTTTGAGTTGCTTTGACCCAGAAACACATTTTAAGTTTTATGCATAAAAAAAAGTTAAAGTCTCTAATTATGAACTTTTTTAAAATATTTTTTTAGATATAGTCATTTAAATGGTTGTTATAAAAACTTGTTTAACACTTCAAAGACCATTGTTCAATGTACTGTTTCTCATTGTATCAGCACTTGGTGTAGAAGCGACTGCTTTATTATCCACATCTGGTCACTCAAGTGAAGGTCTACCATTGCTAATTCTTGGCCACATTGCGGAAGGTCATGGGGACAACTATGTTAGTCTTCATGGGCCAGTATCTCCATTTATTCAATCTATTAAGGAGGCAGAGTTGCAACTTAGGTTTGTCTTTGGCTCTGACATTAGCCCCCATTCTGTGCATGATATCGCCCTCTTCTGACTCACACACTGGCCCTGGCTTTAGTCTGGACCCACAGACTAGCCCTGGCCCTCATCCTGACCCTTGTCTTGTCTCCAACACTGACAGTGGCCCAATTCCTGACTCAAACATGGACTCTGGTCCTCAACCTGATCCTGACCCTCTCTCAAACACTGATCCTGAGAATTTTCCTAATTCAGACACAGACACTCATGCTCACACTGGCCCTAGTCTTGTCTCAAACACTGACTGTGGCCCTATTCCTGACTCAAACATGGACCATGGCTTTCATCCTGGCCGCATTCCTGATTCAGATATGGTCTCCGGTTGTAATTTTAGCAATGACACTAACAGTTATCCTTGTCTCAATGCTAATCTTAGTCTTGACTCTATTAGCCCATATTTGCCTCTGAACATATTTTCATTGATTATTAAGATTTGTCTGTCCATGGATATTTGCTTCACAATTTTAACAGTCTCTGCTATTTTCAGAGAGCTTACCCAGACATTTTTTGCCAAGAATATATATAAGAGAAACTGTGGTAGATATTTTGCAACTGGAGATGGACGAGAACTGTTGCATTAGCATGATAAAGTTGTACAAAGGAGCTGAATGAGCAAGTGTCCTTGCTCAAAAACTGAAGAAGCTGTTTGGTCAGCATATTCGCTGGATGTGAGCATGGATTGTAATGAGACATGTGTTCTTTGGATGGTTTACAATAAAGGACATCTACTGGAAGAAATAAACATCACACTATTCAATGTTACATTTCAACATATAACATTCTTTTACTTTGAATATAAGGTTGGACTGTTATAGTGTTTGTCTGAAGATGTAGTTCTGAAAATATTTTCCTGCTTTTCTTCAGGACTCCCAGAAATGTTTGTAGCCTATGCTCTTAAACCATAGATGTGGCTGCTTTGACTGCAGTGTTATGTATTTAGTTATTTTATAAGCATTCTTTTTTAAAGTTTTTAACCGTTTTTTTTTTAAAGATTTTTTTCTGTTCTGCTATATTGATACTGGGAGTTATGTTTTACAACATAGGCTATATTTTGTATACAGTGTTGTTATTGTACACTGTTTGTCATTTAACAGTATTTTTTGTTGTCGAATTAAAAAATTATATTCTCTTTTAACTAAAGCCTAAGTCTCTTTGGCTTATGGGTATATAAGAAGTAATGTACCATGATAATAATCATATCAGCATCAATATTAATAATAATAATAATAATGATAGCATGAATATTTCAATCTGGTGCATTTCGTAGGTAGTTTAAGACTTAGATTTTTTTAAAAATATACTGTAAGGGAAAACAGGAGGGCATGAATCTGAACTGATGCACAGCAAAGTCCATATAACACAAGTCATTTAACTCGGCAGCTTTGAAATGCCTCTCGAGCAGCTATTTCAGTAATGCAAGTATAGCTCATGGCTCTCTTTGAATGGGGAAACATTAAATTCTCCAAAGCTGTTCACAAAGCTTACGATTAAATTTCATATTTGAAATCACCAATGAAGTCTGAAAACACTGTCGCATAAATTTTGTTTCTTATGCTCAAATACTGTTAAAAGCTGCTTATTTTTTTAGGCTAGACCAGCCAATGCACATGAGCAGTAATAAAGTGCGTCTCAGAACACTGGCTCTTTTCTATAAGAACCGGAGCTTCTAATGGCAGCTGCAGTGATGTGATGCCTTTACGAATTGAAGATTGGCTCTTTAATTTTGAAGGCTGGATTTATTTTGCCGTACTGCGCTTTGCGCTTTCTCCCATTTATAAGTAATAGGAGTAGACCGTGTTTGTATATCTAAAGTCTTTGTGCATAGCTGACACAACCCGCAAGCACTTTGTTTTAACTTTAAATGCACCATACTGCAACTGTTTCAACTTGACACTGTAGCAACTATGAGAATGAACCAAACACAATTGAAGCTTTCATACATAATCACACGGAAGAGGCTTCACATTCCAGATTACCCCAGGCTCTACAACCAAAAAAGACTTTTTATTGTTTAACTAAAGGAAGAACGTTGTCAATGTCTTATAATTTGGCAAGACAGATCTGTTCAGAAATGGGGAAACAAGAGGCCCTAACAAGAAGTCACCTGACCCCTGCGACTAACAGACTACGCCTTTCTTAAGGACCAGAGGTCCCATGAGAGATGATGAACATAACAGCCTTCAGCACAAACTATTCCATGACCTTAGACCGGAATGGCTTAAACCCCACAAACTCTACACGCTAAAACACTTTACATATCAAAATCCATAAAACTCATCCCAGAACAATTCTCGATGGACTTATAATCAAACATCATGCAACTACACAATTCTATGTTGTTCCTACAATATATGTGTGTGGCTCATATGCTAAGATGCCATACAATTCATAATTGTTATAAATATTAGGTGTGTGAATGAAAGTGTGCCGTGTTTCCTGTCAGCAGGATCGTATTTTTAATGAAAAAAAAAGATGGTTTGATTTGAAATCTGTGTAAAATGTTTTGTATTCGTATAATAGTAATAATGTCTAAACTGTGGCCTATTGTTCTCTCTGCTGGTGCTGGAGAACAAGGATAAATCGATAATTGGTGGTTCATTCAGGTCATGTCTTTTAAGTGCATATAGAAACTTGGGATCTCACCATCTGACTCCTAAAACTAATTTCTTCCTCACTCTCTTTCTTTCTGCAACTCGTATGAATGTGTGTGTGTGTGTGTGTGTTAGATATTAGTTTTATGTGTTAGTCTTATAATCAATAAGGTATTGTCTGTGTGTGTTAGATATTAGTTTTATGTGCTAGTCATAGGCTTATAATCAATAAAGTATTGTTTGTATTTGGAAAGAGAAGCATTACTTGTGTTATGTGCTTACGAATTTATTGTCTTGAACTGCGATCTATAAGCTACTTATGCTTTTACCCTTGAATTATTTCTTAACTTAGCTGTTAGCTGGGAATTAGTCTTTCTTGTCCAGGAAGATATTATATTTCCTAGAATTAATAATTGTTTATGCTTTCCGTTCATTGGATGAACTGATAAAATGATCATACTATTGGTTCTGCTACAGTAAATTCTGAAAATAATCAAATTATTAATTATTGATCATAATCCGTTATGAATAATAATTAGTTATATTTATACGGGCATATAAACGCTACATATTATTGGTGGAGGATGCGGGCAGTTTAACCTAAATTGTAAGCATATACAAAGTAATTTATCTTTTCATTTTGTGCGGATGAGAGATCCGAACCTCGAGAGTCTGTGTGTGACGTATAGAGAGCGCGCAGCGTGTGCCCTGTTTGAATGAATTGGAGCTGCTGCTTGAGTGAATGCACCCCAGAGAGAGCTGTTACTCTAGTCTGTCTGCCTCCATATATGTTTTTATTTTCAACTGCAATAAAATAACCCAAGATATAAAATATCATACAACAATAAGGTGAGAATTGAGCGTGTTCCTCAATTTCTGAAATACCTTGATTATAGCTTACTGACGTCTGCGTGTTCCAGCGTCTTTCAAAGCTATACGTGTGTGTGTGTATCAGCCAGAGAGCTTAACGAAATTATACTGCAGTAATTAAATATAACCATATGAGAACGAATATTCTCCTCACAGAGCGATGAGCGTGTCCCTCATCTAACGTTATATTTATCAGATTCACAGTGCGTGTTCCACTGCAATCCGTGATAAACATCATAGAAGCCTTGGTTATATTTATCTGATTGTCAATGCGTGTTTCATTGCAATCCCAGTAATAAACACAGAGCGATGAGCGTGTTCCTCATCTAACGTTATATTTATCTGATTCACAGTGCCTGTTCCACTGCGATCCTTAGTTATATATAGATATGATTGTCAATGCGTGTTCCATTGCAATCCCAGTAATAAACAGCTGTTTGTCTGTGTTTGTTTGTATGTTTGTGTCTGTTCAATGAATTCTCGTGTGAACACTGCGTGTGTCCGAGTGTAATTGAATAAGAGTTATTTTAAAGTTGTGTTCAAGTAAAGCTTGACGTGAAACTTAACCAACAGTTAAGAACCCTGTTGTTTTGTGTGCTCAGATAACATTGCACAGATACGATCCGCCCGAGATCGCTATTGTTCCATCTATATTACAGCGCAAAGCTGTTGCTTCCTTTAAAGTTAGACTCACTCTTAAAAAACTGAGTGAAGCCCCACGTCGTAAGAACAGCTGCTACGAGTGGTGTCCCTTATTTGTACAGTTTGAAATGCGCCGACATTTCACGTGATATGATCGACTGTACGTGCATATTCTATGAACATTGTTGAAATGCGCCGCCATTTCATGTAACATGCGTAACTGTTTACAAACTGTTGCAATTCACATGTTAACCCACTAGCGTTTGTTTGGTCGCCCTAGTTACGATCGTGACACGGAAGTCTTAACCAACGCTTCCCGGGGGAATTCTGACCTCTCGCATGATCAGAGCCAGTGTAAACAAACCCTTTTGGCTAAGCCAGCTAACCCTTTGCTAAGCTAACCAAAGCAGTTGTTACAGTGAGGCCTATATGCTAAAGCCTTAAGCATTATTTACGGTTATCAGTAGTATTAACATCAATGGTTAAATACAGTGTCTGTTTGAACAACGTTAAATTGATTTAACCATTTAAACACCTTGACTTTACACCTGTTGGTCTTTTCTTCTTTCTTATTTACCTTTCCCATATCTTACTTAACCCATATTTTCCGTGAAAAAAAGTCGTTTGCAATTATTAATTCCTTTACCTGCATTTTACTTGAAAAAGAAAATACTGGTTTATGATTATTAATTGTCAAATTCAAATTAAATTTTTTTTTTTTTAAGGAATTATTAAATTAAAATTAAAATTCTATTTTTCTAAACAGGTCATTTCTAATGATTTCTCGATTTATTTTTAATAAATCTAATTTCATAACTTCTAAATTTCTCTTTTAGATCTAATCACTTCAGGCGAATAAGTCTTAAACTCTGAAAGTTAAGAACTTATTCCACCAACATTTTCCCTATTACAAAATATTGTTAGACTCATACTTGCTGTGACGATCTGCGGCTGGAGTGCCCGCTTGAGCCTCTGGGGGGCACTCCTTCCTATTTTATTGTTTCCTTTATGTTTTACCCTGGCCTGATTATGGTTGATTTTATGCACCTGTGTTTGATTATCTTGTTTAGCGCACCTGTCTTAAGCCTGAGTTTTCCCTTTGTTCGGTGCTCAGTATTGTATGGGTCTGACTGCATTACCTAGCCTTGTTCCAGTTTCCTTGTATTCTAGTGTTTCGGTTCCCTGATTATCTGCCTGTTCCGGTTTCCCGTTTGCCTTATCCCTGCACGGATTTGATGTTTGTTTGGACTGCTTACCTGGTTTTGACCCCTGCCTGTTTCCTTGTACCTGTCTCTGGATTCTCCTCATAATAAAGCCTGCGTTTGGATCACCACTGTCTGTTTCCACCGAGCAGTTCATGACACTTGCTCCTTATTGTTATTGCGTTGTATCCTCCTTTTCTTATTTCTTTCAGTTGTGGTTATAAACTTAACCATTCTATCTTACTTATTCAGTTACCTCTTTATTTAATTCCCCTTTTTCTTATTTTGTCCTTTATCATTAGTACTTTCTTTCATCTTTATTACCTCTTCCTTACCTTTTTTGTTGCTTGGGAGTGACACACCTCAGCCTCAATAGGAGACATTGGTATCTCACTACGAGCTTCAAATAAATCAGAGATAACCCAAAGTTTATTTGTGAATGTTTAGTTGTTTGGCAACTGTCAATTCTATACTCGCAGTTCGACAAAGGCGCCAGCCATTTGTGAATCCAATCTCCTTCCCTTCTCACATCTTTCCGGTGCGGTCTTGCTTTATTCCATCCCATTCTTCGCACTTGTAGGAAACACACCAGAGAGAACCATTAATCGATTCAAAAGAAAGAGAAAGACAATCTTTCTAAAGAAATCATTAGGTATTTGATTCTTAATCAAACCCCCTCTGTTCTCCATAATCTCCCTGCATCTGTTTACGCAATTTACAATTTGACATCTCATCCAAGATCAATTAAAAGAGACAAGTGTTGAGCAACCGTCGCCTTCAAAGCATCCTTGCTGTAAGCGGTCCAACTGACGGTGTGTGGTGTCAATCCTGTCAAACTCAGAAAAGAGGTATCAGCAATATTATTGTATTATTTTTCATTGTAAACATAAACAATAATATTGTTTACCTTTCTGGAAACAGATTCCCTTTGATAGGAAGCATTTACGAGAAAAATAATATTTCTCCTAGTTAAGAACTTTCTTTCTTGTTTTTTTTTTTTAAAAATTGGCTTTTAAACTCTCTCTCTCTTTTTCCCTTACTCAGTTGAGTGACATAGTCCCCACGTCACGAGTTGAAACCAGCTTTTCATTAATAGAAAATATTTATAAAAAATATTTCTCCCATTGAGATTTGTTTTAACCTTTTTCTCTCTCTTTCCCTCACTCAGTTGAGGGATGAAGTTTCCCCATCACTAGCCTACCTGTCTACACTGAGACCAACACGTAGACATTACAACATTTCACTATTGGTGTACCGTCGCTGAAACGACACTTAGCTGTTCAACCACATATAGGCTTACATTCCACACAGGTCTGTGTCAGTCTCTTCATCCCAGCGTACCAACATGTCGTGGACGACGAACCCCACTGCCCAAAGGGACGACGTGGACGCCTGGCTCAGAGTCATTACAGACTGCCTCACACCAAAGACAATTGAACTGTTATTATTTTTAATAATAATCATAATTCTGAGAAGATTCCTGACACATGATTCAAGCCAGAACCACAACCATGTGGAACTAACCAAGATCACCTGTTCCTTAAGCAATGCCTTCACAGCCCAGCTGAAACTAAGCGAGAAGCACATCACCCACCTTCAGGAGGAGCTGTTATGTGCCCAGAGCCGCATAGACAAGCTGGAAGTGAAAGTCCAGGACAACTTCAAGTGTCAGACCACTGAGTTCCTGAGAGAGCTGATGCACACTCAACACTGCACAGACCAGCTCAAAGCAAAAGCTCAAGACAAACTCAAAGTGCCTGATGAAGTGGAGCAAGAAACAAAGAAACAACTCGATAAGCTCCAAGAAGCCCTTGCAGTCACTGAACGTGACAAACTAGAATTAAAGACTGTCCAAAAGCACCTGGTAAACCAACTCCAGTCTGCTGAACATCAGCTAGAGAAAGCCAAAGCTGACATTAAATATAAGAACTCTGAAATTAATGCTCTGAAAGACCACCTGGAAAGGTGCAGCGCTGAAATGGACCATCTGACCCAACAGCGAGATGACGCCAACGACGAGCTCTACACAGTCAGAGATAAACTCCAGCACATTTTCCAACAGAAACCAGAGCAAAGAAGGGAGAGACCTCCCTCAGCATCACCCCTGCTGAGCAGAACAGAGTCCTCCATCCAAGAACTGGCATAGAGTGAAAGAAGTGAATGGCCACAACCCAAAACGTCACAGGCCTTCGCCACAGAACTGTTCACTGCCAACAAGCAACGAGAGCTCATCCAGGCAGACTCCAACGCTGCACAGGGGATGACCTTTAAAGATCTCAACCAGCTGGTTAAGAATATCACTCAGTTCAACCCAAACTCCACAGAGGGTCCTGACATCCAGACCTACATCCGAGATATCAACTTCCACCTAGAGGTGAGACCACACATGACTGACAGAGACAGGTTCTACCTCCTCAGATCCACATCCAGTCTAGAGGTACGAAGCTTCCTAGACCGACAACCTGTTCATGTCAAGTCAAACCACCAGCTGCTATGTGAGACACTGATTAAAGAATTCACAGGCCCAGAGTCGGAACATGATGTGTTAATCGCCTTGGAAACCAAACAAGGTCGACTTGTTTCGAAACCAAACAAGAGACTCCCCAAGCATACTAACACCGCTTTCGACAAGCTTACTTTGGTGCACATAAAAAACCTGAACATGAAGAGGATGTGAACTTCAAAACCCTCTTCCTAAGAAACCTGCAACCTGGATTGAGTCATCATCTTGGTATCATGCCTGCCCAGGAACAATGACAATCCAACAGCTACGTGACCTGACACACAAGGCCTACATCAAACAAAAGATGCCCTCAAAGAAAGGTTTGAAAACATCCACAGTCTCAAACTCCTTCAGCCAAGACACAAGTCTTGCACTGGAAGACAACCAGTGGCATGACAACACAGCTCTTCGTAAGAAGCACAGAGAACGTGACTCCCATGCCGCTGACAGATACCACACCAACCGCATGGAAAAGTCATGGGACCAGCCACACTTCTCAAGTAACCCACAAGAAGGAAAGCACTGGAAACCTAACTGACATCCAAAGGCCATCAACCAACGCATCCAGAAGCACTCGATGTGGGTACTCAACAACGAAACCCACCTTGGCACCACTCAGTTAAACACAGCACCGAGTATGCCTAAGAACCAGGCAGTTTACCCTCAGAAGACATGGAGCAACTAATGAGGCAACTGAAAGTTTTCATCGGAAATGAGGTAAACATGGATGATGAACAGAATGGCGATGGAACAGAAGACCACCAATTCATCTGATACACCTTCATAATGAACATGACGACCACTTGTTCTACAACAACACAGAACAAAGTGGCCTCTCACAGTCAACCACTGACAAACACCCAGAGGTACCAGAAAACACCATCCTGGCTACCTATCACTCATAAAAAAACCACCAAACGAGCTCCAAACTCAAGAACCACGTGTGTGCTACAGCAACAACAGTAAGCACAGAAGGTCAGAAAGTCTGTCACAACCAGAAGGCATCATCGGAGGAATGCAACAACGGGGACCAAGTTTCGCAATACATCTTCACACTTCATTGCCAAACTACCTCCCAATGTCTGCCAGAGAACTTCCTGTCTTACTGGATTGACCCCCAGCAGATCACAGAAGATCCCTTTTCCAAGGCAAAGATGCAACAAGCTCATCAAAGCTAAGCCATCCAGCAAAGGGGGGAGCAAAACAGACTGAAACAGATCTGACCATACATACATACATACATGCACTACACGACACCCCTAACATACTCACTAACATACAGAAGTTAACCACCTCTACTGTGCAAAACATTCAACAAATATGTTTTCCCCCACAGGTAGAAACTAACTTCAGAAACTAGCTTAACAACTTAGCTACACTTACCATAGGAAACATGGTAACTACCCATCCAACAAGTACACCTGAAAACACCTCTCACTACATCATGATACCTGACACCTTAGCTGTGCAACTGTAGTTATAAGTCATATCAGGAACATTCAACTGCTTTGTTTTGTTTTACTTCTTCCTTCCTTTCCTTCTTTTATTAGGTAAAATGCCTGTCCACCCCATTAGGGTTAAGGTCACAATAATATGATTGACACACCACGCCTAATATTTGTAAGTCACCTTAAAACGAATGTGAGCCAGAGAACTCCCTGCATCATTCGTATCACAAATTGAAAGGTACATTGGTCTAAACCTTAGTAATGTCAAGTTGTCAGGACAAAGACACTGACAGGTTATGATGTATTGGTTTATGTCAAGTTGTCATTACCAAGACATCTCAAACAATGTCATATTTGCATTAAAAATGTCATAATTGAGCAAATGACACTTAATGACAGTTGTCACAAACATGCATAAAACCTCCTTCATATTCATGACATGTGTCATGTCATGATTATGAAATTGTCATGTCAGTCTTATGCACACCCCTTCAAGTAAAGTGTTACCAAGTTTTCTAACAGTTTGCACTGGTGAGTTGAACTACCAGATAGATCAAATTCAAAAGCACAGGCAAATCACACCCATTTGTTCTTCATTTCTTCTTCAATATTGGCCTTGAAATGGAACATTTTGCCGAAAATTGTTAATAATATTGCTAATTCATGTTTATAAAAAAAAAAAAAAAAAAAAAAAAAACCCTGCCCTGACATTCAAACTGTCATCTTTGAAACCATAGAAAATTATATTATGTGGCATTATTTTTATTATTTTTTGTGAAGCTATGAGAAATGTGATTGTTGATGTAAAAAGTGTTCAAAGGGTTCTTACCTTGTCACCTCTTAGGCCAGGTGGACCCTAATGGGAATTATAAAAGAGAAAACAAAAATGTAAAGTTTGCTCCATAAACTGAAACGTAAAAAAAGAAAAGGAATAAACGTGTTACACATGGATTGTATATATTGGTGTGCTGTACAGGAATTCCACAAATAACACATGTCTACAGAATATAAAGATGCATAGTATTCCACACATGCTAAATCCAGAGTGAATGGGATTATGCCTTTAGTGTCATTCTCCAGTTGTTCTACTCAGTTTCAGGCTTACAAGGTGACCCTCTCTCTGCCTTTCAACATGATGACCTAAATTCTGTCTTCTCCCACTTTGAACGCATTAAACATTAAGTGTTGTTTTTGAATATGAAATCTTTGCACTGTTATATGACAGACCTTTGCTGCTCAGCATGCTAATGAAATGTGGGGATTTCTTGGTACAAATGTGACCAGCTAAAAAAGGTCAGTGCTTGTTTGTATGCAGAAGAGTGATTTGTAAATTTTCTCAAAAAGTATCCATTGGATCCACTGGAATCTACAGACAAAGATGGAGACACATGCTGTGTATTTGAAGGCCGATTGGCCATATTTGAAGGCCAATTGCGTCACAGCGGCGTGACAAAGGATGTCCTAATTCAAAGGCTGCTCCCTCCGAAGGTCGCATTTGAAGGCCGATTGCATCCCCGCGGCAGATGAAGGCTGTCCCAATTCAATTCAGCATCCTCCGAAGTAGGGCTGGGCGATATGGCCAAAAAAAATTATCACGATAATTTTTTTATATCAGTCGATAACGATAATTTACGGAGCCCCCCTAGTCCCACTTTGTCAAAAAAAAATAATTATAACTATCTCGTGGCCTCAAGATAAGTATCTCGTGGCCTCAAGATACTATCTCGTGGCCTCAAGATAGTAACTCGTGGCCTCAAGATAGTATCTCGTGGCCTCAAGGTGGCCTTTAAAGGTATCTGTAAAACTGCATTTTTCCATCTTAAAAATATATCTAAAATACGCCATATGCTCTCATTGGGAAATGCGGAACAATTAGTCCATGCGTTCATGACCTCAAGGCTAGATTATTGTAATGCTCTACTGGGTGGTTGCCCTGCACGCTTAATAAATAAACTACAGCCTGTTCAAAACCACCATGCTTTGACCTAGCATACACATAATACATTATAGACTTCTATAAATTCAATGTTAGGCTGCATAGATTAGGTCAGCCAGAACTGGGAACACTTCCCTTAAATCTTGATGTACTCGCTACATCATAAGAAGAATGGAATCTACGCTAATATTAGTGTCTTTGTTTATCCCGAGGTTTTCCCGCAGCCTGCCGGATCCAGGCCGTGTCCAGATCTGACGAAGGAGATCCGCATGGACCCGATGACAATGCAGTGCTGAAGTATCCACTATCCTCTCCCTATGGAGGATCCCTTTCCCACTCTACAGATAAACCGTTGTGAATTCCGGCTCGCGTACCCCGAAGTGATAAAACAAAACAAAATTCTGTATCAAAATTTATAGGCAAGAAAAGTAGTTTGTTTAGGCTGGGTTGTATGAATTACAAACCTGCGCACATATTTTAAAAAGCACATAACTATAGAATCGATTCTGAATGAGCATGTTAACGCCGTCAGCGTTAATCACAGGTTCGCGTTTAAAGTCTGATCATTTCGACGGAGGTGAATCAATCAAAGTTAACTTTAGCTGGAAGTAACATTATTCAAGAACCGCTATAACGCCAAACAATCTGTTACCTTAAATTATATGTTTATCTCTGTAAAGCTGCTTTGAAACAATCCATTGTTAAAAGCGCTATATAAATGAAGATGACTTGACTTGACTCAAGATAGTATCTCGTGGCCTCAATAGAGTAACTCGTGGCCTCAAGATAGTAACTCGTGGCCTCAAGATAGTAACTCGTGGCCTCAAGATAGTAACTCTATCTTGAGGCCACGAGTTACTATCTTGAGGCCACGAGAGACTATCTTGAGGCCACGAGATAGTATCTTGAGGCCACGAGATAGTATCTTGAGGCCACGAAGTTACTATCTTGAGGCCACGAGATACTATCTTGAGGCCACGAGATAGTATCTTGAGGCCACGAGATAGTATCTTGAGGCCACGAGTTACTATCTTGAGGCCTAGAGATACTTATCTTGAGGCCACGAGATAGTTATAATTAATTTTTTTGACAAAATGGGACTAGGGGGGCTCCGTAATAATTATCACGATACATGTCAAATCTTTATTTCTTTCAAGTTTAAAGGCAGATTTTTGCTCCTAAGTGAAAGTTGTATAAACCAGAGCGTTAATTGTGGTTTTAAACTAACGTTACTCTTTATTGTCAGAACATATCATGACAAACATTTGCCAGACAGGTGAACATTTCACAAATCTGAGGTAGAACATTCAAACATTTGTCATTTTTCCTTAAAATAAATATCTGAATAGAAAAATATTTCTTCAGCACAGTTTGCAGTGCTGGCTGCAATATTCAAATTACATGTTTTGTCTCGAAATGCATATTTGACAGTGAGTTGACAGTAAATCTGCATCCTAACTCAAGCTAATACTACTTTGTTAAATGTATGTTCATTAACAAAAACAGTAACATCTGTTTAAAATAAAAAAAAATGAAACGACCATATTTTTTATTGGTAAAATGTAATATTCTGACTGTTTGAGTTTTATTAAAATTAACCATTGGTCATCCAGTATCATGCATTTAGATCATGATAACCACAGATAAAACCAGGCATAGCCTATAGCACCTCACTATCATGGCAAAATTTAACTTTATGGTTTCTATGGTATTTGTATGAAAAACAGTAGCCTAACAGTTAAATACATTATTAAA
This sequence comes from Tiaroga cobitis, assembly GCA_030578255.1. Taxonomy (NCBI): domain Eukaryota; kingdom Metazoa; phylum Chordata; class Actinopteri; order Cypriniformes; family Leuciscidae; genus Tiaroga; species Tiaroga cobitis. Next base: position 49,182,112 of record CM060597.1, read on the forward strand.
TACTGTAATTATATTCATTAGTCATTTAATACATTGTCTACATTAATAATATTATACAATTCAATATGTATATCCCACATTTGATGGTGCAGTTAATATTACAAGGCTAACGTTACAGTAAATCCATGGTAGGCTAAATGGATTAAGTATCAATTCAGATTCTGACTGTATCGTTGCGCGCAGTGTTTCTCCTGTTTGTCAGCGGTGTTTCATCTGCCTTTAAACTGGTTTAAACTGGACATTTGTGTTCTTCGCTGAACACTGGATCTCGTGAGCGAGACCGATCAGAGTAAACGCGTCTGCTCTAGTAAACTCGCGCTGCCGTTTTGACTTTGAGCCGAGCGGATAAACATTCCGTGAGGCACACGCGGTTCAAATGAGTTTCGTTCCGCTTTTTGGCGCATAAACATTATCAAACATTTATCGACCTCTTGATATTGTTTTATCGAGAAAAATTATATCGCGATAATAATCGTTATCGTTTTAGCGCCCACCCTCCGAAGGCCGTATTCGAAGGCTGGTCATTGCGGTGCGACGAAGGCTACCCTGATTCAAAAGCGATGCCAAATGCACCCTTCATTTCCCAGTGAAAGAGAGGATACATAAATGGATCCTTAGCGGCCTATCCTACCCCATAAGTCATTGCACTGGTGACGACAGCATTTTTATTTTAAAAAAAAGGGGCGGCCAAGAGTTCGGTGGTGGACGGCAAATTCACATTTTAATGTAAAAGTATTATGTTTTCATTTACTCAAATAGCTAGAGAAACCAGAGTTAAAAGCCACAAGTTTTTTTTTTCTTATTCATCTTAACTCATTCGTCACCATTGCGTGGCTTTATTTGTCATGTGGAAACGCGAAAACGAAAAAATACATTTCGGTACATTATTTCTTTATTATTCATCATTTTGTATTATTTTATGCAACTTTAAATGTGTGAATAAAATAAAATTCATGGCTCTGGACATTGTTTATTTTTGTAATGGTATCTGAGTGTTTGCAAGGTTGATACATTTAAACTATATACTTTTGTGTAGTTTAATGTAAAATAATGCGTAGTGTTGCTGTCCTGTGAGGGAAAAAAGTAGGCTACTTCACATTTGTAGGCTACGTGAATACTACAAGTTCCTTACATTCCCCCACTGGTTATTTTGAAAATTAAAGTAACAAAATGTAGGTCTATTGTCACAATATTAACAAATTGTTGCTAACTACAGCTGCGTCCCATATCAAAGTGTGCATCTGAAGCGCTCGGACCGGTCTACGGAGAATTGTTCTTGTCGCCTACCAAATGTGACTGACAGCTGCCGATGACGAGCGGGAGTAACGTTACGTTTGCACTGGACTTTTTATATTCAACTGGTTTTAAATATTCAAATAGGGTTGACAACCTGTATAAATATATTCACCATGGTCCATTTCTGTACACAATAAAAATAATTCATTAGCCTACAAAATCGCATCAAGGTACGATATAAATGAACATTTGAATATATGCTGTATATGTGCCTATGCATGTTTTTTTTTGTTTTGTTTTTTCACATTTCATTACATTATTTACGTAAGTGAACACCCAATACTTGAACAGTTTAAAGTGTAATCTGGCCATTCAGGACGCAGCCTCTGAATAGGTACGCAGTAACCAGCTCTGGCCAACTCTTGGCTAAGCCGAAAATACATGACTCGGCGGTGCCGGGGCTGAAACATCCTCCCATGCAGTGGCGTAGCCACGAGGATTTCTGATTGCTTAAAAAAAAAAAAAAAAAATTAGGACGAAAACAATTTTTTTAGTGATTATATGAATTATACTGCGCAAACCAAAGTAATACTACCCACTGGATGAAGAAGGGTTTCCTCTCAGTCTCCACAGTACATAAAATATTCATTTTATTTTATTTTTCGTGTTCGCATTTATGAGGAAAAAACAATGTTACGGACGTGTTCTCCGTTATGGACGTGAGCGCTCTGAAAGCAGCACTAAAAGATGCTTTAAAACTTTCCCAGAGACATCAAACAGAAAGCACAAAACCTTTTTTTAACCTGAATTTCGTTTTTTATTAATTGTATCTTAATTTTAATCAATGTTTCATCAACCAATTGCCTGGATTTAAGAAACGGAGGCGCCGGCATGTGAACTGGAGCTCGTCTCATAAATGAACCGAAACTCAGCGTAAAGGTAGCCTACTTGCCTCACAGACATGTCTACTTTTAAACAGAACAATTCAAAACGAAAGAAAACAGACTACAGACTGCTCTCTGCTTATGTAATCCTTATGAAATGTGCATTTCTCTCTGGCGCGTTCACTACTGCGAAGATCGCGAGTCAGCATCGTCAACTTCATCTTAGCTGACAAAGAAAACACTTGTTAATTAATAAACAATTAACATATCTCCTTGCTATATTTTACATATTCATAATCATTACTTTTGATCAGCTTTTAGGTGCTTTATTGGCAGCGCCACCCTTATATGTTACATGAATCGCCACCGCATCACTGCACCCACCAGAATAGGCCTGTATGTATAAAATTCTAGCTACTATATATATATATATATATATATATATATATATTCTATATATAATATATATTCTATATATATATATATTCTATATATATATATATATATATATATATATATATATATATACACACACTCACCTAAAGGATTATTAGGAACACCATACTAATACTGTGTTTGACCCCCTTTCGCCTTCAGAACTGCCTTAATTCTACGTGGCATTGATTCAACAAGGTGCTGAAAGCATTCTTTAGAAATGTTGGCCCATATTGATAGGATAGCATCTTGCAGTTGATGGAGATTTGTGGGATGCACATCCAGGGCACGACCCACATCCCAAAGATGCTCTATTGGGTTGAGATCTGGTGAATGTGGGGGCCATTTTAGTACAGTGAACTCATTGTCATGTTCAAGAAACCAATTTGAAATGATTCAAGCTTTGTGACATGGTGCATTATCCTGCTGGAAGTAGCCATCAGAGGATGGGTACATGGTGGCCATAAAGGGATGGACATGGTCAGAAACAATGCTCAGCTAGGCCGTGGCATTTAAACGATGCCCAATTGGCACTAAGGGGCCTAAAGTGTGCCAAGAAAACATCCCCCACACCATTACACCACCACCACCAGCCTGCACAATGGCATGATGGATCCATGTTCTCATTCTGTTTACGCCAAATTCTGACTCTACCATCTGAATGTCTCAACAGAAATCGAGACTCATCACACCAGGCAACATTTTTCCAGTCTTCAGCTGTCCAATTTTGGTGAGCTCTTGCAAATTGTAGCCTCTTTTTTCATATTTGTAGTGGAGATGAGTGGTACCCGGTGGGGTCTTCTGCTGTTGTAGCCCATCCGCCTCAAGGTTGTGCGTGTTCTATCAGCTTGAATCAGTCGGCCCATTCTCCTCTGACCTCTAGCATCAACCCCCTCATTTAAAGATGGGACCCCCCAAAAATAAAATTCTGGCTACACCCCTGCTCCTGTCCTCCAGTAAAATATAAAACAAAAAAATGACAATAGCCAATTCTGGCTCCATAGCTGTTTACTCAATTTTATCAAATGAATGATCAGATGGCAGCTGTACTCTCGCACCGTTGCTTGGCGCCAGGAGTGGTAATCAGGAACACCTGGTTGCACAATTAGGAAATCCTACGAAGGCTACATGGTGCGTCCTTCGAAGTACGATTTCCATTACACGAGAGTAGATGTTAAAACTTCATGCTGATTTGTACTCGGCTTTCGCCAATATAAGCAACACTAAGACGTAGCTTTACAGTAAACTATGCTTCACCATTTAAGCTTCTTTCCATATGGTGGTGTGACTCCCCTTCTGTCCGGCGTTAACGACTGCAGTGTACTTGGCGCGTCAACACACACGATGGCTGCAGCTACAGTGCGGTCTCCCTAGTGGACCAGCACGACAACCGTCTGGATTGAGCCAAGTAGGGGACATCTCTAGGGTCTTCAAGTGGGCACCTTCCGTCCTCAGTGTTTCGTCGACTAGCCCACAACACCTCAAGAGGGCTCGACAGTGACTCTGGCGTCCCAGAGTCACCCCCCTCCGTCCCCCACTCAACTCAGCCCAGCTAACTGCCCTCTACATCCCTCCTGCTGCTGAGACCTAACCACAATCTCACAATCTCTCCGCAACCCAACCATACGCGCCAACCCGTTTGACTAAGGCTGTCGAGCCCCACTGGTGCGTTAATATGCAGTTTCAGTGGCAACGGTTCCGTATGGCATACCACCTACCACAAAACACAATATCTGCCCAACCACCCGTCATTCACGCAATATACACAGGAACGTAATGACTGTAAATACTATACAAATAAACCAACAGACTCTTCAAGTTTTCAAGAATTCTACGAAACCGTAGCGTGGCGGCCTGTACACAGCCAGCTAGAATCTTTCCGTCTCAACCACAGCCAGTTGCTGCTCCTTTCTGCTGCTTTATATAAGTTCTTTACTGTGTGACGCAACTCTTGGCCACTGAATCCGACGTCTCTGAGGAACCGGGTTGTAGAGTGTGCCACAAAACCTCGACAACCCACTTCCACTGGATAAACCTGGACTCTCCATTCTCGCTGTTCTGCTTCAGCGGCCAGATGAGCATACCGCAGTTTCTTCCTCTCATATGCCTTATCTACCGCATCCTCCCATGGCACTGTTAACTCTATCAGTTGAACAATGCGTGCCTATCAAGACCACAAAACAATATCTGGTCGTAGGTTAGTGGTGGCAATCTCAGGTGGAAAAATAAGCCGTTGATCAAGATCAGCCAGCATCTTCCAGTCCCTAGCAGCTTCCAGTTGTCCTGGGCGAGATTTGGTGTTAACACCTTTTCTTGGTGGTTGCTCGCCTGGGCGGAGGAATATTGTCTTCTGCGTGTAAAGTTGCTAGAACAGGCGGCAACTTATTGGTCATACTACGCTTGCCTTCCAATGCTAAAGCCAAACATCGCAATACTTGGTCATGGCGCCAAGTAAACCGACCTTGGCTAAGAGCCACCTTACATCCTGCCAAACTGTGCCTTAATGTGGCAGGAGATGAACACAAAGGACAAGAGGGATCCTCTCCTACCCAGAGGTTTAGGTTCTGCGGTGATGGGAGACCATCATATGTTGACCTAATAAGGAAACTGATCCTACTCTCTTCCATTGACCAAAGGTCTTGCCAGCTCATTTTGCATTGTTCCACACTCTCCCATCTCATCCACTCTCCCTGCTTGGCCTGGGAAATGGCCTTTATACATCTCATCCTCTTCTCCTGCTTTCGCACCTCGTTGACTACCAGCTTCCTCCTTTGAGCTGGGCCTGCCTTGTGCCATTTAGGAGGAGCTAAACTGAGCCCAAAATCCCCTCTTCCATGCTGTACCTGTCCCACGATATCCCCAATTATCCCCGATGTCCGCGGCCTTCGAAGGATGCAGCCTTCACATTGGGACACAGCTTCTGTTGATGCCATGATGCCATTGCTGAGAAAGTGTTCCTGGGCTATGTAATACTGGAAAAACTGGAAGAGAGGACAACTCTCTGAGAAAGCAAAGGAAATTACTGCAACATTTAAACTAGAAGTATCACCGTTCGAGAAGCAAGTCTCAGTATCATCCTAATCTACATCTCTTTCCCTCTTCCCCCATTTCTTCTGTCTCTCATGCTGAGATCACCAAAATTCACCCAAAAATCAAAATGGTTTAATGTGAATAATTATCATACAGTATTATACATGTTTGGTATCATTTGAAATGTCTCAGTGCGACTGGTACAAATGTCTCATTCTCCACAGAAGTAAACCAAAAGGGTAATACATTTTAAAGATAACTTGCTTACAGTTTAACCCTCTGGGGTTGGCAATCACGCCGGCGTGATCTGCTCGCTTTTTTTCTTATCAGTGCAAAAGAGACTCAAAATACTCGGTTGATTTTGATCTTACATATAAGTGTTATACATCATTAGATCCTGTTAAGTTTTCTTTTTTTTGTGGATACTCACAATAAAAACAAAGTGTTGTGCTTTTCACCAAATAGAGAAAAACAAACATGATGCGAGTTCTGCATTCTCTCTGTCAGTGAAGTCCATTCTGAAACGCGTCCTAAGATTAACTGTAACTCCGCGATTACTTGTCACACAGGCATGAGAGATTTTTCTTTATGAAGCTTGAATTCTCTTCTTTTAAATGAAGTAATTTATATAAAAAACAAATGTTCTCAGTTCATGCAATCCGTTTGAAACCAAGGAGAGGTCCAGTTTTTTCTTTCTCCCCTCATTATTTTTAATGAGTTGAGGCCGCTACGCCCCCGGCGCTATTCACATGTGAATAGTTTAGGTGATCGCACACGGCCCCGATCAATGCCATAAAAACACAAAGATTCTTCATGAGATTCACTGATAGTTCATCGCGTTTTGAGGATGGCAGGCTACTCCATTGAAGAAGCCCTTCAGATGATTCTGGACAGCGAGGAAGAATTCACCTTTTCCTCAGAGGAAGATTGTAACTCGGACGAGGAACAGCTGCATTTTGAAGAGCGAATTGACCCCGCCGAGGATACAAGTTCAGAGTAAGTTGTTTAGTGTTATATACTTCTTTTTCTGATAATATAGAACTCATATGAATTTTCAGACTATATTTAGTCTGAAATTCAGACTATTTGCTTAGTTTTGGCTAGCTTTTCGTGTATGCTCAAGAGTAAACTTTCAATGTGATAACGTTACTCTCTAAACATTTGTATATTAAATATATTTCACTTAGTTTTGATTAGCTTATGCGTAATGTAGCTTATTTGCGAATATCTGCTTAGGTGTAAATATAATGTGATTTAGTGCAAATATATTTCAGCCTCCTCCGGTAAAATATGTGATACCCTACTGTCTAAATACTAGACATTATATGTTTATATAACATTTTGGTTAGCCTATGACACTGCTTAACACTGCAGTGTTAATGTTTGAAATGCTCTAAATGTGTGCGTCTATATGGCCCATCAACACTCGCTATGGCCCATAAATAGATATTTCTCCGTCCTATGGCCCATCAACAGATATACATTGTGCGTCCATTCCCATTAATTGCCCATCAGTTTACTTTGGATTATGTATGCTAACAGTTTTGTTGTTGTTGTTTTATAGAAATGTGTCTGCATCACGCACTCCCTCTCCAGCACCTCGCAGAGGGGAACGCAGGCGTCGTTCAGTTCTCCGTGCAATCGAGAATCATACTGAGTAAGTGCACAGACGTAATATTTACATTAGTGATCAGTGTTGTGCTAGTTACTAAGAAATTACTTTTTTAATGCATGAATGAATATTTGAGCAATACAATTGTACCTTGATCATTCTTGTTAGTTCATAGTAGGCCTACATTATCTAAGGTAATAACAGATACAATAAAAAAATGAAACTCAATTTAAAATGTATGAGTAAATGTTGAAATAAAAAAACTAACAATGAATGATACTTCTACAACATTTATTAACCCTTTAGAACCTGAAGCTAAAATAGGTGTTTTTCACATATTTTGATTTTTGGACTGTAAAATTCTAAAACAAAGTACTATCTTCATGTGCAAGGTGTCATTTTTTCAGAAACAGATTAGCTTTCAGCAAATTACAGTTATTGACCATTATTATGTGTGGTGAGTTTGTAAATAGAATTTAAATAGACAAAAAAAAAAAAAAAACGAGAATACATTTTTATTTAGAAAAAAAACAGAATGCAATGTTCACTTATGTCTTCAGTTGAACAGGAACTGTTTTCAAGAGTGGCATAACGATGTGTGACTGTGTGCTCTGCTGCTAACTTTATGATTATTTGTGATCATAAAGTATAAATAATCAGCTAGTATTATGATACTAGGTGATTATTTATTTTACTCACATTTGATTAGCTTAGAGCCCGCATCAACGGGGCATAAGCATTTACTGTGAGATACCTGCCTTTACTTTTGTACACACATTTGATTTGCTCAGAGCAAATTTAGAACATTTAGTTTCTCCACACAGAGGAATTTCAATAAAACAGATTGAAAAACAAAACCTTTGAATCTCCTCTCATTCTTTGTTCAGGCTTCCTCACCCTAATGGGCCCTTGGGGAGTGTCTGTCACACCCCTGGTCTGAATCTCATTAATATTCATAGGCCATTACCACTCCCACGCATAAACCTCTTCTGACAAAAAAACTGTCATGCAAAGTATAATGTAAAGTTTTTGTTTTATGTGAACGATTAGGAGGGATGATTTTCACATCATTTTGAAGCCAGAACTCGAAGCGACAACATCCATTTGTCTAAAGTCTTGTGGACACATATTTAGCATTTGTTTTGTGGTCTTATTTCAAAAACTTTCATTTTTATTTTTTTTCAATAACCACGCATAAACATTGTTCTCTTAAAAATACAAACATGTACATACATGTTGCTTAGATATTATGGTAGCCCAGTTTGTGCTATATAGAGTGAATTTACACCTTTGCCATTAACATGTTTATAAATAACTGAAAAAAGCACAAATGTAAGGGCATATCAGAACATCCCAATGGCCCCAAAAACACCTCAGACCGACTGCGACTGTAGGGGGCTACATGGGTACTTTTTAACAATAGCAAGCGTGTGCGGCATTGTTAAAGGGACACTCCACCCATTTGCATTAAGCTTTCCATTGTTAGAAACCTAGTCATACTATTGAATGGTCGTACAACACTCTCTCATTTTCCCCTGAGACGAGAGAAATCCGCTATTTACCCTTTTCACTTCCTCCTACAATGACGCAAAATCGTCATATTACGTCATTGTAGGAGGAAGTGTAAGAAGGGGGGATTTCTCTAAAAACTACAAGCACTAGATCCCACCCTTTCAAATCCGCCCATAGGTTGGACCTAATGCGCTAACAGAGCTATCACTGATCAGTGGGTGGGACTTCACTTGTAGATACTGAAATCAATATCAGCCGTCTTGTTTATAAGCTAAGCTAACAAGCACTGTGGAGATAGGAAGTTATGACAATGACGGAAGAAACTAAACACGATATGGAAGAAACTAAACATGATATGGAAGTAGAGGATTTTGATATTCTGCTGCTCGAATCCGCTGTTCGTGGCTATCTTTACGAGCCGCAATATAGTGAAGAGCAGCTGAGGCTGATGGAGGAACAGGAGGCGGCTGCCTGTCGTGGACGAGGAGCCCGGACTGGCTCGAGCTGGGCGGACTGCTGGCGCCTGTGCTCTCGCTGTGCTCTACGGACACAGATAGAGTCCGTCTGCTGCTGAGAATTTCAACGATAGCATTTTCTCCTGGACGAATTTCTCCTGGACGAAATCTCTGAATCAGACGAGCACACGGACGTTTGTGTTGTGATGTGAACCATCCTAGTGTCGCACCGCATATGTTCTGACTGAACATCCAGGTATATCATGCAATAATTCACCATATAGAAAGAAATACAAACGAGGAGTAATTCGCTAATGAGTTTGCCAATGTAACGGGGTTCGTTGTTGTGGGAAGAAGGAGGCGGGAACCGGCGAACATTTAAACATTTTAATAGTAAAATAAACAAATACAAAACAAAAGTATAAGCCAGCTGGCCACACACAACAGAAACAAAACATAAAATCAGGCCTGTTCCTTTTGTGCTTCCGCTCCTCCGTGAGAGATATGAGACCGCTGCGTCTCACGGGTGTCATTCATTATCACTCGCGCCGTCCTCTCACGTCCCTCGCCCTGCTCGCCACAGCCAACTAACTAGACATTTTGTGTGAAATGAATTTCAAACTCTTTTGGCAGCTAGCCTTGGAGACGGAAGAGTGATTTCTCTGATGTTTGCGCGCTGTTCTGGATTAGTGGGAGTGGCTTGCAGAGCTGTGCAATGTGGTGCATTGTGGGAGTTGTTGTCTTACATACAAATGCGCCCTAAAGTTATTTTCTCGGTCAAGAGGGCACTAAATTCAAAATTTCTTTTACATTTCGACTACATATTTAACCCACTTTCAATAAAGATTAATGTTGAAATGGGTGGAGTGACCCTTTAAACTGCTTTAGCCATACCCTCCGGTTATCGATCAGACTGATGAGTTTGTGATCGTGAGATCCGAATAAAAGAACAGCCTGTGCGAGACTCTCTGAGCGTCATAGATTACTAATGAACGAGTAAAATATAAAGTAAAAAGTTCAATAGAATCAAATGTATTGCTAAAATATTGTATAAATGTCCAATAATCAATTGGTAATCTAACCTAAATTAGAGGTCATGATAAAATGGAGTCAGATTAAAGTTGAATTGGAATTCAATTACTTTGCCACGTGGAAAAGACAGTAACATGCAGTAAACCTTCACCCGCTTATCGGAAACTGTCATTGGACCGATTGGGCAGGCCTTACACATATAACTCCATATCAATCCTAAGCTTCACAACACAGGATATTATTAACCAATATAAAAAACAGAGGTGTGCATTTCTTTATATCACTTTTAACCCACCAAAATATTCAGGGCAGTTGTTAAATTTGATTGAACAATATTACATTTGTAATTATGAAACTTATGAACATATAAATAGTGTAAAGTACAACTATATTTTAGTATTAGTTGTTGCCTGTGTAGGATTTAAGGGTGAACCAAAGACAAATGAATCTTCCAGATAATTCATTCAAACATAATTCTACGCAGAACTCAACACTCCAGACATTACCAAGCAGCAGTATATGTTAATGTTAGCTCAGTGAAGTTAAGGCTAACATCAACAGGTGTAGACAGATTATCTTGACCTGAGCTAATTTGCTGAATCAACCAACTCACACTTCCTTTCTTTCTTTTCATTCATGAGGATATTAAAGTCACCTGTTGTTGTTTCTGGCATTTCATCGCTGTCTGTGGCGCAACCGCTGCTAATTAGAACGTTCAGTGAGATATGTTTAGAGTGTGTACGCGAGGTTCCAGGACGTGGACGCGCGCATCGACACAGACTCGGTCCTGCTCCTCCATGGCGATGACGGCGTGAGGTTAAAAATCATAACAAAAAAATTTGAAAGTGGGGGTGACAAACGGGATTTTGAAATCTTAGGTTTTCTTGGATTTTGAATTTTAGGGTCTGCACCAAGTTTCTTAAGAGTTGTAGCAGCTATTTTAAAAAATGATGGAACAATGCCGAAGCTAAGGGAAGTGTGAATAATGCGAGTTATAAGAGAAGAAAGAGAAGGAAAACAGGCCTTTACCAAATGAGTTGGTATAGGATCAAGTAAACATCTGGAAGAATTCGATTTGTAAATTAACTAAGAAATTTCTCCTTCGGATGGCAAGTTGAAAGAAGAAAGGAAGCAGAGGGAAAAATTAATTGAGACACTGTGTGGTGAACTACAGTAAAGGGTAGCTGTCACAGTGAGGTTCTGTGACTAGAGACTCTTATTTTGGAGAAGACTCTTGTTATGACGCTGGACTGAGAAAATGCATACATACAGACACTTTTCACACTAACATCTTAACACACTATCTGTTTTGCGCATATTTTAACATCAGTTAAGGCAGACATAGGTGTGTCACTTATTGTGGATTGTTTTGATACCTGTCTTCACCATGCCCTTTTTCCATATACTGAGTTATTAATTTCTCTTTGTTGATTTATGTATTGTTAAGAACTCAAACAAGACCGGTAACCATGTTATAAGTTTATTGATTTCAATTAACCACTTACATAATAATAAATTGTCATACTTACGTACAGGAACATTTTACTTTACCAAACAGACGAAACCCGGTCACAGTAACTGCCACCATTTTGAATGCCTCTTTCCCGCCAATAGGCACGGTTAATTGCTGTCATGTGTGAGGGGGAGATTGGAGTTCTGTTTGATTCTTTGTTAAAAGTTGTTCAACTTTAATAATTAATTGTTGTTTTGTTTTCAATGTTTATATATTTTTATATTATTCTAACTGTTTATTGGTTTGTTACTGTTAAATATATATATATTTTTGTCTCTTAAATTTCTTTATTTTCTTTAATTACTGAATGGTTTAGTCCAAGTGGGAGGGGCTTATCATTTTTAAGAGGGCCTCTCAGTGTTGTAAAGAGGCTCGTAGAGTGAGTTGGGAGGTATTTGTTGCTCTATTTTGGGTCAATTTATTGACATAGCCAAAAGTTTGGGAACGGATAACTTTGAACAGTTTATTTTATTTTTTTGTTTTTGGATTTTTGTTTTTGGGAGATTTCCACTGTAAATATACACTCTATTGGAATAAACACTGGACTTTTTTTTGACTTCGTCTTCACGTTACTTCATTATGGACGCCTCCATCGGCCGGTACATTCAGAGCAGTGGTCCTGCTACTGATTGAACATCTTTGGGGCCTCTTGATGTCAGTTGGCACACCCCTGTCTCTGTTACAGTTGGTGTCAGAAGTTTTGTACCGCTGAGGTGACGTGGATATTCTTGGGTTTTTTTTTTGCAATGCCACCAAAGACAAGGAATCAGCCTGATGAAAGAACAAGGCCAGATGTGGACCAGAGTGAAGTCGAGGAAGATCCAGATGAAGGAGTGCAGTCTACGATGGTTTCTGGGGCTGGAGCTGATACTGCTGTTACTGCTCTGGCACAGATGTTCAAGTCCTTTATGGAATATCAAAAGGGTAGAGATGAACGTCAAGAGAGAGAGACAGCCCGACGAGAACAAAATTTTAAAGTGCTCAGTCACCATGTCACGCAGATGCAACTTGACATGGAACATATCAGTCGGGGAGCAGTTTCCGACGGACAAGCACCAAGGGTGATAGACCGTGAGCCACGGCTTGCGAGACTGGAGGACTCTGACGATATTGAGCACTATTTGCTGACATTTGAGAGACTGGCAGAGGTGTACCAGTGGCCTAAACAAGAATGGGCCATTCACCTCATACCGTTGCTAACTGGTAAGGCCAGGTCTGCGTTTGTTGCAATGGACCCTTCGCTTACACAAGACTATGATGTTGTTAAGAGAGCAATATTGAAAAAGTATGAAATTAATGCTGAGACTTATAGACTGAGGTTCCGTAACCTAAATACCCCTGTCGATGAGTCGGCACAGGAGCTTTACATCAGACTGAAGGACCTGTTTTGCAAGTGGGTGCGCTACTCCAGCAGCACTAAAGAGGATATTATGGAGACCCTGGTTCTGGAACAGTTCCTACGAGTCTTGTATCCAGACTTGAGGACCTGGGTCAAGGAGCGAGATCCAACGACTGCTGCTGAGGCTGCCAGACTGGCGGAGGCATACATCACAGCCCGGAAAGGAGCAGGAAACTTCCGCTATGCAGGAATCCTCCCTTCGGCCAGAGGTAAGTCTGAGGGATTTGGGGGCGGTTCAAACTCTCAAGATAGAATCCTAAGACTCACACAAAGTAAAACCACAACTCCGCAGGTAACTTCGCAGAGTGTAGTTAAGGAAGATGTTGTCTGTTATCATTGTGGTCAACCAGGGCATACAAGACCTCTTTGCCCCTTAAAGAAACCCAAGCAGGCAAGCCTTTGTTATGTTCCTCATTCATTTCAGTCATCCCCCATGAAATGCAACTCACAGCCTATTAGAACTGTCTTGTTAAATGGTAGACCAGTTTTAGCCTTAGTAGATACTGGATGTACATATACGCTAGTGCAGAGCAGATATGTTCCCAGACCAGACTGGAGCGACACCGAGACTGTTACTGTTTGTTGTGTGCATGGGGACAACACTCCACTGCCTACTGCGGAAGTGTATATTGAAGTATTGAATCAGTCTTATCTGATGAAAGTTGGAATTGCTGAGACTCTTCCCTATCCCATCCTGCTTGGCACGGATATGCCAGTGTTGGCTGAATTGCTGCAGGACACAGAGTGGTGTGGGGTAGTGACAAGGGCTCAGTCAAAGCAGGCAGTGCAGACAACAAACAACCCAGACCCAAATGATCCCTTACAAACCTTGCCTTTTTGTTCAGCTGATATTGAAACTGAGGCAGGACCAACCAAAGACAACAGGTTGCGACAGCGTAGAGATTGGGTAAAGGACTTGATGGATATATCAGAACAGGTTAACGAGGATATTGCTGAACCTGAGTTATGTGAGTCAGACATCGTGATTCCGAATGGTCTAGCCCAGCTGCAGAGGGAGGACCCAACACTAGCCATATGTTTTGATCAGGTTAAGCAGAAGGATGATAATGATGTTTTACTTGATGATCCTTTTGTGTTGAAACATGAACTCCTGTATAAGCAGACTAAGGAAGGAGATCTTCAGCTTGTTGTACCTAAAGCACAAAAAAGTGAGGTGTTAAAATTAGGTCATTCCATTCCATGGTCAGGTCATTTAGGGTTCGCAAAGACATGTTGGAGAATCTCTAAAAGATTTTATTGGCCTAGAATGTACACAGACATTAAAGAATACTGCCAAAAATGCCCTGAATGCCAACTCACTACTGGTCGGACTCCGGCATATGCACCACTAATCCCTTTGCCTGTGATTGATGTACCTTTTCAGAGAATAGGGGTAGATGTTGTTGGACCAGTTGAGAGAAGCCAGGCAGGAAACCGATTTATTCTAGTAATCTCAGATTATGCTACGAGATACCCTGAAGCATATCCCTTGAGAGATGTTACTGCTAAGCAGATAGCTTCAGCCTTGTTGAAATTCTTTTCGCAAGTAGGCATACCAAAAGAGGTTCTGACAGACCAGGGCACTAACTTTATGAGTCGCACACTGCAACAAGTTTATCAGCTATTGGGCGTTAAGAGAGTACGAACAACCCCATATCACCCTCAGACTGATGGCCTTGTTGAAAGGTTCAATCAGACTCTAAAGAATATTTTAAAAAAGTTTGTTTCAGACTCTGGAAAAGACTGGGATAAATGGCTGCCGTACCTCCTTTTCGCCTACCGTGAAGTACCCCAGGCTTCTACAGGATTCTCTCCGTTTGAATTGCTATACGCCCACCAAGTAAGAGGTCCTCTAGATGTCCTGAAAGAGAGCTGGGAGGCGACAGACAACCCAAAGAGAACGAACGTCCTCACTTACGTGATGAAGATGAGGGAGAAACTTCAGCA
Source organism: Tiaroga cobitis (assembly GCA_030578255.1). Taxonomy (NCBI): domain Eukaryota; kingdom Metazoa; phylum Chordata; class Actinopteri; order Cypriniformes; family Leuciscidae; genus Tiaroga; species Tiaroga cobitis. The sequence continues at coordinate 49,197,167 of CM060597.1, forward strand.
GAGTACTGCCTTGGCACGAGAAAACCTGTTAAGGTCACAAGTACAACAGAAACACTGGTACGACAAGACGGCTAGATCACGAAGTTTCAAACCAGGGGACGAAGTCCTGTTGTTACTTCCGACCTCCGACAATAAGCTGTTAGCAAAGTGGCAAGGCCCATACCAGATAAAGCAGAAGGTAGGTCCGGTGACCTATCAGATCGAAATTCCCTCAAGAAACCAGCCTCTGCAAACATTTCACGTGAATATGCTGAAAAAATGGCATACGCATCGAACTCCAGGCCAAACAGAGGAGAGCAATGACATTGCTATGTTGGTGAGAGCCGTAGAGGGTGAAGAGGAAGTAGAAGAACAGTATTTACCGACTTGTCGCGGTGACAGCGAATTGAATCTGCAGCACCTGAGTGAAGAACAGAGACATCAACTATGGGAATGTATACCTGAACAGCTCTTCATGGATACCCCTGGCAGAACAGGCTTGGTCGAACATTCTATCATCCTCAAGGACCCTAAACCTGTCCGTCAGTCGGTGTATCGGGTCCCAGAGAAACTTCTGTCTGTTATGAAAGAAGAATTACAGACCATGAGACAACTGGGTGTTATTGAGCCATCGTCAAGTGAATGGAGTAGTCCCATAGTGCTGGTGCCGAAGAAAGATGGTACCCTCCGGTTCTGCTTAGACTTCAGGAAGCTGAACAGCGTTAGTAAATTTGATCCTTATCCAATGCCACGGGTGGATGAACTGGTGGAGAGGCTGGGAAGGGCGAAGTACCTGAGTACGCTGGATCTCTGCAAGGGATACTGGCAGGTACCGCTGAAGCCAGCATGTAAGGAGCTTACTGCCTTCAGAACTCCCTTTGGCCACTTCCAGTTCCGAGTCCTTCCTTTCGGACTCCATGGGGCCGCGGCAACATTTCAAAGGATGATGGATAAAATCCTCCAGGGTACGGAGGGCTATGCTGCAGCGTACCTTGACGACATCATAATCTTCAGCCAAAGCTGGGAAGAACATATGAAGCACCTTGAGGGGGTGTTGAAACGCATCAAGGCTGCAGGGCTAACCATCCGCTCTGATAAATGTACTCTCGCCAAACCAGAAACCCAATACCTTGGATTTGTGCTGGGTCACGGTGTGATTCGACCTCAGGTGGGGAAGGTAGAGGCCGTTAAAGGAGCAAGACGGCCTGTGACAAAGAAGCAGGTTAGATCTTTTCTTGGACTTGTTGGCTGGTATAGGAAATTTATTCCAAACTTCTCAGCTAGGGCAATAACCCTAACAAACTTGACAAAAAAGAGCCAGCCTAACAATGTAGTATGGACTGAGGACTGTGAAAAGGCCTTTAAAGACTTAAAGGATGCACTATGTCAAGAACCAGTTCTTCAGAGTCCTGATTTTGGGAAACTGTTCACAGTACAGACTGATGCCTCACAACATGGCATTGGTGCTGTACTCCTTCAAGAGGAAGAAGGGCAACTCAAGCCAGTTGTATACATCAGTAGGAAACTCCTGCCCAGAGAGGTAAACTATTCCACTGTTGAAAAGGAGTGCCTTGCGGTTAAGTGGGCCCTGGACTCTTTGAAGTATTATTTGCTTGGACGAAAATTCCGGTTGGAAACTGACCATCGAGCATTGGCCTGGTTAGGCCGCATGAGAGACACAAATGCTCGCATTACCAGGTGGTTTCTGGCCATGCAGCCGTTTGACTTTGAGGTGCTGTACAGATCAGGATCACAAAATTACACTGCGGACTTTCTCTCGAGGACACCATAGGCGGTGTCTGGAGAGGGAGGGGGAAATGTCACAGTGAGGTTCTGTGACTAGAGACTCTTATTTTGGAGAAGACTCTTGTTATGACGCTGGACTGAGAAAATGCATACATACAGACACTTTTCACACTAACATCTTAACACACTATCTGTTTTGCGCATATTTTAACATCAGTTAAGGCAGACATAGGTGTGTCACTTATTGTGGATTGTTTTGATACCTGTCTTCACCATGCCCTTTTTCCATATACTGAGTTATTAATTTCTCTTTGTTGATTTATGTATTGTTAAGAACTCAAACAAGACCGGTAACCATGTTATAAGTTTATTGATTTCAATTAACCACTTACATAATAATAAATTGTCATACTTACGTACAGGAACATTTTACTTTACCAAACAGACGAAACCCGGTCACAGTAACTGCCACCATTTTGAATGCCTCTTTCCCGCCAATAGGCACGGTTAATTGCTGTCATGTGTGAGGGGGAGATTGGAGTTCTGTTTGATTCTTTGTTAAAAGTTGTTCAACTTTAATAATTAATTGTTGTTTTGTTTTCAATGTTTATATATTTTTATATTATTCTAACTGTTTATTGGTTTGTTACTGTTAAATATATATATATTTTTGTCTCTTAAATTTCTTTATTTTCTTTAATTACTGAATGGTTTAGTCCAAGTGGGAGGGGCTTATCATTTTTAAGAGGGCCTCTCAGTGTTGTAAAGAGGCTCGTAGAGTGAGTTGGGAGGTATTTGTTGCTCTATTTTGGGTCAATTTATTGACATAGCCAAAAGTTTGGGAACGGATAACTTTGAACAGTTTATTTTATTTTTTTGTTTTTGGATTTTTGTTTTTGGGAGATTTCCACTGTAAATATACACTCTATTGGAATAAACACTGGACTTTTTTTTGACTTCGTCTTCACGTTACTTCATTATGGACGCCTCCATCGGCCGGTACATTCAGAGCAGTGGTCCTGCTACTGATTGAACATCTTTGGGGCCTCTTGATGTCAGTTGGCACACCCCTGTCTCTGTTACAGTAGCCAAAGAGGCCAATTGTTGGTGGATGGTAGTTATTTTGTCATTGAAAAAAGACACATTTATCACATTAAGCAGTGCAGTACAGGTGTGCAGGAAGTGTGTCAGGTTTCAGAATACGATTTACAGTTGAGAACAGGGCCCGGTTCCCCGATAACGCTCACTCTTAGCGCGCTAAGAAGACTCAAAAAGATATATCTTACCAAAGTTGTTTATGTTCCTAAGTGTGTTCCCCGAAGTGTCCCTTAGGAAGCTTCTTAAGACGCTGCCTCTTACGTTTGACGTTACAAAGGCGCTGTCCCAGGTGAAGGTGCTGAATTAGCTGGCATCGATTGCTCAGGAATCGATATTCCACTTCACGCGAAGGTGCATTACGGCGTTAAGAAAGACAGCACGTTCTATGCAAATGAAACATTCCTCAAATTATTCCAGTAACATTTATTTTAACATAGTTTAAGTTATCAGTTAAATTTAGACTATTAATTAAATTATCAAATTGTCAGTAATATGTTCACACGATATGTTGTGACGGGTAGACGAACCGGGTATCCCTCGCTAATCATCCACCCTCCTTATCCCATTGTGCCACTTGTGCCGGTTCTTGACATGGGTTTAACGACTTCCAAAAAAATTATGTAATACACTTTTATATTAATGGTAAGGTACTTTACAATTAGAATTGATTGGCAAGCAGCTGCAGTTACTTCTGTTTAATGCGGTATTGATTGCCATTGGTTAATGTTTTCAATAAAACCTATCTACAATGAACAGAGAGAGAGAGAGTTAGATACAGAATATGGTGGTAAACGCAGGTCTGAGAAGGTCCAGCAGCTCCATAATGAGTTGTCTTGGGAGGCGAAATTTTTTAATTTAGCCAGGTCAGGCAAAATGTCAAAAGGGCTTAAGTTTTGCCGAATAAAAAAATTGACATGGACTATACGGCTCTGCGGCCGGCGCCGTCTTTGATTCAATACAAAGACAAGTTGGATCGCTGCCATAGTTGGTCGCTTACTGGACACCACCATGCTGCTTACCCATTTACAGATCTTAACCAATTAGAGCCAAATTGTTTGCCAAATGCCAGATTTTAATTATCAAAAGTGATTGCCAATTTAAACGCTTTAGTGACATTACGAAATAGCCTAGGCTAATTACGACCATATTAGTTCTGATACCAAATAAAGTCATCAACTTCATAATAGGCCTGCATCCATTGCGGATATATTTTATTATTAGTCTTAAAATGTCCATAACAAAATCATTGTTGAGCCACAACATTGTCAACATACCATAGTTTGACTTGTACTGTGCTGCGCTGATTTCAAAAGACTGCTGCACAGTGGCGGCGACTAGCGCCTTGAGCTCAAACAACGCTAAGAGAGAGCTTACGAATGGTCCAGACCAACCTTACGAAAGTGTGACTTACAGAAGATATACTTAGCATACGAACGTGTCGGGAATCGTGCCATAAGGTTAAGAGAGAGGTTAAGGAATAGGTTAAGAACTACTTAGCGATAAGAACGTTTTGGGGAACCGGGTCCAGTGGTTTAGTATTACCATCTCCAGACTCAATTAAATGTGAATAAAAAATATTTTTGGCAACATAAAGAGCATCTTTATAAAAATTTACATGTTCACTATATAGCTCTCTATGTATCATAAATCCAGTTCATTTATAAAGGCGTTCCAGTCACCGGCCTCTAGTTTTGAGCTGGCGAAGTTCAGGAGTAAACCAGGGTGCAGAGTGAGTGAATGAGTTTTAAGAGGTGCAAGAGTGTCAAGGAGCTGCTGTAGTTCAAAGTTATAAAAGGAGACCAAATTGTCAGGAGAAGTGACATGGTCACCAAGTGGAAGATCAGTGATTGCAGCAGTCAAAACTGAGGGGTCGATCTTTTTTATATTCCGAAATGTCATCAAGCGCTATTGTTTGGATTTAGAGAGTGTAACATTAGCATTAAAAGAAAGCAATTTATGATCTGATATGGGTACAGCTGCAGTACAGTCCAGAGGTGTAACACCTGAACAGCAGACAAGGTCCAGAGTGTGGCCTTTAGAGTGAGTTGGAAAGTCCACATATTACTGAAGACCAAACCTGTCTAGGCAAGACATAAAATCCCTTGTGAGTGGGTTACTGGCATTGTCCACATGAATATGAAAATTATCCTGGAGAATAAGATTGGGTGATAAGGTACACCGAAAGGTTAAAAATGCACAAAATTAATCTATGAATGTATTGCAGTATTTCGGTGGCCGATAAATAACAGCCAATACTATAGGTGTTGGACCGCTGATAAGAAAAGCAGCTTATTCAAAAGAAGGATACATACACCCTGTCGAGACCCACAATAGATGTATTTCGGATGGGGGCAATGAACAATGATAGGGGTAGGAGGCTCGGCAGAGTAGTACCGCGGCCGGTGAAGTTCAGTCGCTGTATAGTCAAGTCAAGTCAAGTCATCTTCATTTATATAGCGCTTTTAACAATGGATTGTTTTAAAGCAGCTTTACAGAGATAAACATATAATTTAAGGTAACAGAGATTGTTGCATACAGTGTTGTTGCATACAGTGATTGTTGCATACATTGTATACAGAAACAGCGAAGTCGCTGAGTGGAACAATGACGATAAAACAATCCAGACAATGGTGGCACGTGAGAAAAGATGGTAAATCTACATTGTGTCAGTCGACTGCAGAGTTAAGCAGAGGTAGAGAATTGTAAAATAAAATATTTTAAATGATAAAAGAACCGGAGAGTAGCGGCAGCCAAACGCGCCAGCGTTCATTCAACCGGAAATTTGTCCAAATATAACATGAACTTTTAATTAACCTCTTTGAAAATTGCACCCTCTCCCATTTGGGACATTTACAACAGAAGAGTTAATTTGCAAAAACAGATAACAATCAATCAAACTGCAGCAGGTTTATTTTGATTAAGTAATAATAACAACAAAAAAATAAAATACAGATTACATACAAAATTAAAGCTCATAAAATGTGTGTTTTTTTATATATATTAAAAGTTATTTTTTTTAGCAAAAGCACACAACTCCAACAGTCGTTTTTTTGGCAAAAGCAGACAACTCCACATTTCATGTTTCAGAGTTAAACAGAGTTAAACGTATTTTCTGTCATCCTTTTGGCTAGCGTTACATTATATGATCATGCTCTTGTTCATGCAAATGCTTTTAAACCATTAAAGCCGCTGTGCGCCAGAATCGAGTTCTCTTTCGTGCTTGAACGAACAATAACACACACATGTATGCCAAAATGTCAGTTTTGTCGAGTATCCTCATAAGAGCAGTTTTAAATGAGTTAAATAAAGTCTTAAATGAACGTGAAATGAAGAGTTGTGAGAGAATGAATGCGTGTGAGATCAACTTCATGGAGACATCAGTAGCTGTATTAGTATCAGTGTAACTGCCCTTCATTCACAAAAAGATGCCATTAAACAAGTATTTAAATATACTGTCTTTATGTTGTTTCTACATTCATTTGGAGATTAACTGGTAAATTATTAAATTATAAAATATATTAAAATATTAAAAACATAAGTGTTTTTAATTGTGATTAATCACAGACATTTGTTTATAATCTAGTTAATTTAATCGATTGACAGCGCTATTTTAAACACTGCACATGCAAAACTTCTGTTTGTGGAACGTAATTTCAAACCCCTAAGATGGGACAATATCGCTTATATTGATGTACTTTGACAATGTGAACACATTGTCACACTTTGACAATGTGAAAAATAACAAAGGACAGAGTGATCCATTTCACAAAAAGGATTATCCTGACAGCAAGCAAGTCTATGTTTAACGTCACAGATTTCAATGAATGAGTGCTGGTGCACAAATAGACGGGACCATGATAATTCGAACCTATATGATTTTAAAATATTTTGCTAACATATTTTACATCCAAATGTGTAAGCACTTCAAATCTCTTTCCTTAATTACAACAGCACCATAAACTGCAGTGTATGTTGCTGCCGGTTGCAACGATATTGACAGAAATTTATAAAACCATAATTTTTTGTGTACCATTGTGAGATGGCAAATTATACCTCTGGGCTGTGTTAGTTTGACATGAGAATCGTTGATCATATTGGTAGCGCTACATAGCAAACTACCTCTTGTGGGAAAACCATGGAGGACAAGGCAGTAAGTAATCAGGGCAGAGTGGGCAGGAATGGATGACCACAAACGGCTGGTGCTCTTCGGCAGAATCCCAGTGAGGGAAGGTTAGGCAAGGATAATAAAACCACACTGGAAAACTGGGCGGGGACTGCCATCTGGTTCGTATATCCAAAGTATATCATAGTTTGTAACAAAAAATCTTTAATGTCAACTGCATGTTTGCATCTCTCTGAACCTCAAATGGGGGGGGGGGGGGGGGATTTTTCTATCATAAAAAGATATCAGGGTTTCAGTATGTAGCCAGGCAAGTTAATTTTCAGGGTCACCTTGTAATTAGGGTGGTGTGGCAAGGTAGGCCTGCAAGCACTAATGAAGTTGGTCATTCTCTGACAGGAAGGGCCACTAACTGCAGGACGTCCCTACTCAGCACCCTCCCGTGGTCTTTATTTATAGAGTTCTTTTAAAAGATTTGCACACACACACACAAAAAAGCTTTCTAAAATCTTTCAATCTAAATTCTTTCAACCTAACCCTAACCCTAAATCTATTATTAAAATCTCATTCAAATCTATTATTCTATCAGAGCTAAGGCTAATGAAAGCTACTCCAATATTACATTTTTCAAAACTGCTTCAAAGATTTCAGGTAAAGATAAATATCTTTCATACATTCAATAATGCCACACACACAAGCGCTACGGGCCATACAGTGACCTCTCACGATGATCCTGACTTAATCAGGGTCTTGGTCTTTTATGTCAAACCCATTGCCACTGTGACAAGTAAAACAGCTTGAGTCAGCAGGCACACTCATGGTTATTCAAATATCATTCTGCACATTATTTTTTTAAACGTCTGGAGGGTCTTTGTTTCAGAAATAGTATCCTGTTGTATGTTTCTGTATCCTTGGAGATGAAAATTCATTCAAATATAAAGTGCCTTAACAGGGCAGTATGATTCAGCTCACAAGAATAGATACCTCAGAGGCCATGTATTTGAGAATTGTTTGAAATGACAGCTAAGGTCCTGTCATTCATTTAGAAAAGAAGCAGAAATGTAAATCATTCCCATTTTTTTTATATTCTTCATGTAGCTGAAAATTTCACTACAATATAGGAGTAAGAATTTCTTCTGCAATATCTTGTACGCCTAGGAAAATTACAGGATCTATTCTAGGTCCCCACTCCTGGTACGATTAATTCCCGTATTTATTCATTTAAATATGTTTTAATCAGCCTTGATAATCTATGTTTTCTTTTTAGCAACGATTGGTGAGGAAGAGGCTGCAGGACTAAAAGTGTACACAGTAGCTTTCCAGAGTGTAATACAATTTATTAACCCTTCTTTCCCCTACCAGCCTGCAAGACAGGAGGAATGCCCCAACTCAAAGAAATTTTAGATTTATTTATCTAAATATTCAATAAAATAAAATTAAACAAAATAATAGTAGTGAGTATTACAAATAAACCCTTGTTTAACCTCACTTATGTTTTAGAAAGAAAATATAATCAAAGAAATAAAGCTTCAATTAGCTTCAAGCTTTTCTTCAGTCTCCTACCTTTCTGCAGTAATACTCAAGTCAAACAGAAACAATAAAACAACAATTCCAATAGAACATTCCAATTAGACACAGTTCACTCAACAATACATAATAAATGTTACATTTCACATAATTTACTTTTCCTCGTGCCTATCAACATACCTGAGTAAGATTCACAACCCAAGATTTAAATTTGACCTCGCTGCAGAACTGGGCTGGCGTTGGACTGTCCAGGTATGGCAGGGTAATCAGATCAACTAAAAGGAACCTGTTTAAAGATTGAAAGTCTTTTCCCTTTCAAACACAAAAAGAACAGTTCAGGGAAAAAAATCCAGAAAAAAATATAGATCCACGTGAGCATTTTCAAAAGAAAAGGTAGTCTTTTCCATGAAAAGTACACATTATTGCAGATTCGTTTAAAACGGAACTGTTATCAGTTCAGAATGTTTATGCAGATATCCATTCAAAAAGGATTTTCCAAAACTTCAAAAAATCAAAGGTGAACTATGAAATATGAAAACTAATAATAATGAAAAATAATTTCCAGGGACAAAGGCTGAATATTCTAAATAATGAAAACTAGAATAAATTGTTTCGCACTAAATTGACAAAAAAATCATTTTTCCTTCAGGTGCGTAAGCCAAGGGAATATGGAAAACAAGCATGAAGGTGGCTGGCTGCACACTGGATTCAGTCCAGACTACAGAAGTCTATTTAAAAAAAATATACATTTTATGGATTGGATCGTGCAAAAAGATTTTTTTTTAAAAAAGGACAGGAGCAAACGTTTTAGCACATTGCTATCTTCAGTGCTCACTCTGCAACATTCACCTTTTTTCTGATAAATTAGCAATTAGGGGTATTCAGCTGAAGTTAATTATCACAACATATCTATCACATGTGATAATTAACATACATGACACAAAATATTGCAGGTATTCAATTATAGCAAAAAAAAGAGAATAAGACAAAAATCACAAAGACAGAAAATAGATAAAAACCTTAACAAAAAGCAGTAAAGTTCTAGTTCTTCAGGGAATAAAGACTTAAGTTCAAAGATCCAGAAGACCTCCCTTTGCAACAATTTTTGTGTCTATCTCCACCTCCTCTATGAGGTAAAATCCTTTTGATGTCCAGTAATTTAATGTCAGACAAGGAATGTTTGGCAAATTTAAAGTGGCGATAGATTGGGGATGTATCATCATGTCTTCGAATGGCACTTGTGTGAATAATTCTTGTGCGTAATGCACGTGTGGTTTTTCTCTTGATTTTTGTCTTATATGCATTGTTTTTATTCTCTTTTTTTGCTATAATTGAATACCTGCAATATTTTGTGTCATGTATGCTAATTATCCGACTCACTTGGAGCTCCACCTGTGATAGAGTTGTACTTCTGATAATTAATTTTAGCTGAATACCCTTAATTGGTAACTAACTGGACCACAATTTTACCAAAATAACCTAAATTACCACACTGGACTAAACCCAGTGTGCGGCCAGCCACCTTCGTGCTCATTTTCAATACTCAAAATAGGAAGAAAAACACTCATGTCAAAGAGTTCGCAATGTCGTTTGCATCCACACAGCGATGCTAATGTTTAAAAATAACGAGAGAAGATTTTCCTCAAAACACAGTGGCAAAATCACTTGATCCGAATCAGCTTTATTCCAAAGCAACAACAAAAATAATGTCAGTTTATTTCTTCTGGATGTCAACTGTAGTTAAAAAATAATGAAGAAAACTCACTGTACCCCAGCTCCCTTCAATCGGAAAAAAACACTCAGGTCAACACAGCAGTCAGCACGATGAGCAATGCCCCTCTTCGTATCAAACAGACAGTTCATCGGCGATCAAGCTTGAAACTCATGACAGCACAAGCTCGGTTCAGCTTCTCATCAGCTAACTTTGACACTTCTAAAATTCTGTCCACTTATTCTGCAAATAAATCATGAGAAAACTGCAGTTTTTTCCTGTCTTTTACTGCCGCTTCACTCGCGCTCACTTTCACGCTCACTCACTTTAATTTGCGAGAGCAGTTTTTTTTTTTTCAGATTTCTTTTTTGAAATAAAAGGCCTTGAATACCTCCGCATTCCCCCCTGCTAAACCCTGCCATACACAGGACTCTCCAAACAGACCAGTTCCTGGGTAAAAAACAACAACAAAAAAACATTCTTTGACATTTTATTGGCACTTCAAACACAAATTACAAAATGTAATCATCCTTATATCTTACAGGCAATCTACCCTGTGTTTCTCTCTTCGAACGTCTGAAATAAGGTACCCCACTAGTGTCAGCTTCTGAAAGAGTCTTCAGATTCCCCATCTTGTCCTGATTCTACTCTCTCACTCTCAGCTACACTACCCTCCTCACATACCACTCCACGCTCGACATCCCCAGGTAAGCCTGTGTTTGGCAAGTGTGTGGTATATGGAATGTAGACAATGTCTTGTGAGTCAACATCTGTGTCTGACAATTCTTTTTCTCTTTTTGCAGGTGTAACCTGCCTTTTCGGTGAGGGGAAGGTACAGTGACTCAATTGATCCCTGTGAACCACCTTTGTGGGATCTCCCTGCTCAGGACCTACAGTAAACACTGGTAAACTTGCGTGATATTGTTGCACCACCAAATAAGGTACGGACTCCAACTTTTCTTGGATTTTGTAAACTTGTGGTTTTGTAAGCTTCTTGAGCGGTTACCTTCGCCGTCTCCTCTGCAGTTCTCAGGCGTTCATGGTGATTCTTCACCCACTCTAGGTCATCCGCCTCATCATCAGTTAGGTCCTTTTCTCCTAGGACATCCATGGGCAGCCATGCGTCCCGTCCAAACATTAAATAAAATGGGGATTAACCCATCGATAAATGAACATGGCTATAGACTTTATTCAGAGCAGCGCCATGACAGGTATGAAAGTGAGGCTGTGAGGGATAGACTTTCCGTGTTTCCAATGGCATCCGCTGTAAAAAGCTGAATAAAGCTCCTAGATAACTTACAATTTTCCACAGCTTACATTGCCGGGAGTTTTTTGTCAACTGAAATTTCTTGGAAAGATATTTTTCCAGTGTTTCATGAGCAGAACAATCCGAATACACATTAAATAACAGTACAGCCCATTGAAGAGATGCATGTCTATCCCTCACAGCCTCGCTTTCATTCTCATTAAAAATCAAAGATGGCGCTGCCGTGAATAAGGCGTATTGAAAGCCATCACTAGTTCAGGCAGGTACGTTTTCCAATCCTTCTTCTTTTCCACAGGTAATCTCCGCAGCATGTCGTGCATCGTGCGTTTGAACCCTTCACACTGCGCGTTCCCTTGTGGATGATAAACACTGGTGCGACTCTTGCTGATTCCATACAATTTACAGAGCTCCTTGATTATGCTTGCCTTGAAAAACTTGGCTTGATCAGAGTGCATTCGGGAGGGACACCCATCGCAGCAAACATGATTTAAAAAAAATATATATTTAAATCATACTTATCTGTATGTACCACAAGGCTCAGTACTAGGGCCGTTGCTGTTCACTATGTACATGCTACCCTTGGGAGATAACATTAGGAAGCATTGTATTAGTTTTCACTGTTATACCGATTAATACTCAGCTCTATATCTCTTCGCGCCCCGGTGAAACTTGCCAATTCAAGAAATTAACGGAATGCATAGCTGATATAAAAATTTAAATGACTAGTAATTTCCTATTACTTAATTCTGAAAAAACAGAGTTTCTAATGATTGGATCAAAAACCTCCACCCGTAATGACCTAGAATACTGTCTAACACTTGATGGCTGCTCTGTCAAGTCTCCGTCGTCGGTTAGGAACCTGGGTGTGCTCTTTGATACCAATCATCTTTCACGGGCCGTATCCAGATCGGATATAATGCTGCCTGAATCGTAAACCTACACTGTTCGTTCGTTGGCCAGAGGAGAACTGGCCCCTGGCCTGGTTTCTCCCAAAGTTTTTTTCTCCATTCTGTCACCTGATGGAGTTTTGGTTCCTTGCCACTGTCGCCTTTTTCGCCTTTGGCTTTTGGCTTGTTTAGTGTTGGACATTTCATTTTATATTCAACAATATTTATGATCTGCTTGTATTGACACTATTATATGAGAACTGAACTAAGCTGGACGATGACAATGAGGGTTTTCTCCATAGCGTCTATATATATATATATATATATTAATTAACTAAATTAATAACTTTTTTACAACAAAAATTAACCATCACTGAACTTACTTAAGCTGGACTATGACTACATTTTTTTCTAGAAACAAACTTTGTTGAATTATTTTCCTGTGATCTATGTATATCTGCTTTGAAACAATCTGTACTGTAAAAAGCGCTATATAAATAAAGGTGACTTGACTTGACTTAAACACATAATATGCATGTGCACTCCGTCACCGTTTTCACAGATTCACGTTTTTGAATTTTACACGGAGATGATTACGGAGCCCCTAAAGGGACCTTGGCAAAAATAAAAAAATAAAGACTATGGCGTACGCACGCGAAACTTAACGCGTGCGCACGCGATAGTATCTCGTGCGCACGAGAAACATTTCGCGTGCGCACGAAATACTACCGCGTGCGCACAAGAAACTATCGCGTGCGCACGCATTACAATTTCCGGTGTGCGTTATAGCATCATTGATGGAAACGTGGAACTAGGAATGACATATAAGGAGCTTATTTTTCATCAGTAATCGCAGATCGCAACATGGAAGAGGAATTTATTGAAATGCTGAATAAATGCAATCGCCTCTTCAATATTGGAGTACCCTTTCCGTCGAAACAGACTTCTAGACCTCAAAATGCGTTTTAAATGTCGCTAAGTGATTATATATCTGTGTCGAAAGGCAAGAACAGAAACTATGTCTTTGTATTGAAGTCCTAGTTTAAAATAGATTTCGATCAACTCATGCGCATCCACATCCATGGTTTTGTTCTCCTCATAGTAACGACAGTGACTTAAATTGTATGCAAACCGGAAATTGTAATGCGTGCGCACGAGAACCGTATCGCGTGTGCACGAGATACTATCTCGCGCGCACGAGAAACGTATCGCGTGCGCACGAGATACTATCGCGTGTGCACGAGAAACTATCGCGTGCGCACGCGTTAAGTTTCGCGTGCGCACGTGATAGTCTTTATTTTTTTATTTTTGCCAAGGTCCCTTTAGGGGCTCCGTAGATGATAACGTTTTTCAAAAAAAAAAAAAAAAATTGCACCTTGGAACCTATTTCAAAGTTTGCATTCTCGAGCCACCACTGGCTCTGTTGTCGTGCAGATGAATGGCTGGAACACATTCAAAGTTTTCTGTTCCCTATCGGTCAGTCACTACAACGTAGGTCAGACTGACCAATAGGAATCTCGCCAGAGAGCCAATTTACTTCGAGTGAATCTAAAACAAGCCAATGCACATTGGCGTGCAATCATTTGCCACAGCTGCGCGTCCTCGTCAGCGCGGGTATATAACGAGCGGCTGTGTGATTGCACTTCAGCTTTTTGCTTCGGAGCCTAAACTTCGATGCCTCTGCTTAGAGTGACTTCTTGCAAGCAAAACTCTCTCTCTGATACGGGTGTTACGGCGCGACAGCGTGGACAGATTTCTTTCTCTCCGGTGAAGAAACCCAAAAGCTGTTTTCACAGCTGGTAAGACTGAGCACGAGAGCTGATCAGCGCACGTACGGGTGCACATTCCCGGCCGTGATCGTCTGTATCTGTCCCCCTGTGTGCCTCAGTGTCAGCGAGAGCAGTTCCTAAAAGAGCTTACACAGATAGTTTGCGTCTTTTTAAAGATGAAATTCTGTCTGTGTGTTTCTGGATGCGGTCGTTACCTGGGATCGCGGGATGGTCACGAACGCTGTCTTGTGTGTCTGGGCTTACAACACGCACAGGCAGCGTTCGTGGATGAGTCATGTTCCCATTGTGGGAAGATGACCATCTCGGAGCTGAGGTCGAGACTCTCGTTCCTGCAAAGGGGCGGAGTCCCCGTGCCGGCGCCCCGTTCCAATCCTCCTGCGAGGGTTGCTTCGGACGCTGGCACGGGTGACCTGAGGATTACAGTGAGCGCGCTTCCTTCGGGGAACCAACCCCCTAGGAACCCTCACTCCTCTCAGCCTCCGCAACCATGTGAGCTGCCACAGGAGCGTGCTGGACCATCCACGAGGTGTGTACCAACCGTTTCCTTTGGCGCTCCCGGCGATGAACAGATGTCGATCGCGGCATCGGAGGGTGGGTCAGATATCTCTGCGGACGACGTGTCGGAGCCGCTGCCTCCTTCGGGGGTGCCGGCGGTGCCCGATACGGACCCGGAGATGATGGCCATGCTTTCCCGGGCCGCCGAGAGGGTCGGACTCATGTGGAACCCTCCACCGGGTCCCGAACCCTCGAGGCTGGACGATTGGTATCTCGGTCGCACGAACAGCGCGCCTCACAGAGCAGCGCGCTCAGTCGGTGCTGAACTGCTTGAACACGTTCAAAGGCAGGACGGCGGTCCCACTGAAATTCTTTCAGAGGCTCCTGGGGCATATGGCAGCGGCAGCAGCGGCAGCAGCGGCAGCAGCGGCAGCAGCGGCAGCAGCGGCAGCAGCGGCAGCAGCGGCAGCAGCGGTAACCCCGCTCGGCTTGCTTCATATGAGACCGCTTCAGCACTAGCTTCACGGCCGAGTCCCGAGATGGGCGTGGCATCACGGCACTCACCGGGTGGCAATCACACTGGCCTGCCGTCAGACCTTCAGCCCGTGGTCAGATCCCTCGTTCCTTCGGGCAGGAGTCCCCTTCGAACAGGTATCCAGGCATGCTGTGGTATTCACAGATGCCTCGGCCACCGGCTGGGGTGCCACGTACAACGGGCATGCAGTATCAGGGGTGTGGACGGACCCTCATCTGCATTGGCATATCAATTGCCTCGAGTTGCTAGCAGTGCATCTCGCTCTGCGCCGTCTGAAAAGACCGCTGCAGGGCAGGGATGTGCTGGTCCGTACGGACAACACTGCGACCGTTGCGTATATCAACCGGCAAGGTGGTCTACGCTCCCGTCGCATGTCGCAACTTGCCCGCCATCTCCTCCTCTGGAGTCAGAAGCATCTGAGGTCGCTTCGAGCCATGTATGTCCCCGGCGTGCTCAACCGTGTGGCCGACGAGCTATCACGAGCTGTGCTCCCGGGAGAATGGCGACTCCACCCCCAGGTGGTTCAGCTGATCTGGAGAGAGTTCGGGGAGGCTCAGGTAGACCTGTTTGCCTCCTCAGAGGCCTCCCATTGCCAGCTGTTTTACTCCCTGACCGAGGGAACACTCGGCACGGACGCACTGGCACACAGCTGGCCCTGGGGCCTTCGCAAATATGCGTTTCCCCCAGTGAGCCTTCTTGCACAGACACTGTGCAAAGTCAGGGAGGACAAGGAGCAGGTCCTTCTGGTAGCTCCCTATTGGCCCACCCGGACTTGGTTCCCAGAACTCATGCTCCTTGTGACAGTCCCTCCCTGGCCCATTCCTCTGAGGAAGGATCTTCTGACTCAGAGACGGGGCACCCTATGGCACCCGCGTCCAGACCTCTGGAAACTCCATGTCTGGTCCCTGGACGGGACGCGGAGGTTCTAGGTGACTTACCCCCTGAGGTACTTAACACCATCACTTCAGCACGGGCGCCGTCCACGAGACGTGTTTACGCCCTGAAATGGAACCTGTTCGTCGAGTGGTGTTCTTCTCGCCGAGAAGACCCCCGAAGATGTTCGATAGGGTCTGTGCTTTCCTTCTTGCAGCATGGGTTGGAGCGAAGGCTGTCTCCCTCCACCCTCAAAGTACATGCTGCCGCTATTTCAGCTTATCACGACCACATAGATGGCAAAACAGTGGGGAAGTACGACCTGGTCGTCAGGTTTCTTAGGGGGGCGAGACGATTAAATCCTCCTCGACCCCCCTCCATACCCTCTTGGGATCTTTCCCTGGTGCTTCGAGCACTTCAGGATGTTCCCTTTGAGCCTCTGCAGTCAGTAGACTTAAAGCTTCTTTCTATGAAGACTTTGCTACTGGTTGCACTGGCCTCTGTCAAGAGGGTAGGAGACCTGCACGCATTTTCGGTCGACGAATCGTGCCTAGAGTTCGGGCCGGGTGACAACCATGTGGTACTAAGACCCCGGCCTGGCTATGTGCCCAAGGTTCCTACCACTCCCTTCAAGGACCAGGTAGTGAACCTGCAAGCGCTACCTTTGGAGGAGGCAGACCCATCCCTGGCTTTGCTCTGTCCCGTTCGCGCTCTGCGTATGTACGTGGACAGAACTCAAAGCATCAGGACCTCAGACCAGCTCTTTGTCTGTTACAGAGGCCAGCAGAAGGGGAAGGCTGTCTCCAAGCAGAGGATGGCCCACTGGATAGTGGATGCCATCGCCTTGGCTTACCAAGCTCAAGGCGTGCCCTGCCCGCTCAGGTTGCATGCACACTCCACGAGAGGCGTTGCATCCTCCTGGGCGCTGGCTCGTGGCGCCTCGCTAACAGATATCTGTAGAGCTGCGGGCTGGGCGACACCTAACACGTTCGCTAGATACTATAGCCTAAACGGGTAGAAGCACTGAGAGGCCCGGCTCTGTCGGCTTGCTGCACCCTACTGTGCAACCTTATTGCTCCAGAGTGAAAAACCTGTCGAGTCCTCCAACACCCCTCGGCCCGGACATGGCGGAGCGTCCGGAGCCAGGCCCCTGTCCGCTGAATCCTTGAGAGCCGGACCCGGGCTGGGTTCCATATGTGCGACCCTTCGGGGATCCCATATGTGTATATGTTCCACGGCTGCTCCTAAGTCGGAAGCCCGTGTCTTTCCCTTGGGCTAAGTCACCCATTATATCATATGCAGTACAGCCTTCGGGTTAGTCCATATGTATTTCCACATAACTCTCTGAAGAAAGTGGGTTCCGCAGCGTTCCCCTCCCTCTAAAAAAGGGCACGCTTTCCCAGTGTTATCCAAGTCTCACTGTATGGGTTATAAAGGAACAACAGTGTCAGACACTCTCTGTGTAACCCTCCTCCTATCGTCCTTTCAGGCAAGAAGGTGCAGAGGCTTGCATGGGGCGCTGGATGGGGTGCAGCGACTGTGGCGCTTTGGTAGGGATTCCTATTGGTCAGTCTGACCTACGTTGTAGTGACTGACCGATAGGGAACGTCTCGGTTACATATGGTAACCCTCGTTCCCTGAGGGAGGGAACGGAGACGTAGGTCCCGTCGCCACATCTGCTGCTGCCCGCCGGGGGGCCCAGCTTCCAAGTTTGGCTCCTCAGCAAAAAACTGAAGTGCAATCACACAGCCGCTCGTTATATACCCGCGCTGACGAGGACGCACAGCTGTTGCAAATGATTGCACGCCAATGTGCATTGGCTTGTTTTAGATTCACTCGAAGTAAATTGGCTCTCTGGCGAGATTCCTATTGGTCAGTCTGACCTACGTCTCCGTTCCCTCCCTCAGGGAACGAGGGTTACCATATGTAACCGAGACGTTTTCAGTTAGAACGGTGTCGTGTAAGCAGCCCCTAAGTTAATAACTAATGATTTTTGCAACGGAAGTGAATCAATCAAAAACTAACTTTAGCTGGACAATAACTTTATTCTAGAGCTGCTGTAAAGCCAAAACAATCTGTTGCTTTAATTTCCTAGTATCACTGTAAGCCTACTTTGAAAAAATCTATATTGTTAAAAGCGCTATATAAATGAAGGTGACTTGACTTGACTATGGACTATTCTGCATAATTCTTCCTGACGCGCAGCTATCTTCTCTATTACCTTCAGAGCCGTCGCAAAGGCTGTGCGAACTGTGCAACCGCACAGGGCCTCGCGCCACTAGGGGGCCTCGCAATCCTGCTGTTTTTTTTTTCTCCCCCCAAGAAATTAAGGTTTTTTTTCATAGGGCTGTAATCTCCCAGTCGATACGTTCTGGATTTTTCTATTTTTTGACGTGTTAATTTCATCAGGTGGAATTTATGCACTTATTGCTAATGGGGGTGTTTTTTCAGAGCACCCCTGTTTCAGAGGTAACAGAGGTAACAGTCTCAGAAGAACACCCCCCTTGTTTTCACTTTTTTGGATTAGCCCAACCCACTGGAGGAGACATATTGAAGAAAGTACTAGAAGGCATTGGTACGGACGTTTGCTGAATATTAATTAACCTCCTTTACCATGTCAAAGACATCGACAGTGTGGCAGCATTTTACGAAAATAGATAACGAAAAAAAAGTCGAATGCAAAGTTTGCAAGCAACAGTTTGCATATCACAGCTCGACTACAAACATGGCATATCACCTAAAAACGGTGAGCTAACTTGTCTGCGTTAGGTTG
Organism: Tiaroga cobitis; assembly: GCA_030578255.1. Classification (NCBI taxonomy): domain Eukaryota; kingdom Metazoa; phylum Chordata; class Actinopteri; order Cypriniformes; family Leuciscidae; genus Tiaroga; species Tiaroga cobitis. Next base: position 49,215,968 of record CM060597.1, read on the forward strand.
CCCTGTCTGTTTTGAGTAGGCTATATGAATGAACATAAGAATTGGCATTGAAATATGCCAATTAGTAATAATCATGTTTATAACTGCAGGCACACCCGCACACAACGACGGTATTGCGTAATTGTGCTGTATTTGTTTTGAGCCAATAAAAATTTTTTTTTATGAAAGTTAATGATCTCCATACGGGTGATTATCCGCTTATCATTATTTAATCTACCCACGAACTAAATTTACACTCTATTCAACAGATTACAATGTAATACCTTTTAAACATTTGAAAAATATATTCGTGTCTCAGTCGCGAAGCTGAGCTTCATCCTCGCTCTGTGCGAGGACATGCACAGAGCGGCTGAAATGATAGTGTCTGTCAGTTATTATAGCATCATGACAAAAACAATTGTCTAAATTATGTTGCATATTCCTCAACAGTTCTTGTGCTGATATCACTAGTTGACATAGTACTATTTTCGGAAATCATAGGCTTTATTGCGCAGGTGCACGTGATGCAACGCCGTCAGAGCCGACAGAGTGTGTAATTTCAGTACCAAATAATTAGGTCAAAACGATTGAATATACTGCAAATAGCCTATTAGTTTTTTATGTTTATTTATAATTCATTTAAGCGGACAAGGCTAACAAGTAGGCTGCCCAGCTACTCTAAGGTATTCTAACGTTCAGAACCTGGGAGGGGCCTCGCATTTCAAGTTCGCACAGGGCCTCGCACCCCACCTGCGACGGCACTGATTACCTTGTGCAACTTTTCTAACGTCAGTGAGGATGAATTGTCACCAGTCGCAGCTTTATTGTGAACTGCTGCTCTCGCACGCACAGGAGTCTTCAAGTTACCTTCAGGCTGTGTTTCCTCTTCCTCAGACCATGTGATGGCGTCCTGCATCAACTGTGCAAAAGTCAAGCTTCGCTCTTCCTTGACCCTTTGTTTCATCTCTCTTCTTAGGAAATCATCCCTTAGTCCAGGGACTAACTGCTCTTTCAGAACACTCTCTTCATCTGAAACTTGGCTGGACTCTCTGCACTTTTTCCTCGTTAAGCTTCTCTCGTAAGTCATAAGCATAGACACGTATATTCTCACCAGGTGCTTGTCTTCGATCATCAAAGTCTTTAAACCTTGTGCCAATAGGTACCTTGCCCCCATAGTTTTCCTGGAGCAGCTTGAAGATGGAGTCCACACTGTTATTCCCTTCTTCCAGCATGAACTTCACAGTATCTTTAGATTCCTCCTTTAGGTGCTGCTTTATCAACTCCACCTCTTCCTCTGGCACCTTCATGATATGAAAGGCTGATTTCATAGAGACAATCCACTCTTCCACACTTCCTTCTCCAGGCTTGGTGGTGCCTAAAATTACAGGATCTAGGTCCCCACTCCTAGTATGATTAATTCCATTTATTAAAGTATGTTTTAATCTGCCTTGATAATCTATGTTTTCTTTTTTTAGCAACGACAGGGCAATCATATCAACTAACAGGAACCTGTTTAAAGATTGAAAGTATTTTCCCTTTCAAACAGTTCAAGGAAAAAAATCAACAAGAAAATATAGCATCCACATGAGCGCTTTCAATAGACAAAGCGTTTTTTCCCCATGAAAAGTACACAGTAATTCAGATTAGTTTAAACCTGAACTGTTATCAGTGCAGAAAGTGTATGCAGATGTCCATTCAAAAAGGATTTTCCAAAACTTTAAATAAAAAAACTGCAAACGTCCAAAAACTAAAAAGTGACCTATGAAATATGAAAATAATAATAATAAAAAATTATTATCCAATCTGACTTCTGACCTGTAATGTTGCCTGAATCATAATCATACACTGTTCGTTCGTTGGCCAGAGAAGAACTGGCCCCCGACTGAGCCTGCTTTCTCCCAAGGTTTTTTATCCATTCTGTCACCTGATGAAGTTTTGGTTCCTTGCCACTGTTGCCTTGGCTTTTGGCTTGCTTAGTTGGGGACATTTCATATTCAACAATATTATTGATCTGCCTTACTTCAGGTGGACGATGATGCAATTTTCTTCTAGAAACAAACTTGTATTATTTTCATGTTATCACTGTGAAGCTACTTTCATACAATCTGTATTGTAAAAAGCGCTATATAAATAAAGGTGACTTGACTTGACTAATGTTTCAAAATGACGAGCGAAGATTTTTCTCAAAACATAGCGGCAAAAATAACTCAAATCAGCTTTATTCCAAAGTAACCATGTATTTCGGTTATTATATCCGTGTATTTCTTCCGGATGTCAACTGTAGTTAAACAATAATGAAGAAAACTCACAGTACCTTAGCTTCCTTCAATTGGAGACAAACACTTGGGTCAACACAGCAGTCAGCACGATGAGCAATGCCCCTCTTCGTATCACACAGACGCGCAGTTCATCTGCGTTCAAGCTTAAAACTCATGACAGCACAATCTTGGTCCAGCTTCTCATCAGCTCACCTCGACGCTTGTCAAATGCTGTCCACGTAAAAGCAAATAAATCACGAGAAAATTGCTATTTTTTTCCTGTCTTTCACTCCCACTTCACTCCACTCGCGCTCCTGCTAGTCTTACTCACTTCCATTTGCAGTAGCCAAAACTTTCAAAATAAAAGTCCTTAAATACCTCTATATTCAGCTCTTATGATCAATAGCTTATATTTTTTCATATTTCAGAAGTCAGAACAAATTCCTAATATTCTGCATACTTTGTACTACAAACATTTATTCATACCTTCCAATGTGTATCCACATGTTTTAAGAGAAGCTAAAACTACAGTCAGATTATATCAAACTGTATCACTCTGCTTGTCTGTTTTTTTCAGACAGACTGTTAGGCCTTGTCCGCAATTATACGTTTTTGTTTGAAAACGCATCTTTTTCTCTCCGGTTTGGCCTTCCATCCACACTGAGACGGCGTTTTTATTAATGAAAACTAAGCTTTTCGAAAACGCTCTCCAAAGTGTATAAATTTGAAAAGGTACTCGGTTACTAACGTTACTAATGTAACCTCGGTTTCCTGAGAGTAAGGGAATGAGTATTGCGTAGCTAATACGTAGTGGGGAAACTCCTTTTCCTCAAAATATTGAAGCAATAATCTAAAATGTCAACTGCACAGCCAATGGCCGAGCGCCTCAGACGCGCGACCCAATCAACTAACTTGGCGCCGAATACGTCAGAGCCGCGCCTAAATGGGCGTGGCCTAAGCCTATAAAGATTGCTCATTTCGGCCAAAATATCAGGTTTAAATCAACTGAAGCGACACATCCTGACAGATTGCCATAGTGCAGCAGGCTACGCAATACTCGTTCCCTTACTCTCAGGGAACCGAGGTTATGTTAGTAACGAGTACGTTCCCTTTGGAGAACGGTCACTTCGTATTGCGTAGCTAAGACGCAGTGGGGACGCAATGTAAAACGCCGCACATTAGCAACTGGCTGAATCAACTAGAGCCTAAGGAAAACACAAAGAGGCTCAACAGAACAAGCCATAATCAGTCTCCCAGTATAGTGACACTAAGGCTCAATCCCAGTTCACCCCTTGCCCCTACCCCTTGGCCCTACCCCTCCGTTTTGCGTGTTCATGTCTAGGGGTAGGGAGTCACGATTTTTGTTGAGATTGAGGGGTAGGGCTACATAGCCCTCGAAACGGAGATTTTTCAGAGGCACACTCCAAACGGAGGGCTACGAGAAAGTTCACAGAATGCATCGCAAATCACCGGCGAGATGGCCTCGCAAACGTTTAAATTTAGCGCCAGATGACACCACCATGCACTTTATTTACTCATATAATAATAGTAATTTAAATTAAGAAATTGTATAATAAATTACCTTTCCGAATCAGAAAAGACACATTTCGAGGAAGAAATGTTATAATCATCATGTTTAGGGTTAGGGTGATTTGTCAGTCGTTGTCATGGAGAAATCCTGTAAAAACTCCGTAACGGCAGAGCCATCGCCGACGACTGATGACGTACCGGGTTCATGAAGGGTTTTTCCATTTCGTAGGGGAATATTTCAACCCCTTGGCCCTTGTAACTCTGTTTTAAGGGCCAAGGGGTACACTCGAAAACAAGGGGTATGGCCAAGGGGTGAATTGGGATTGAGCCTAAGCAGACAGAGTCGGGTTCATGAATAAAAACTGTTGCTCATAACCGTCCTAGGACTACTACAGACACCGTCGGTTTTATGGTTTTATCATACTGAGAGGACCCTGACCGGCAGGCAAGGTACCTCCAGATTATAAAATCTGACAAATGTGGACGGCGAGGACCAACCGGCCGCTGCACAAATGTCTTGAATTGGCACACCACTGGACCAAGCCCACGAAGAGGCCATGCTTCTTGCGGAATGGGCTTTAGCACCTATGGGACAAACCTGGCCCAAGACAAAGTAGATTAGCCTCCCCATCTTTCTCCGAGGGTGGAAGTGCTAATAATGTAATAATCTTTGTCTCGAGACAGCATGTCGTGCCCACATTTTGGACTCTCGGGACATGCACAGCTCTCAGGGAGATTTCTGGCCATGACATACAGGCTGCCTGATCTGAGGCCACCCTGGCGATTTATATAGGGATACCACCGACATGTTGTCCGTGCAGACCAAGACAGTCTGGCAGAAATGCATTCAGGGCTTACCAAACTGCTTGTATTTCCAGGCAGTTGATATGTAAGCTCTTCTCCGGGATCAGCCAGAAGCCGGAGACAGGCTTGCCCTCGTGCAACGCTCCCCAACCTTGGTTGGAGGCGTCTGTGAAAATTACTTTCCTCCTGGAGGCCACACACATTATTACACCCGACTGGTACCAGTTCTGGGCTTTCCAAGGGACCAGAGCTCTCACACAGCACTGGTTCACCATAATGTGCAGGCGGCCTGACCGCCATGCATGGGCTGGCACACGGCGCTTTAGCCAGTGCTGAAGGGGGCGCATATGCAGTAAACCTAGTCGGAGTACTGATGATGCGGAGGCCATGAGACCGAGAAGCCTCTGAAAAGCCTTCTTTGGTACAAGAAAGTAACGGCTGTAAAACCCTGACCGGCTTAGCGTGGGGGTGGGGGGGGGGGGACTGGTTCGATTGCCACTTTTGCATGCAGATTATCCACTTCGGTGTGAAGTACGTGAGCCACGCTGCTTCTCACCGAGGTCTCAACGACCGCCTGAAAACGCGGGGGTCTGCGAGCGATTTAAAATGCTCATAATCCAGTTTGATACATCGGGGATGGCCTACCAGGCCTGGGCCCTTGTTGCTAGGGTTTGAACATATATTGGGGCTGGGTCGCTGAATAGGGAGCTGTGAGTTTTAGACGAGCTGTTTTTGAGGGCGGTCCGGCTAGTGCGAGACTCAGACCCTCTTTCTTTTCTCCCGCAGCTAGGAGGGTTCAGCGGCTCAGGGTCCAACACAATGCGGGGTTAGGGGGCCTTTCGCTGGGGCGGCGAGTTGCGTTTAGCTGACCTTGAGCGACTTCAGGTATCAGCCGCAGGGCAGGCCGGGAAACCCGAGGCGCTGGTTTCGCTGGCTGTGGAGGCGGCATGCTCTTGTGGCAGAACTGGAGCGTTTAGGCAGGAAGTGTCTCATAGCTTGAGAAGATTTCTGTGCCTCAGTAAACCTCTCAGAAAACCCTTTCACCGCCGGGGAAGAGAGACCGGTGCTGGAGATAGTCATCTTCATTTATATAGCGCTTTTAACAATGGATTGTTTCAAAGCAGCTTTACAGAGATAAACATATATAGATAGGAGAGTCGAAGAACGCCGTTCTGTCCGCCTCCTTGATGTCTGTGAGGTTCAACCAGAGGTGGCGCTCGAGCACGACGAGGTTAGCCATGCCTCTGCCGATGAACTAGGTGGTAGCCTTTGTAGTGCGCAGCGCTAGATTTGTGGTGCTGCGCAGGTCATGGAATGCCTCAGGGTTCGGGCCAGACTCGTCTTCGAAGTTTCGCCTGATACACTTGCAACACCGCCATGGTGTGCAAAGCCGATGCAGCCTGACCGGAAGCAAAGTGCGTACAGCAAGGGCTGAGGTGTTTCGGCAGGGCTTCGAGGGGTGCACCACTCTTGATCTCCAGCCAGCAGCAGTGGGTGGACACAGATGGGCGGCGACTGCTTCCTCGAGCGGCGGTAATTTTTTATATCCTTTTTCCGCTGCGCCGTTGACAGAGGAGAGCATAGCGGAAGTGGAACCGCTCGTGCGAGCTGAGTATGGCGCGGTCGAGTTTGTCATAAACTTCAGGGAAGAAGGGCGCTGGTTTGTGGCGGGGGGCCTGCTGGCGCCCTGGCAGAAACCATCCATCCAGCTGACTCCTGGGCGGCTCCTCAGGCGAGGCCCATTCGAGACCGAGGTCTGAAACAGCCGCAGTGAGGATGCGCAGAATTTCGGATTAGTCCTGGTCACGTTAGCTTTAGCGCTAGTCTGAGTGGACTCCCATGACATGCGGAGTCCCTCAAGGCTCAATTCTTGCACCACTCCTATTCAACCTGTACATGCTCCCAATGAGCCAAATAATGAGAAAGAACCGAATCTCTTACCACAGCTATGCAGACGACACACAGCTCTACTTAGCCCTATCGCCTAACGACTACAGCCCCATTGACTCCCTGTGCCAATGCATTGATGAAGTAAACGGTTGGATGTGCCGAAACTTTCTTCAGTTAAACAAAGACAAAACTGAAGTCATTGCGTTTGGAAACAAAGATGAAGTTCTCAAGGTAAATGCATACCTTGACGCTAGGGGTCTAACAACTAAAAATCAAGTCAGGAATCTTGGTGTGTCTCTAGAGTCAGACCTTAGTTTCAGTAGTCATGTCAAAGCAATAACTAAATCAGCATACTATCATTTGAAAAATATTGCAAGAATTAGATGCTTTGTTTCCAGTCAAGACTTAGAGAAACTTGTGCATGCTTTTATCACCAGCAGGGTGGATTATTGTAATGGACTCCTCACTGGCCTTCCTAAAAAGACCATAAGACAGTTGCAGCTCATACAGAACGCTGCCGCCAGGATTCTGAGCAGAACCAGAAAATTTGAACATATCACACCAGTCCTCAGGTCTTTACACTGGCTCCCAGTTACATTTAGGATTGATTTTAAAGTATTATTACTGGTATATAAATCATTCAATGGGCTAGGACCTCAATATATTGCAGATATGCTCACTGAATATAAACCCAACAGATCACTCAGATCATTAGGATCACATCAGCTAGAAATACCAAGGGTTCACTCTAAGCACGGAGAGTCTGCTTTTAGCTATTATGCCAGCCGCAGCTGGAACCAGCTTCCAGAGGAGATCAGATGTGCTCCTACAGTAGTCACATTCAAATCCAGACTCAAAACACATCTGTTTAGCTGTGCATTTACTGAATGAGCACTGTGTCAATGTTCGTCCGACTGTTTTTACTGTACTTTATTTTATTTTTTATTCTAAACTGTTTTAATTATTTCCTCCTATGTAAAGCACTTTGAATTACCATTGTGTATGAAATGTGCTATATAAATAAACTTGCCTTGCCTTGCCTTGCCTTGCCTTGCCTAGCACAGGACTGTGAGAGGGCGGGGTCCACCGAGCCCGACCATTCCTCCTCAGACGCATCAATGGAGAGGCTGTCGTGCTCTTCATCCGATCCACCGAATGAGACGAGGCCCGTCGCATGAGGGGAGGGGCGCTGGTCTGCCTGAGTAAACAGGACCGGAGAAGATTCTGGCAGAGAAAGCGAGGCACGCGGGGGCGCCGGGAAAGGAAGATTAGGAAGAGCGGTGTCGCCATCTTGAAAGAGAGCTAACTACATCCGCAGCGTTGAGATGGGAAGGCTCTCGCAGTGAGAACAGCCCGCGGCAGAGTGTAGCTTCAGCGTGGGCGGGTCCCAGGTATCTGGCGCATTTAGGCGCGCTCTGACGTATTCGGCGCCAAGTCAGTTGATTGGGTCGCGCGTCTGAGGTGCTCAGCCATTGGATGTGCAGTTGCCGCAGCACAGCCAATGAGCGAGCTTGACGCTCTGCTGTGTTTCACTGTGCAGCTGCACTTCCTCGAAATATTGAAGCAATAATTTAAAACACAGTGCAGCTGCACTTCCTCGAAATATTGAAGCAATAATTTAAAATGCAAAGGAGTTTCCCCACTGCATATTACCTACGCAATACGAAGTGACCGTTCTCGAAAGGGAACGCTGTTTTCGCATTGTAGTGTGGACTGTCAAAACGGAGGTATTTAAAAACGATGACGTAAGTTTAGTCATGACGTACCAATAGATATTCATGTTTATACCGGTATTGTGCCTGTAATGTGCTATTCACTTTCACACTGTTGCTAAAATATGTTACTTTGCACACTCTTCATATCACAGTCCTGCAAAGATGACGGAAAATTTACTCACATTTGTTGTCCTGCAGCAATACATGAGTACAGTCGCTTTTTAGACCAAACATATAGTGACTGAGTGCGACCTGGACACATCAGTGAATGGTGATATATTTAGCTAAAAAAAATTATCCTGCCAAAAGAATTGCGCGATAACTTTATTATTTATTTTTCCGTCTGTATCATCTCAGTGAGCTTTTGTGGGGGTTTTACATATGCGCATATTTACGTAAGGTGAATTTAGCATTTTCAGGTGTTTCCAAAAGTACGAAAACACCATTTACAAATGTATCCGGATAAATGTAGTCTGCCTTAGTCTGTGCAGTAGTGATGAGGTTTTTCAGGATTTTCAGACTCTTTCTGCAGGTTACATCATTATGCCAGTAGGTGGCGAAAAGTGGCAGTTTTAAAATTAGAGTCATTGATAGCCTTATTCAACAGATCCGTTCAAACATCCTGATTCATTCAGGAATGTAACATCACCGTGAGCAAAATACTGTAAATACATACTAAAATGTAAGTTACTCAATATTAACTTGTTTGTTGATCTGTTATATAAAAGCAACATCATTCTCACAATTGTGTGTGTGTGTGTGGGGCAGATTTAGGGTTTAAATTTAGGGCTTACCCATATACAGTATGTTGCCGATGCTGAAGAAAAAGTCAGACACTTAAAAATTTGTGTGTGTGTGTATATATGTATATATATATATATATATATATATATATATATATATATATATATATATATATATATATATATATATTAGTGCTGTCAAACGATTAAAATATTTAATCGCGATTAATCGCATTAATGTCATAGTTAACTCGCGATTAATCGCATTTAATCGCACATTTTTATCTATTCTAAATGTCTCTTGATTTCTTTTTGTCCCATTTTTTTTCCTCATTTTAATGCTCTTATCAACATGGAAAAGTGGATCGGCTTGCTTTGAACAGTATATGCCAATATCGTTTTCAATAAAAAACATTTGCACAATTTCACACTAAAACATTCACACTTGGAGCAAATAATCTCTCACACAATGTGACACTGTCCATCAATAAAAGGGTGAAAGAAATACTGGCTAGGTCCTGATATTGATGAGGGGGCGGAGAATTCGCATCAGCTGTGTGTGTGTGTGTATGTGTGTGTGTGTGTGTGTGTGTGTGTGTGTGTGTGTGTGTGTGTGTTTGGCCATCATCAAGTGGTATTCAGACTGGAGGTGCTGCGATGATGATCAGTTCACAACGACAAAACACACAGATCACTTTGGTCTTGTCAATGGAACCATTTGGCAACTTTTTAAAAGTAAACTTTCCATTCAGAATCTTATTGGCATCCATTTCGGCGTCTCGCGCTCGTCATCCACTCAAAACTGGACGTTTTGAACGTTCCTATAACATTCAGAAATAACGTTTTTAAAACTTAATGGGAACGTTATGAAAACGTTCTTATAACCTAAAATTGTTAGCTGGGGAAGAGGAGAGATTCGCGATTGCACTGAACATGTTTTAAGTGCAGGTACATATTCTCTGAGCGAGCCCAGAGAAAATTCTTACAAGAGCAGCGTGTATCTGAGAGCGCGCGACTCGAGCAGAGAGATTCGTGCTCGGCACATTATATTCCGCGCGCGAGCAGAGAGATTCGCGCTCGCGCATCCGTCTCGCAAGCCCAAACAAGTGTGTGCGGCGTGCCTGTTGTTTTGTTTCCGGTCTAGCTAGATCCGCTTGCGCTTTCAAATCGTCCTCGCGCGGCGCAAGCCATTGAAATGAATGGGTTTCATAGCGCAGCGCCGCGCATGCCGCGTCCTGTTGCAAAAGCATGCGGAAAAAAACTACAAAGTTTGCTAGGCCAAAAAGACCGTTAATCGCGCGATAAAAAAATTTACGCCGTTAAAATGGGTTTGCGTTAACGCCGTTAATAACGCGTTTAACTGACTGCCCTAATATATATATATAATTCTTAGCTTTTCCGCTCACATTTACTTCTGTCATTTCATCTGAATGTGTTCATAACTTTCTTGTCTTACTGGCATGTAATTAGCTGCAGATTTACCACGTGTTTGAACTCAGACTGCCTTGGAGAAAGGTTGATCAAAGACCAGCTGCAGAATGTTTTATTAAAATATGCACTACCTTATGGATGAGACCAAATGTGTGGCTGTCACTCCAGTCAAGCACAATTTATAATTTATTCACCTTGATACATGGACTAAATGGAAAGAGAGAATATGCTACTTTTTAGGACTCCCTTTGTATTTAAATAAAACAATTCATTGTCAGTGTTGGGAAAGCTACTGAGGTACAACAAGTACTCTCCAAAAACTACTCTAGCCAGCTGGTCCACATCTATAGTTGTCAACAGTGATGTAAAGTATTTGAGTAAATGTAATTACTTAAGTATATTTTTTAGCTACTTTGTAGTTTCTTGTGGAAAAATCAATATTTTAGTTTTTCATTTTGACATGGGTTTTCTTTTATTATTCAATCATGTATTTTCTCTGCTGGAATATTTGCATATACCTGGCAGGAACAAAGGCGCACACACACACACACACACACACACACACAGCAAATGGTCAGGAAGAGCCTCTGAACACGTTAGCATGGGTAATCAGGTGAGACAGGTTAATTATTTGTTTTTGCCACACCAAGTTTTACTGCGTATCAAATATATTAGCAACTTTTACTCTCATCACAAATGTATTGGAGTAAAAAGTACATTCACTTAGTAGAGTTATAAAATAACAAATTACATTTAGCATGGCACCCATAGACAGTAAAAGAAATGGACACAGCGACCCCATAGACTTCAACGGAGAAAAGTGAAGTCAATTAGAAGCACTCACTTCCTGATGGCTGAGCGTACTGCGCAGGCTCAAACTGAGCTTGATGACGTAGATGTGACGTGAGCAACCTGTCTGACAGTTGTAGGTCTTCTAGTAGCTGTGCCAAGAGGAATCTGGATCATTCCCTTCCGAATGATTGAGTAGAGTGAGTAGGAGCTGTCCATGAGCTAGCAGCAGGATCAACTTTATGACTCTCTATGGGCTTCTCCCTTGACATTATGCCTCCACGTCCCCCGATTGCCTGCGAGCTTCTCCTCCTGTATATACGGTAATTTCTCTACTGTGCGACAGAGAGTCGTGTGTTATGATGCAATCGTTAGCCTATTTTTACAAAAACTACTTTTACGGGGCCATAACGTTAGATACAAGGTAATGGAGCCTTTTACACATTGTTGTGTTTCTTTAGAAATAATCAATGGACAAATGGAGTCTGTAAACGCCTCAGATGTAAAGTTATTCGCTGTCAAAGTGACGCCAAAATGAATGGGAGTCAATGCAATGGAATGCTAACAGCAGGTGAAGGCTTGCTAGCCAATGGTAGCCCCCAGGGTAGCTTCAGTTTCCGGCTGGTGGATTACCCCCTTGATGAAAAGATAAAATCTAAAGCATGTAGCTTATGTTTATTTTAAAGTTTTCTTTGTAAAGCTAAGGCTACATAATTATTTTTGTGGAGCTAATTTGCTAGCACTTTGCATGTTAAATGAATGTGTTGGGATTTAGCTAAAGAGACAGAGAAAGCAATGCCTTCCCAACCTTCAGCAGCATTATGTTCATAACATGGGCCAGTAAAGATATTATGGGCCTTAAAATGTCAAACGAAGAGTCACCATAAATGAAAACAACATTCTGTTTGCTTACAGATCTTAAAGTAAATAATATGTTAAGATTATTTTCCTACACCCACTATGCCACTAATACTACTTAGGGATACTACTTAATTAGTCTCTTAACACTCTGGGGTCTACGGTGTTTAAGGTGTTAAGGTGTCCTTGATATGTTTTGATATGCACTGACATTTGTGTTTTTTTCAGTGGCTTATGAACATATTAATGGCAAAGGTGTAATTACACTCTATTTAGCACAAACATATTATGCGCTACCATAATATGTGAGCAACATGTGTGTACATGTTTGTATTTTTGAGAGAATATTGTTTATGCATGGTTATTGAAAAAAAAAAAAAACCTAAAACTTAAGGTTTCTGAAATAAGGCCAAAAAACACAGACTAAATATTTGTCCACAAGACTTTTGACTAATGGAGGGTGTCGCCTAGAGTTTTTTCTTGAAAATGATCTGAAAATCATTCTGCCTAATCATTTACACAAACCAATACATTGATTTAAATTTCGTAAGACACTTTTTGTAACTTGTAATGGAGTTGTTTTCACTGTATGCTATCTGTACCTTTACTCAAGTATGGTTTTCAGGTACTACACCAATTCTGTCGAATGAATATATATATATATATATATATATATATATATTAGGACTACGGTGTTAACGCAAACCCATTTTAACGGCGTCGACCGTTAAAAAACTACCGTTTTTTTATCGTGCGATTAACGGTCTTTTTGGCCTAGCAAACTTTGTAGTTTTTTTCACATGCTTTTGCAATTGGACGCGGCATGCACGGCGCTGCGCTATGAAACGCTTTACAAGAGGTTCTCTCATACTGCGTAATATCTTATGCTAGGGGAAAACCTTTTTTCCTCGAGATATTGGAGCCAAAAATTATCCTTAATTTTGAATTAATGTAAAACGCATTGCAGCAGCATGCAGACATAGGCTAAGGCGGCTAGCGTGCCTATTGGCTGCCCTGCGGCAATTGCAGCAGCCTATCGAGAGAGGCCGTTCTGTGGCGGTCCAATGGGGACGCTTCGCGCCCATTGCTTCACCCACCCGCCGAAACGGGCGTGACCTAGCCCTATAAATATAGCTCGATGGGCTGATAGAATCTGATTTTCATCTCTTCAAGCGAAGCTCACGCATTGCTGGATCCAGAGTGAGAAGCCGCGCCGTTGAGACAGCTTTCTGCGGGATGAGCCTTCTGCATCTGAAGTCGCTGGCCTTCACCTCGCCGCCTTCAGCCGCCATTCCTGCTACGCTATCCGGCGTACTATATCCTTTACTCTACTCTCTGTGTGTGTGTGTTCGCCCCACGACTCACACTTCTCTTATCTAAAATAGCCGCGTCTTTTTAAAGATGCCATCCGCCTGTGGCTCGTGCCGAGCCCCACTCAGCGACGGGGACCGCCATGTGATATGCATTTAACGCCTGGGAGAGGATCATGCAGCTCTCGCGCTTGCCGACGGCGGCTGCTCTCACTGCGAGCGATTGCCTATGGTGACTCTGAGGACTCACCTGGCATCCTTCAGCGAGACTGCACTTCCACCCGCTACAGTGCCGCGCCGTAAAAGCACCATACTTAGCGGGTCCCCGAGCCTTCTCCAGCCCGTAAAAGCTCGACGGTTCGCCCACCAGCTTCACTCGAGTCGCTCACTGACGGATAACGGCCGTTGCGCGCCGCCGCTTCCACCATTAATGACGACGAGATAGCTGCATCTGTAGAGAAGGCCAGCTGCTCTATCCTGGCGTCGGACAGTGAGGATTGGGTGAGCTCTGTGGACCCCCTTTCTGTCCGCGAGTCGTCAGGGAAACGGGCCAGCATCAAGACCGCGGCTAGCTTTCTTTACGTTATAAGAAAGTTACCCCGCCCTCCGTGGGCGTGCGTCACCGGCAAAATGAGGAAAGAGTGTGTTTTAGGGGTGGTGATGGCGCAGGAGATAAGACACATGCCTTTGGTGTGAGAGACCCGGGTTCGAATCCACTGTGAGACACCAATGTGTCCCTGAGCAAGACACTTAACCCCTAGTTGCTCCAGAGGCGTGCGACCTCTGACATATATAGCAATTGTAAGTCGCTTTGGATAAAAGCGTCAGCTAAATGAATAAATGTAAATGTAAATGTTTTAGTCCCGCCGAGGCCGGACCAATCTCCATTTCTCAAACATTTCTCAGCTCCTCTTAGTTTGAGCGGCTGAAAATGTCAATATTGCAGCAACGAGCCTGTTGTATAACACGCATGCCTGCAAATAAACGCCTATATACACAAAACTGTGATGACGCTCCCTAAACCACGGCTAGCTTTCTTTACGTTTTAAGAAAGCTACCCCGCCCCCGCCTCCCGTGGGCATGCGTCACCGGCGAAATGAGGAAAGAGTGTGTTTTAGTCCCGCCGAGGCCGGACCAATCTCCATTTCTCGCCGTCTCCAATCTCGCCGTGGCCAGACTTCCAGTGTTCCAGTGTATTTTGCAGTAAACAAGCCGGTACCACGGCCCGCTTGCCTGCACACAAATGCCGTTTCCACGGCGACCCAGAAAAATCATATAAGCATCGTATCTTCTGGTATTCCAGCCACAGTCGATGGTGTTATGAGTGTAATAAAATGCCCACAGCCCAGTGTTCATTTCTACACACAAACACAGCCCGCCACAGTACAGGGCTCGCACAAATGATATCGACGCATGTCAATTGTGCATTAAATGTAGTGAATGTGCCCACAACCCAGTGCCCACAAACACTACACACCGCATGTACCACGGTTTCTGTAAAACGAAACCAACACAAGTCTTCCTAGCCTCCTAGGAAAACGATGGTGTTTCAGTCTCGCCGCGGCCAGACTTCCACCGAAACTTTTCGCCCGTTCAGTTCCAGAAAATGCGACTGTTCCAGTGTATTTTGCAGTAAGCAAGCCGGTACCACGGCCCGCTTGCCTGCACACAAATGCCATTTCCACGGTGACCCAGATAAATCACATAAGCAGTGTATTTTCTGGTATTCTGGCCACAGTCGATGGTGTTATGAGTGTAATAAAAATACCCACAACCTTGTGCTCATTTCTACACACAAACACAGCCCGCAAAAATGCAGGGCTCGCACAAATAAAATCGCCTCATGTTGATTGTGCACTAAATGTAGTGAATGTGCCCACGTCTCAGTGCCCACAAACACTACACATCACATGTCCCACGGTTTCTGTAAAAACGAAACCAACACACATTCAGTCAGCTCAGGCTGACAGTGTTTTCAGTGCAGTAAATGTGCCCGGTGTCCCGCGCCCACATTCACTCACAGACATGTTAAGCCCCACGGGGCTCGCCCCGCTCTCTCTCTCTCAGGAAACTGCTATAAAGGATTTGAGCACGGCCAGGCTGCCCGCCGTGAACGGCGCGCCCCCCGCCTCACACACTGCAGACACAGTGTCTGTGCAGTGTTGGGCAAGCTACTTAGAAAATGTAGTGAGCTAAGCTAGCAGTTACTCTACATTAAATCTAGCTTCACTACACTGAAGCTACCACCCTGGGAAATGTAGCAAGCTAAAGCTACAGCGATATGCCAAAAGTAGTTTACTACATCTAAGCTATTTTTATTTGTTTTATTTTTTTCTATATTGAACCAACTTCATTCCAAGTCAATGCTATCTCGGTGATCAATAAAACTTTCAATCAAACATATATATGGCCATAATTTGTCAGTTCACTTGTTTATTCAACAACTGTTCCAAACCAATTTGGCAAAAAACAAACAAACAAAAAAACATAACATATCTATATAAAACCATATAACTATATAAAACTATAACAAAACCAGGTGTCAAGAGTGTGTGCATCTTTTCCCATTAAGTACAGTTCTCACGTGTCAGCCCAAGGATTGATATTGGTACGTGATGTCTCACCATACGGAGCAGAAGATGATAGTAATCATGAAATATGAAATCTGTTTTATTTTTCCCCACATTCCAAATTCAGTTTTATTTTGTTTTGAATTTGAATTTTGAATTTATTGAAAGGATAGCCCCTTGAGATGTAACATCTCATTTTCAAGGGGATCAAACATAAGCAATATACAACACAGACAACATAAAACAAAACAACAATACAAACAAAACTACAAAAACAAAAGCTCAACCTGCTTCCCACACTCTTGTGGGCTTCCCACACCAGCAGCACAGTTTCAGTACAAAATCTCAGCATCATACAGCATCCACATAGAGCCACATAATAAAAGCAAAAGATCCTCAAATGAATCTCAAGTACAGAGAGAAAACAAAATAAATTCAGAAACATAGACAAGTTATTTTAAGATAAGAGAATAGGCATGACCTAAAGTGATTAAGAGAGGTAATAGATCTCAGAGAAACAGATTATTCCAGTCAAAAGGGGCTTTATACAGAAATGACCTACGTCCAACTACACTAACAGTTTTTGGAACAAAGAAAAAAGGATATTGCGAATGTCTAAGAGAGTAGGGAGATCTATATGGAATCAACAGTTTATTCAAATAAGAAGGACAAACAAAGTAAACATTTAAAGATAAACAAAAACCAATGAAATTGTCTTCTGGATTTAGGATGCAACCAATTAAGCAACTCGTACATATGGCAATGATGAGTACGATATGGACACCTTAACACAAATCTGCACAAAGAATTATAAACAACATTAAGAGGCTTAAGATAAATATCATAGGTATTTTGGTAAACAGTATCAGCATAGTCGATAAGAGGAAATATTAACTGAGAAACAATTATTTTCCTGTCTTGAAATGTAAAGCAATTAATTGAGCAATAAAGTAAGCGCAGGCAGTGATAAGTTCTTTTAATAATATAATCTATATGGGGCTTAAAAGAGAGTTCTGAGTCGATCCAAAGGCCCAGATATTTAAATGCATTGACATTCTCATTGTTTTCATTTTCTTGACTCCCATTTTAATGGTTAAATAAAATTTTAGTAATCAAAAACATGTGTAATTAATTGAAATCATGAAACGTGCACAATTTAACAATAATTTATTACAATTTTAAAATAAATTACATTTTAAGGGCACTATGGAATGTTTTTTTTTTTAATGGTTTAAATTGTAATGACCAATTATTTAAAATGTAGGCCTAATGATTTAAGCAAAACTTTCTTCAAAGGTTAAACCAACCTTTTATTTTGACAGGTTGCCATGTAGACCTTCGAGTCTCTCTGTTTTTTTGATATGACGATAGTTTTTCTCAAATCAAGCTAACATGCTGCTAAAGTGACTCTCAGAGCGGCTGTGTAGATGAAGTACATGCATTAATGTCCTCATATAGGCTGAAAACATCGCGAGCATGCTTCAGTGTGTGTGTGTGTGTGTGTGGTAAATTAATCCGCGCGTCTGAGCCATTCCTTCACAGAGACACGCAGCAGAACATGCATGATTCTTTTTTAAATAGTCTTTATGCGGTTTAATATTCACAGACACTAGTCTATATTGCGATTTTATTTAAGTTTACTTAACTTCTTTTCATCCAAGATCTGACAAATTCCACGAAATTCCGCGTTATACTGTAAATTTCATTTTTATGCATGGGTAGCCTGCCGCGATTCAGTCCATGTTTTCCTCATTGCGGTAAAATCATATGGCCCGGGTTGTCAACCACCGTAAAACAAGAAGAAGTCACCGTCACTACTGATCCAGCATCAGTGATACTTAGCAGTTGTATTTCCGATTTGAACTTGAGCTTTAGAAATGCTTGGGAAAATGTAGCTTGTGTGGAGTGGACGCTACTGCACTACTCAGTCAAAAAAAGAGCTTCACTACTGAAAAGCTATTTGATTCAGAAAAAAGCGACGCTACCACCACGCTACTGAGAAATGTAGTTAAACTAGTAGCGTCACTACTTGTAGCGACGCTATCGCCCAACACTGTGTCTGCGTTACAGCACGCCGGAGCTCCCTTGCCGTCCCTATGTCACGGCCAGAGATCTCATTCTACCCCTAGCTATTCAGGCGAAAGTGTGGGCACAGCTTCCCGTGGTATCAGAATGGGTGCTGAACACTATAAAAAGAGGCTATTCGCTACAGTACGCCCGGCGCGCGTCAAATCCACGGTGAAAACAGAAGTAGCACATCTACTTCGAGCCGAAATAGCGACACTATTGAGCAAAGGGGCAATAGAGCCCGTATCTCAAGCTCAGAGCGAAGGGGGTCTGTACAGCAGATATTTCCTGGTACCAAAGAAAGACGGGGGGTCTCAGACCCATTTTAGATCTAAGACAACTGAACAGAGCGCTTATGAAACGCCGGTTCAGAATGCTCACAACCAGCAAAATCCTCGCGCACATTTGCCAATGGGACTGGTTTATGACGATAGATCTGAAGGACGCTTATTTCCAGATACAAATAGCGTCACGTCAGAGGCGATTTTTGAGATTCGCCTTCGAGGGCCAGGCATATCAATACACAGTCCTACTGTTCGCCCTTTCCCTGGCATCCCGTATATTTACGATGTGCATGGACGCGGCTCTCGCGCCCCTGAAACTTCAGGGCATGCAAGTTTTGAACTATTTGGACGATTGGCTGATTCTAGCTCGATCTCATTCAGAGCTCATAGAACACAGGACCATATTACTCGAACACCTCGAGAATCTTGGTCTCATAGTCAATTGGGTGAAGAGCTCGCTGTCCCCTAGCCAGGAAATATCCTTTCTGGGCACAGAGCTGAACTCGCTGTCAATGACAGCGCGACTATCGCCAGAGCGCATACTGAACATTCAGCGCTTCACGAAATCCTTCCGCTGCGGCACTATAGTCCCGCTCAAGAGATTTCAGAAAATGCTGAGCCTCATGGCCTCAGCATCATCAGTACTCCAGCTGGGTCTGCTTTGCATGCGCCCACTGCAGTGGTGGCTGAAAGCACGAGTGCCGTCTCGAGCTTGGGCCTCCGGCCTGTTTCACCTCAGGGTCAATCAGAAATACGTCGCAGCTCTGAAACCTTGGAAGGCGACCGACTGGTACCAGTCAGGTGTAAACCTGGGGACTTCCTCGAGTGTGCAGGTGGTGTCCACGGATGCCTCCACCTCGGGATGGGGAGCACTGCACGAAGGCAGACCATTCTTCGGCCTATGGTCAGAACGAGAGAAGCTCCTACACATCAACTGTCTAGAAATGATGGCAGTCAATCATGTGCTGAGGCGCTTCTGTCCCCGAATAAGAGGTCACCACTTCTTGGTCCGTTCAGACAACATGTCAGTGGTAGCCTACATAAATCACCAGGGCGGCGTCAGATCCCGAAACCTTTACAGGCTGACGGAACGCCTCCTGGTCTGGGCTCAGCACAATCTGCGCTCACTGAGAGCAGCGCATGTGCCTGGTCACCTGAATTTGGGACCAGACAGACTGTCCAGGAACAATGTTCCAGCAGGAGAATGGTCTCTGCACCCGCGGACAATCCTCCTGCTGTGGGAGACAATCGGCAGAGCGCAGGTAGACCTGTTTGCGTCCCAAGAGAACGCTCACTGCCCGAAGTTTTTCTCCAAGAGCAGGGATGCGCTGGCCCATGTGTGGCCCCACTGTCCCCTCTATGCTTTCCCCCCCGTCTCGCTCCTGCCTCAGGTATTGGAACGAATCAGGGAAAACGGATGCTCAGTGCTTTTTGTGGCCCCGCTCTGGACAAACCAAGTGTGGTTTCCAGTCCTGATGCAGCTGGCGAGCACTGCCCCATGGCCAATACCGATGAGGAAAGACCTCCTCTATCAAGGCAAGGGCTCGATTTGGCATCCTTACCCGGAGCTCTGGTCCCTGCATGCATGGGCCATCAACGGGTACCCGCAAACCTCCCAGAGGGAGTGCTGAACACAATCACGCAGGCTAGAGCGACGTCTACTAGACGACTCTATGCCTCAAAATGGTCGGTGTTTGCTAATTGGTGCAAAGCCCGAGGTTTTTCACCATTAGACTGCGGGGTTACAGAAGTTCTCTGCTTCCTTCAAGAGCTGCTGGATAAGGGCAAAACCCCATCCATGCTCAAAGTTTATGTGGCGGCCATAGCTGCGTTTACAAAACCCGCGACTGGCCAGTCACTGGGGAAGAATGATCTGGTTATCCGCTTCCTTTAAGGAGCTAAGAGGCTGAATCCTCCCAGACCCCCCTCAATCCCCATATGGGACCTTTCCACGGTTCTGGAAGCCATGAAAGGTGCCCCATTTGAGCCAATCTATTTGTCGGACATAAAGCAGCTGTCGTTCAAGACAGAGTTTCTTATGGCTCTCGCTTCAGTACAGCGCATAGGGGATTTGCAAGCGCTCTCAGTGAGCGCGACGTGTTTGGACTTTGGGCCAAATGACTTGTAATTCATACTCAAACCAAGACACGGATATGTGCCTAAATCCCACAATACACAGTTCAGAGCCCAGGTTATTTCCCTGTCCACCCTGCCGGTTTATAACGAGGAGAAGGACGCGAGCTTCCTTTGCCCAGTCAGGGCTTTGAGAGCTTATGTGTCTCGCTCGTCAGTCTTCAGACAGACTGAGCAGCTAATCGTTTCGTTCAGCGGTTGTGCTAAGGGACTAGCTGCGTCGAAACAAAGCTTATCCAGATGGATAGTTGATGCCATAGCGCTGGCATACACGACAAAGGGCCTCAAGTGCCCTTTAGGTGTCAAAGCGCACTCCACAAGAGGCATGGCCTCGTCGTGGGCGTGGTCTAGCGGGATTACCCTACAAGATATCTGTATGGCGGCAGGCTGGGCCTCCCCATCAACATTTATAAGGGTTTATAACCTAGAGTTTCCCGCCTTACAGGCTAAACTGCTGTCGGTATAAAATCAAGTATTATCTGCCCCGTACTTCGGCCCAGAATACTACAATCGCTTGAGCGCAGCTCGCTAACTGACCAAAATCTAACATGGGCAAAGTAAGACCCATACTGTTGCACAGCTCAGGCCGAATGTTTTTCACCCTGACTGTGTGGAACACTATAAAGTGAGTAGCTCCCTTAGGATGCTAAAAGTTATTGGGAATGATGCTCCCCCGTCAATATCAGTACCTCGTCAGTATTTCTTTTACCCTTTTATTGATGGACAGTGTTACATTGTGTGAGAGATTATTTGCTCCAAGTGAGAATGTTAGTGTGAAATTGAACACAGTATATGCCAATGTTGTTTTCAATAAAAAAAAACATTTGCACAAAGCAAGCCGATCCACTTTTCCATGTTGATAAGAGCATTAAAATGAGAAAAAAATAATGGGACAAAAAGAAATCAAGAGACATTTAGAATAGATAAAAATGTGCGATTAATTGCGATTACTCCCGATTTAACTATGACATTAATGCGATTAAAGGGTTAGTTTACCCAAAAATGAAATTATGTCATTAATGACTCATCCTCATGTCGTTCCAAGCCTGTAAGAGCTCCGTTCATCTTCGGAACACGGTTTAAGATATTTTAGAATTAGTCCGAGAGCTTTCTGTCCCTCCATTGAAAATGTATGTACGGTATACTGTCCTTGTCCAGAAAGAAAATAGAGACATCATCAAAGTAGTCCATGTGACACCAGTGGGTTAGTTAGAATGTTTTGAAGCATCGAAAATACATTTTGGTCCAAAAATAACAAAACCTACGACTTTATTTAGCATTGTATTCTCATCCAGTTCTGTTTTCAATCCGCGTTCACGAGTCCGCAGTGACGCTGATGACGTAAGACGCTGCTGACGTGTATCTGGTGCGTCCGTGTATTCGGGTTCAAATAAATATGGCTGGGCAAAAAAAATGCAAGTCTTCCTCTGTGTCGAAATCCTTAGACATGTTTGCGAAGATTGTTTTGTTTACAGCGTGCGTCTCCCTCAGACTGTAAACGAAGCTCGGGTGCACTGATAACACGTCAGCAGCGTCTTACGTCATCAGCATCACTGAACGCGGCTTGACAACAGAACCAGAAGAGAATACAATGCTGAATAAAGTCGTAGTTTTTGTTATTTTTGGACCAAAATGTATTTTCGATGCTTCAAAACATTCTAACTAACCCACTGATGTCACATGGACTACTTTGATGATGACTTTATTTCCTTTCTGGACAAGGACAGTATACCGTACATACATTTTCAATGGAGGGACACAAATCTCTCGGACTAAATCTAAAATATCTAAAACTGTGTTCCGAAGATGAATGTAGGTCTTTACGGGCTTGGAACGACATGAGGGTGAGTTATTAATGACATAATTTTCATTTTTGGGTGAACTAACCCTTTAATCGCGATTAAATATTTTAATCGTTTGACAGCACTATATATATATATATATATAGAATTGGTTCAAAGTTAGAGTTGGAAACGTCTTGAAAAAATTTGTCTTTTTCCACAAATTTTGTATGCATGCAAATTGTATAATATCCAAGGTAAACATTTCTAGTAATTGTGTAGTTAATTCTCATACTGTATTTTCAGAAAGGTTTGGAATATGTATCCGCTCCCCAAAATGATCACTAATAAAACACAAAAAAAGGTTACAATTACAAGAACCATTGTAATATATATTATAATATTTCAATATTTCAAGTGTAATCTTTTTTTGCAAAAAGTATATATTTTATCATACATATTTCAAAGGTAAGGATTCATTTGTTTAAATATTGTAACAAACACTATAATAACATCTTAGTTGATAATTCAATATACCTACTTTATTTTTGACAAAACATCCCATACTATATATTTAACATATGAGCAGAAAGTGGCGAACAAAAGCTTATTTGATGTGGCAGTAGTCTTTTTTTACGGTAAAAACTTTATGATTTCCATTACACGAGAGTAGATGTTAAACCTCATGCTGATTTGTACTCGGCTTTCGCCTAGATAAGCAAAAACTAAGACGTAGCTTTACAGTAACCTATGCTTCTCTCTCTCCATCTCTCCATCTCTCCATCCATTTACGCTTCTTTCCATATGGTGACGTGAATCTCCTTCTGTCCGGCGTTAACGGCTGCAGTATACTTGGCGCGTCAGTACACACAACGGCTGCAACTACAGTGTGGTCTCCCCAGTGGATCAGCACGACAACCGTCTGGATTGAGCCGAGTAGGGGACATCTCTAGGGTCTTCAAGTGGGCACCTTTCGTCCTCAGTGTTTCGTCGACTAGCCCACGAGACCTCAAGAGGGCTCGACAGTGACTCTGGCGTCCCAGAGTCTCCCCCCTCCGTCCCCCACTCAACTCAGCCCAGCTTACTGACCTTTACATCCCTCCTGCTGCTGAGGTTGCTCCTTCCTCGTAGTTCACATGTGACCTAACCTCCATCTCACAATCTCTACGCAACCCAACCATACGCGCCAACCCGTTTGACTAAGGCTGTCGAGCCCCACTGTCTTCGTTAAAGTAGTTTCAGTGGCAATGGTTCCGTATGGCATACTACCTACCGCAAAACACAATATCTGCCCAAACACCAACCCTCATTCACGCAATATACACAGGAACGTAATAACTGTAATTACTATGCAACCTATGCAAATAAACCAACAGACTCTTCAAGTTTCAAGTTTTCGCGAATTCTACAAAACCGTAGCGTGGCGGCCTGTACACAGCCAGCCAGAATCTTTCCGTATCAACCACAGCCAGTTGCTGCTCCTCTCTGCTGCCTCAGATAAGTTCTTTACTGTGCGACGCAACTCTTGGCCACTGAATCCGACGTTTCTGAGGAACCGTGTTGTAGAGTGTGCCACAAATCCTCGACAACCCACTTCCACTGGATAAACCTGGACTCTCCATCCTCGCTGTTCTGCTTCATTGGCCAGATGAGCATACCGCAGTTTCTTCCTCTCATATGCCTCATCTACAGCATCCTCCCATGGCACTGTTAACTCTATCAGTTGAACAATGCGTGCTGATCCAGACCACAAAACAATATCTGGTCGGAGGTTAGTGATGGCAATCTCAGGTGGAAAAACAAGCCGTTGAACAAGATCAGCCAGCATTTTCCAGTCCCTAGCAGCTTCCAGTTGTCCTTGGCGAGAATTGGTTTTAACACCTTTTCTTGGTGGTTGCTCGCCTGGGCGGAGGAATATTGTCTTCTGTGAGTAATGTTTTGCTAGAACAGCTGGCAACTTGTTGGTCATGTTTTGCTTGCCTTCCAATGCTAAAGCCAAACATCGCAGTACTTGGTCATGGCGCCAAGTAAACTGCCCTTGGCTAAGATCCACTTTACTTCCTGTCAAAATGTGCCTTAATGTGGCAGGTGTTGAACACAAAGGACAAGAGGGGTCCTCTCCTACCCAGAAGTTTAGATTCTGTGGTGATGGGAGAACATCATATGTTGACCTGATAAGGAAACTGATCCTACTCTCTTACATTGACCAAAGATCTTGCCAGCCCATCTTGCATTGTTCCACACTCTCCCATCTCATCCACTCTCCCTGCTTGGCGTGGGAAATGGCCTTTATGCACCTCATCCTCTCCTCCTGCTTTCGCACCTCGTTGACTACCAGCTTCCTCCTTTGAGATGTGCCTGACTTGTGCCATTTAGGAGGAGCCAAACTGAGCCCAAAACCCCCTCTTCCATGCTGTACCTGTCCCATGATATCAACAATTTGAAGGGCAGTCTTTGCCTCTACCACAGATTTCTTTGCTGACCACGTCCTACCATTTTTTTAATACTGGTGGTGCCTTCCTTACACATTTGTCGCGTGACTCTACTAAGGTCATTTCTAGTCTGACCTTGGCGCACTTAAACTCCTTAGTTAAAGTAGAGACTGGCAGCTGCAATATTCCTTTACTATAAAGTCCCACTCTGCTGAGGCAGCGTGGAACTCCCAACCATTTCCTGATGTATGAACTTATTAACGCTTCCAGCTTATCCACTGTTGTCAAAGAAACCTTGTACACAGTCAGTGGCCACAGCAACCTCGGCAGTAGACCAAACTGAAAGCACCAGAGTTTTAGTTTGCCTGGTAGAGGACAGCTGTTTATGCTCTTCAACCCTTCCACTGCTTGTCGTCTAACTTCTCCCACTCGAACTTTGTCCTTTAGATCCCTATCGTACCATCTCCCAAGACTCTTCACTGGCTTCTCAGAAACCAATAACCGATTATAATCTATCCAAAAACTAATCAACGAAATCTTGTCTAAACATTCATATTGAGCCTATAACATATCGTGTGTATGATATATTAGCAAAGCTTGGTCGAGTGTGAATGAACGGCACAGACACGCGCTGTACAACTGTAGTAAACAACAGCACGTGTCTGTGCCGTTCATTCATTCATTCACACACAGACACGCGATTCATATTTAAACAGTCTTTTGTGGTTTACAGACACTATTTCATATCACGATTAGAACAAGCACTTAAGAATAAATAACATTCCTTTCACATCAGCTTGATCCGTTGCTCCTCGAAATGAAACGTGTAGTGTGCGTTCGCTGGAACCCGATGCGTCCCGAAGCGCACTTGATGGCGGGGAAGTCGACATCAATTTCCTGCGGGCTCCGTGGAGGAGGCGACCTCGATCGCTCCGCCACGGGTGGGGTTGCCCGCAGAAAACCTAGGCTGGCTAGGATTTCTTTGACGAAACCTTCTTAAATGGTAAATGAACTGCATTTATATAGTGCTTTCAACAGACCCATGGCCACCAAAGCGCTTTACATATTGCCTCACATTCACCCATTCATTCACTCATTCATACACCGACGGTGGTGTCAGCCATGCAAGGCGCCATCCAGCTCGTCGGGAGCAGATGGGGTTAGGTGTCTTGCTCATGGACACCTCGACACGTGGTCAGGCGGAACTGGGAATGGAACCACCAACCTTCCGGTTTGTAGACAACCACTGCCGCCTGCAGGACGAACCCTCAAGTCGCCCTGCTTTTGCTGAGGCTTCGCCTGAGAGCACCGTCTATGCCCCCAGGGGCTCTAGATGAGACACTCTCTTTTTGCGCCTGTCTATAGGCGGGGGAGCTGGTGGATGGCTGCGGCTGCCCACTGGGGGCAGGCTTCTTGGATTTGGAGCAGCGAGGGAGGTATTGTTTGAAGGCTGCAGACTGCTTCTTCGCCTCCTGAAACCTGTCGACGACAGTGTTTACGGCGTCGCCGAACAGGCCAGAAGGCGAAAGCCCTGTCTTTCTCCTCGATGCCTGATAAATTTAACCATAAATGTCTCCCCGAGACCACCATTGCCGCCATGGAACTGCCGATAGCATGGGCCGTTTCTTTGGTGATTTGGAGAGACAAGTCTGCAGCCTTCCTCAACTCCACAACGTCTTCGGGAGTTGGACCCTCACCCTCATCAAAATCCTTCAGAAAGTCGGCCTGATACGCTTGAAGTACTGCCGTTGTGTGCAGACTAGCACCAGCCCGACCCGCAGCCATATAAGCCCTGCCCACTAAAGATGATGTGTCTCTACAGGGTTTAGTGGGCAGCACCAGGGTTTTTAGGTTTTTTTTTTCCAAGATGGCGACCTAACCGCTCTTGTTTTACCGAGTGTGCGTGTAAAAAATACAAAAACTAAAGTGACCAACTGTAATTAGATTCTGAGCAGAGTCTGGACGTGATTAATTGTTCATCCATATGTCTACACGGGAAAAAAGAGAGTGATGAATGCAGCTAAACAGCCATTAGCAACAGGTTCGACAAATCATCTCGTGTCCAACTGTCATGACTACGCTAACTCGGTAGGCCAGCTGTCCTTGATGACCTCTGAAGATGATTTTCCCTCGTATCCGGCTACACCTTGTAAGCCTCCTGCATCTAAAAAAGCTCTCCTGAGAGATGATTGTGCGGGCTCTTCATCTAACTCGGACATTGTTGATACCCTTTCGACACTGATCAACATGAGATCGGACGCCATTGAAAAAATGGTAGGTGAAAATACCGTGAAAATAGAGGGTCTTAAGATGACAATCGACTTCGCCTGCAGAAAAATAAAGGATGTGAAAAAAAGGGTTGAAAATGTGGAGAAATGCATGAAGAAAGAAGAAGAAGAGGTCGTTCATCTTAAAGTCAGAGTCACAGAGTTGGAAACCTACTCAAGAAGATGGAATTTGAAACTTTTTGGAATTCCGGAGTCGATTGTGGATGTTAAGATCGAGACCATTCAGATCTGCCAAGCCATACTTCCTCGAGATCAGAATAAATTGGCAGAGACAATTGACATCGTGCCATGTCTAGGAAAGAGGCAACCGGGTGTGTCCAAACCAAGAGGTGTCATACTTCGCTTTCTATCGAGAACATATCGGGATGCAGTCTGGGCCGCGGCGAAGAACAACTCATTTCTACGTGAAAAGGGCCTTAGATTTGCTGAAGATCTTCCGCAGGCTGTTAAGGAGATCAGAGCTAAATTATGGCCTGCCATCCAAAAGGCACGTAGTGAAGGGAAATCGGCGTACTTTGTCGGGGCGCGTGCCTTCATCGGTGGCGTCGAACTTCGTCTGCAACAGATCGAGGAAGATCAGCGGAATGCAATAGGTGACGAGGACAAAATGTCTTAATATGTTAATACCCGTATCGTATGTTGCCCGTTTGGGCACTTTTGGAACTTTTCAATCCAGGTAAAGATCACATAAGTTCTTGTTTGCTCAGAGGTTATTTGACTTCACCTGTTGACCTGTGTTGATGCGGCGCATTCGGTTAATTCTCTCAAGGATACTTACTTTCCGTTACAAAGGTGACATTGGGCTTTTCTTTTTGATTTTTCAAATTTGTTGTTAATGGGTCTCATTCATGAAACACGAGCAGAACGAATTTTTGTGTAAATCGTGTGTAAAGTGGTTCTGGCATAAATTTTCGGATCCATTAAACTGTTCGTATTTTCCAAATTTTAGTTGGTACGAAAGAAATCTACACCTGCTCCCAGCCACGCGTAAATAGTGAGTTTAACATCCGAACGCTTTGCTCATTAATAACTAAGGCTCCATTTTAATTCAACTTAATGGGGTATATATTTACACAGCATTTTGAAAGAATATTATATATAGTAATTACATACGGTTTTTCTTTTTCTTCTGGGACTGTTTGATTAACAGATGAAACTCCATTAACTG
Organism: Tiaroga cobitis; assembly: GCA_030578255.1. Classification (NCBI taxonomy): domain Eukaryota; kingdom Metazoa; phylum Chordata; class Actinopteri; order Cypriniformes; family Leuciscidae; genus Tiaroga; species Tiaroga cobitis. The sequence goes on from CM060597.1 coordinate 49,243,998, forward strand.
CATCTGTAATATGCTAGCCTACGCTTGAAAGTAAAATGTGGTGTTTTGAATGAACTTCTGATAATAAAACTTTGATTTCTGCATCTGAGAAATTTTTCTTTTTCATTCGCTTTTGAGAAGACATGTTGAAATCCTTCGTTTGGTGTCATAATATGATGGTAATATATATTTGTCAGTCGGATATATGGGCGGGATTTATGGTAATTGAGAATGAGCGTGCACGCGCGTCCCATTTACGGCTGATTGGAATTCATTAACACACACACACATTTCACTATCACATCTGACATTTACGGAGTATTTGTGAATCAGGAGATGAGTTTTCGGGAAGGTCTCTTTACGCGAAAATCACTCTCATATTTACTCGTGTATTTACGAATGTTTCATGAATGAGACCCAATGTCTTTTTCAATTTTATATTTAAATTCCAGAGGATTGCGTCATACTTTAAAGTGTAAAGCTCTTTTTTTGTTTGCCAAGCAAATTAAAACTGACCTTTGTTTTGTACTAGAATCGCATTCTATTCCTGAGGATAGCAAATTTTGGAGATCGCAATGGGGGAGTGATGTATGGTTTTCCAATTGTTCTGAGCGTTCAGCTGGTGTTATTACTATGTTGAATCGTTTTAATGGCAATATTTTACATTCTGAAGGGGATTGTAATGGTCATTTTCTTATTCATGTTTTATCTATTAATATTACGATTTTAGTTATCAATATGTACGGCTACAACTCCAATGCAGAAAATTCACGACTACTTAATTTGATAGAAAGTAGAATGAAACACTGGTTTTCTAAATTTCCTAGTGCATATATTATTATTGGAGGGGACTTTAACATTACTCTTAACCAGGGCCCGGTTCCCCAAAACGTTCTTATCGCTAAGTAGTTCTTAACCTATTCCTTAACCTCTCTCTTAACCTTATGGCATGATTCCCGACACATTCGTACGCTAAGTATATCTTCTGTAAGTCACACTTTCGTAAGGTTGGTCTGGACCATTCGTAAGCTCTCTCTTAGCGTTGTTTGAGCTTAAGACGCTAGTCGCCGCCACTGTGCAGCAGTCTTCAGAAATCAGCGCAGCGCAGTAAGTCAAACTATGGTATGTTGACAATGTTGTGGCTCAACAATGATTTTATGTTATGGACATTTTAAGACTAATAATAAAACATGTTCGCAATGGATACAGGCCTATATATGAAGATGACTTTATTTGGTATCAGAACTAATATGGTGGTAATTAGCCTAGGCTATTTCGTAATGTCTCTAAAGCGTTTAAATTGGCAATCACTTTTGATCATTAAAATCTGGCAAACAATTTGGCTCTAAATGGCTAAGATCTATACATGGGTAAGCATGCGGTGTCCAGTAAGCGACCAACTATGGCAGATGTCAATGGCTTGATTTGATGTCAAAATGGGTATACGTCAAGGTTGCCCTATCTCTCCATATTTATTCTTATTAGCAGCTCAACTCTAAGTAGACCATATCAAGCAAAGCAACCTTGTAGGTATCTCAATTGCTGGGAAGGGAGGTGATCATCAGCCAGTTGGCCGATGACACCACTCTCTTCTTAAAAAATAGTGATTAAGTTGCAGTAGCTCTAGGGGTAATTGATGCATTCTCTAAAGCTTCTGGTTTATACCTTAATATATCTAAGTATGAGTTATTATCTATTACAGAGTGTGATATTTCATATTTGTAATATTCCTGTCAGAGAAAAGGTCACATATTTAGGAGTTGTAATAATTAAGAATCAAGCTACACGATGTTCTGATAATTTTATTCCTGCTATTGATAAAACCTGTAAGAAACTCAATAAGTGGCTCCAAAGAAATATTTAATTAAAAGGCAGGGTCTTGCTTACTAAAGCTGAAGGGCTATCTAGATTAACATATGCAGCTGTAACGGTCACCAGCTGGAGTGCCCTTGAGAGCCACCAGAGGGCACTCCAGATAGGACTATTATCACTCACAAACTACATTTCCCAATACTCACTGCCCGGACTCACCATCACTTATCACTGATCACATTCACCTGTACCTCATTCACTGATTGCATTCACCTGTGTCTCATCCTGTTAGTCTGTCTATTTATACCATGTTCATTCATTCACTCACCGCGAAGTCTGGTTTAAGTGTTACACTGCATTTCTGAGCATTATCCTCCCGAGTTTGATTCCTGTGTTTGACCTGTGGATTGTTTATCGTTGCTGACCCTTCTCTGCCTGCCCTGACCCTGGACTGTTTCACTGGACTCTGATTCTCTCTGCCTGCCTCGACCCTTTGCTTGTATCTGGTTTGTCTCTGCCTTGTCTCCGTTGCCCTGTTTGCTGATTCTTGACCCTGCCTATACGACTATTCTTGAATAAAGCTGCATTTGGATCTTCACCTCCAAGTCTCGGAGCAGTTCGTAACAGCAGCATTAGCTCTACATTTGGACAATAAAACGTGTAAAATGATAGATAATCTTTTATTTAATTTTGTTTGTCAAGTCAAACTTTATTTATAGAGCACAGGTTTAACACAACCATAGTTGATCCAAAGTGCTTTCCAGTACAATAAAATAATTCAATCAAATAAAATAAATAAAATAATAAAAAAAGAGATAAAAGCAAGTAGCAAAATCATTTGGTGTATATACGTATACAACCCGTAGAACACCGACCAATTTCAAAATAAATACATGACCTTACTCGAACGCAAGAGAGTAATCAATAGGTTTGGAGGAATCGTACCTACTATATTAGAAAAACTGTTGTAATGAACACGGAGATGGAAAATGGAGATCTAAATTTTTTTAAAACATTAAATTACACTTTTAAAATTAATTGGATGAAACACTTCTTAAAATGCCCCTCCTCAATTTGGAACTTTATCCCGAATCATATATTCTCCCAGCTGGGTGGCCTAAAGTTTCTTTCGTTATGCAATTATAACATTGAGAAATTATCTGGAAAGTTCTCTTCATTCCATAAACAAATGCTTCTGGCTTGGTCTCTTATTTATAAACACAACTTTTCCCCACACTCATATTTCATATGGAACAATTGTAATATTCTCTATAAAAACAAGTCCTTTTTTTTTTTAAACTGGCATGATAACAATATTACATTAGTACGTGATCTTTTAAATGAAGATGGGTGTCTATATACAAATGGCGAATTGCTGGAAAAATTTAATTTTCCTGTCACGCCTAGAGAATTTGCCATCGTTTTTGATGCTATTCCCACAGGTGCTATTGCATTGTTTAGAGGTTTTGAAAGTACTTTGTTTGCCACACCACCTATTCTTGATCCCACTCAAACAATGGTGGGCAAGTTATGTCTAGTCCCATATTCTAGCAATAGGTCCATTCGTGCTCTCTTTCAGAAAGATATTGTAACCAAATCTTATGTAATTACCTATTGGAGCAATTTTGTGAATATTGTGGACTGGAGAAAAGTTTGGTTATTGCCACATAAATACCGTATTGTAAATAAAGTCAGAGAAGTTTAATTTAAATTAATTCATAGATTCTATCCAGTGAAAAGTTACCTAAAACAATTTAAACCTGACATTGACATAAAATGTGATTTTTGTAATGAACAAGATGAAACTGTACACTTGTTTTGGGACTGCAACTATGCCAAATTGTTTTGGAAGAGCTATTGCAGGTATATTACTGATTTTGTATACCCTAATTTTTCTTTATTCTGGAAATATGTTTTATTTGGTTTTATTAATACGGAGAACTTCGAGAAAGAATCTTACTTTATAAATCTATTACTTCTCCTAGCAAAATTTCATATTCATAAGTGTACATTTTCTAATCATAAGCCATTATTCAAAGTCTTTCTCAACGAATTTCACCAATACCGTCAAACGCTTTCTATTTCAGAGAAGACCAAAGCAAGGAAAACATTGTCTTGATGTGCTCTCTTCAAAATCCCCCTTTAAAGTTGTCACATTTTATTGTCCTAATGTGCTCTAACTGTTTGTATCTCCTTTATGTATCTGATTATCCTCTCTTGTATAATTATTATTGCTAATTTTGTGGGTTTTTTGGGAATGCAGCACGCGCAGGCAGCTCTCGAGGGGGCTGCTTGCAAGGATTGTGAATCTTTATCAATCCGTGTGCTGCGTTCCCGCCTGGCCATTTTCAATGAGGATGGCCAGGCTCGTGATTTACACAACTCATTGTGTAAATCGGGAAAGAATGGCAAACCCCGGTGGTGAGGTTGCTCTTTGTGCTGCAGGAAGCGCTCGTCCAACTTTAACAAGCGTTCCTGCCTCTCATGTGGCCAAATGGTATGTAACGGGCCACTGCACAAGAGACAACCTCCACCAGCTCCTCATATGGGGGGACATTGGGTGGCAAGAAATCCCCCAAATCCCCGCCTTCGATGCTGAGCACGTCTGCTTCCTCGGAAGCAGACAGCTCGAGCATCGGGTTCTCCACTTGAGCGGAAGAAGCCGCAGAGCAGGCTTCTGCGCGAGGAGGGAGAACGTCAGAACTGGCAGAGGAATCCTGAAAATGTGCCTCAGCAGTCTCGAGATCCCCTGTCAGATCCATCTTCGAGCCCCATGAAGAGCGTTCGAGGCGATGGGGGTCCCACGACCCCACACACACCACGGGGCTCGCGAGCCTGGCCATCCTCAGTGAAAATGGCCAGGCGGGAACGCAGCACACGGATTGAAAAAGATTCACAATCCTCGCAAGCAGCCCCCTCGAGAGCTGCCTGCGCGTGCTGCATTCCCAAACAATGCACGCACATTTGGTGTGTCTCCCCACCCGTGATATAGCGAGGGCAGGGATGCACACACCCCCTGTAACTTGCACTCGCCATAATATATATTTTGTGCTTGTGAACTGACAGACAACACAAAATATGACATACAAGACAGAGAGTGCTTGCTGAAGAACAGAAAGCTAACTAACTAATAGTCTGTAACTAATAGGGAACTAGTAACTAATAGGGAACTAATAGTCTGACATATGACTGTTTTTCTAATCTCTTTTAAACATTTTAAGGTGGGTTTTATTCCCAGAAGTTCGAACTAATTGGCTATCATTACATAAATGACAAGCTCTGTAAAATATGTAGGGCAATGAAATGGAATCAAAAGTGAAAGAAAAGGAGAGAAACATAATCTTTCCATGGAAATGGAACTGTACTCAAATGATCTGTTAATGGACAAAGCCCATTGAAAACCACATACATCCCTATTGTTCAAGGGCAAGTAATAATCATTTACATATAATTTAAGTAGACAACTGGTTCTGAAGAGAATTCATGAGAATGAATTACTTTTCTTTACTGATACAGCCCATATAAAATCTACAGTAGGCCTTTATCCTCACTACCAACATTAAAAAAATCATAATGAATATTAAAGCTGCAAGCAGCGATGAATGGGCCACTGCCTCCCAGAGGCCTTAGGAAAACAGTGAACGATGGCCAATATGCATTTAAATGGGTAACTATAGTAGGATTATGTCAAAGTCATTTATGTGACAGTTCCTGCTACAACTGGTGGCGCTATGACTATAACTGAATATTGGCATGTACATGTCTTCAGGGCAGGACTCTTAACAAACATGACGTTTGGGGCAGATTGGATATTAAGTTTAACATGGTTATGGTTTAACATGTTTCTAGCATGTTTAGCACTTGCTGGCTTATTTTAATATGATGCTAGGTCTGCAGTGTTAAACATGCTAGCAACATGCTAGAAACATGTTAAACCATAACCATGTTAAACTTAATATCCTGGCACATAAGACACACTACCTGCTATAATGTTGGATTAGTCATGCACACTTCATTCAGCTTGTTGCCATGGTACTTACAGGAGGTCCTGAGGAGAAAGCAGAAAAAAAAAGTGGAGTCAAAATTTGATCAAATGTGTTACAGGTGAGATAATTTGCATACACAGCATTTGCAGTATGATATTCAAACATCTCACTGTCTGAAAATAAACATCTGAATGATAAACAGCATCCCCGCGGGGGACGATGATTGACCAAAATCTCTGCTTCCGGATACTAATTTCAAATGGCACATACAGACATGCATCACATTTCTGCCATGCACAATCACAGCTTTATTTTAAACGTTTGGCATGCTGAACAAATGCCGCCCTACAAACTGTAGGACAACAATGACAAGGAGAAATGGCATCAAATAATCAGTGTCTAAAGCTTCAGGGCCACAGCATCTGTGGGCTGGGTAAACGTGTTTTTGCTAGGTTTTGTTTCTTCCTTTTTTTACATCAGTCACAAATCAATCAGCAGCACAGATATGGGACTTTTTCCAATCAAAGAGCACCATGTATGTTTTGTGCATTTGTTTATCCCTGCTTGGAGAATAGTGGAGGGGGGGGGGGGGGGGGGGATGTTTGTATAGGCTTCCGTTCTTCAGACTTCCTTGTGTTGAAGATAAAGTACAAATCTCTCCTGCAGCTGATATTTTAGAGAGTGTGGTTTCAGCTTATGAGCTTTTAACTTAATAAAACTTGAGGTTCCTTTTCATTAACCAAACCTCTTCATAGTTGAGTTACTGCTGAATGGCTTGATTGACATTATAAAAGCAAAACTTAATGTTTAAGTTGCTGTTTCTTTCATGTTTGTGATGCATTTGGCTGAAAAGTGACTGCCGCCCGTTTTGGTTTCTGTTTGGAATTTTATTTTGTGATTAACATTTATGTTACTATTAAATGTTCCCTGTGTTATGTTGGGACTGTTGTCATGAATCATGTTACTTGTGCCATGTTTGTAGTCATACAGTATATAGTTTTCTTGTTGGTTAGTCTTGATTGTTCCCAGGTGTTTTGTTAGCTTATTAGCCCCTGTGTATACTGTATATAGCCCTTGTGTCACTTGTTCTTTGTCAGACGCAGTTTGTTGTTGTCTCAGTTCTCCATGTTCCTCTGTTCTTGGTTATTTTTTTTATTTGTTTTGTATGTCTTATTTAACACCCCTCGCAGTTAGATCCTCATCTCTGGCTGCCATCACTTCTGTCTACCCGCACGTTACCGTTACACTTCTGCTGTTTTCTTTCCGGGTTTCGCGACCAATACTACACTGTTCATAATGTGGGGAAAAAAGAGATAGGAAGGTGATAAACTATAAACTGAAAAAAAATGTGTTGGATTTACATGATTTAATTATATACATCGGTTCCATGTGAATCACTTAAAGCTGCTGTAGGTAACTTTTGTAAAAAAATATTTTTTACATATTTGTTAAAACTGTCATTGTGTCCTGACAGTAGAATATGAGACAGATAATCGGTGAAAAAAATCAAGCTCCTCTGGCTCCTCCCAGTGGTCCTATTGCCATTTGCAGAAATACACCGCTCCCGGTCAGAAACAACCAATCAGAGCCAGGAGGAATGTCTTAGCAGTGCCGCTGATCACACCCCTCTCTTGCACAGCGTGCACTGTCGTTCAAACCAAACTCAAGATTGCCGGTGTGCCGCATCTGTGGCAAATGGCAGAGATAGGCTGACAACCTAAACTGCCAATTTCTCGAGTGGCACCTGCTCATAAAACAAAGACGGGTAAAAGGAAAAAGACTGATGATGATAAACAAGCGAAAAAGAAAGAATTAGACAGAGCCCATTGACTTGGTGTCAAAACTCTAGCCGCGTAACATGTAGATAAAATGTCACGCACTGTGCAAAGCAACAATTGAACCTGCTAATTCACTGGCTTTTCATGTTGCTGAAATAATGTTGTGGCGAGCAGGACGAGGCCGAGGGACGTGAGAGCGGCGTGAGGCCGGTGGCGCGAGTGATAATGAACGGCATCTGTGAGATGCACCTGTCTCGCATCTCTCACAGAGGAGTGGAAGCATACAGGAGGAGCGACGACAGTGGAGAGAATAACAGGCCTGATTTTACGTTGTGATTTTATGTTCTGTTTTGTGTACCAGCAGTCGTCCGTGAGGGGCTGCTGGCTTATACTTTCAATTTGTGTTTGTTTATTTATTATTAAACTTGTTGAACGTTCGCCGGTTCCCGCCTCCTTCTTCCCATAACACCTGAACCCCGTTCCAAATGTACTAGCAAACCTTACCTAGCATTAGGCCTAAATATCGCTAGAATAATTACTTGAATATTATATATTCAAGTAATACTTTATATTATATATGTTACGTTAGTTACCGTTATAATATCTTACTAGCTATTTATAACTTATAGAAAGGGTGCAACGTTATAAAGTTACATTATATGTATTGCAAAATAAGTAATGATTTGAGGACGAAGTTTGTAGTCAAAGTATGGGCAGGCCTTAGTCAATGTAAAGCATATTGTTGATGTTTCGTCCCTACTAGTGCCATAACTGTTTATCCTCCACCATCGGTGGCCCTGCTTACTAGCCTGCGCGTTCACGGTAGGCTCCGCTGTGGGGGAGGAGCTGTGGAGGGAGGGCTGTAGCGCAGCAGAGATCAAGGGGGTGGGACCTGTAAGTTGTGCTTGTTCAAATTTTCAGGCTAAGTCAACGTTTTCTCAAAACTCCCTACTGCAGCTTTAAGTAAAACAAACGATTTGTACACGAAACTTCAACTATATATATATATATATATATATATATATATATATATATATATATATATATATATATGTTTTCCTTAATTTTTTTTAAAACCTATGCAATATATGGTGGATGTCCAAAAGATGGCACTCACAGACTGTTTTTAAATGGGGTTGGATAAATATCTTTTTGCTTTTAAACTGTGTGTGTGTGTGTGTGTGTGTGTGTGTGTGTGTGTGTGTGTGTGTGTGTGTGTTTGTGCTTTGGTGTCTGTTGGTGACAAGAGTTCAAGCTTAAGTTTAAGGCCTTGTCTTTATATATATATATATATATATATATATATATATATATATATATATATATATATATATATATGTATTGTTTGCTTTAAATTAAATTAAGATTGTATATTTGGTAATTGAACCTAAATGAATTTAAAATTTATGTGCTATATTTCAGATCAATACAATCAATTTCATTTTAATCAACACTAACTTTATTCTCATCAGAGTTATACTACCATTAAAAAAACACATTTGATTTTCTATTTTAATTAATGTAGAATGTGTAACTTAAAAATAAACAAATCAGTGCTCTGTTTGAGGACAAGAAATGAAACCTATGCAATATGATGAATGTCCAAAAGATGTCTATCAGACTGTTTTTAAATGGGATTGGATAAATATTGTTTTGCTTTTAAACTGTGTGTGTGTGTGTGTGTGTGTCTGTCTGTGTCTGTGGTCTGTGTCTGTGTGTGTGTGTGTGTGTGTGTGTGTGTGTGTGTGTGTGTGTGTGTGTGTGTGTGTGTGTGTGTGTGTGTGTGATTGTGCCTTGGTGTCTGTTCGTGAAAAGAGTTTAACCCTTGTTCAATTTAAGTTTAAGGCCTTGTATTTTTGGATATATATATATATATATATATATATATATATATATATATATATATATATATATATATATATATATAATTATTATATTTAAAATATATATATATATATATATATATATATATATATATATATATTTTATATTTTATTATTTAATTTTTTTCTACAAAATATTCATATAACCCATATATTTTAAGTGTATTGTTTGCTTTAAATTAAATTAAGATTGTATGTTTGGTAGTTGAACCTAAATGAATTTAAAATTAATGTGCTATATTTCAGATCAATAAAATCAATGTTTTCCTTAATTTTAATCAACACTAACTTTATTCTCATCTGAATTATAAATAACTTATTTCTGTATAAAATAAAAAATCCAGAATAATCCAGACCAACCAGAGTGCACTATTCCTACAACATCATCAGTGCTGAAGCAGAACTACCAGAGCCGTTCAGCAGATTTTCAGTCTTGTGTGCTTATTTCATGTGTCCGTTAAATCCATGAGACCGTCTGTAGGGTGTCTGATTTTTAATTTTAGGTTTCAGAAGGTTGCTCATGCATACATTGTGATATGTGCCCTCGATGCGCACTTTTGCAGAGCCCACACTGATGCAAAGCTCTACAGCACACTTCTTTTCGACAGTCAAAGCAAGGTTACGTTTTTGCACGTCGTGCACAATAACCCTAAAGGTACCGAGGTGGCGGTGCCACCGGCTTCTTTTATATATATATATATATATATATATATATATATATATATATATATATATATATATTAGAGCTGTGTTGAAAAAATCGATTCACCAATTCTGAATCGATTTTCATATAAATTTCTAAAGATCGATCCGTAACTCAGAGGATCGATTTAATAATAGGCTTACATTTTCCCTGTGAACTTTAACTTGCTGCGACTGGGAGATCACTATGCGCATTGAAAGGCTTTCACTCAGCGCGCACATTGTTACGACAACGGACTTTGAGTGAGTCACTAAACCGTTCATTCAACGAACACGTTCAGAAAAGCTGATTCATTAAAAGAGATAATGAAACAAGGTGTTAATTATTGTTAACTTTGAGTTCCACTTTTCAAGGCTCAGCTAAGCAGCAATGCGTCGCATGGGTAACGCTGAAAATGCTTCATTAAAGGCCAATATGGAATTGATTCGATGCGCGACTCGCTGAGTTTATTTCCCCGCGGCTTCCTCGCGCTGTGGGAAGCTGACCAGCGCTGCTGCTGACGCGCATTTCCGTGACGTGAACGTTAAAAGGACTATACGACAAATATTTCGCTTTCCTTTTACACGGCAACCTTTCCACGAATATGACTTCAAAGACAGACGCAGGTATTCGTACGCGCTCAGCCGATCTCTCTCATTCACTGTCTGTGGGAAGCCGTAGGCTACAAATCACCATGATAAACAGTCTTGTTATCATTATGAACTTGTTCAACATTCAATACACATGCATGAAGTTCAAAACAAGAAGGGTATATCCTTATAAAAAAGCGTGAATATTGCTGCGGTTACTTGCAATCCTCTGCGGTTGACTTGTCAGTGTGGTAGGCTACTACAAGATTGCGGATATCGCGTCAGCCCTACTACTGCTGCTGATATACTGCGTCCTCTGTCGTCTACACCAGTGCAAGTTTGTGAAAGCAGTTGTATCAACACTCTGGAAGGGGGATTGTTCTTTACAACCATCCATACTCAGTTGAATGTCTATAATAATAGTATCAATATATTGCATACAGTCCTTCAGGTAACAGCTGAAAAAAAAATGCTTTTTTCAAAAACACTGATCTAAATCTCGAAGATCAGATCGGATCGAATCGAATCGAATGATGATAATCGATTCAAGATCTTGAGAATCGGAATCGAATCGATTCTTGAAATTTGAATCGAAACCCAGCCCTAATATATATATATATATATAAATATAGCTGCGAGCAGCGATGAAGGGCCAAAGCCGGCGGCACCTGGGTTGCGGTGCCACCGGCATGGGCCCGTAATCGCTGCTCGCAGCTATATTTATTATTATTATTATTATTATTATTTTACTACCTTTTGGGCACTTTTGGGGGCCTTAACGTGCTCAAAAACTCTTGAAACTTTGCACACGGGTCGGAACCCGCGGCCATCAGGGCCGGCCTGAAGCTGGTACCCGGGCGTGGCAGGGGGGCTCGACAACGCCACCTGGAACGGGGTTTGAACACTTGTCCATATATCAAACACGCTTGCATGTAATAATCTGAAACTCGGTACACATATAGATGTCATCAGGCCGAACAACTTTCGTGCTCTAAGTTTTACGCCAGCCCAACAGGAAGTCGGCTATTTAGGGTTGTTTGGAAACGCATGCTCAGGAATTTGAAACACTTCTCCTAGGGAATTCCGCCGTTCGTCTCCAAACTCGTTGTGAATGAAGTCAAGACATTGAGGATGAAAAATTGCCAGGGGATTTTTTATATCTCGAACGGTTTGGCCGTGGCGAGGAAATGAATTTATGGCGAATAATGGAAACAGGAAGTGTGTTATAACTTCGACATACATTAACTGATCTTGATGAAACTTCAGCAGTGTGTTCGCTGTAAGAGGCCAATCACATGGATGTGACTATTGTGAGTCAAAGTTTTAGCGCCACCAACTGGCAGCAGGAAGTGTGTCACTTTCTAAATGCTTTTGACAAAAGTGGGGGGGGGGGGGGTAGTTTTATCTACAGTAACAAAACTCGATATGTATATTGTACTCTTCGAGCCGGACAACTTTCTAATTTAGCGTAATTAGCTACGACCAACAAGAAGTCAGATATTTTGGTCTGAATGTGGATTTTTGGCAAAATCAGCCTCTGATGTTTTACCCACTCCTCTTAAGTGGTTTATTTAATTCCCACCAAACTTTTTCAACATTATGAAAATACATTAAAGAAGCTAAATTGTGAATGGCTATTGAATATCTCAAATTGTTTTGCTATGGCGAGGGTTTAAAGTCATGTCAAAAAAGTAAACACTAAAAGCCTCATATCTTCTAAAAAATTAATTATACACCATTTATTTCTAGATAAAATTATACAAATATCAGAACTAAACCCATTTTATTCTTGTTTTCAATTTAAGAATAATGTACAAGTTTAAAAACAGCCAGAATGCGCTATTCAGTTAAAAAATAAATACATCAAGTAATACATAGGGCTATACTGCCATCTTGTGTCCAAAATGATATCAACTCAGTACATAAAATCATCAGGCATGGCTATTGTAATTAAATATAAATATATTAGGTATGTGGCTGTGAGGATCTTTTCCCACCGGTTGATCGACGTGTGACACCAGCGAGGGCTTTTAAATCGCTAATATAAAAGTGAAAGTAAAGGACGTCCGCACGGACATTTATAGTGGTGGCGCTCGCAGTGCGCTCGAATGAATTTCTATGGAAGTAGAAATTAAAAAACGTTCGCTCTGTTTTGCTCGCTCGTCGCCATGGACGCGCACCGTTATGAATGCCAGTGCAGCCGCATACTTTTCAGTGTCACTTTAAAATTAACGCCATATCGGGGGCCGATTGCTTCCGGTTTTCAGGGAAAACACAACAACAAAAGAGTAAATGACAGATTCGCTTAAATAGGCGCTTTTACACTAAATATTCCGTCGTCATTTTTTTCAGTCAGCTCTTTACTCTCGTGATTAATGAATTTTGACTCCTGTTGCTGATCTTTGCTGCAACTTTCGTTTTGCTCACAATTTAGTAAGCAAACACGTTCAAGTTTTAATTGTAGTGACTAAATGATTTTATTATACACACACACACATCAAATTGACGGTGGGGGGCCATGGTATATTTAAATCTGCATATTGTAATATCTGCAGGGCACCCCTAGTCTTGTAACGATCACCAGCTGGAGTGCCCTCGAGAGCCACCAGAGGGGGCTCCACAATAGACTATGATCACTTCCTCACAAACTACATTTCCCATACTCACTGCCTGGACTCATCATCACTGATCACATTCACCTGTACCTCATTGTCACTGATTGTATTCACCTGTGTCTTGTCATCCTGCTAGTCTCAGTCTATTTATACCATGTTCATTCATTCACTCACCGCGAAGTCTTGTTGTACTGTGTGTCTGCATTTCCGAGCGTTTTCCTGTGTTTATTTATTGCCTTTTTGACCTTGGACTGTGTACCCCGTTTCCTGATCATTCTCTGTTTACCCTGATCTGAATTGTTTACTGGACCTTGCTTCTCGCCGCCTGCCTCGACCATTGCCTGTTATCTGGTTTGTTCTATGTCTTTTCTCCATTGTCCTGTTTGCTGATTCTTGACCCTGCCTGTATGACTATTCTATAATAAAGCTGCATTTGGATCTTCACCTCCAAGTCTCGGAGCAGTTCGTAACAGAAGACTTCGCCAACAGTGATCCAGCAGCGACGACCGACCTAACTTGAATCCAGCAGCACAGATCTCACCTGATCGTCCCAGCATGAGCCGGGAGTTCGCCGGTCAGATGGCGGCCTTGGCCCTGGATAGCCGCGATCTGTTCCAGTATACCTGGGGGTTTGCCCCTCTCGCTGCCTCCTGCTCTCTCGGTGACGAGGCGGTTAAGCTGTGTTACCGGCTAGGAGCTAAGGAGGTCGATCCGAGTGAGCTCCCCGATCTCTCGGGTCTGAGCTGGAGAGAGGCACTCGGCCGATGTCTGGAGAGCTTCCTTCCGCGGTACGCCAGGTCACCCACCCAGCCAGAGACCGTCCAGCCAGAGACCGTCCAGCAAGAGGCTGCTGTTCACGTCACGTCTGCCGAGCAAGAGGCTGCTGTTCACGTCACGCCTGCCGAGCAAGAGGCTGCTGTTCACGTCACGCCTGCCGAGCAAGAGGCTGCTGTTCACGTCACGCCTGCCGAGCAAGAGGCTGCTGTTCACATCACGCCTGCCGAGCAAGAGGCTGCTGTTCACGTCACGCCTGCCGAGCAAGAGGCTGCTGTTTACGTCACGCCTGCCGAGCAAGAGGCTGCTGTTCACGTCACGCCTGCCGATCCAGAGACTGAGCTTCACGTCACTTCTGCCGATCCAGAGACTGAGCTTCACGTCACTTCTGCCGATCCAGAGACTGAGCTTCACGTCACTTCTGCCGAGCCAGAGACGCTTCACGTCACTTCTGCCGAGCCAGAGACGCTTCACGTCACTTCTGCCGAGCCAGAGACGCTTCACGTCACTTCTGCCGAGCCAATGTCTACGGAGAAGATGGCCGCCTCTGAGCCAGTGTCTACGGACAAGATGTCCAAACCAGAGACTGTTCACCTCACTTCCTCCGAGCCAGTGTCTACGGACAAGATGGCCACCTCCGAGCCAGTGTCTACGGACCAGATGGCCGTCGTCACAGAGTCTGTTCCTGTTCCTGAGCCAGAGTCTGTTCCTGTTCCTGAGCCAGAGTCTGTTCCTGTTCCTGAGCCAGAGTCTGTTCCTGTTCCTGAGCCAGAGTCTGTTCCTGTTCCTGAGCCAGAGTCTGTTCCTGTTCCTGAGCCGGTGTCTGTTCCTGTGTCTGTGTCTGTTTCTGTTTCTGAGCAGGTATCAGTTCCTAGTCCTGAGCCGGGGTCTGTTCCAGAGCAACCGATGTTTGTTCCTTGGTGTTTGCCTGCTCCTGTTCGCTGGTCGCCCAAGGGGAGGTCTCCTTCATGGCCGCCCGAAGGAAGGTTTCCGCCATGGCCACCTGAAGGATCGCCACCGCCGTGGCCGCCCGAGGGGTCTTCACCGCCGTGGCCGCCCTGGCCGTCTGCACAGTCTGCTCCGCCCTGGCCGCCCAATGGACTGTCTGCTCCGCCCTGGCCGCCCGATGGACTGTCTGCTCCGCCCTGGCCTTCGGTCCTGTCGCAGTCTCCGGGTCCTCTTCTGCTCCACGGACCTGGCCCTCCATCCCGCCCCCGGATCCGCCTCCATGCCACCACCCACCTGGACAGTTTTGGAGCGTCTGGAAGCCGCTCATTGGGGGGGGGCTATGTAACGATCACCAGCTGGAGTGCCCTCGAGAGCCACCAGAGGGGGCTTCACAATAGACTATGATCACTTCCTCACAAACTACATTTCCCATACTCACTGCCTGGACTCATCATCACTGATCACATTTACCTGTACCTCATTGTCACTGATTGTATTCACCTGTGTCTTGTCATCCTGCTAGTCTCAGTCTATTTATACCATGTTCATTCATTCACTCACCGCGAAGTCTTGTTGTACTGTGTGTCTGCATTTCCGAGCGTTTTCCTGTGTTTGTTTATTGCCTTTTTGACCTTGGACTGTGTACCCCGTTTCCTGATCATTCTCTGTTTACCCTGACCTGGATTGTTTACTGGACCTTGCTTCTCGCCGCCTGCCTCGACCATTGCCTGTTATCTGGTTTGTTCTCTGTCTTTTCTCCATTGTCCTGTTTGCTGATTCTTGACCCTGCCTGTACGACTATTCTATAATAAAGCTGCATTTGGATCTTCACCTCCAAGTCTCGGAGCAGTTTGTAACAAGTCTAGTCTTATTAAATGTATGCTTCATCTTTCATTTTTAATTTGTAAATTTGATCAACAAATTCAATTATTTAGAATAATAAGACACTAAATGGCTGTTACTCTAGGTAGGGGAGATCAAATTAAATCGTTTACACTGAAAAATAACAATGCATTAAATAATGTTATGAGATTGTTTTAAATATGAGTTAATTAACAATCGTTGGAAAGAATGATACTTTTAAACAACACTAAACTGTCATTAGGTGTCGCCAGGCGACCGTCTTAATGAGCGAGTCATTGATTCATTCGTTCAAACGATTCGTTCGAACGACGGAGTCATTCATGAATGAGACAGGTGCTGCGTCCCAATTCGCCTACTTATACTACGCCCTAAAAGTATGTACTCTTTTTGAGAAGAAAAAGTACATACTTTTGAGTGTGTAGAAACAGAGTAGGCAAGCTTTGGGACATACTACTTCGTCATCTTTAACGGACAGCTCAGTCGCGAGCATCTGTCACCGTAAACTGCCGCCCTGTCAATCATCTGATCTTGTCACAGTTAAAATCCTCCATTCAATCTAATTTAATTTCTTACCGTTTCGGAGAGAAATGTTGTCGCACGTTCATCTTCCAGTCATGAGTCTTTCATGTGGAGACTCTCCTCATGTGTTTGCAATTTGAATATAATGATGCATTTAAAAGTTAATGGCTAAACGCTTTACAAACGTTCACAATGCTGCTGCAGATGCAATATAATGTAGCCAACATTGAATAAATACATTTTCGTCAGGTTAGATACTGATAATTATTCACTCAAACCCCTTTATCTAAACCACTCTACATAACCGCCGGACCCGCGCGTCCTCCATGTCTGTAGTTTTTTTTTAACACTTTTCACTCGTGTTTGTAGTTCTAACCGAATCCTCGTCCAACGCGCGATGGGTTGTGGGCAATATCAGCTGTTAGAGTGTGCATCGATCTGCACTTCGGATTCTGACCGGATATAGTAGACCATCCAGGTCTCTTTGGAACACTCATTTCAACATACTACGATTTGGGACGTACTAATTCTATTTTCGAATACTATTTAGGACGGATAGTATGCGAATTGGGACGCAGCTTATGGATTGGTCATTGAATCTTTGAGTCAACCGATTCGTTCAAAATGCTGAATCATTGCGTCTGTTACAGTGACAAGAGTTTAACCCTTGTTCAAGTTTAAGGCCTTGTCTTTTTGGATATATATATTTTTTTTGAATTACAAAATATGCATACGACCCATATATTTTAAATGTATTGTTTGCTTTAAATTAAATTAAGATTGTATGTTTGGTAATTGAACCAAAATAAATTTAAAATTAATGTGCTATATTTCAGATCAATATATTTGTTTTCCTTTATTTTAATCAACACTAACTTTATTCTCATCTGAATTATAAATAAATTATTTATGTATAAAATAAAAAATCCCGAATACTCCAGGCCAACCGTGCACTATTCCTACAACATCATCAGTGCTGAAGCGGAACTACCAGAGCCGTTCGGCAGATGGTGAGCAGATGCAGCATATGTGTTTTAACGAGGCACGGTCAGGCCAGGGGGATCCATTTGCAGCTTTTTATTAAGAATGGTGAAGACAGGAAGGGTGAGCAATGGCAAAGAGGGCAGAACAGAAAAGGCAGAGACAAACCAGGTTGACAGGCAAAGGGCCAAGGCAGGCAGCAAGAATCAGAGTCCAATAAACAATCCAGATCGGGGCAGGCAGAAAGTAGTCAGCAACTGTAAACAATCGGTCAAATACAGAAATCAAACATAGGAAATGATGGCCAGGCAAAATCCATGTAAGTGGCTATTGTGGTTCACGATCATAGGCCCTGTCCCAAATGGCACACTATGAATTTTCAGTCGTGTACTTATTTCATGTGTGCGTTAAATCCATGATTTAGGGTAGGGTGTCTCATTTTTCATTTTAGGTTTCAGAAGGTTGCTCACATATACTTTGTAGTTGATATGTGCCCTCGATGCGCACTTTTGCAGAGCCCACACTGATGCAAGCTCTACAGCACACTTCTTTTCGACAGTCAAAGCAGGGTTACGTTTTTGCACGTCAAGCGCAATAACCATAAAGGCACCAGGGTTGCGATGCCACCGGCTTGGGCCCATAATCGCTGCTCGCAGCTATATTTTAAATTGCAATTCAAACTGGTTTAAACTCAATTTAAATAAGCGTATAAAGAGATGTTAAGTAACATCTAAGATAGTAAGGATACAGTCGTAATAAAGTATCAATACGAAGAATAAAAAAAAATTGAAATGAGAAACTTAATTCAAATTTAAATTCGAAATTTGTTTGTTTCAAACCAAATTTGAATAAGTGTAAGAAAAGTTAAAGATCAGAATTATATCTGATGATAATCACGATTACCGTAAGGTATCAGTGATAAATAAAATAAAGCCAACGAAAACTGGAAATATACCACTTCAAATACAGAATGAAAGGAGAAAAAAAGTGATAAACCGACCACAAGGGGGCGCGTTCCCTCTAAGTGGGTATTAACTGAACTGAGACTTAACTTTAAATTTAAATTCAAATCTTGTTTGAATCAAATTCAAATTAAGTGTAAACTGTTAGAGGCAGGGGAATCTAACATCCAATAATATAAGCACAAGCATATGTATTGAAGGTTAGACGGCACGATTTCAACAATTCACTGGGAAAAATTAAATGGCTGGAAGAGAGAATTTTGAGAAAAGAATGACCTATCAGCTAGTGTCCACACGATGGCGCTATTTCGCTCATGCAGGATGAAGTCAGGGGTGTGGTGGTAATTCGAGACTGTCAAGCACTTAAAGGTTGCCCTGTAGTGTTTGTCAGCGGAATAACAACCAGCCTGCTTCCATGTGTTTCAAATCTGAACGCGTGCAGACGCTTCGATTTTCTACAACACTCACACTTATCAAAATTAAATCTCGGCGGATTTTTGGTGCTATATTTCACAAAAACGTGTGGCAGGATTTCTTCGCTGCGCTGCGCTGCGCGTAAATTGTGGGCAACAGGAATTATTCGTCTGTTGTTCAACTCCGATAAACATTTATCAAATAGCACTATGATTAAAATGTCTTTGGTTTCACAATTGGTTAGCTTAGCCAATGTTAACCAGGAGTTTATCATTAATCTAACGATTATAATATCAGGCCTTACTAAGATAAGCAAAGGAGCATCGCTTTACTCAATCTTTTGATCCCACTGACAGAAGATTCTCGTTTTGAACAGGGGATTTTGTAATATTAAAATGTAGTAACGCAAAAGAGAATTTCTTCGTCTTTGCAGGAACAAATTTAATACTATGAAACTGCAGTTTACTTTAGCAATTAACAGTGACTAAAATGTTAGACATATTTAGCAGCTGTTAATGTGCTTAACTGAACTCGGCTTTGTGCCTTTAGTCAGTTTAGTCAGGGCGTTTGCGTTGCGACTTCTCACTCCTCGAACGCGCATACAATATAAAATAACAATATACACATAGATTGAAACTGAATTGCTCATAAACAAGTTTAAAATGTGCCAAGCATTTTCTCCACCAATTAATGTAAAGTATCTGGTCAGGTTTTGGGGGATATGTATTCAATAATGAATAATTAATAATTATTCATACGGGTTTGAACCAGATAATTATACATGTTAAATCTCCCAAAAAGGGATAATATGTTCCCTGCATCTGCATTCATATATGTACCTAGACAATTAACCACAAAGGATTATAATTAATTGCATATGTAGACTATATTTTACAGACAGGTTAAAATTAGCTCAATTGTATATCAATACTTAATCAAAACGGATTATAATTAAATATTAATATATCAATTAGGTCTATCATATATCAACTCTAAGGATAGTCCTTGTGGAATTAATTTGTGATCTGATAATCCGTTTGTCCAGCAAACTGATCATGCGATCCTTATCAATTATCACACCGAAATCATCTCAGAGATTCGCAGGAAAGGCAATTTATGGCCATGAATACAACCTTCCTGTTTTACACAGATAGCCTGCTAGTTAAAGTAATACTTTTCATACTTTTAAAGCACGTAGCTGAATCGGACATTAAAGGGACTTGTATATGAGCAAGAGACAGAATCAATAAATGAATATAATGTACTTTAATACATGAAAACTATGTTACAGTTACTAACGTTACATGGGATAGATGTATATACAAACAGAGAGAGAGAGGAGATCCGTAAGGATCACAAAATGGCAAAATTCACCTGGACATTTAAACCTTTAACCCTCTGGGGTCGGCAATCACGCCGGCGTGATCTGCTCGCTTTTTTTCTTATCAGTGCAAAAGAGACTTAAAATACTCGGTTGATTTTGATCTTACATATAAGTGTTATACATCATTAGATCCTGTTAAGTTTCTTTTTTTTTTTTAGATACTCACAATAAAAACAAAGTGCTGTGCTTTTCACCAAATAAAGAAAAACAAACATGATGCGAGTTCTGCGTTCTCTCTGTCAGTGAAGTCCATTCTGAAACGCGTCCTAAGATTAACTGTAACTCCGCGATTACTTGACACACAGGCACGAGAGATGTTTCTTTATGAAGCTTGAATTCTCTTCTTTTAAATGAAGTAATTTATATAAAAAACAAATATTCTCAGTTCATGCAATCCGTTTGAAACCAAGGAGAGGTCCAGTTTTTTCTTTCTCCCCTCATTATTTTTAATGAGTTGAGGCCGCCACGCCCCCGGCGCTATTCACATGTAAATAGTTTAGGTGATCGCGCACACGCCCCCGATCAATGCCATAACACTAAGATTCTTCATGAGATTCACTGATAGTTCATCGCGTTTAGAGGATGGCACGATACTCCGGTGAAGAAGCCCTTCAGATGATTCTGGACAACGAGGAAGAATTCACCTTTTCCTCAGAGGAAGATTGTAACTCGGATGAGGAACGGCTGCATTTTGAAGAGCGAATTGACCCCGCCGAGGATACAAGTTCAGAGTAAGTTGTTTAGTGTTATATACTTCTTTTTCTGATAATATAGAACTCATATGAATTTTCAGACTAGATTTTGCTTAGTTTTGGCTAGCTTTTGACATACTACGTGAAAGATTGCCTTACAATATCTCTAACATTCATGTTTGCTCAAGTGTAAACTTTCAATGTGATAACGTTACTCTCTAAACATTTGTATATTAAATATATTTCACTTAGTTTTGATTAGCTTATGCGTAATGTAGCTTATTTGCGAATATCTGCTTAGGTGTAAATATGTGATTTAGTGCAAATATATTTCAGCCTCCTCCGGTAAAATATGTGATACCCTACTGTCTAAATACTAGACATTATTTGTTTATATATTATATATAAGTGTTCTGTTTTGGTTAGCCTATGACACTGCTTAACACTGCAGTGTTAATGTTTGAAATGCTCTAAATGTGTGCGGTCTATATGGCCCATCAACACTCGCAGTGTATGGCCCATAAATAGATATTTCTCCATCCTATCGCCCATCAACAGGTATACATTGTGCGTCCATACCCATTAATTGCCCATCAGTTTACTTTGGATTATGTATGCTTACAGTTTTGTTGTTGTTGTTTTATAGAAATGTGTCTGTATCACGCACTCCTTCTCCAGCACCTCGCAGAGGGGAACGCAGGCGTCGTTCAGTTCTCCGTGCGATCGAGAATCATACTGACTAAGTGCACAGACGTAATATTTACATTAGTGATCATTCTTGTTAGTTCATAGTAGGCCTACATTATCTAAGGTAATAACAGTTAAAATAAAAAATTAAACTCAATTTAAAATGTATAAGTAAATGTTGAAATTAAAAAACTAACAATGAATGATACTTCTACAACATGTATTAACCCTTTAGAACCTGAAGCTAAAATAGGTGTTTTTCACATATTTTGATTTTTGGACTGTAAAATTCTAAAACAAATGTACACAGCACTTTCAATCATTCAAAGTACCAGGTTATAGAGACCAAACAACATACAGGAAAATCATGAGATGGGACATTATGTACATGTTAATAAAGTCATCACATGGTTATATATATATATACATGGAAAGAACCTATATGAGGATATATGCACATATATGAAACCTATATGCAGTTTATATGCACATGTATGCTTCATATATACAGCATATATGCACATATATGATAATATATATGCTGCATATATGCGTATATATTGCACATATAGGCAAAACTGAAGTGTATATGTGTGCATATACAGGCATATAGGTCTCCTGAATTGCTTCTTTTTATCCACATATAAGCCCTATATGTGCATACATGACTCCTATATAGCTCATGGCAGGATCTGGTCATTATACCTCACTTTGGCAACTGTCATACATGATGCCTAGCTCATATTTTCTATTATCGAGGCAATAACTAGAACTAACTAAAAAAAGAAATTATGCAAGAACTGTATATGTGCGAACATGTGAAATTGGTATCACATGTAATTGGCATGTTATGGAATTTAACTATGGCAATTAAGTGAGAGGAGATGGAAAGCTATTACAAGGTCAATTCTTTCTTGTATGAAGATAGTGGAAAAGAAGGAAATAACAAATTTGTCGTTTTTTTATTTTGTCAATCAAGCCCTTTTTCCAATTTCAAGTCACTTCCAGATTTACATTACAGCTCATACACATCCACACATTCACCGTTCCACCAAATGCAATGTTTTCTGTATTGTCTTAAAGGGTCATGAAACCCCCCTCTTTCAGCTCAAGTCTAGCTCACAATCTTTTTGAAAAATGCAACTTAAATGGGCGTGGATGGCTGTGAGAAGGGGTGTGGTAAGGCCATCACTGTCATCGCCAGTATATCGATTGTCACTAAAAGCAGTGGTAAAACGTGAGGAAATGCTAGATTTTTTTTTATAGCTGGCAAAGTTAAAGTCTTATGGAATACGACACTTTATTATTGTCCTTTCAAAAGTAACTGAATGCCCTGCTATAGTAGCCTAGTAAGCCTACAGTAATCGTAATTCTACTGAGTCAAGTCAAGTCATCTTCATTTATATAGCGCTTTTAACAATGGATTGTTTCAAAGCAGCTTTACAGAGATAAACATATAATTTAAGGTAACATAGATTGTTTTGGCTTTATAGCGGTTCTTGAATAATGTTATTGAGAACATATTAATGTAGGCTACATGTATAATTATAATGTCATTATAAAATATATAGTTGTTTATAGACACTACATATATTTGAAATTACTGAAATGTACAGATTACATTTCCGCTTAAAAAAAAACGTTCCGTGCATGTCTAGATCTATGCGCCCCCTGAACCCCCATAATAAAGAGGGCTCTGTGGAGGTGGATGACTTCTCATTTTAGACACACACACACACACACACACACACACACACACACACACACACACACACCTCTGAAGGGATAGAAAAGTCCTCGGGACTTGGTACCGCATCACTCGCAAGACGCAACCTGCTGTCAACAAGGCGAAGTCCACCATTCTCCAATTCTCGAAGCTCAAAAATGTTTGCGGCACACACGTTTAGATGTGTCCGTGGATGATGGAAAACCAACCGCCCGGAGCCAGAGTCTAGCCCGGGCAGCATCGCGGGGAAACATATTCAATCCAATTGGACTTTTGCACCACGAAAACAAACACTTGCGTGCGTCCCATGATTGCCTCTCTCATCTACTACGCGATATCACAGTTTGACATGTCTGTCACTGGAAAAATCCACATGGTGTCATGAATAATTAAGAGACAGTGTCTTCTCATAGGATATGAAAACTCAGTCTCATTAATAATTATGAGACACCGATGAGTCATCAACGCACTATACTGTGCTCTGCCACGTCACAGCCTGCGATGAAGATTTTAAACCCGGAAGACGAAAATAGCGGAAAGAAACCGCTATTTTCACCCTACTATTAAATCTAACAGATGCTAACATTGTCTTCAATGGTGTTCAACACACATACCTCTGATAAAATCTCAGAAAATTTGGTTTAGGGTTTCATGACCCTTTAAGTAAAAGTGTAATATTAATCAATTAAATTGTGTCATGTAGCTTGATGCTACTTGTTGTGCTAATGCACCTGCTGCTACAGAAGCTTTCTATTCCATAATTTTTTTTTTTTTAACCCTCTGGGGTCGGCGGTATCGCCGGCGATACCAGCTCACTTTTTTCCTTATCAGTGCAAAAGAGACTCAAATTACTCTGTTGATTTTGATTTTACATATAAGCGCTATACATCATTAGATCCTGTTCAGTGTCTATTTTTTTTGTGGGTACTCACAATAAAAACAAAGTGTTGTGCTTTTCATCAAATAAAGAAAAATAAACATGATGTGTTTTTCCTTCTCTCTGTCAGTGAGGTCCATTCTGAAATGCGTCCGAAAAATGAACTGTAACTCTGTCAATACTTGTCACAGAGATACGAGAGATTTATCTTTATGAAGCTGAAATTATCTTCTTTTAAATGAAGTAATTTATTTAAAAAATATATATTTCCAGTTTATGTAATCCGTTCAAAACCAAGGAGAGGTACAGTTTTTTCGTTCTCCCTTCATTATCTTTAATGAGTCGAGGCTGCCACGCCCCCAGAGCTTTTCACATGGTAAATAGGCGATCTAACGTTATGCATCGCACACGCCCAGCAACGATCAATGGCATAAAAACACGTTTCTTCATCAGATTCACTGATAGTTCATCGCGTTTTGAGAATGGCACACAACTCTTTCAGATGATTCTGGACAGCGAGGAAGGATTCACCTTTTCCTCAGAGAAATTTGAAACTCAGACGACCAACGGCTGCATTTTGAAGAACGAATTGACCCCGCCGAGGATACAAGTTCAGAGTAAGTTGGTTAGTGTTATATCATTCCTTTTCTGATTATCGAGCTCAAATGAATTTTCAAACTATATTTTGCCTAGTTTTGGCTAGCTTTTGACATAGGAAAGATTACCTCACAGTCACAATATCTCTATACGTAGGCCTATACGCTCGTGTAAACTTTTTAAATGTGATATTAGCCTGCTACATATATTTCACTCAGTTTTGAGATTAGTTTATGACACTGATTATCATGCTAAAATACTGCCTTATGCGTAATTTATTTTGTTTGTGAATAACTGCTTAGGTTATATAATGATTTAGTAAAATATATTTCAGCCTCCGGTAAAATATGTGATACTGTCTAAATACAATATATTATTTATGTATAAATGTTCAGTTAGGCTAACTGAAATAAAACCATGTCTATATTGTTAAGGGTAGTGAACTTTAGCATGGGTGTGTTCACTTATTCTAAGCACTGTGTGTGTGTGTGTGTGTGTGTGTGTGTGTGTGTGTGTGTGTGTGTGTGTGCGCTATTATATATATATATATATATATATATATATATATATATATATATATATATAAATAAATTAAATCGCAATTTTAACCAGAAAAATCTACAATGCATGCCCAAAGTCGTGCAGCCATATAGTTTCTCTTGATATCAGCATGTTCAAAGGTGTTTATTTTTTTTATTTCATTTTTTACAGGGAGAGATGCCACTGATGAGTCCTGCTGACTTCAACATTCAACCTGTCTCTGTACATGAACATGGTAAAATGAAAAATCAAACACAGGTATGTACTATGTTTCAATGGCACAAAGTTGTGTGACTGTTCAAGCCTATGTCTTTAGATCAGTGTGTTCACTAATGTGCTTTTTGTCCTTTGTTGTGTATCTTTGGATTATGTTGTGTTGTAAATAAATCCAAACAATCTAAAAGCCATTCTTTTTTAAATCTCCTCATTCTTTGTGCAAGGCTCCTTATAATGATATGGCCTGATAGCACCTAATAGGGCCATTATGGGAGGGTCTTTGTCTTTCTCAGGTGTGAAATGCATACACATTAATGAGAGATCATGCCTCCTCGCATAAAGCTTTCTGACACAGAACACGTCATTAAAAATGTAAAATTACTTTATTGTCTTATCTGAATGAGTAGTCAGGATTATTCTCACATAGTTTTGGAGCAAATATTCTAGGCTATGTGATACAATTGTCAAGAGTCTTGTGAAGAAATAATCAATATGTGTTTTGTGGCCTTATTTCAGAAACTTTAATTTTTAGTTTTTTTCAATAACCATGCATAAACAATATTCTCTCAAAAATACAAATATGTACATACATGTTGCTCACATATTATGGTAGCCCTGTTTGTGCTAAATAGAGTGTAATTACACCTGTGCCATTAATATGTTTATAAGCAACTGAAAAAAGCACAAATGTCAGGGCATGTCAAAACATCTCAAGGACCCCAAAAACACATTAGACCCCAAACACCTTAGACACCTTATTCACCAACTTGAATAAGTATTCACATATTCAAGTGGGTGGTCATTCTTAAGATAATAGGTGGATTATTCATGTATAGTGGCATGACAGAGGTGTAAGTTAATTTAGATGGCCAAGCATAATGCTAGAATAAAGGCTATAATGGCTGAATTCAAACAAAAGAATAAGGACAAACAATGATGAAGATTAAGTCTCATACCGGCAGAGGTGTGAAATGTTCGCCGATTTACATCAATAGACCATGAATGGGCCAGTTCGCCTCGCCAGACATTAGTCAATGACTGTAAATCTGTGTTTATAGGGCAATAAAATATTTGATATGCATCTTATCAGCCTTCTCTAAAACTTATCCAAAATCAACCCCTGACATGGTTTTAAAATAGGCTTTATAGAACACGTAATTTTAGAGATATCATCCTCAGATTTGAAATGAAGCATGACCACTGTAGTTGACCACTAGCAGTGTTTTATTATGATTATCCAGTTTTTTATATTTTTATTTTATGTGACTTTTATTTTGACATGCTATCTGCAGGGGGGACTATTTTTTCTCTGTGTTCATCTGCTCACGCGCTCACTCATGAAGGGGGTAAATGCGGGAAGGCACGATGTGAGACAATGCATGTCTGAGGTCGGAAAATATGACTGTAACCTTAAACTAAAATGTTAAGTGTTATTCATCTGTACTTATTTGTTTGGCAGTAAAAGTAATTCACGAAGTTTGTCCAAGTTAAGTTAATGGTGGCAGAAACCCCTCTGGATCACTACTTTTAGCACCCTTTGATATGCGGAGCGAGGTATGTGGTTCATTGTAATGTAACTTTTCATATTAATTCATTTCATATATTTATGTAAATGGAAATGAGATTCATTTTGTGATGGCTGTTGCCTGCTATGCTATTATCTATCTGATGCTAGCTTTCTAGCATTTGTGCATTTGTCAAAGGATCATTTTGCATCTAGCTAAACTGCCTTTGTTATTTTCCTTTTAAGTTTTCACGGTGTTGACGCTATGCACACTCGTCTGAATAAAAGTACACCCGTATGGAAACACTCCCAAGCCTGTTTATTCCAAGTTGAAGGGCTGCTACAGTGAAAACTCGACGCTTGATGTGGAGTGAAAACTCGACGCTTGATGTGGAGTGAAACTCAACTCGACGTTAGAAGGACTGCCACCCACCATTCTGTGGACAAGACTGCCACCTTCTGTTCAAACGCCGTCACGTCAACCGGTATCCAGGCAAGATCGGTCTATTTCGTTTGCTGATTGCTGCATAAATCACAGGGATTCTTTGACTGCAAACAGTGATGTTTATTTAATGGACTGAAGTCACCTTTATAGACCATATACTGTAAATGTTTGATGCTTGATTTAACCATACATGTGAAAGGTGAATTTAAAGATACAGAAGGGTAATTTAATTAAAAGGAAAAAAAAAGAGAGAACTATTGAACTAACTGAACCTGTTAAAAGTTGAATTCATTCATGGGTAAATCTGTATAATAGCATTCATTGCGAAGCTGTTCGTGTGTTAGCCTTCATATTTTGTTGATGATAATCGTCCAGTGCATGTTTGATATTAAGTATTAGTTGAGTTATTAAGCTATATTTCAGTAATTAAACTATAGTTCAGTAGTTCAATATAACCAAACAGCATCACAACTTCAACAAGATGTCAATTAATGAAGAAGAAGTAGCTAGCACACATGACCTACCCATGAAAATAGATAACCCACAGCCAGTCAGGTCTAGTTCACGTGAGAGAACATTTACAGAAAATGGATTAGAGATGCACAAACAGGAAGCCATTAAACACAAGAAAGAATTCATGAGAGCTTATGGCTCCTGGAAAGAGGTGACAGGAAAGGTTAGGACCACACAAAAATCATTCTGTTCTCAAGATGAACTAAATAAAATGAGAGAAGAAATCCAAATTCGACACAGTGCAGTAAGTGAATGTTATGAGCCCATTCAACGCAACCACAATGCCACCCCGGACATTGTACCGAAAATGGATGCTTGTATAGCACTCACTGTAGAGATCAGCGGAATAATAGATATGCGGATACAAACTGTAGATGAGGTCTTCAATCCAGAACTTGAGAAACTACGAGTGAGGATGGCACTTAAGAAGGATGAGTATGGATCCGTCTTCGGACACACAAAAACAGATACTGTACTCTCTCCCACAGAAAATTCAATCCACTCACAGGGCTCAAGCAAACATGTAGATGCGGGAGCAGAACTCGCAGCTCAACAAGAGAAGGTTAAAGCAGTATACCAAATACAAGCTCAAGAAGAAGTTCTTAGCAAGTTAAAAGAAGAGAAGCAGCTGGTTCTTAAAAGGTTGGAAGAAGAAAAGCAAGTAGCTCTTAAAAGAATAGAGACAAACATGCGTCAGGAGAAAAAGAGACTACAGCAAATTCAAGCAGAGTCAGAAGTAAGAATAGCAGAGGCTAGAGTAAACGCATACGAGAGCCTTGAACATGACTCCAGAGACTGGCCAAAAGAGACAGATCTCACAGTTGGATTCAAAAGCCAGCTTAATCCAAAGGCCATCGCATACCAGCCTCCTCAGGCACACGCTAATGTGCTAGCATCTCCTGAGAAAGATGACCTTACCCGAGCACTCATTAACTCACTCAGTATGAATCGCCTGCCTGCTCCTGAGCCACCAAAGTTCTCTGGCGAAGCCCTAAAGTATGTAGACTGGAAGATGTCCTTCATGGCCCTCATAGACCACCAGCCTCTCCCAGCTCATGAAAAAATGTTCTATTTAAAAAACTATCTGAGTGGAGAAGCACGTAAGGCTGTAGAGGGATTCTTCTTTAGAAACTCAGAAGAAGCATATCAGGGGCCTTAAGGGTCCTGGAAGAAAGGTACGGAAACCACTTCATTGTGCAGAAGGCCTTTAGAGACAAGCTCATGAAATGGCCCAAGGTTGGTCCCAGTGATCCTGCTGCACTTCGAGAGTTTGCTGACTTCCTGCAAGGATGCGTTGAAGCGATGCCTCATGTGAAAGGATTGTCCATCTTGGACGACTGTGAAGAGAACCACAAATTGCTAAAGAAATTACCAGACTGGATCACACGAAGATGGAGCAGAGTCGTCACGGAAAGGCTGGATGAATCCGGTGATTACCCGAGCTTTTCCTGTTTCACAAGGTTCATCCAGAAGGAGGCTCGGATAGCCTGTAACCCTGTCGCCTCTCCACTTCTGATCAAGGCCACAGATGACAGGCAGCCCAAGAAAGCTAGAGCACTTCACACAAACATTAAAGGGAGCTATCCCACGGAAAAGGTTGAGAAAGTGTTCAGCACCAAGTCAAGGCCACCTTGTCCTATCTGCAAAGATGAGATGCACGGCGTCGTAAAGTGCCCTACCTTTGCGGCAAAATCTCTGGAAGATAAGAAGACTTTCATACGGGAAAACAATTTGTGTTACGGATGTTTGAAAAAGGGACATAACAGTAAGGATTGCAAAACGCGACACTCTTGTGGCATATGCAGCAGACGTCACCCCACCTGTCTACATGAAGAGAGAGAGAACCGATCTGTGGAAGCAAAGGAGAAACAGTACACTTCCACAGATAAAGGCACTAGTCAGGAGGAGATCAAGGTGACGTCCCATGCAGTGACGCAGCGCATCTTTGCCACATCAAGCATCGTCCCTGTGTTCATGTCATCTGCAAATGAACCACAGAAAGAAGTTATAACGTATGCTCTTCTGGATACGCAGAGTGATTCGACATTCGTCTTGGAAGACCTACTAGAAGAACTGAACGTGGAGACTAAACCAGTACAGCTCAAACTGAGCACCATGACAGCTGTTGACACACCCATCGCAAGTAAAAGTGTGTACGGTCTACAAGTTCGAGGACTACAGTCTGGAAAACAGATTCAGCTACGCCAAGCCTACACTCGTGGCTTCATTCCGGTCGACAAGTCCTACATCCCAACTTCCGAAACAGCGCTGCTGTGGCCTCATCTAAAGCATTTAGCAAACAAACTCCCGCTGTTGAAAGACTGTGAGGTAGGACTGTTAATTGGAAGTGATTGCCCTTTGGCGTTAGCCCCCCAGGAAGTCGTCATAGGAGGCGAAAACGATCCATTTGCTCAGAGAACGGAACTCGGCTGGAGCATCATAGGCTCATCCAATCCACATCTGGATCGCCAGGGAAACCAGAGGTTCGTCCATCGAGTGACAGTGAAGGAAATACCAGCGCCATCAACCACTGACCTGCTGAAGGTCTTGGAATCAGACTTCAATGAAGGGAAGCATGCAGATAAAGACAAGTATGTGTCACAAGACGACGTTCGCTTCATTCAGCTCCTGAGTAACAACATAACTCAAAGGAAAGATGGACACTATGAAATGCCCCTCCCTTTCAAGAGCACAGAGCCTCCTCTGCTACCAGACAATAAGAAGCTTGCAACAGTTCGACTGCAGCATCTAAAGAAAAGATTGAAAAATAACGAGCGATATAAAGAACAGTACAAGGCCTTCATGAAAGATATGATAAAGAAAGGTGACGCAGAGCCAGCCTCTCCTGCAACAGGACAGCAGACTACATGGTACATACCACACCATGGGGTGTTCCACCCCAAGAAGCCAGAGAAGCTAAGGGTCGTCTTTGATTGTTCAGCGAAGTTCCGTGGTGTCTCACTAAATGATACACTGATAACAGGTCCTGACCTGATCAACTCTCTCCTTGGAGTGCTCTGTCGTTTCAGGAAAGAGGCTGTAGCCATCATATGCGACATAGAGAAAATGTTCCATCAGTTTTACGTTTCTCCCGAACTACGGAACTACTTACGGTTTCTCTGGTGGGAGGATGGAGACCTCGAAGCAGAGCCTCAAGAGTATCAAATGGCTGTGCACCTATTTGGCGCCGCTTCGTCACCTGGATGTGCCAATTTTGGTCTGAAGTACCTGGCAAGCCAACACAGGGAAGAGTATCCATCAGCATCAGCCTTCATTGAAAAGAACTTCTACGTCGATGATGGGCTTATCAGCGTCCCCTCCGTAGAAGAAGCAAAGAAGTTGATCACTGAAGCAAGAGAGCTGTGCAAGAGAGGAGGTTTGCGTCTACATAAGTTCAATTCAAACGAAAGGTCAGTTCTGGACTCTGTGGACCCAACTGAGAGAGCAGTCACATCTGAACCCCTCGATCTGGACCTAAATGCAGCTCCAGCGGAACGTGCTCTTGGTATCCAGTGGTCCCTTGAACATGACACCTTCAGCTTCAATGTAAATCCACAGACCAGGCCCCCCACACGTCGCGGCATCTTATCTGTCATTGCTTCTTTGTACGATCCAGTCGGATTTGTGGCTCCATTTATCTTAACCGGAAAGTGCATCCTCCAGGAGCTGTGCCGTCGAGGCATTGGGTGGGATGACCCACTTCCCGAAGACTTAAGTCCACGGTGGGAGAGATGGAAGAGCGACCTACAAAGGCTTAATGAAGTCTCAATACCAAGATGCTACCAACCGCGAGATTTCTGCAAAACTGTCATGAGGGAACTACACCACTTCTCGGATGCCAGCAATATAGGATATGGCTCGTGTTCCTATCTGAGGAGCAAGAATGAAGTTGGTGAAGTTCACTGCAGCCTTGTGATGGCAAAAGCTAGAGTTGCGCCTACAAAACTCACAAGCATTCCAAGATTGGAACTTTCAGCAGCAGTGGTCGCTGCAAGATCAAGTGTCATGCTGAGAAACGAGCTTGAAATGCCGATCAATGCAGAATTTTTCTGGACTGACTCGCAAGTTGTCCTGGCTTATATTAACAATGAAGCCAGAAGGTTCCATGTCTTCGTTGCCAATCGTGTGCAAATGATCAGAGAACACACCAGCCCCAGCCAGTGGCATTACATAGACACAACAGAAAACCCTGCTGACCATACGTCAAGGGGTCTCAATGCAGTAGACATCGCCACAACAAACTGGCTACCAGGACCCAAATTCCTGTGGGAACAAGAAATACATCTACAGCTACAGTCTCAGCTCACTCCTGAGTTGCTTGTTGGTGATCCTGAGGTCAGGTCAATGCAGGCGTTTACAACTAAAGTAGAACCTTCCAAGTCTGACTTTCTTAGCCGTCTAAATCGATTCTCCTCCTGGTCAAAACTCCTGAATGTCATTGCAAGAATCAAGAGGCTGAATTCAAAGCAAACCAGTCCTGGCGAACCTGTGAGTGTGGAAGAGCGCGAGAGAGCTGCCGAATCAGTAATGAGGCTTGTACAAGAAGAAGCATTCTTCCAAGAGATGAAGATACTTCAAAAGGGAAAGGGTCTTCAAAATTCCAGCCCTCTGTTTCGCTTGGATCCCGTCTTAGAAGGCGGAGCACTTCGTGTCGGTGGGAGACTAGTTCAGTCATCCTTAAGCCTTGAAGTCAAACACCCTTTGATTCTACCCAAAGGAGGACATATTACCAAGCTGATCTTGACTCACTGCCACGAGAGGATCTGTCACCAAGGACGGAATCAAACTCTAACAGAACTTCGAGCCAATGGGTTTTGGGTCATCGGTGGAAGTAAGTCAGCTGCTAAGCTGATACACAGATGTGTGAAATGCAGGAGACTCAGACGGCCTGTAGAAGAACAACGCATGGCAGAGCTTCCTAAGGAGCAGGTAGATGTCTCTGCTCCCTTCACATACTGTGGCATCGATTGCTTCGGCCCATTCATCACTAAGAAAGCCCGCAAGGAGCAAAAGCGCTATGGCTTAATCTTCACTTGCCTTGCCTCTCGATCTGTTCACATTGAGATGCTTGAGGACTTATCCACAGATGCATTTATCAATGCCTTAAGATGCTTCATCAGTCTCAGAGGAGCCGTTCGTCAACTCCATTGCGATCATGGAACTAATTTTGTGGGAGCTAAAAATGAATTCAAAGAAGCACTGAAGCAATGTGACTCCAAAACTATCGAGAGCTTCCTCGCAGAAAGGCAATGTGAGTTAATCTTCAATGCTCCCTCAGCAAGTCACGCTGGCGGCGTCTGGGAGCGCCAGATTCGGACTGTCCGTAATGTCCTAAATGTCACACTCTGTCAATACTCAGGCAGACTCGACGACTCTTCCCTTCGAACTCTGTTTTATGAAGCAATGGCCATTGTGAACAGCCGTCCATTAACCGTAAACGGGGTAAATGATCCTACCTCGCTCGAGCCATTAACTCCAAACCATCTCATACTGATGAAGTCCAAGATTGCCCTTCCACCGCCTGGCAAATTTGAGAAGGAGGATGTCTATGCAGCTAAAAGGTGGCGAAGAGTCCAGTACCTCGTCGAACAGTTCTGGAGCCGGTGGAAAAGAGAATATCTCATGAACATCTCCACACGCCAAAAGTGGCATACGACTCGACGCAACCTTAAGGTAGATGACTTAGTCATTATAAAGGAAGATACGCCTAGAAATCAGTGGCACCTGGGACGAGTGGTTGAAGCCACAAAGGAGAGTGATGGACTAGTGCGTCGTGTCAAGGTGTTAGTAGGAGAAAGGACGTCAGTGAAACAAGATCGCCCTACCAAACCTTTGATTATAGAAAGGCCCATTCAGAAACTAGTTCTCCTCCTCGAGAGTGATTGATCAGTCTTACTGTCTACACCTTTATCCCCTTATGACATAGGTTACTCTCAGAGTTATTAAGTAGTACTCTCCTGCACATATCTAGAAACACTGATACAGACTTAGTACTCAAGTATGAGCCGTTCAGCCAGGTTGATCCTTGTCTTTACTCTTCATAACATGAGTGGTGGGAGTGTAGTTGACCACTAGCAGTGTTTTATTATGATTATCCAGTTTTTTATATTTTTATTTTATGTGACTTTTATTTTGACATGCTATCTGCAGGGGGGACTATTTTTTCTCTGTGTTCATCCGCTCACGCGCTCACTCATGAAGGGGGTAAACGCGGGAAGGCACGATGTGAGACAATGCATGTCTGAGGTCGGAAAATATGACTGTAACCTTAAACTAAAATGTTAAGTGTTATTCATCTGTACTTATTTGTTTGGCAGTAAAAGTAATTCACGAAGTTTGTCCAAGTTCAGTTAATGGTGGCAGAAACCCCTCTGGATCACTACTTTTAGCACCCTTTGATATGCGGAGCGAGGTATGTGGTTCATTGTAATGTAACTTTTCATATTAATTCATTTCATATATTTATGTAAATGGAAATGAGATTCATTTTGTGATGGCTGTTGCCTGCTATGCTATTATCTATCTGATGCTAGCTTTCTAGCATTTGTGCATTTGTCAAAGGATCATTTTGCATCTAGCTAAACTGCCTTTGTTATTTTCCTTTTAAGTTTTCACGGTGTTGACGCTATGCACACTCGTCTGAATAAAAGTACACCCGTATGGAAACACTTTCAAGCCTGTTTATTCCAAGTTGAAGGGCTGCTACAACCACAATTGTGGCTACAATTTAGTTGTGGTTATAAGTTGCAATCCTACATTCACATACTATTTTAATACATTTAATAAAAATGTTATTAATATTGTTGTTTTTGTTTTTATGTTTAAGCTTATATATCTCAATATTAATAACAGTCTGTTTAATTTTGAGTCTTGAACTGGAAACTCGCAAGGGTTGGCTTTCTAAATATGTGTGTTATGTGTCTATTCAGAATGCCTTATGTGCAGAACCTTTTTATTTTGGGTATGTCATGAATGCATCAGTTGCCAAAATTGGGGCTGATTAGAAAGGGGTTAAGGGGAACATTTACTAACCATCCCACAGACTAAGGCCCACAATTAATTTTCAGAATTTAACATTTTAAATGTTTGGCCACTGAGTGAGACAACCTTACAAACAGAGTTAAAAAACAAAAACAAAACAAAAAACTCACCGGGTTCTCCATTGCGTCCTCTTCTTCCCCTTTTGCCCGCTGGACCTAGAGCAGGTAAGAAAACATTATTTACATGTTAATAGTATACCATCAACATTGAATAAGAAATGTAATCATACAATGCACTGCATGCACAATTGCACATAATTAAGGCTTTATCCAATTAATGCTTTAAAAGATGCACTAAGTGATTTCTGAGCAACACTGTTGATACTTGAAATCAACACCAAAAAAAAAAAAACACACCCCTTCTTTATTTCTCTGCCCAGAACATGCTATGCATCACAGGCAAGCTGGCGCATCAGACAGCTTGCAAAAGCATGGATGAATCAGCTGTGATTCAACAACAACAGCATGCAACAACAAATAGTGGTTCTGTGAAAGTCGTCACCTTTATTTATACGGAGTGTCTATTTGTACTAAGTACAAATAGCCCGCCCTTTTGGCAGAGGCTATTTACACTAACCCCGGCCACCGACGTCTGGTTGGGCCAGACAAAATTACTGAAGACGCTTTATGCACCTTCATGTACAGTTGCCTCTTTATACTGCATATCTTTGGTAAGCAAACCAGTAGTCAGCCAAAATGATATTGCTTTTAAGAATGATTTATTGAAGAAAAAAAGCTACCTCAAAATAATAACATTTTTCTCTTTATATATATATAGCATACAAGCATACAAGCATACAAGTAATTACAAGGTATGTTTGAGAGAGGAGAAGATTAGGGGGTAGCCTCGCTGTATTGGAAGAATTGTATATTGTTGGTTGGATTCCCTCTGGTTAACAGCAGGAAGATAACAAGGAATTGCACATTAAATCATTTGTAGGTAGGTCGAAAAATTGTACGCAGGAACAGAAATACTAAAGAAATTAAATAATCAAATGTAAAATAACACTTGATAGTCTTCACTGTAAATTAAAAACATCTAGGTTACTATTGTAACCTCTGTTCCCTGATGTAGGGAACAAGATGTGTCGAATTATTGACACTAGGGGTTGCCCTTGGGAGCTCCAAACACCTCTGACATATTCAGAAAAGGCAAATAAGAATTGGTGAGTGGAATTTCCATGCCAGCCACTCCCCCGGACAAACGGGTATAAAAAGAGGCTAGTGTGCTCCACTCATTCAGGTTTGTCAAGTCAAGTCAAGTCATCTTCATTTATATAGCGCTTTTAACAATGGATTGTTTCAAAGCAGCTTTACAGAGATAAACATATAATTTAAGGTAACAGATTGTTTTGGCATTATAGCGGTTCTTGAATAATGTTATTTCCAGCTAAAGTTAACTTTGATTGATTCACCTCCGTCGAAATGATCAGACTTTTAAACGCGAACCTGTGATTAACGCTGACGGCGTTCACATGCTCATTCAGAATTAATTCTATAGTTATGTGCTTTTTAAAATATGTGCGCAGGTTTATAATTCATACAACCCAGCCTAAACAAACTACTTTTCTTGCCTATAAATTTTTATACAGAATTTTGTTTTATTTTATCACTTCGGGGTACGCGAGCCAGAATTCACAACGCTTCATCTGTAGAGTGGGAAAGGGATCCTCCATAGGGAGAGGATAGTGGACACTTCAGCACTGCATTGTCATCGGGTCCAGGCGGATCTCCTTCGTCAGACTGGACACGGCCTAGATCCGGCAGGCTGCGGGAAAACCTCGGGATAAACAAAGACACTAATATTAGCGTAGATGCCATTCTTCTTATGATGTAGCGAGTACATCAAGATTTAAGGGAAGTGTTCCCAGTTCCGGCTGACCTAATCTATGTAGCCTAACATTGAATTTATAGAAGTCTATAGTGTGTTATGTGTATGCTAGGTCAAAGAGATGTGTTTTTAGTCTAGCTTTGAACTGACAGAGTGTGTCTGCTTCCCGGACAATGGTAGGAAGACTGTTCCAAAGTTTTGGTGCTAAATAGGAAAAGGATCTACCGCCTGCAGTCGATTTAGATATTCTAGGTATTATCAACTGGCCGGAATTTTGAGATCGCAATAGACGTGAAGGACTATAATACGTTAAGAGCTCGCTCAAGTACTGCGGAGCTAAACCATTTAGTGCTTTGTAGGTAATCAACAATATTTTAAAATTTATACGATGTTTAATAGGGAGCCAATGCAGTGTTGACAGAACCGGGCTAATATGGTCATATATCCTGGTTCTGGTAAGAACTCGAGCTGCGGCGTTTTGAACTAGCTGTAGTTTATTTATTAAGCGTGCAGGGCAACCACCCAGTAGAGCATTACAATGATCTAGCCTTGAGGTCATGAACGCATGGACTAATTGTTCCGCATTTCCCAATGAGAGCATATGGCGTATTTTAGATATATTTTTAAGATGGAAAAATGCAGTTTTACAGATACTAGACACGTGGCTTTCAAAAGAAAGGTTGGTATCAAAGAGCACACCCAGGTTCCTAACCGACGACGAAGACTTGACAGAGCAGCCATCAAGTGTTAGACAGTATTCTGGGTTATTACGTGTGGAAGTTTTTTGTCCAATAATTTGAATCTCTGTCTTTTCAGAATTTAGTAGTAGGAAATTACTAGTCATCCAATTTTTTATATCAGCTATGCATTCCGTTAATTTTGTGAATTGGTAAGTTTCGTTGGGTTTTGAAGAAATATACAGCTGAGTATCATCGGCATAACAGTGAAAGCTAACTCCATGTTTCCTAATGATATCTCCTAATGGTAGCATGTACAGAGTGAACAGCAGCGGTCCTAGTACTGAGCCTTGTGGTACGCCATACTGAACTTGTGATCGATAAGACATCTCTTCATTTACTGCTACAAACTGATAACGGTCAGTTAAGTATGATTTAAACCATGCTAGTGCAATTCCACTAATGCCCACATAGTTTTCTAGTCTATTTAAAAGAATGTTGTGGTCAATTGTGTCAAATGCAGCACTAAGATCGAGTAACACTAATAGAGAGATACAACCACGATCGGATGATAAGAGCAAATCATTTGTGACTCTAATAAGAGCGGTCTCAGTACTATGGTACGGTCTAAATCCGGACTGAAAATCCTCGCAGATATCATTTCTTTCTAGAAAGGAACACAGTTGTGAAGATACTACTTTTTCTAATATCTTTGACAGAAAAGGCAGATTCGAGATCGGCCTGTA
The DNA here is from genome assembly GCA_030578255.1 of Tiaroga cobitis. Classification (NCBI taxonomy): domain Eukaryota; kingdom Metazoa; phylum Chordata; class Actinopteri; order Cypriniformes; family Leuciscidae; genus Tiaroga; species Tiaroga cobitis. The sequence goes on from CM060597.1 coordinate 49,282,260, forward strand.
ATTGACTAATTCTGTAGGATCAAGTTGTGGTTTTTTAACAAGCGGTTTTATCATAGCCAGTTTAAAGGTTTTTGGTACGTATTCTAGAGACAAAGATGAATTAATGATATTAAGAAGAGGATATATGACCTCTGGAAACATCTCTTTCAGTAGCTTAGTCGGTATAGGATCTAACAAACAAGTTGTCGATTTAGATGAATTAACGAGTTTGCAGAATTCTTCCTCTCCTATAGCAACAAATGAATCAAATTTTTCCTCAGGGAGACTACAATGCACTTCCTGATGCGATACTGTGGTAGACGGTTGCATAGTTATAATTTTGTCCCTGATATTATCAATCTTATAAGTGAAGAAGTTCATAAAGTCATCACTGCTGTGTTGCTTGGACACTTCTGAGCTTGAAGCTTTCTTTTTCGTTAGTTTAGCCACTGTTTCAAATAAATACCTTGGATTATGTTTATTTTCTTCTAATAGGTTTGAAAAATAAGCAGATCTAGCAGCTTTTAAAGCCTCTCTGTAAGCAATCGAGCTCTCTTTCCACGAAATCCGAAATACCTCTAGTTTAGTTTTCTTCCAGTTGCGCTCCATTTTTCTGGCTGCTCTCTTAACCCTCTGGGGACCAGAAATGCGCTGGCGCGTTTTGCTCGTTTTCTTTCACATAGCAGAAAAATAGACTTAAAGTACTACCATCATTTCTGTTCATATAGAGTTAAGAAATATGAGAAAATAATCTGTTAAATGTCTACTTTTTTATGTGCCCACATACAATCGAAATAAAATATTGTGCTTTTGTAAAATAAAGAATATAAACAGGGTGTGCATTCTGCCTCTCAGTCACCGTGAACTTTTTTTCCTGGAGCACGTCTCTAATCTTCAACAAAACTCAGCAAATACTATTCACCCAGACATGAGCAATATATCTTTTAAATCATTTGAGTTTGTACTTTTAAATGATCCGATTCAAAACTAAAATAAATATTCTCCGTTTATGTAATCTATATAAAAAGAGAGACGTGTCAGCCATTCTAATTTTCTTCCTCTCAGCTCATTTTCTCCGGTAATATGACACGCCCACGGAGAGCACGCGCTATTCAAACGCAAATACGTGAAGCACCACATTGAGACGCGTTAACGCCCATAAACTCTGAAAACACACTATATTTTTTAGTCAGATTAATCTACTGTCATCTTGAGCGGCTATGAGGAACAATCCTGGGACATTTACCTACCTCAGAACAAGTGCTGGTTTATTTTCACCATGAGGAGGAGCAACAGATTCAGCTGAGAAGTGTGTAAGTGTTTTATGCTTGTGCTTTGTTCTAATCGCGATATAGAATAACGTTAGTGTCTGTAAACGGAAAAATAGCATACTGTTTAAATGTGAATCATGTTTCTGTGTGTGTGTGTGTGTGTGTGTGTGTGTGTGTGTGTGTGTGTGTGTGTGTGAATGAATGAATGCACAGATACGCACTGTTATAGACAAAATAAAAGGCATTTTGTTGACTAGTTTAGGATAGAGTATAAAGTTTTTACTCTAAAATAGACATCAAATAAGCTTTGTTAGGAGTTTCTGCTCATATGTTAAATATATAGCATGTTTTGTCAATAAACTAATCAACTAAGATGTTATAGTCTAGTGTTTGTTCCAATCCAAGCTAAATCAAAATAATGAATCCTCAACTTTGAAATATGTATGATCAAACTAAGACATTTATGGAAAAGACAATTTTCTTTTCAAGATTTTTCCAACTCTAACTTTGAACTGAAATAAAACCTTGTCTATATGGTGAAGGGTGTGTGATAGATGTGTCCAGACGTATGCACCCTGTATTTTAAATAGTGTTGTAGTACTCGAGACCGGTCTTGGTCTCGAGACCGAGGTCTTTTCGCATTTGGTCTCGGTCTTGTCTCGGTCTCGGACATATGAGGACTCGGGATTTTTTTTCAAGACCAGACTAGACCATGACTGTGAAAATATCACAAATTTGCCAGTATATTGAAAAAATTTTTTGTTAACATCCTTGCTTTTATTGTATGTAAAACGTACTGATTCAAATCCAAGCAATAACGTGACTCATTGGTCATTGCTAATTATGTATTTTTGTTACCGCTGCCTGTCACCCATCCCTGCCCCCTTTCACTCGCACTCCCAAGAAAGTGATCTGTGGTTGTCTGGGAGCGGGAGAAGGTGTCTGCAAAATATTCAGTAATAAAATTCGGCTACAAAAATCATAAAGAATATATTTGCAAAACAACATCCAGAAGAAAGCATACAGCTTCTTGTAAATTCTGCAGTGCTTCGCTTTCAGAGACGGTGGGGACTACGTCAAACTTTTATCGTCATTTAGAAAGGAAGCACAAAGAAGGTAAGCTCGATGTACGAGTGATGTTAGCAAAGCTGGCTAGCTAACGTTAGCAATCTGCCTCGTACCAAATAAAATTACTCCTCACACAAAGAGATTTTGTCAATATCAGCTAACGTTATACATATTATAGGGATGGGAATTGAAAACCGGTTCCACTCGAGAACCGGTTTTAAGTTTTATGAACCATCGATATTGAATGCCCTCAACATTAACGAGTCCTCTTATCGATGCTCCTGCTCCAAAGCTAATTTTTGTCCTGCCATAGTCTTATTTGATAGATGAATAATGTAGAAGAACTGCTGCGAGTGTGACAGGGCGCATCAGAAGAACGAGCAGAGAGAACGCCCCCATCGCGCGCACGCACTCTCTCTCTCTGTGGAGCCAGTCGAATGTATAAAGGCTTCACCGTCTCCTCCTAAGCGCTATCTTGCTCTCTCTCCCTGGCACATAGTAATCAAAATAAATCGACACGATGTAATGGTAAAAGGTCGGAAGACCACAGTTTTATGTGGAGCATTCGGATATATTTTTTCCTGAATTACTGCTGAGTGAATTGTGCTAAAATACCTTATCTTCTCTGAAAAGCGTTCACATCCGAGTGACAGTGCGCCGTGCGCGAGCCACACGAGAAAACACCGTATCCGTGCCACTGATCGCAGCTGCAACGAGCACTTTGATCACTTGATTTAAAAATCACATATCATGTACAGTTTTTGATGTATTAATATTTAGTAAAACACATATCAGTGACATGATGGGTTTTAACTTAATTCAGGAGATTTTGGGTAACTGCACAGACAGATGACTGTGAGCGCACCGCCAACGGTGTGTGTGTGTGTGTGTGTGTGTAACCATAGCGCCAAAACAACCAACTTTCGGATCCTGCACTTAAGCTTATAATTTCGTTTTTAAAAATATAATTATGTATTTAAAAGTTTCAGAATGCAAAATCTTACAAGTTATTGCTTAGCTTCAACAACACTAGTCTGTTTTTTTCCCCTCCGGTCTCGACTTGGTCTCGACTTGGTCTGTCTTGGTCTTGGTCTTGTCTTGGTCTCGATACCCTCTGGTCTTGGTAGTGTCTTGGTCTCGGTATAGGTGGTCTTGACTACAAGTCTAATTTTAAAGAAGAACATTTAATTATTTGTGATAAATTTTTCATTCACAAAGAATTCAAGGACAATATTCATGTCCCTAAAGGTTGGAGTTTTCCTCATTTTTTTAATTAAGGCATTACGATTTTTATTCCTCTTTTTAGTCAACTTTAGCATGGGTGTGTTCACTTATTCTAAGCAGTGTGTGTGTGTGTGTGTTGTAAATAAATCCAAACAATCTAAAAGCCATTCTTTTTTAAATCTCCTCATTCTTTCTGCAAGGCTCTTCATAATGATATGGCCTGATAGCACCTAATAGGGCCATTATGGGAGGGTCTTTGTCTTTCTCAGGTGTGAAATGGATACATACTAATGAGAGATCAAGCCTCCTCGCATAAAGCTTTCTCAAACAAAACACGTCATACACATTCTAAAAGACTTTATTGACTTATCTGAATGAGTAGTCAGGATGTTTCTCACATAGTTTTGGAGCAAATATTCTAGACTATGTGATACAATTTTCAAAAGTCTTGTGAAGAAATAATCAATATGTGTTTTCTGGCCTTATTTTAGAAACTTTTATTTTTAGTTTTTTCAATAACCACGCATAAATAATATTCTCTCAAAAATACAAACATGTACATGCATGTTGCTAACATATTATGGTAGCCCCGTGTGTGCTATATAGAGTGAATTTACAACTTTGCCATTAACATGTTTATAAATAACTGAAAAAAGCACAAATGTCAGTGCATGTCAAAACATCCCAAGGGCCCCAAAAAACCTTTGGTCCCCAGAGGGTTAAGGGCCCGGGTGTGCTCGTTGTACCACGGCGTTGGGCTTTTTTCTTTAATCTTCTTTAAGCGCAACGGAGCAACTGCGTCTAAAGTGCTGGAAAAGAGAGAGTTAAACGTTTCTGTTGCAATATCAAGTTCTTCTAAGCTATCCGGGATGCTGAGATGATGAAACTGATTAGGAAGATTATTGATAAAGCAATCTTTAGTGGCAGAAGTTATAGGTCTAACGTATTTATAACACGGAGTCGGCTTTGCAGCCTTGGCTAAATGTAATTTACATGAGACTAGATAATGATCTGAGATGTCATCGCTCTGCTGCAGAATTTCAACGGCATCAACATCTATTCCATGTGATAATATTAGATCTAGAGTATGATTACGACAATGAGTAGGTCCTGACACGTGTTGTCTAACTCCAATTGAGTTTACAATGTCTTTAAATGCCAATCCCAATGCATCTTTTTCATTATCTACATGTATATTAAAATCACCAACAATTAGTACTTTATCTGCAGCCAATACTAATTCTGATAGAAAGTCCGCAAATTCTTTGATAAAATCTTTATGGTGCCCCGGTGGCCTGTATACAGTAGCCAGCATAATTCTCAAATGTGATTTATCGTTTACACTATATATTTTTACATTAAGCACCAATACTTCAAAAGAAGTATATTTAAAGCTAGATTTCTTAGTGGTTTTGAAAATATTACTATAAATTACAGCAACACCTCCCCCTTTGCCTTTTAGACGAGGTTCATGTTTATAACTGTAATCTTGTGGGGTTGACTCATTTAAAATAATGTAATCGTTTGGTTTTAGCCAGGTTTCTGTCAAACACAGCATATCAAGATTATAATCTGAAATCATATCATTAACTATGAGAGATTTTGAAGTAAGGGATCGAATATTCAGCAACCCAAGCTTTATCATTTGCTCATCTGTATTATATCGGTTTTTTATTTGTTGAACATCAATTAAATTTTTAACCTGACGTTTTTTGGATTTCCAAATTCAGGGAACAGACACAGTCTCTATATGATGACATCTAGGTGAAAGAGACTCTATGTGATGGGATTTATCTGACCTTGGTGACGTGAGGCCGCTAGCAGACGGTCGGTTTAGCCAGTCTGTCTGCTTCCTCACCTGAGCCCCAGATTGTCATGTTTTATCTCTAAGACTATGAGCCAAATTACTAGAGAGAAGAGCAGCACCAGCCCAGGAGGGATGGATACCATCTCTTTTCAACAGATCAGGCTTGCCCCAAAAACTTTTCCAATTGTCTATGAATTTTATATTATTCTGCGGACACCACTTCGACAGCCAACCGTTCAGTGAGGCCAATCGGCTAACTATCTCATCACTCCTGCGAACAGGAAGGGGGCCAGAGTAAATTACAGTGCCTGACATCGTACTTGCGAGTTCACACACCTCTTTAATATTAATTTTGGTGATCTCCGACTGGCGGAGTCGAACATCATTAGTGCCGACATGAATAATGATCTTAGAGAATTTACGATTAGCATTAGCCAGCACTTTTAAATTTGCTTTGATGTCAGGCGCTCTGGCTCCCGGCAAACATGTGACTATGGTGGCTGGTGTCTCTATTTTCACGTTCCGTGTGGATGCGTGTCTCTAGTTCTGAAATCTTCTCCGTCAGTCTGACTGTCTCCTTGCATTTATCACATATAAATCCTATATTGCCATCGGAGAAGGCTATACTAAACATATGACATGTGACACAGGTGACAATAACAGGACAAGAAGACATTACTCACCGTGTTTGTTGACTGATTTCTTACTTACCTGGACTTTATGAACTCAAAGGCGCGGGCGCGCGAGAGAAAATAAATATATGAATGAGCGCACGGGTGGCGCGTTAGCAGGCTAACGTTAGCGAGTTACTAGCGTGCTGTGTTAACAATAACGGAAGCTAGAGATGTAAGGTTAATCTGAGATGTTGGGTAAGCTGTATTTAGTAGTATAAACAACTAGATAGTAAATGATGGCTCAAAACATAAAGAAATACGAGGCTCAGGCGGAGCTTACAGCCTCGAAGCAAACAAACACACAGCAGGCAGCGAGGCAGACAGGAGCAATCGATCAGCGATCAGTCAGGAGCAATGATAAACGTTTGTTCACGTTTACATCACGTTTACGTCAAATTTCTATCTTATATCAAATCTGCTCTCCATAATTTTTCTTCAATAAATGATTTAATTTGAGCACCGTTTGTTGTAAAACTATATACAATCTCATACATCAGATGAGAGCGCAATCAGCAAGCACAATGTTTACGTTACAGCACACCGAAGCTCTCCGGTCGCCACTATGTTGCGGCCAGAGCCCAGATCTCATTCTACCCCTAGCTATTCATGCAAATGCGTGGGCAAAGCTTCCCTGGGTATCAGAATGGGTGCTGAACATTATAAGGCTATTCGCTGCAGTTTACTCGACGTCCCCGCCGCTACACGGCCCGGGTCGAAACTACGGCAAAAACTGGTCTATACAGCAGATATTTTCTGGTACCGAAAAAAGACGGGGGTCTCAGACCCATTCTAGATCTAAGACAGCTGAACAAAGTGCTTGTGAAACGCCAGTTTAGAATGCTCATAACCAGGAAAATCCTTGCGCAGATTTGCCAAAAGGACTGGTTTATGTCAATAGATCTGAAGGACGTGTATTTCCAAATACAAATAGCGTCACGTCACAGGCGATTCTTGAGATTCGCCTTCGAGGGCTAGGCATATCAATACACAGTCCTCCCATTCGGCCTGTCCCTAGCACCCCGTACATTTACAATGTGCATGGACGCGTCTCTCGCACCCCTGCAACTTCGGGGCATGCGAATTTTGAACTACTTGGACGATTGGCTGATTCTAGCTCGATCACACTCAGAGCACATAGAACACAGGACCATATTACTCAAACATCTCTAGAATCTAGGTCTCAAATTTAATTGGGCGAAAAGTTCGCTGTCTCCCAGTCAGAGAATATCTTTTCTGGGCACAGAACTGGACTCGCTGCTCTATGACAGCGCGACTGTCGCCAGAGCGCAGACTGAACATTCAGCGCATCACGAAATCTTTCCGCTGCGGCACTATAGTCCCACTCAAAAGGTTTCAGAAAATGCTGGGTCTCATGGCCTCAGCATCATCAGTACTCCAGTTGGGTCTGCTTCGCATGCGCCTGCTGCAGTTATGGGTAAAAGCGCGAGTACCACCTCGGGCATGGGCCTCCGGTCTGTTTCGCCGCAAGGTCGATCAGAAATGCGTCACAGCTCTGAAACCTTGGAGAGCAATCGACTGGTACCAGTCAGGTGTAAACCTGGGGACTTCCTCGAGTGTGAAGGTGGTGTCCACGGATGCCTCCACCTCGGGATAGGGAGCGCTGCTCGAGGGCAGACCGTTCTTTGGCCAGTGGTCAGAACGGGAGAAGCTCCTACACTGCCCATTCTATGCTTTTCCTCCTGTCTCGCTCCTGCCTCAGGTATTGTAACGAATCAGGGAAAACGGCTGCTCAGTGCTACTTGTGGCTCCGCTCTGGAAAAACCAGGCTTGGTTCCCAGTTCTGATGCAGCTGACAAACACTGCCCCATGACAAATACCAATGAGGAAAGACCTCCTCTCTAAGGCCAAGGGCTCGATTTGGCATCCTCGCCCGGAGCTGTGGTCCCTGCACGCATGGGCCATCAACGGGTACCCACAAACCTCCCAGAGGGAGTGTTAAACACGGTCACGCAGGCTAGAGCACCGTCTTCTAGACGACTCTATTCCTCAAAATGGTCTGTGTTTTCTGGCTGGTGCAAAGCTCGAGGCTTTTTACCCCTAGACTGCGGGGTTACGGAAGTTCTCTCCTTCCTTCAAGAGCTACTGGATAAGGGCAGAACCCCATTCACGCTCAAAGTTTATGTGACGGCCATAGCAGCGTTTACAAAACCCGCGACTGGCCAGTCACTGGGGAAGAACGATCTGGTCATCCGCTTCCTTAAGGGAGCTAAGAGGCGGAATCCTCCCAGAGCCCCCTCAGTCCCCATGTGGGACCTTTCCACGGTTTTGGAAGCCATGAAAGGTGCCCCGTTCGAGCCAATCCATTTGTCAGACATGAAACATCTGTCGTTCAAGACAGTGTTTCTTATGGCTCTTGCTTCAGTGAAGCGCAAAGGGGATTTACAAGCGCTCTCAGTAAGAGCGACGTGTATGGAATTTGGGCCAAATGACTCGAAAGTCATACTCAATCCAAGACACGGATACATGCCTAAATCCCTCAACACACCATTCAGGTTCACACCGTTATTTCCCTGTCTGCCCTGCCGGTTTACAACGAGGAAAAGGACGCGAGCTTCCTTTGCCCAATTAGGGCATTAAGAGCTTGTGTCTCGCTCGTCTGTTTTCAGACAGATGAGCAGCTCTTCGTTTCGTTCAGCGGACGTGCTAAGGGATTATCTGCATCGAAACAGAGCCTATCCAGATGGATAGTTGATGCCATAGCACTGGCATATTTGCTTGTAAATCTCCTAAAGGCTTGAAGTGTCCTTTAGGTGTTAGAGCGCACTCCACAAGAGGCATGGCCTCGTCGTGGGCTTGGTCTAGCGGGATAACCTTGCAGGATATCTGTATGGTGGCAGGCTGGGCCTCCCCGTCTACATTTATAAGGTTTTATAACCTAGAGGTTCCCGCCTTATAGGCTAAACTACTTTCGGTCTAAAAATCAGTATTGCCTGCCCCGTTGCTTTGGCTCAGAATACTACAACCGCTTGAGCATCGCTCGCTGATCGATAAAATAACTCCATGGGCAAAAGTAAGACCCATACCGTTACCCAGTTCAGGCCGAACATTTTCACCCTGACTGTGTGGAACACTGTTGATGTGATTAGCTCCCTTAGGACGCTAACTTATTGGGAATGACGCTTCTAGCCTCTCTTCTCAGACTCTTTGTGAGTCCCTGGTGATTATGCACTATATGAGCCCCGGGCACCTGCCCTTGGAACTTTGGTGTTGGATCCCAGCACGCACGGCGTTTTACATTGTGTTCCCCTAGCGTAAGATATTACGCAGTACGAGAGAACCTCTGTATGCAGACTGACTCGTCGTTCTGATATATTAATCCCACTACAGTAGTGTCGTCAGCAAACTTAATGATAATGTTGCTATCATAGATTGGTGTACAGTCGTGGGTGTATAGGGTGTATAGCAGAGGACTCCGTACACAGCCCCGGGGGACCCCAGTGATGGCCCCCCAGAGGGCCATGACTGAGGAGTGATGGACAAGCATGTAGTCCGCAGTTGTTGTTGTGGTTACGTGACGTAGCTGTGTCTGACTAGGGTCGACACGTGGGGTGATGACATCATAGTATCACAAAATATATACATTAGCTGTACACACGAAAACGCAAGGGTGTCATTTTCAGATTGATCCACTCTGGGACCAAGTTTTAAAAAAAAAGATTGCGGTTTCAGGCTCCCAAAACGACGGATCTGTCTGGACGAAAATGCCGATACGATACAGATTTTTTACGTATACAGCTAAACACGTCTTCGTGTGGACAAGGCCTAAGTCTTCTTTGGCCTGTTTATCAGGGTAACAGCTGCAGACTATTCCTCTGTGAACAGTAGAGGTTGAATGTACATTTGCACATATATCTGGGTATATCAGTGCTGTTTGCTACCACAATGTCTGTGAAAAGTGAGTATAGAAATAGATGCATAAATGTTTTTGAGCATTCCAAAATGTTATCATTATTAAGGCCATAATGGACATGCTTAAAGATGAAGTGATGTCAGTTTGGTTTCTTATCTGCATTTAAAGCAGCCCCATCATGCAGGTGCCCTTTCTTTTTAAGAGTAGGCCAATGGGTGAAGGAGCTAAACTGACATTGACACGTCAACTGCTTCCTATGAGCAGATCTGATAACTTCAAAATAAACTGTCAACCACATGCTTCCAAAATAACCCTGGACGCTTTCAGTTCAGCAAGACATCAGTACGAGCCTTTATTGCATATCCTTGCATTAGCATCAGTGTGACCTTGTAAATAATACAAGTTCCCATATTAGCCCTTTAATGTCAATTTAGGGCTGTAATTATTCTTCATGTTATGTTATACAGCTTAGCCTGGCGTCCAGTTAGTAGTGATGGCAGAAGTCTAATTAAACTCAGTTACAAGCTCTGAGCCTCGGTGTCTTGCTTGCTTTTGCTAATATAACTCAAACACAATGTTATATCATTGACATCTAGTAAGATGACTAAACTGTGATACCATCTACAGGAGAATGAAGCAATGTTGAAATTAATGTCAATGTACCTATTAATTTATTCAAAAACACATGACTTTCAGCCAGTCATGTGATGTGACCAACAAAGTAATGTGCAAAGGCATAAAACAAAAATTACATAAAAGAGAGGAGCCCTGCGGATCCTTATATATATATATATTATGACTATATGTGAAGGTCAGAGAGTAAAAATATCAGGTAATTGGACAATTTTTGCATGCATTTTTCCCGGCAGGGTTTTCCCTTGGATAAATTGGTTTGTGAGTGCTAATTTTAATAAGAGTAACTGCATCACAACATCCTATCTAACCGGAATCTACCAAAAACTTTACATTACCAATTCTACCAATTCACAAATGTACAATTCATACTGGTGGATCAAAGCTTAAATTTAGGGCAGTTTGAAAGAATGAGTATAAACTTTAGTTGATTTAATAGTTGATGTCTATCAGCTATTAAATCAACTAAAGTTTATACTTTCTAAACTAAGTATTAGTTTATACTAAGTTTATACTATATTAGTTTATACTAAGTATCAACGTTAGTTAATGTTGATGACTGATACACCAGCTGACATCTGCAAGACTGCCTGGGTCAAGGCGAAATGGAGGGACCAGTGGAAGTCAGCGAAACCATCTCGGCTACACCTCTACGTTTATATAATATGGAGAATAATATGTAGAGGCCTTTTTCTCACCCACGTGTAAAGCTGATAGTGTCTTGGACCATTAGTTTTCCTGCCCACTCTTTCCCACTGAAGTTTGCAGTTGAGATTCTCATGAACACTGAAAGGCTGTAGTGTCTGAGGTACTTCAAGGTTTGTGAGTGGAAACAAAATAAAATGTTATTACTCTGCATCTCAGCCTGAATCCATTGACAGACAGCCAGCCAGCCAGTTCTCCATTTATTTTCTTTCCTTAAGAGAAAGCCCTTTAAGGGGTCATATAATGCCCTTTTTGTCCGAGCTAATATGATTCTTTAGGGTCTAAATTAAAAGTTTGTAATATACTTTAATTAAAAATTCTCATTAGTATTGTAAGAAAACACTTATTTTACCTGGTCAAAAACAGCTCTGTTTTTAGCACCCCGTTTCAGTGCATATTACTTTAAATGATAATGAGCTTTGCTCACTCCGCCTCTCTGTTCTGTGCGTACACCGTTTGTAACACAATAACACAATAATCATAACACGTTGTTCATTATAAATGTGGGATTATGAATTATATTGAGAATGTCGTACATGGAAAACATGCCGTAATGCACCCTGAGTGTAAACCGACGCATTCATCGTGAAACGTGCAAGCGATTTGCAAAGATTAATATAAATATTAATATAAAGGTTAATAAAACATTACACTCAATTCAGTTCTTCTGGAGGTTCTGCAGGAACACGAATAGTTGGTACCGATCCTTTTTTCAGGAGCAGCTTCTTAGCAAAACCAGCTTTATACTGACCCTCGTTTATAAAGCAGTCTGGTGAGAAATGATTCACGCAAACATGAAAGCATTGACGTTGCATGTGGGGAATATTCCCTTCGAAAACAAAGTCAGCCACTGCGTCTTCAGCGGTTCGGATTTAGGAACACTAAAATGACTGTGTTCGTTATTACACCCAAGAACAGCACACCACAAACGCTTAGACGTCATTCTGCTCATAGAGAGTGCTCCAGCATATCAACAATGACCGCGCCGGTCCGTGTGGAATATGATTGACAGCTCGCTCACGAGCGAGGGCGGGTCTGTGTTGAAACGCTACTGTCAATCAACAATCGTGGGAGGGGCGTCCGACCGTGTGACGTCACACGGTCGAATGGCTTGATTTGAGGCAGGGGAAAACATATAAGGAGATTAAAACAAAAACACTGGATGGATTTTTATCATTTTATGATGGTTGTGTACAGGCACTGCCAACATACATTTCAGTACAATCAACTTGTAAAAGTGCATGTACCATTATATGACCCCTTTAAAGGATTCCCGGCAGACGATTGTTGAACCCTACTACACCCCCTCATAGCCTAAAATGTCATGTACATTTTTTTGGCTTGTGTTTAATGCAGATTGGTGGTAATATAGCAGTCTGTCTATAAAATGCAAGGTAAAGATTGCCGTTTAAAAAAATAAAAAGTTATTGATGAAATTCTGAATGATTTTTGCATGCAGAAAATGGACTCCTACAGCTACCCAAGAAATTGTGCTGCCCTATACATCTTAAGGTACAACTTAAGCATAAAGAAATACTGAACACACTAACTTTATACAATAGCTGAACATTGCACCTCTTGTTCCATGAATAATCCCTGAATGCCCAAAGAAACTATTACCCGGTTTCACAGACTTGAGCCAAGTGCCAGACTAAAATGCACGTTTGAACTCTTTTAACTGAAAGCAACTTACACAGACATATCTTAAAATATGTTAGTGCCATTGTTTTGTCTCAAGATGCACAAGATGTTTTTTTAAGGCACATTTAAAAAAGCTACCTAAATACCCTAATTGAACTAAGGCCTAATCCTGGATTTATTTAAACCCTGTTTGTGAAACCGGGCCTAAATATAGTCCCAGCCTGATACCTGTCATTTTCAGAGTCTTTGAATAGCATACAGGAGTAAATTATGCTAACTATGGGAATTAATTAAGGCATAATTAAATTCAAGTAGTAACCATATGTACTGTATAACTGAGCTGCAGGGTTAAACCACTTCCATCCAGACATTTCAGACAAGTGTGCTGGTATTTTATGCATTGTTTGAGAGGTTGGCTGTTAATAAAATTAATAATATATCTGCATTCCATTAAAAAAGATGATGAAGTTTCCCTCTTTCAATATTATGGGTAGAGACTTTATAATATAGAACTTTACATATATACACTCACCTAAAGGATTATTAGGAACACCTGTTCAATTATTCATTAATGCAATTATCAAATCAACCAATCACATGGCAGTTGCTTCAATGCATTTAGGGGTGTGGTCCTGGTCAAGACAATCTCCTGAACTCCAAACTGAATGTCAGAATGGGAAAGAAAGGTGATTTAAGCAATTTTGAGCGTGGCATGGTTGTTGGTGCCAGACGGGCCAGTCTGAGTATTTCACAATCTGCTCAGTTACTGGGATTTTCACGCACAACCATTTCTAGGGTTTACAAAGAATGGTGTGAAAAGGGAAAAACATCCAGTATGCGGCAGTCCTGTGGCCGAAAATGCCTTGTTGATGTTAGAGGTCAGAGGAGAATGGGCCGACTGATTCAAGCTGCTAGAAGAGAAACTTTGACTGAAATAACCACTCGTTACAACCGAGGTATGCAGCAAAGCATTTGTGAAGCCACAACACGCACAACCTTGAGGCGGATGGGCTACAACAGCAGAAGACCCCACCGGGTACCACTCATCTCCACTAAAAATAGGAAAAAGAGGCTACAATTTGCAAGAGCTCATCAAAATTGGACAAAAAATGTTGCCTGGTCTGTTGAGTCTCGATTTCTGTTGAGACATTCAGATGGTAGAGTCAGAATTTGGCGTAAACAGAATGAGAACATGGATCCATCATGCCTTGTTACCACTGTGCAGGTGGTTTAATGGTGTGGGGGATGTTTTCTTGACACACTTTAGGCCCCTTAGTGCCAATTGGGCATCATTTAAATGCCACGGCCTACCTGAGCATTGTTTCTAACCATGTCCATCCCTTTATGGCCACCATGTACCCATCCTCTGATGGCTACTTCCAGCAGGATAATGCACCATGTCACAAAGCTCGAATCATTTCAAATTAGTTTCTTGAACATGACAATGAGTTCACTGTACTAAAATGGCCCCCACAGTCACCAGATCTCAACCCAATAGAGCATCTTTGGGATGTGGTGGAACGGGAGCTTCGTGCCCTGGATGTGCATCCCACAAATCTCCATCAACTGCAAGATGCCATCCTATCAATATGGGCCAACATTTCTAAAGAATGCTTTCAGCACCTTGTTGAATCAATGCCACGTAGAATTAAGACAGTTCTGAAGGCGAAAGGGGGTCAAACACAGTATTAGTATGGTGTTCCTAATAATCCTTTAGGTGAGTGTATATATATTCATATACACTCCACAAAGAAAGGTGATAAGTAATTTTGAGCGTGGCATGGTTGTTGGTGCCAGACGGGCCGGACTGAGTATTTCACAATCACCTCAGTTACTGGGATTTTCAAGCACAACCATTTCTAGGGTTTACAAAGAATGGTGTGAAAAGGGAAAAGTATCCAGTATGCGGCAGTCCTGTGGGCGAAAATGCCTTGTTGATGCTAGAGGTCAGAGGAGAATGGGCAACTGATTCAAGCTGATAGAAGAGCAACTTTGACTGAAATAACCACTCGTTACAACCGAGGTATGCAGCAAAGCATTTGTGAAGCCACAACACGCACAACCTTGAGGCGGATGGGCTATAACAGCAGAAGACCCCACGGGGTACCACTCATCTCCTCTACAAATAGGAAAAAGAGGCTACAATTTGCAAGAGCTCACCAAAATTGGACAGTTGAAGACTGGAAAAATGTTGCCTGGTCTGATGAGTCTTGATTTCTGTTGAGACATTCAGATGGTAGAGTCAGAATTTGGCGTGAACAGAATGAGAACATGGATCCATCATGCCTTGTTACCACTGTGCAGGCTGGTGGTGGTGGTGTAATGGTGTGGGGGATGTTTTCTTGGCACACTTTAGTTCCCTCAGTGCCAATTGGGCATCGTTTAAATGCCACGGCCTGAGCATTGTTTCTGACCATGTCCATCCCTTTATGGCCACCATGTACCCATCCTCTGATGGCTACTTCCAGCAGGATAATGTCACAAAGCTTGAATCATTTCAAATTGGTTTCTTGAACATGACAATGAGTTCACTGTACTAAAATGGCCCCCACAGTCACCAGATATCAACCCAATAGAGCATCTTTGGGATGCGGTGGTGGAACGGGAGCTTCGTGCCCTGGATGTGCATCCCACAAATCTCCATCAACTGCAAGATGCTATCCTATCAATATGGGCCAACATTTCTAAACAATGCTTTCAGCACCTTGTTGAATCAATGCCAGGTAGAATTAAGGCAGTTCTGAAGGCGAAAGGGTGTCAAACACAGTATTAGTATGGTGTTCCTAATAATCCTTTAGGTGAGCACTCACCTAAAGGATTATTAGGAACACCTGTTCAATTTCTCATTAATGCAATTATCTAATCAACCAATCACATGGCAGTTGCTTCAATGCATTTAGGGGTGTGATCCTGGTCAAGACAATCTCCTGAACTCCAAACTGAATGTCAGAATGGGAAAGAAAGGTGATTTAAGCAATTTTGAGCGTGGCATGGTTGTTGGTGCCAGACGGGCCAGTCTGAGTATTTCACAATCTGCTCAGTTACTGGGATTTTCACGCACAACCATTTCTAGGGTTTACAAAGAATGGTGTGAAAAGGGAAAAACATCCAGTATGCGGCAGTCCTGTGGGCGAAAATGCCTTGTTGATGCTAGAGGTCAGAGGAGAATGGGCCGACTGATTCAAGCTGATAGAAGAGCAACTTTGACTGAAATATCCACTCGTTACAACCGAGGTATGCAGCAAAGCATTTGTGAAGCCAAAACACGCACAACCTTGAGGCGGATGGGCTACAACAGCAGAAGACCCCACCGGGTACCACTCATCTCCACTACACATAGGAAAAAGAGGCTACAATTTGCAAGAGCTCACCAAAATTGGATATAAAATGTTGCCTGGTCTGATGAGTCTCGATTTCTGTTGAGACATTCAGATGGTAGAGTCAGAATTTGGCGTAAACAGAATGAGAACATGGATCCATCATGCCTTGTTACCACTGTGCATGCTGGTGGTGGTGGTGTAATGGTGTGGGGGATGTTTTCTTGGCACACTTTAGGCCCCTTAGTGCCAATTGGGCATTGTTTAAATGCCATGGCCTACCTGAGCATTGTTTCGGACCATGTCCATCCCTTTATGGCCACCATGTACCCATCCTCTGATGGCTACTTCCAGCAGGATAATGCACCATGTCACAAAGCTCGAATCATTTCAAATTAGTTTCTTGAACATGACAATGAGTTCACTGTACTAAAATGGCCCCCACAGTCACCAGATCTCAACCCAATAGAGCATCTTTGGGATGTGGTGGAACGGGAGCTTCGTGCCCTGGATGTGCATCCCACAAATCTCCATCAACTGCAAGATGCTATCCTATCAATATGGGACAACATTTCTAAAGAATGATTTCAGCACCTTGTTGAATCAATGCCACGTAGAATTAAGGCAGTTTGAAGGCGAAAGGGGGTCAAACACAGTATTAGTATGGTGTTCCTAATAATCCTTTAGGTGAGTGTATATTAACATCGTGTAGCAGTATTAATGAAGCAGTGAGTATTTTAATGTTTACAGATTGTCCCCATTCACTTCTATTGTAAGTGTCTCTTAAAAACTTAACTTAAAATTAACGTAAATAAAACTTACGGTGTGAGTTAACTCCTCCTGTTGGCAGTCATACAGAGCTAGGAAAACCATATTAGGACTAAAACCTAACCTTCAATATTGGCACATGACAACAATATCCATTATGCCTGCTCTGTAGATGGCTCAAAAATTCTCCACTCACATCATACTGGGCACACACTCCCCACTTTTTACCCCTTAGACATGGACACTGTTAACATACATGTAGTCTCCAATACACTGTGAATTCTGTCTTTTTTCATTTCTAACAGGTAAACAACCATAAATAACTATAAATGAGAGAGAGAGTTGTCCATCAATGATTGCATTTTGGATAAATAAAATTCACACTTCTTTTCCTTTTGCTCAAAGACCTCCGGTAACAATTGCTCTTTGCATGCAAAATCTTTCCTTCAGTGAAGTAGTAGACTTGGCTCATTGACTAATTATTTGGCAAGGGAAGCACAAAATCTCAGTTACTGATTCAACACAACACATGTTACAAATAAAGGCCTTGAATTCTTACCATCTGCTGAAACCCAATCAAGTGCATAAAGAGAGTGGTGCTCCCTATAAGGCAAGTATCACTATTACTGTTCCAATTTATTCCTATGTATTACTCATCCACTATTTATTATTAGTGGTGCTTTACTAAAAATGTTTAATTAAGTGCTTTCTCTGAACAAACCTGTTACCCTATAGTATTAAACTTCAGACCGTAACTCACATCAGACATGAATAATATAATTGTCCAGCTAATTGATGATAAGTTCGTAATACTAGTACTAGTACTAGTCCTAGTAGTACTATTTTTCTAAGCAATCGGCTTATTATTATCTGGTAGATGATAAAAAAAGCAAAAAAAATCCCATAGACCTATATAGGATTCATCCATAGACATGAAGGCTTACAACAGGGGCAGAATATCAACGATTTGGAGATGAGATCTTTAGACTTTGGATAGTAAGCAATCAATATGGCAATACCGCAGCAACCACCCAGAACACCACAGAAACGTCAAGCTAAACGCAAAAGAGCACTCTAAACAACTTCATTCTATTTCAACACCTTGGCTACTACCCATAACAAACTAGCATTATGGTGACAACTTGTGCCTGGAAAAAAAATAAAATAAAAATAAAAATAAAAAAATATATATATGTGTATGTATATATATATATATATATATATATATATATATATATATATATATATATATATATATGTGTATGTATATATATATATAATATATATATATATATATATATTATATATATATACACATACATATATATTTATATATTTATATGGAAGAAAAATAATGCCCCCTGCGTCTGCCTCCGCTCCTGCTCAGCCAGCAGCAGCCTCCACCCAGGCCACTGCCCAAATGTTGAACCAGGTAAGTGTTGCACCACGCACTCAGATCCCACTTCGGGACGCTATGCCTTCCAAGTCGGGTCCCTGCGTTCCACCTCGCTGCCCCACTGTGGATACGTCTGGGATTCCTCTGACCCCGCTTGTACGGTCTCTGAGGGCCTGGGTAGCACTCCCCATCCCGTCTCGCTAGCTAATTCGGACCATTAGACACGGCTATGCGATTCAGTTCGCCCCGGCGTCCCCCCAAGTTCAGGGGCATTCAGCACTTGGACCAGCATGCTTATCGCATTTGAAGATAAACGGCTACACATTTTGAGATAAGTGTGCCCATTTCCAGAAAAGTATAGGCTACATAACCTTGCTATTGTTCATGCTGTAGGTAGCCAGGAACACTAGAGAGAGAGAGAAAGTGTGTGTATGCAAAATGTTAAACTAATGTTAAAATTAAACACATTTTGTCTCTGGTAGCTGTCTGGTGGAAGGAGAGAGAGAAAGAGACAGCAACACTTGATGAGAAGGGAGAGCGACAGGAGCAGGTGAAAAGAGATTGACTGAACTCTCTAGGACAGTTGTTTTGTTGACTTAATATGAACTGTTGTGTATTGGTATATTACATGTTCTACTATTTTAAGATGCATGCATCTGGAAAGTCTCACACAATTAAGATGT
Organism: Tiaroga cobitis; assembly: GCA_030578255.1. Taxonomy (NCBI): domain Eukaryota; kingdom Metazoa; phylum Chordata; class Actinopteri; order Cypriniformes; family Leuciscidae; genus Tiaroga; species Tiaroga cobitis. Next base: position 49,301,297 of record CM060597.1, read on the forward strand.
ACTTTGACTGAAAGTAAAGTGTTACTGTAAAAAAAACAAAAAAAAAAAACTGTGTGATCCCTGTATTTGCATAAAATGGTCTGGGCTAAGCCCCGGATGTCCTTCAATGCTGGAAACGCCCTGCGATTTCAACGCCCCTATTGAATATCTTCATAATCATTTCAAGTGAAATAAAATGCTCTTATTCAACTTTGAATTAACAAGGAAATGCACTCAGATGCAGTTGTGGAGGTAGTATGTAAGTGCAGACAGTGGTGGCACATATGGGAAAAGCATGAAATGAGACATTCTGTCTAAGGGAACAGTCAAATGTTACAGCTGTTAACATACTGTTGTTAACAAGTTTGTAGCTGACGTGTGTGCGCATGTGTAAATGCATGTTGCAACTATCTGACCCTGCATTTGTTCAGAAAGTTAAAGATTATTCGCTGAAACTAGAGAAGCTGTATAGCCATCTTTATTTTGACAGCTTGACTTTAACAATGTTGGAAAGCAGCACATGGATTCCAGACCATAGTGAGTGATTGAATAGCCCATTTATACACAAAGTGCATTGCAGAAGGATTGAGTTACACAAAGCTGGAGTTTCCATGCAGTAGCAGCTTTACAATATTAGCTTTCTTTATGAAATTATGGATCAAACTATGTGCATCAAACAGGGCCTGCCCGTGGGTTTGTGGAGCCCCAGGCAAGATCATGAAAACCGGCCCTACCAATATTGACAATATTAAAACTATATTATCGCTACAAACATGCCAACTGCACTGAAATAAGATCACTAAAATAAGCACACTGAAATAAGATCACTAAAAATAAGCATACTGTAGTTTGTTAACAAATAGCATGTCTGTGTCCATGTGTTCATCACTAAGTTAAAATGTTTGTGAACACATATGTAATAGCCCTTACAAAAAAAGTTTATTCAAGTGTATTATTGGTATACTATTAGTATATTATACTTTTATGTACTTCTCAAAAATATACTTAAAATTGCACTTAAGTATACTTGACTTATACTGACAGAAAAGTAAGCATATTTGGCCTTTACTTGTACTCAATCTTTTGACTGAGATATACTTAAAAGTAAGTACTATTCTAAGTATACTTAGCTTGTATTTGTGTTTACTCTTTGATTGAGTAGCCTATTAAATACTTTTTTCACATAGTTGTACATATGGTCTTATAAACTTGGATTGTTTGAAAATATTAATGTATAAAGAAAACAGATATGTTCTTAGTTATCTGAATTTGTGTAGTTCACTGGTAGTGTACATAGAAATTTACTTCAAATCTATTTTTGAAATACCTGCCATTGACTGAATTTCCCGGCTATCCATGTTTTCACTGTTATATGGCATCGTCTGAAATAGTACAGAATCTCTGGATCAAAAGACAGTTGAAGAAGCAGAAACAAGTGGTAGAAGATTGCTTACGAAAATGTAAAAATGACGTGATCATCATCCATCTATGCTTTGTTCATCGTTCTGAATCCCATCCAGACAAAGTCTTTGACAAAAAAAATGTGATTTTCTCAGTATTTTGTTTTAAAATGTTTTTATTTTATTTTATTTTATTAAACTTACCTACATTCAAGTGTTGATAAAAAAGGATGCATGAAGCTACAATAAAATGTTTTTAAAAACTTAGTTGTGTACTCAAAGTTTACTACTGTTATACTTAAGTTTACTTTTATAAACTAAAAACTGGGCCAATTTGGTCCCAAGTAGTATTGAAATGGTACACTTACATGTATACTTCTAGTACAATTGATATTATTATACTTCATAAAATATACTTAAAAATATACTTGAACTTTAAGTATATTTAATAAAATGAACTTGAACTTTACCTAAGTATATTTAATAAAATGAACTTAAAGTATACTTACTTTTTTTGTAGGGAGTGTATATCTTAGGTGCTACCTTTCAGGATTTTCAGTTTAACCAAATATGTGGTGACAAATAGATTATCGAAAGTACAAATACATCCTATAGAGATTAATATGAGGTCATAAAAACTTGTAATATAATTTTATTATATAAATTGATGGTTAAAATTAGAAATTTGACACTTGAGTGCCTGAAATTCCATGCAACTCACATACTATTTATAAACAATTATTTGGTGTAGCAAAATGAATGTAATACAACAAAAGCTATCTTTGTGGGCAAACGTGTCGCCCTCGCCTTGTGGTGGCTTGGAATTCAAAAGGGAATCGGATGTTCGTGTTTAGACATAGGTCGGATGTCTAGATATCTGTCACGGTTTGGGTTCTGTTTTTTGTTCCTGGTTCCTGTCTGTCTTGTGTTCCCCCATTATTGTGTATTTGGTTTAGTCCTTTCTAGTTTTCCCGCTCCTCGTTTGTGTTCATGTTTTCCACCTGTGTTCTTAGTTATTTGCCCAGCTGTGTCTTGTTTCACTCACCCGGTCCTCTGTATTTAAGCCCTGTGTTTTAGTTCAGTCCTGGTGAGTTCTTAATGCTGTAATGGTTGCTTTTTTCTGTGGTCCTAGTCTGAGTTTCTTTTATTATTAAATGTGCTTGCAATTGGATTCATCTCTCCGCTTCATTCCTGCCTGCTTCGTTACAGAAGAACTCACCGACACTGAATCCAGCAGCATGTTCGCCAGTGTCTCTTCTCCAGCCACCGAGCGGAGGAGAGGCCACTCTTTTGAGGGGACCCGGTTGGTCAAGTTTCGTGGTACACGTGGAGGCCTCAGTAGAGGAGGTGGTCGAGAGGAGCCCCGACACCACTCTCCACGCTGGCCACTCGTCGACCCTGGGTTGGTGATGTCTAGCCCAGGGCCCCATTCGCCGCTGGTTCCGTCCAGCCCAGAGCTTCACGTCAGCCACGTCCAGCCAGAGCTTCACGTCAGCCACGTCCAGCCAGAGACTGTTCACGTCACGTCTTCCCAGCCAGAGACTGTTCACGTCACGTCTTCCCAGCCAGAGACTGTTCACGTCACGACTGCCCAGCCAGAGACTGTTCACGTCACGACTGCCCAGCCAGAGACTGTTCACGTCACGTCTGCCCAGCCAGAGACTGTTCACGTCACGACTGCCCAGCCAGAGACTGTTCACGTCACGACTGCCCAGCCAGAGACTGTTCACGTCACGACTGCCCAGCCAGAGACTGTTCACGTCACGTCTTCCCAGTCAGAGACCGTTCACGCCACGTATGTGACCGCAACACTGGCCATTATGGCCACAGCCATGTGGTGTGGGTGGGCTGCGCACACACTGGAGCCAGAGCCCGCTGATCCTGCGCCAGAGCCCGCGGATTCTGCGCCAGAGCCCGCTGATCCTTCGCCGCTGGTCCCGTCCAGCCCAGAGCTTCCTTCGCCGCTGGTCCCGTCCAGCCCAGAGCTTCCTTCGCCGCTGACGCCGTCCAGCCCAGAGCTGACGCCGTCCAGCCCAGAGCCCTCGCCGCTGGCGCCGTCCAGCCCAGACACTTATTCACCGCTGGTTCCGGCCAGCCCAGAGACCTTTGCACCGCTGGTTCCGTCCAGCCCAGAGACCCCTTCACCGCTGGTTCCGTCCAGCCCAGAACGTTGTGCTGACCCAGTCACTCTCCCCATTAATTTTTTGGGGGGGGGGCTATAGACCCTTGCCGTGGACGCCCAAGGGCCCACGGTCACCCGAATGGTCTCCGCCATGGCCACCCGAAGGGTCTTCTCCGCCATGGCCACCCAAAGGGTCTTCACCGCCCTGGCCGCCCGAAGGGTCTTCACCGCCCTGGCCGCCCGAAGGGTCTTCACCGCCCTGGCCGCCCGAAGGGTCTTCACCGCCGTGGCCGCCCGAAGGGTCCTCACCGCCGTGGCCGCCCGAAGGGTTCTCTCCGCCGTGGCCGCCCGAGGGGTCTTCACCGCCCTGGTCTGCGCATCCTGCTCCGCCCTGGTCGCTCACGAGCCAGGTCCACCCATACTCGGTGGCCCAGGCTCGCCATTCCTGTGTCCTGGTTCCTGGTCCCAGTGCGAGCCTGGCCCTCCGTCCCTCCCCCCAAGACCGCCTCCACTCACCACCCTCCTGAACTTGTGTTTTTTTTTGTTTTGATGGGCGTCGGGAGCCGCCCATAGAGGGGGGGCTATGTCACGGTTTGGGTTCTGTTTTTTGTTCCTTGTTCCTGTCTGTCTTGTGTTCCCCCATTATTGTGTATTTGGTTTAGTCCTTTCTAGTTTTCCCGCTCCTCGTTTGTGTTCATGTTTTCCACCTGTGTTCTTAGTTATTTGCCCAGCTGTGTCTTGTTTCACTCACCCGGTCCTCTGTATTTAAGCCCTGTGTTTTAGTTCAGTCCTGGTGAGTTCTTAATGCTGTAATGGTTGCTTTTTTCTGTGGTCCTAGTCTGAGTTTCTTTTGTTTGTTTTATTATTAAATGTGCTTGCAATTGGATTCATCTCTCCGCTTCATTCCTGCCTGCTTCGTTACAATATCGATTATGCATCTGATTTAAAACCACATTTGGAAGTGGCTCAGATTGGATGTGAAAAATATCGGAACTCGTGCGGATTTTTGGGTTTACACGTGTAGCAACTCATAATGTAAAAACTGCACATAAATAAGTATTCTTATAATTAAATGTTTATAATGTAATCATTTTATCAAAATGTAATAAATCTTGAGCTCATATGTAATAACGTTTACATTGTGCATAGAATTTGGGCCCAATGACTCTAAAGTCACGCTCAAACCAAGACACGGATATCTTCCCAAAGTGCTCTCCACCCCGTTCAGAGCGCAAGTCATTTCTCTATCAGCCCTCCCAGGAACTGATGGAGAGAGCAACGCAAATCTCCTTTGCCCAGTTAGGGCGTTGCGATTTTATGTTCAGCGGACTGCTGCCTTCAGGCAATCAGAACAGCTTTTCGTTTCGTTCGGTGGCCGCGCTAAAGGTCTAACTACCTCGAAACAAAGCATTTCCAGATGGATAGTAGATGCTATCGCTTTGGCTTATAAGTCTAAAGGCCTTCATTGCCCTTTAGGCATTAGAGCCCATTCCACCAGAAGTGTGGCCTCTTCGTGGGCCTGGACTAGTGGTGTTTCACTCCAAGATATTTGTAGAGCAGCAGGCTGGGCCTCTCCATCTACATTTATTAGGTTTTACAACCTGGAGGTTCCTGCCTTACAGGCTAAACTATTTTCAGTTTAGACCATTGTGTTTTCTGGTGAACTGATTAAGTTGTTTCTATACAGCTCAGCCTGACTTTCGTCCGCGCTGACTCTTATATTGTGTTAAGCACTCATCTTATGCAATATGAGGTGTCACACTCCCTTACAGTGCCGCTGCTAGCCATTTTGGTGCCCTAAGCATAATTCCTTTATGATGCCCCCCCCCCCCCCCCCCCCCTAAAAAAAAAAAAAAACATTTTCATTTAGGCTTTTCATTTAGGGGGTATGATAAAATTTTATTTTTTACAAATCAAAAAGTAACACTTTAGTTTAGGGACTTATGCTTACTATTATCTAGTTTCATTACTATGCAATGGCATGGTTTTATAATCACTATGGTCCCGAATTTGAGGCAGGTTAGCTAGCGGGGTTCTGGGTTTCCCCGAGTAAATTTTGAATTTCTCTGAACTACAGATGTGCATTTTAAGATGTTGTGAAGGCAAAAAAAAAAAAAAATTCGATAGCAACAGCTTTAAAACCATGTCAGTGGGCAACTGATTATTTTTCTCTCCTCATCAGCATCACACTCTTTTTCTCTTTGTTTTTATCTTGCCCTGTCTCTTCCCCTCCTAAAGTTGGCTTTTTTAATTTACTAAAGGCTACAATTTGTATTTTATTCTCAATATGTACACATTCATTATTAATCCTGTGCCTAACATAATGAAAACGGCTTTGTTCATGTTTCTTGTCCCCTCACAATGACAGTAGCCTAAACTATTACACTAGGCTACATGTTACATAGGCCTATTTTGGCGAAATTAGACAAAACTATATTAGTTTGCCTAATTATTTTTTGTCATTCGTTTAACATTTATGACCTAAGAAAAACCTGTCAAATATATAAAGTTAAGTTTAGCTACTTACATCTTATCTCGCACTTGACCGTACACTGAAGCGTCGAGTTGCACTGTTAAAATTCGCGCTCAGCGTCTGTGAACATAAAGCCCGCCTACTTTGATTTGATTGGTCATCTCAAATATTCTGACATTGACGAGCAGTGACAGACCAATGAGGCTCAGAACACACACACACACACACCCTGTCCTCTGTTTCTGACGTGCTCTCTGCTCGGCGCCGCTGCGGATTAAAGATGAAAGATGAAGAACGCGCTGAATCTGATTATAACAAGAAGTTTGATAATTGATTTTTCATTAGGCTATTTTTGGTGCCCCCTCAGCACTTGGTGCCCTACGCACAGCGCGTGATGCGCGTGGTGGGAGCGGCGGCGCTGCTCCCTTATATGGTCATCTTGAACTGTCAAGCCAGTTCTCCGGCCCGACTGTCTTCACTATTATGTGTTGCCCTTGGGACTATGCGTGGATGACTTCAGCATGCACGGTATTTTACATTGGGTTCCCGTAGCGTTTATTACGAGAGTACTCTCGTAAGAGAAAGACATTAATTGTCCACATTTTTTTTGCATGACAAGTCTTTGGTTTCCTACAACTTGCGCACTTTTGAGGAAGGTTTGAAATCTGTGGATAAAAATACAGTACTCCATATACCAGTGATGCTATGTGACATGAATTGAAAATTATGCAGATTACTGATACTTTTTTTTACCTCAGTGTCTGATTTAAAATAGGCAGAATGCTACATCTAATGAGCCAACTGATGGAAATAACAAATTTTTACCTTTCCATCAAATATTGTGCTGCGAACATAAATAACAGCTTTAAAGGGATAGTTCACCCAAAAATGAAAATTCTGTCATTAATTACTCACCCAATTACTCGCTCCAAACCAATGTTCCCTCTAAGCTGCGCGCGTGCGCGGCCGAGCACTTCTGATGCCTCCGCCGCGCACTTCTGAAGCAGAAAAGAATAAAATGCCATGCAGAGGACTGACACGAAATGTGCGAAATTGATCACTAGTGGTGACAGTGCGAATGGGGGAAACGCGTAAAGCGGGCGGCTGGGCCAGTCGAGGGCCAGCGCGTCCCTGTTCTTTGTGAAGAATATTGGACAGAAACAGAAATATTGACACAAAGAGATCGATGTCTGCTCTGCCAAACATGTCCCACAGTAACTGGACTGTCTGTGGGTGCAGTGACCATTCCCCTGTCGGGACATTGTCTCTGGACAGTCTGTCCGGGCCCATATTCCGGTGGCCCAGCACGTGCGTCGCTGTGAGCGAGCGCAGATTGGCCTGGGTCCATTCCAAGAGGCGTTCTGCCAGAGCATAAAGGCGTCCTGATCTGAGACCGCCTTGGCGATTTATGTAAGACACTACCACCATGTTGTCCGTTCGGACTAGAACATTGTGGCCTTTTAAGAAAGGGGAAAAAACGCTCCAGAGCGTTCACGACTGCTATCATTTCCAGACAGTTTATGTGTAAATGTCTCTGCTGGGCCGTCCAGCGGCCGAAGGCTGGTCTGCCCTCGTAGAGGGCGCCCCAGCCTGAGTTGGAGGCGTCTGTCGAGATAGTTTTTAGTGATGAGATCGTTCCCAGACTGACACCTGACTGGTACCAGTCTGACGCTCTCCACGGATCCAGCGCTGTGACACAGCTCTGGGTTACCCTGAGGCAAAAACGACCGGAAGTCCATGACCGTGGCGGGACTCGTGTTTTCAGCCAGCACTAGAAGGGTCGCATGCGCAGCAGACCCAAGCGAAGCACTGCTGAAGCTGAGGCCATAAGGCTTAGCAGCCTCTGAAAACTTTTGAGAGGGAAGATACTGCCAGCTTTGAATGACTCTGCTGAGCGCTGAATCTGTAGTGTGACATTGCGAATGAACTGTGACATCAGCCGTGCTGTCATGGACACGGAGTCTAAGTCTGTCCCCAGAAAAGAGATTTTCTAGCTGGGAGACAGTGAACTCTTGGTCCAGTTGACTTGGAGACCTAGATCTCGCAAATGGTCGAGCAGTAAGGCCCTGTGCGGTATCAGTTCTGTTTCTGACTGGGCTAGAATAAGCCAGTCGTCCAAATAGTTCAGCATGCGCATCCCCTGAAGCCTCAGGGGAGCGAGTGCCGCGTCCATGCACTTCGTGAAAGTACGGGGTGCTAAAGACAGGCCGAATGGCGGGACGGTGTACTGATAAGTCTGACCCTCGAAGGCGAATCGCAAGAAAGGCCTGTGGCGAGGGGTTTTTTTAATCTGAAAATAGGCGTCTTTCAGATCCAGTGAGATAAACCAGTCCCTCGGGCGAAATTGCGCGAGGATTTGTCTGGTTGTGAGCATTTTGAATGATCTCCTCATCAGTGCTCTGTTCAAGCGCTGGAGATCTAGGATGGGTCTGAGACCGCCATCCTTTTTGGGTACAAGGAAATACCTGCTGTAGAAACCTGACTGGCTCTGTATCAGAGGGAGAGTTTCTACAGCCCCTTTTTGTAGCAGTTTCGCTATTTCGGCGCGAAGCAGATGTGCTACATCGTTCTGCACCGTAGTTTCGACCCTGGTTTGGAAACGCGGGGGTCTCCGAGCGAACTGCAGTGAATAATCTCGCCTTATAGTGTTCATCACCCACTCGGACACGCCCGGTAACATTTCCCAAGTTTTTAAACGCAAAGAATGACACCCGGGCTTTAGTCGCTGTGTGTGTGTGTTACACAGTTCACAGTGTCTGTTAGAGGGGTGCTCTGCACACAGAGCACACTCTGCTCGTTCTGAGTGAGTGTGTGTGGTGGGGGAAACAGTGTTTATGTGTAGGGGTGAGCACTGAATAGTGGGCACATTTACTACATTTGAAAAACAGGCAGCGTGAGACGTCTTTATTGATGTGGGCCATGTATGAGTGACTGAACGGGCCGTGCTTATGTGAAGGGGTGGGCACTGGGAAGTGGGCACTTTTCCTACATTCAAGACACCTTCGGCGTGAGCCGGAAACACAGACATAATGCTCTTTTTGAGATTTATCTGGGTAGCCGTGAAAATGGCTTTTAGCTACAGGCGAGCGGGTCATGTGACGGGCTCGTTGGCTGTGAAATACACTGCTCCAGCCGCCTCTGCTGAGGGAGCTGTGAGAGCGATGCGCGCTGTCATCTTTGTCTTCCCAGCGTGGTCAGGAAGACTTTGAGGGCTCGGACTTTAGCGCGATCTTGGGTCGGGGTTCCCGGGGGGGAGGCGGCCCGTGACGGTTGGCTGAGCGCGAGCGCTGTCGGGAGTCTGCAGGACGACGGCGCTGTGGGGCTGGCTGCTGAGGAGGCGGTGGTGCTGAGATCCGCGCAGGCGGCTGCTGTTTGAGTGACCTGTCGCGGAACAAGAGCGCCTGGGTATGAAATGTCGCATGGCCTGCGACGTCTTCTGGACCTCGGAGCAGGAGACACAGGCGCGTCAAGAAAAGTGGCTCTGTTAGACTCTTTCATGTCGGACAGCGTTAACCACGAATGTCTCTCGGTCACGGTGAGGGACGCCATGTTCCGACCGATGGCCTGTGCAGCGGACATGGTGGCTCGTAGAGCTAAGTCCGTCGCACTCCTCAGATCCCTGAAGCTTTTTAGATTCGGGCCTACCTCGTCCAATGTGCGGGGAAGGTTGGCCTGATAAATTTGCAGAACAGCCATGGAATGCAGCGCTGACGCGGCTTGACCGGCAGCGGAATAAGCGCGACCGATCAGAGCCGAAGTGGCCCTGCAGGGCTTTGAAGGCAACGCCGGCTTCGATTGCCATCCAGCAGACAGGCGGGCACAGATGAGTGGCCACCGCTTCCTCGACCTGAGGAATAGCGAGGTAGCCTTTGTCCTTCGCACCGTCCACAATGGAGAGCGTCGAAGAAGTAGAAGAGCGAAGCCTAGCAGAAAATGGCGCCTTCAAGCTTTTTGCTAGCTCCTCGTGGAGTTCTGGCAGGAAAGGGGCAGGTCTATTGAGCAGCCATCCAGCCGACTGGGCGCAGGCTCCTTGGGTGGCGACTAATCGAGGCAGAGGTCCTCCACGGCCTTGGTCATGAGGCGGAGAAGTTCGGAGTCCACGCTCGACCACATTTCGCTAGGTGTTAGCACGGAAGGGGCGGCGCCCGGTTTGGGGACCGACCATCCTTCACTGCCTGAAGCGGCGAGCGAGCAGGCATCGTCCTCCGCGTCGTCCTCTTCGGACTGCAGAAGCACGGCGGGCGGAACAGGCTGACCGGCCGTGATCGAGACGGGGGAAACAGAGAGCGATGCACACAGGGAAGGCGTCGACGTGCATTCACTCACAATGGTAGCCTCAGGCATCCTCTGTGAACGGCGCTTTTTACGGCGCAGCCCAGCAGAGAGAAGCGGAGTCGCAGGATCCAGATATTGTTGCTATAATCATGTAAACAAAGGGCAAAGCAGTTTGCCTCTGCTAGCCTGCTAACTAACATTACGGTTATTAATGTAGGGTTTACTGTTGCGTTTGTAAGCTCTCACTTTTGTAAGACTGTTTACACATACACTGTTCTTTTGTACATGGATTACTCAGCTACCTGGAGTTTACGGTTGACGATTTGACATGATCGAGGATTGTTAGGTTGTAGCTCATCCTGGAGTTACTATCATAGCAACAGGTCTGTAAGCTTAAACCTGATTAGATTGCATCTTTTTAAGCGGAGGTGATACTTGAAGTCTGTCCGAGCTACTTTCTTACAAGAGTACCCTATTGAACCAGGGACAAATAAAGTTTAAAATAATAATATAAAAATAATATTATTTTGTGTAATTATCATAATATAGACGCCAGTTTTACTCATTGACAAATTTGTTTGTGAGGAAATTATTACCTAATAATTTTCTTGGAGTCTTACACACATGATGTACAGTTAGTCTAGGCTGTGCATTTATTTGAGAATTGACAGCTATTATGGGAGAGGGCTGATGTAGCGCAGGATATGCAGATAACATCGTAAAAAGATGCTGTGCCATTAGAAAAATATTCTTGACCCTTAATATTCTTGAGCTAATCGCTGCATTGCTGATCATGGTTTCAAGTATCGTTATATCTGCCCTTTCCAATGAACACAAGAACGCGCAGTAATCTCAGACAACTTCATCCAGATATTTAATCAAATCCACAAATTCTTTTGAAGACCCAAATTAGCCAGAGATCATATCATGATTAGAAGCTATGGCATCTGTCAAATCACCTCAGATGTATTAAGCGAGGTACAAAGAATGGACCCCAGATGACGGACCGGTTTCCTGAGACAACCGAGAGACAGAATCCCTGTGAATACCTCTTCGACTAGACCACCCTCGACACAGATCTTCAGCAAAGACCATGAGAACCACACTGAAATTAAAAGATCTGTGAAATTGACGGTAAATCTGTATTGTATAAAGCACTATGTAAATAAAGGTGACTTGACCATTCATAATACATGTATGTGTGGAGTGCATTATGGAGTTTCCCATGAGCTCCAAAAAAACCCAGCATGTGATATGGGGGAGGTCTCCCACATTTCACTGATCAATCCACTACTCGACTGGACTACTGGGAATGTTCTGGTGCTCCTGATGGCCACTACATGCCTAAATGCATGTTCTCATTTGGTATATATATTCCATAGTTGTATAAATAAGCTACAGAAAGTCAATTATTAATAACTGGATACATTTCTTAAAAATTGTAAAGACTATTTGGTAAATCAGCATTTTTCCAATTTTGCATCAGTGAGCTCACTGAAACTGTAGTGAAACCATTACTACTTCTGCCAGTTTAACAAGCTCCCCAAGTTCTGTCTTCTCATAAAACAAATTTGTCATAATTTTGACAATTTGTCACAATGTGTATCAGATGACTGAGAGGTGACATATGGAGCTTGTTAACAGTGACAAAGAACTGATATCTTACTGAACAATTGGGCAATGTTAAAGATGATTATGAGCACTCTAATGTTTGGTTTGGGCTCAATTTGATATTGATTCCATGGCCTTAAGTAAAAGATTAAGGTCGCTCTCATTTTCAAGAAGAGATATGGATGAGGACTTTCAAAGTAGGTTCATGAAACTGTACATCAACGAATACTTGTTGTACACATAGTCTTTAGAGCAATTAATGTCATATTGTCTACTGATGGATCACAACTGTTGTTCCTCCTTTTTTAAATTCACACTTCAGCAACATTGCCATTACAACAGTTGTTTTGGATTTGTGAGATAATGTGAGACTTATATGAGACTTAAATCAAATATGCAGACTTCCTGCTACAATTAATGCAAAAACAGATACTCATTCATAATGCAGCAAGTAAACAATACATGGATGAATTTCTGCATCTGCTGGAACTCTGAAGCACCTGACATGACAACTGTGCCTGAGCTGAAGCCTGAGAATGTGGCCTAAGAACTCTCATATGCTAAAGCAGGCTGCCTCCTATTTCAAAGCATAGTGAACAAGGCTCCAGTGTCCTCCAAGGACATCTGAGAGCAGTGACCTTTGCCCTCTACGATTACTCCCAGATAATTTCCACCTCCAGCACTTTCATCTGCTGTCACAACCCCTGACACCCGTTTATTTCATGCACCATTTGCTCTCTGAGCTCCTCAGTCCTATGTTTAAGAGCGTAAGGGCGTATTCACACCTATAGATCATTTGTTTTGTTCCGGACCAGGTGCATAATGTGTTACAATGTTGCATTTTGTTCTTGGTATGGTTCGCTTTCACAAGGCAACCTTTCAAAGCATAGCAAAATGTGTTCATGCAAGTCACATGTGAGTAACTGTCTTCTCATTGGGCAGATCGTTTCCTCTGCATCATCCATCAAGATGATTGACAAGTTCACTCCATGAGCTTATTGTGGCTTTATTTGTAACTGTCGAGACACACGCAAACACTATACGAATGTAGCCATCATTGCCGCTGTAAAATCATATACTACATTCGTATTAATACTGCAGCAAAGTAAAATGTGCTCTCTCTGGATCTCCCAGGGCTGTCTAGAGGTTATCAGTGTCATTACACACACAAACACTATACGAATGTTATAATGCAGCTTGAGCAGGAATCAAGGCTTCATCAGGACAGAATTCTCGCACAGAGAAGCGCAATTACAAAACATTTTAACTTGAAGAGGAGCTCTTTTGGTTTTCAACTGTGGTAACTAATGTGCTCACTCACAGAATCAGACACTACTGCTATTTATATAGCACATTTCCCGTTATGAATTATAACACCATTTAGTTCATTGGGTCGGATTGCTTTCTCACCACAAGCGAACCGCCACAGAGTTTGTTTGAAATCGAGCAGAGACCACCTCGTTCAGGCAGTCTCGGAGCGATTGTTTTGGTGCGGATCCGAGCGCCATCGCAATGTTCACATATGCCTAAACGAACCGAACCAAGTGAGAATATGCACCAGGTTCCGAAGCAAAGGCTCAGGTGTGAAAGCACCCTAAAATAACTGTTCTTGATCTTGTAACATTCTCTTTTGGAACATAAGTATAGCAATATTATATATGTTGAAAGAGGTCTGTCTATTAATAAATGAATTCTTGAACAAACAAGAGTGGTATTTCTTTCAGCATGTATTAGAACTATTTACACATTTGTTAGACACAAACCATATATATTGCAAGTCATAGAGAAATAGATACAATTAAATGATTTTGTCGTGTGCATTTGTATGTGCGTGTGGTGAATCGAAATATACAGCACAGTCCACTGCGGTTTGAGAGCATAAACAGTTCAGGAAATGAAGGAAACCAGTCTTATCTGTAGATGAGCAGAGTTACAAAGGTTGATGATGATGATGATGATGATGATGAAGTCGATTGTTGTCCTACGCTTGGATGTTTGGTCAATTGCAAGGTTTCACACCAAACAAACTAAAAGAGTTGCTTCAGCAATATAAGCAGTGTGTTTGTCTGTAAACACGTAGAGGTAGCCACAGCCTATGAGCAAGAGCTACATCATAAACAAATCCTCTACAAGAGAAAACATCAAATACACCAATTAAACTAAACAAATTCCATTTAAGTTCACCAGAGCAATGCATACAAACATTAAACTTACATTTGAGTACGAAACAAACAGTTTCTCAAACAGGCTTGGGAAACAGGTTGCAGACAACCATGAGGCAGCATCAAACAGACCCTAGCACTTCTTCTTCTTCTTCTTGTTACTGGCCGCTCACTCCTTAGGAGTATTACCGCCACCTACTGTACAGCTTACATGGGTGATGCATCTGTATATTCCTTTTATGTTATATACATTCCTTCCCTCTTCTCTCTTTTTATTTGTGGATGTAATGTCTCACCCACCTTTTGCTGGCACTGCGTGTTCAGCTCCTCCAACGTCCGCCCTAGGCTCGACTCTAGCACTTACTCTACTGCTTCCTATTTTATAGAGTACACTCTTGAGTCCACCTAGTGGCTAGAAAGAACATAGCAACCATAATTGCAATGAATAAACACTGTAACAACAGGCAGTGACTGTAACAATATATTTATGCTATATTAGCATCCCAGATAGCTTAGAAGTAGTGATGGCTAAATAAAGCGTTTCGAAGCATTATTGCTTTCTGATACAATTGTGTCGAAAATGGTTCATTACTCGAAGCTTCATTCAGATAGAAATTGCAGCACCATCTCCTAGTGAAGTAAATGTAATGCAACAAAGCTGACAACCATAAAATGCATGTAGGCGTATATGTTGTAGCCATGATCAGATGGTCAGATCTGCCATTTTCCTAAACTACTGGTTTTGCATTATTTTAATTCAGAGACTATGACAAAAGTAGATGTCCTGGGACTGTTAATTAAGTTACTGAGTCACTCACAAAGCCCCTCTGTTTGTAGTTTGCCACACGAAACGGATGGTGCCTGGACTTGATTGAATTACTGACAATGATGCGCTCATGAGGTCCTTGTCTCTGATTAGTAAACAAAAAGAACTACTATGGCACATGTGACTCATCACCATTAAGCTAAAAGTCCAGTGACCCCTCCCTGGGGGTTTTTCGCTTACACACACCGAAGAGAATTGTGCAATAGGACAATTGGCAGTTGTCGCAGATATTAAACTCATCAAATTCGAAGCACACACACACCCAAGACACGGGACTGCAGATGACCAGGAGTTCATCCGGCCACCATCGTCCAATGGACTCTGAAGAACAATCACATACACACACACACATGCTTTAACGTACACTCATACACGAACTTTGAATATTAAAACTTAGCATATAAGCATGTCATATGTCTTGTGTGTTTCCCAGTTTATAGTCACTTTGTGTATGACGTGTGTTTGAAGGAATGAACTTGCTTTGAAGGAACTAAATGCTTATAATATGCATATCTCTGTATTCCGATAATCTCCGTGTGACGTGTTTGATATGTCTGTAATTCCCTCAATCTAACGGAGCCGAATTCCGATAGCATAATGAAGTAAGGTGCATTATTTTACACATTTCATATTTCAGGAGCCGAACGGCTCAAATACCATCTCCTCATGACTCAGTGGGCAAATCCGACACAGGACAAAGAGAACTGTGTCCGCTTCAGATCCGCGGACGGTCATGTGTCAAACAGGGGCGTGAACCCTCCTCTCCATAAGAGACACAGAAGAGCGCTTACGTTGCTAGAGAGCTTTTTCCCTGTGAGAGGTTTCCGGTTCCATGGCTCCTTAGGGAGCTTTCTCCGTTTTCTTTAATCTTTCTTTATTTTCGTCTTCGGACCTTTTCTTACGTTTAGTTTCAGCGAAATGAACGTAATCGGCAACTTCAACTTTAAAGAGACTCTTTGAACCTTCAGCGACCACGCTCGCCTGGAAGAGCTGACAAAGCACGCACCCGCTCTTAAGGACACACACGCAAGACGCGGTTCTCCTCAGGAACACAAAGAGAACCATTGTGCAACTCTCACTCTCCTATCCCTGCATTGGTCCCTGTTAATTTCTTCTTGCGAGGAAAATGAACCCACCCCGACCTCACCTGGCAAGCTTCACCTCCAAGGACATTCAAACATGCCGCGCTCATGCGCGCTGGACGAACCCGAACGCTCGGCATCCACATGACCGAGAGAGACACACGCCTGCTTCACATCACCCACTCAAAAGAGCTTTACCGGTGCAAGTATCCAGTTTACTTTCAAAGTTTTAAGATCTGTTGATTCTTATTGTCTCAAAGGTTCTGTGTCTGTGATGAATTGTGCCACAAGGAGATCTCTCCAGATCTCCTTACTCTCAATCTCTCTATCTCACATGATCTTTCGATCAGACCACTCTCTCTCTCTCAATCTCTCTCTCTCTCTCAATCTCTCTCTCTCTCTCTCATTGTTATTTGTTTGTTTCGTTAGTTTTACTGTAGTGTTAATTTCGTTAACGAAAACTAAACGAAAATATTTTCGTCAACGCACATTTTTCACCGAACGAAAACTAGACGAGACGAGACTAAAATCCCCACTAATAAACAATAACTGGGAGTAAATCAGAAATAATTTTCGTAGACTAATAAAGACGAGACGAAAATGCAGTTCGGTAAATAAAAGACTGGGCTAAAATCTATGGACATTTTAGTTCACGAACAAAGACGAGACGAAAATTACATATTATTATATGATATGGTTTTGTCAAATCCTGTCTCCTCCTCCGCCTCCTCCTCGTCAGCTCTTCCGCCACACACGCCCACTTTCAAACCTGGAGCGGGCGGGCCGGGCACAGAGTAGCCTACTACACAACACATGGAGCAGACAGGAGCTGGATTCACGGCGAGGCGGCGACAGGTTAAAAGTAAAACATGCTTTGCACGGGGCTCGGGAGAAAGAGGAGACGTGATATATGGACACATTTTCGCTTCATTGAAGTGGAGAACAAAACCAAATGCTTGATTTTAGTCGAAGGGAAGGAATGTGGCCACATGGTAGCTGGAAAAAACACAACAAACCTGAAGAGACACGTCGCAGTTCACCACAAAGACATTGTGGTAAGTTAACAGAAAGATTGGTGGTGGTTGTTTATAATGTAACATTAAATCAACGGCTATAATGTCCCAATGATAAACTAACTAATGTTGGCTAACTTTCATAGCATTTAGTATCCAGGCTGGCTACGTTACGTTAGCTTCTTAGCACGTAGCGACCGTAGCCACTTGTTGATAGAATTGTATGTGAAGTTAAATTTATGCTAACTTAGATATGTTATACTGGCCGGGCAACTATAGTTTCACTTAAATTGCAAGTTTGATTAAAGCAGACAGACGCTTTAGGTAATCTAGGAGCTGCAAGTGAACTATAGTTAACACAAAACACCTCGGCAGCTACACATGTATGCTTAATGCTAAAACGAACTGAAACAATTTATCAGGATAAGACAAAATAAAAATAATACGCCACACATAATTCAGAACAACTTTAACCTAGATTTTCATACACAAAATAGCCATTGCTAGGGGAACCACTGCAGGGATTGGGATGCAAACTCCCAATGTCTTTATTTGGTGACATAAAATGCTGCTCTGTTTATCTGCACATTACTATTACAAGGACATTTGATTTGAATTGGCATCAATATTAATACAACCAAAATGCATGCACACATAAAAATGTCTGCAATTTATTCCTGCATAAAATGATAGTTAGATTGTTTGTATGAGTTTGAAATGGATTGTCAAATGTAGTTTTTACAGAGACTTAGTTTTTGTTAAGGTAAAAAACAGACCTATATGCTAATTATACACTTGGAATTCCTGTTATGCTGTGCATCTATCCTGACATTGTATTAATTTCTGTTCCAGATTGAAGATACACCACCACCAACAACCTACCAGCCACCCAGAAACAATGACAGGCCAGCTATACAAGCTTCCTTAATTGCCCACACCAAATACAAAGCTGACTCTCAGGACCAACGTTTCAAAGAGGAAGCCATAGCACTGTGGATAGGCCGAACAGGCCTCCCTTCACGGACTGTGGAAAGTGAGGATTTTGTCAAGATGATGGATCAGATTGATAAAAGGCTCACTGTTCCAAAAAAAAACTAAAATTAAAAACATTGTGGACAAAGTATACCTGTCAGAAAAGGACAAATTCAAACAAAGACTGTCCGTGGCACGCAAAATAAGCATTGGCTTAGATATTTGGACCAAAAAGGGTCTCACAGCTTCCTACCTTGCAATTAGCGCTTGTTATTTTAACTCAGACGACAATAAGGCAGAACACATACTCCTGAGCCTAAAGCAAATGGCTCACCCACACACTGCTCATGCTATCGCGACTCTTGTGGAGGAGTGCACAACAGAATGGAGAATCCCAAAAGAAAAAGTCCTCACTATCATCACAGATAATGGGAGCAACATGGTTGCTGCTTTTCATCACAATAGTGAGGAGGATAACTAATCCAGCTTTGAGGAGGACAGTCCCCAGGATAGTGATGAAGAGGCAGAGGACCTTGATGTTGATGAAAGCATTAAAAGGTCAGTATGTGTGCATGATGTTTGCAGGGATTAGTACAACTTATCTCATTTTATGGAAGCCTGATATACAATGTGATAAATAAAAAATCTTAGGCCATAGTGTGTTAGTATAATACAGGTGCTGCAGTAGATAGATAAGATTTCACTGTTTTGTATTCTAAAATGTCATCTGTAATCAGACATTTTAGTATTGTGTATGAGTGATAAGTATGTGCTAATGCTGTGTTCCACTTTCTTTTCATTAGGTATGGAACATGGGAGAGGACACCCTGCGTGGTCCATACCCTTCAGCTTGTCGTCAACATGATCCAGAAGGAGCCTGCAATAAAGAAACTGCTGGACAAACTCAGGCACCTGGTGAGGCTATTCCGCAAGTCATCTGTTGCCATAGAGCGGTTACTGGGAAAGTGTGGACTCACCCTCACCAGTGACTGTCCAACCAGATGGTCCAGTACTTATTCAATGCTGTCTCGTGCTCTTGAAGTGAAGGACCATGTTGCATCGGTAGCTGAGAGCATAACCTGGGACAGCCTGCAACCCAGTGAGTGGCAGAAGCTGGCAATCCTCAAGGACTTGCTGCTTCCATTTGCAGAACACACAAAGGTACTTGAAAGCGACACCAATTCCCTATCCCTCGTTGTGCCTGCGTTGTTGGACTTGAGAGGTCACCTCTCCGAGTTCTCCCGATGCCAGAGCTACAAGGATGCAGCTACACTAGCACAGAAGATGAGTGCAAATATGGAGCTACGCTTTGGCCTTTTCCTTGATGTCACAGATGACAGGTTCTCTCCTCTTGCTGCAGCTGCATGTTTAGTTGACCCCAGGGTGTCAGCAGATGTCCTTGTTCAGAATGAGAACGAGGAAATTCAGGATCTTCTGAAAAAAGCTGAAGACTACATCATTCGCAGTGTGACACCAAGAATCCGTGAGGAGGAGACTGATAGAGAGGAAAACGGGCAGACAGAGACCACAGAGACAGCCCCTTTGCCAAAGCGGCCTAGATTTAGATTTTTCAGTCCCAGTCATCCAGCAAGGCCCAGGACCGAGTCCAGGGCCTCTATCAGGCAGGAGATTCAGAAATACAAAGACATGTTGTCCGAAGCTGCTGACGCTCAGGAAGGGATGGAGTTTTGGTCTTCTCAGAGTGACACTGTGTTTGAGCTTCTGAAACCTTTGGCCTTGGACCTTCTGGTAATGCCAGCGTCACAAGCCTTTGCTGAGCGTGTCTTCAGTGTAACTGGTGACCTCTCAACTGGCCGTCGCAACAGAGCAAGAACCACATTGGAAAGAAGTGCTTTTCTCAAGCTAAATAAGGTCTAAATATACTGTGTGTGATGGCAATCAGGAACTGTTGTAAAATTAGTATTGTATAATTTTTCATGTTCCTTCAACAACACCAAACACTGTTTACAAGAGCAGCTTTAGAGAGCAGTGTTAGAGCAGCATTATACTAATGTGAGCAACTTCTGCATGTTGTAACTACATGTGGAGAGACAATGAATGTGAGACAGACATACAGAGAGACAGACAGACAAACAGAGAGACAGACTAACAGAGTGACAGACTAACAGAGACAGACAGACAAACAGAGAGTGAGTGTTGGGCTCTGGCTCCAATTCGAGTTGGGTACTTGAATTCATTTTAATGTTTGAATTGGATTTGAACACATATAGGTCTTGCCTTTTGTTGGCATGACTGTTGAATTTTTGTAGTTTAAATGTTAAAACGTGTACAACTGTGATTTAAAAATTAATTCCTGTTCAGTTTATTTGCAAGTTAAAAAGATTTCATACGTTCTAGCAAGCTATGCCTTGTTTCACCTTAAATACTGTACCTTTATATACCATGTGAACTAGCTGGCAGGAAAGCACTTTTGTTGTATCAGTTGGAGGTTTTTTTTTTTTTTCACAACATTGACCTCAAATCTATTTATTTTATTATTCTATGTGAACTAGCTTTAAACAGCCAGCACTTGTGTTAAGTTCATAAGACACTTTATTTTAGTTATTTGTTTCCTTTGTCAGGTGTATTTTTTTTTTTTTAATGCAAGCATTTGTGTTTGTGTCTTTGAACCTTAACAATGTTCAAAATAAATATGCAAATATTGTCAGAACATCTTCCATGTCTGCATGTGTTCCTTAAAATTGTGTTTTTTATCAAAAAGATGAGAGAAAATGTTGAAATGTGAAATAATTTTAGGAAATGTTAAATATTATCTGCTGACAAAAAAGTAAAAGGTTAAAATGATGTCCTGACTAAAACTAGACTAAAATGTTGACAGTTTTTGTTGACTAAAACTAAACAAATAAAATTGTTTTCTTGGACTAAAATAAAGACTAAGATGCTCGACTTATAGTCGACTAAAACTAGACTAAATAAAAATGGGATGATGTCGACTAAATGTGATAAAAACTAACAAGCGATGCTGAAACTGGGCTAAAACTGAAACTAAATTTAAAAATGGCTGGTAAAATTAACACTATTTTACTGTTAATGTACATATATGTATCCCGGGTTTAAATGTAGAATTTAAGCAGTATCCGTAGTTTCAATTATTAAAACCATATTCTTGATTGCTTTCGAGCTTATATTACAAGTCAATGAAATGATTGGTCTAGCTACAAAGCTTTACAAGTTGTTACTATTTCAGTAACGTAAATTTTATAAACACAAGAAAATTCATGTTCACGGCCGGAACATTGAGATTTCTTGAAGTTTATAAAAAGGGATAACTTTGTTGAGAAGTTGGTAAGTTAATCTTACGGCTGTTTGCTGGACAAACCGAGTGTTTGATAACTAAATTAATTCCCTTCAAGTTATCTCATATAATCGATCTGTAATGAGACCATTGATGTATGAATGAGGAATTATAATTCGTTATGATGTAGCATTCATATATTCGATCGCTCTATTTTCAATTTCGATAATTTGACTGCAACATGCAAGATAATAATCATATCCATGATTAATTATGAAAATTCCCTATGAATAATTTGAGCTAATTAAGGCAAAAGTCATTGTTGCTACAATGTTAACCCCCGTTTATTACGTGTTTACAGAGGCGATCAAAGCTGAAACAGTGTTAGTGCTGTGAAACTCATTTATGTAGGTGAATTTTACAGATACTGATGAATTTCATGTGTTCACCTTGATAATAAAACATTAAGCATGATATGTGTGTGTAATTATTTCTTTAGACAAGGACAGAAGATCAGACCAGCTTAAAAAAAGTTGGAAACCATCACAGAAATATTATGGTTTCTATTAAAATACCAATAGGAACCATTGGCTTTTACCATTTAAACCACTACAGAATTCTTTTTTGTAGTGTGTTTGGGACATATATACTTTATTAATGCGCCCACCAATAGAACCCAACACATATGTGTAGAGACCCACAGAGAGCACTATAATTCCCATTACAATCAATACAATTCCCATGAAAACCATTAAATCCAATAGAATTTCTGTAATGGTTTCTAACGTTTTTTTTAGCAGGGCAGTATCATGTGTGAAAGCTTTATCTTGTTTAGCTGTGGGAACCAGAACTCTATAACTTGTTAACTGGTGGGACTGATATTTTTGTATGTTGAAAAGGATGTGCTTGTGTAACTGGTTGTACTTGTATAATGTAGCAGAGGGTTTTTGAAGTTTCTGTCTTTCTCCATATCATACACTACATATGTCAAAATATTTGTATGCAGAAATGTCAAAGAACTAACCTTATTTGGGGAAATAGGTTTAAAGTGTTCCCAAACTTGGAAACGACTTCTCTTTCTCGCTGGCTCCATCACAACACTGAAATAAACTCAATCCACTCTCAACAATAACGCCAATCCAAACACCGACTACTATAATCCACGGTGTTACCATGGTTTCACTTTTATAAGAAATACAGTCGCCAGGTTTCAAACCTGTCAACACTGGATTGGGCTGTCAAACCAGTCAGGTGGTTCACTACAGGAGTGAACCAGTGTGTTTGCTTCAGACGTCATTTTCACGTGACTAGTGACGTAATGATACAAGCTCCGAACAGTGGTTCATTGCAAGCAGAGCTGGCCCGAGCCTTTTGGGGGCCCTAAGCAGAATTTGATTTGGGGGCCCCTCCCACTACGCGGATTCACCTGTGCTGGACGATTATTGACACAAATATCACGCAACAATGATACATTATAAATTAATACAGTGAGGTTATGTATAAATACAAAATAAATACTTAATAAAAAATAGATAGCCTACTTAAATATTTTTTTTTAACTTTTACTTTAGCTACTCTTTTACTAACTCTTTGAAACTTCTTAAAACAAACTGTCTCAAAACATATCAAATAAATTATTTGCTAAAATAATGACAACTGTGAAATCAAAAACATAATAAGAGCAAGGGTTCAACAATGACAATTATTGTTGAAAACGGTAAAAATATGATTATTTCTCAACTGTCTCAATACAGTGTAACTGTCCACAAAGTCTTTTTTTATTAGTATTATTGTAACAGACTTTGTTAGATTGTACATGACAGAATCCAACAAAGTCTGTTACTATAATACCGGTAATAATGTACTGGCGCTCATTGTATGTGTGTGTATCCAATGTATTTTTCCCCTCTGGGCTTGCCGTAGATAGGAATGGTTCAATTGCTGCACAAAACATACCGTAAGTAATCATGCAAACATACTTTTATCTTGCTCTTTTTTTCTCCTCCTCTGTCATTTTCTTCGTTCTATTTTCGGCACCAGAGGGATACGTCCTTTTTTGTGACATGGCTTAACATTACCGCGAGTCCGCGACTATGCGCAGTTGCGCACGAATTGTCTATGCACGCGCGAGGTGTCTAGATTATGCGCATGACTTAAACGCTGGCAGACACAGCAGCAGTTGTAGGGAGGTATATTGATCATGAAATCTGAATTTTCTTTTATTGTCTTTAATTATTTATTCATTCATATTAATTCATTCATTTGTAACTTGTTTAAGTTATCTAAAAAAATTTTTTTCGATTTTTCGACTCGATTGGGGGGCCCCCTGGTGGCCAAGGGGCCCCAAGCAGGCGCATAGTTCGCTTATGCCTCGGGCCGGCCCTGATTGCAAGGACCGTTCGAGTTTGAAGCAAGCTTCGGAGCGTCGGTGTCAGATGTAACATCACTACTTAGAAGAACTCAATATTGCGACAGAAACTTTTGACTCTCTCTTTTCCAGCACTTTAGACACAGTTGCTCCTTTGCGCTTAAAGAAGATTAAAGAAAATAGTCCAACGGCGTGGTACAACGAGCACATTCGGGCCGTTAAAGGGATAAGTTACGTAGTTCACTTTGAAATAAATTTTTGGTATGTTTTAGCTTACCTCAAGGGCATCCAAGATGTAGGTGTCTTTGTTTCCGCAGTAGTTTCAATTTTTATATTTTTAGGTCAAACCATTCTTGTCTGTCCAAATTAAACACGATTTAATGACTTGTAAATGTAAGTACACATTGATGTCCTAAGACACGAAACTAGCGGTTTGTGTGAGAAAACGAACAGTATTTATATAGTTTTTGCCTCTTGTAACCACAGCTACCTCCAAGTGATCTGAGGGCGCGGATCTGAGGATAACGAGTGATGTAGATGCGCGAGAGATCACTTCTGGCGCTTACGCAGACTGAAGCGCCCCAAGGGGGTAATCCATCAGCCGGAAGTTGAAGCCTCGCGGGAGCCGCCATTGTAGCAGAACTTCACCTGCTGTTAGCATTCCATTGACTCCCATTCATTTTGGCGTCACTTTGACAGCGAAGAACTTTACAGGTAAAAACGATATAAATACTGTTCGTTCCCTTTCGAGGGAACTCTCGATGCGTCACTTGACGCCTTGGGAACGCCCCCAGCGTGAATGCGTCTGAGCATCAATGTCAACTAGTCCAATGGAAAAAATGAGCGTCACGGGCGGGTGACGTCATGACCAGGAAGGGATAAAGGCTCACCCGGTGAAACGCGGCATTAGCTTCTGTGTCTCAGCAAGCGATCTGTGTCATTTTGTCTCTGTCTATTTACTGTTGTCTGTTGCGGAAAAGGATGGAAACTAAACAAGTGTACAAACAGTGTGCTTCTCCCTGCCCGCGTTATTTAACGGGTGGGGACACACACGAGCTTTGTGTCGTTTGTTTGGGAGTGGAGCATGCGGTCTCAGCCTTCGAGGGGGCTGAGTGCCAGCATTGTGAGATGTTACCGCTTCGCATGCTCCGCTCTCGCCTGTCACTCTTTGATAAAGAGAGTGGGGAGGCTCGCGATCCGCAGGGATCAGGACCCGCGTCTGCTGAGGCAGCGCGGAGATTGCATTCCTGGGGATCGCAAAAGGATCTTTCGGAGGGGTTGGAGACGGGTCCGAGGGCTCTTTCTCCTTCCTTACCCGAGAGATCCAGCGCTCTCCCCCCGGTGTCGGAAGCACGCTCTGCGGTTTCTTCCGCCCGGGGAGAGAGCCCTCCATTACTTCATTGCTCTTCCTCCGAGGAGGTTGATGCGATGAGTTTGGAGAGTGAAAGCACACACATGGGGGAAAGAGATTCACAATTTATTTCCCCAGCATATGATGAGCTGGTGGATGTTATGTCGCGGGCTGTAGAGAAATTAAATATTGAATGGCCATCTGAGAAGAAGGGCGCTCGTCCTAAAAGCAAATTAGATGAGCGCTTTTTATCTTCCACCACATTATCTCCACCACGAGGGCTTCCATTTTTTCCCGATTTGCACAATGAAATATCTAAATCGTGGAATAAACCTTACTCATCTCGTCTTTTCAGCCCTCAAGTTAACACTTATTCGAGAATAAGGGGGCTGAAAGAGTATGGTTATGAGGCGATGCCCCAGGCGGAAGAGAATTTAGCCAGTTATCTTTCCCCTGGTCCCGCATCGTCTCTGAAAGCCTCGGCTTTGCCCACTAGACCGCTTAAAGCCACTTCGGTGTTAGTGGGCAAAGCTTATATGGCAGCAGGTCAAGCTGGAGCATGTCTGCATACTATGGCAGTGCTCCAGGCTTATCAAGCTGACCTGCTGGGGGATCTGGATAGTAGTGAGGGAGTCAGTCATGACGATATTCGTGAACTTCGTCGGGCTACCGATCTTTCTCTCAGGGCTACTAAGGAGACCGCCAGAGCAATTGGGCGGTCTATGGCAGCCTTGGTAGCTACTGAGAGACATTTATGGTTAAATCTGTCTGAAATTAAAGAAAAAGATCGAGCTTTTTTATTAGATGCTCCGCTTGAACCTTCTGGTCTCTTCGGCGACGCAGTCCACGCGGTCGTCGAGAGATTTCAGGAGTCAAAGAAACAAGCTGACGTTTTTAAAAAGTTTCTCCCTCGCCGGGTCCAGCCCCCTGGGGCTGCTGGGCGTGAGCAGCCCCAGCCGTCGAGCTCATCATATCGTGTGCATCAGAAAGAGAGTGTTGCGTCTCGTGCACCTCCACGTAGAGACTGGAGACAGACGCAACCCTCTCAACCGAAGTCTTCTAAGTCGAAGCCGGATCTGAGGACCGTTCTTCAGGCGAAGAAGGCTTCGGTTCAAAAGAAAAAAAAAAAGGTCCTGATGTTCATGCATCAGGCCTGTGAGGACAGCCCCGACCGAAGTGGAGCGGTGTACACCTCATTATACGGTGCCCGTTCCATTTCGGGGTCCTCACGAGACCGTTCTGCCAACCCTGCCACCCCCGGTGCTTCAGGGCGCAGCGGTCTCCAGCGAGTCGCTGATGCTATGCTGCGGCACAGCATTGGTTTCGCGCCCTCTGAGGGGGGCCTTAGAGCGGCCAGTTCAGGTAGTTCCTGCCATTATGTTTCAGGCTCCGGAATTAGCCGTCTCAATAACACCAGAGACCAGCCTCGAGAGGCTGGTTCCCTTAGTAAATTTTCTGGCAGCGTGGAAGCTTCTGCCGAATATTTCTCGTTGGGTCCTGCAGATTGTAGAGAAAGGATACAGAATCCAGTTTGGTTCTCGTCCTCCTCGTTACAACGGGGTGCTGCCCACAGTGGTGCATCCCGAGCAGGCTCTGGTAATGGAGCAAGAGGTAAAGGCCCTGTTAGCAAAGGAAGCTATAGAACAGGTGTACTCACCCGACAGAGAGTCGGGTTTTTACAGCCGTTATTTCATTGTTCCAAAAAAGGATGGAGGGTTGCGTCCCATATTAGATCTTCGTCTGTTAAATCGTTCAGTACAGAAACTCAAGTTCAAGATGCTGACACTCAAGCAGATCGTGACTCAAATCAGATCCGAGGACTGGTTTGTCACGATAGATCTGAAGGACGCTTACTTCCATGTCTCCATCCTCCCTCAGCACAGGAAGTTCCTAAGGTTTTCTTTCGGGGGCAAAGAATACCAATATCGGGTTCTTCCTTTCGGTCTAGCTTTATCACCCCGCACGTTCACGAAATGCGTGGATGCAGCTCTAGCCCCTCTCAGGCTTCAGGGCATACGTATTCTGAACTACATCGACGACTGGCTGATTCTAGCGGAATCAGAGCAGTTGGCGGTTCGGCACCGAGGTGTCGTTCTCGCTCATAAGCAGATGTTGGGGTTGAGGCTCAATGCCAAGAAAAGTGTGCTTTCTCCAGTACAGAGAACCACTTTCCTTGGTGTGGTATGGGATTCAGTGACGATGCGGGCTACTCTATCGCCCGTTCGTGTAGCTGCTATCCTGACAGCCACCAAAGAGCTAAAGCTAGGCCAGTCACGCACTGTGAAACAGTTCGAGAGACTGTTGGGTCTTCTGGCAGCAGCGTCCAACGTGATTCCTTTTGGCCTGCTGTACATGAGACCTTTGCAGTGGTGGCTCAGGACCAGAGGGTTCTCCCCGAGGGGAAACCCACTTCGTGTGATCAAGATCACGCGGCGATGCCTTCGTGCCTTGGTTATATGGAGAAAACACTGGTTCTTAACCCAGGGTCCGGTGTTGGGAGCTCTCTGCCATCGAGTTACGATCTTGACAGATGCTTCCCTCACCGGCTGGGGAGCGGTAATGGAAGGCCGCTCGGTTCAGGGTCGGTGGAGGAGTCATCATCTTTCTTGGCACATAAATTGCCTGGAGATGATGGCCGTCTTCAATGCGTTGAAGCAATTCCTCCCAGACCTGAGGGGCCATCATGTGCTCATCCGTACAGACAACACATCGGTGGTCTCTTATCTGAACCGTCAGGGGGGTCTGCGGTCGCGTCCGCTTTGCAAGCTGGCGCACCAGATCCTCCTGTGGTCTCTGGGGAAGGTACTCTCCCTGAGGGCAGTGTATATTCCTGGGGACCAGAATATTGGAGCAGACATCCTGTCGAGGCAGGAGCTGAGGCCAGGGGACTGGAGACTCCACCCCGAGGCGGTGGAGAAAATTTGGGAGTTTTACGGCCAAGCAGAGGTGGATCTGTTTGCGTCTCAGCATACGACGCACTGTCCACTTTGGTTCTCCCTTACTCACCCAGCCCCCCTGGGGCTGGATGCCATGGTGCAGACGTGGCCGAGGCTACGTCTGTACGCATTTCCCCCTGTTGCTCTGCTCCCAGGAGTTCTGGAACGAGTCCGCCAGTACGGAATAAGCCTACTGCTAGTAGCACCACGCTGGCCGAGTCGGATCTGGTTTGCGGACCTGATCCATCTCTTAGACGGTCCTCCCTTGGAGATCCCAATCAGGAGAGACCTTCTGTCTCAGGCCGGGGGCACAATATTTCACCCTCGACCAGAAATTTGGAACCTGTGGGTTTGGCCTCTGAGGGGGCCCAACTCATAGAGAGTGGTCTCTCAGCTGAGGCTGCTGAGACCATTCTAAGCTCCAGAGCTCCAGCTACTAGGAAACTATATGCGCTTAAATGGAGAGTTTTTTCTGTATGGTGTCACCGACATCAGTGGGATCCAGTTAACTGTTCTGTGAACACAGTACTCGAGTTCCTGCAGGAGCGCTTTACGTCAGGTCTATGTCCTTCCACGCTCAAGGTCTACGTGGCGGCCATTGCGGCTTACCACGCCCTGGTGGGGGGTACATCGTTGGGTCGAGACCCCCTGATTACACGTTTCCTTCGTGGCACATTGAGGCTGAGGCCTGCAACTCGCACTAGGGTGCCAGCTTGGGATTTGGCAATAGTACTAGAAGGCCTGTCTAGGGCTCCATTCGAGCCCTTAGATTCGGTTTCAGAGAAATTTCTTACCCTCAAGACTATCTTTCTGCTAGCTATTTCTTCCCTTAAGAGAGTTGGAGACCTTCAGGCCCTTTCGGTTTCCCCCACCTGCCTTGAGTTTGCACCGGGGATGGTCAAGGCATTCTTATATCCGAAACAGGGATACGTCCCTAAGGTGCCGACCTTGATTCCGAGGCCTATTGTGCTGCAGGCTTTCTGTCCTCCTCCTTTTACATCGGCGGACCAGGAAAGGCTGAACCTCTTGTGTCCAGTGCGAGCACTGGATACTTATGTTCATCGGACATCGTCAATGAGGAAGTCCGACCAGTTATTTATTTGCTTTGGATCACCTAAGAAGGGTCTTCCTGCTTCTAAACAGACAGTTAGTAAGTGGATAGTTGAGGCTATTTCACTTGCATACGAGTACTCTGACCTGCCGTGTCCTTTGGCGGTCAGAGCTCATTCTACGAGGGGTATGGCGGCCTCTAAAGCCTTACTATTTGGAGTTTCTCTTCAAGACGTTTGTGATGCGGCAGGCTGGTCCTCACCGCTCACATTCGTTAGGTTTTACAGCTTAGACCTGGATGCTGCCCCAGGTTCTCAGGTGCTTAGTGCTTAGTTTCAACAGACTGACACTCAGGTACTTGGAATTCTGGCGTTTTGGGTATTCTCCTTCCCAAGGCGTCAAGTGACGCATCGAGAGTTCCCTCGAAAGGGAACGTCTCAGGTTACGACTGTAACCGTAGTTCCCTGAGAAAGGGAACGAGACGATGCGTCACCCTGCCATACTTCCTGCTTCCCCGTGATCGGCTTGCTTCGACTTTTTGAAGCTAATGCCGCGTTTCACCGGGTGAGCCTTTATCCCTTCCTGGTCATGACGTCACCCGCCCGTGACGCTCATTTTTTCCATTGGACTAGTTGACATTGATGCTCAGACGCATTCACGCTGGGGGCGTTCCCAAGGCGTCAAGTGACGCATCGTCTCGTTCCCTTTCTAAGGGAACTACGGTTACAGTCGTAACCTGAGACGTTTTCTCACACAAACCGCTTAGATAGCTAAATTTGTCTGGCCAACCTCTGGGCCTCATCCTTGCTTCAATTCTGGCCCAGTTCTGGCTGGGTCCCCGGCCCAAAACTGGTCCAACACACTGACAACGGTCTCAAACAACTTCCTCTGGCCCAGATGTGGCCCGGCACTGTAAAATGACTCTTATTTATTGATATGGCCCAGTTCTGGCCCAGGCACTGTAAGACAGATCTGGCTGAGAGTCGGCTGGGTCCCCGGCCCAGAAACTGGCAGACAGTGAAACACAAATTCAACCATTTAAAAAGGGTTTTTAATATAAAATTAACAAATACAATTTAATATAAACATGTATTAACAATGAACAAAATACACTTTATTAACATTTATCAACAAAACAATTTTTAAACAAAAAATAAGTAAATTGTATTTATTGTATATGATTAAAAGAAAAACATCATTCTCTTTCACACACAAACTCTCTTTCAATCTTTAACACTAAATAAATTCCTTTTGCAAGTCACCATTAAATATAGCCCTATATACAGTAATGACTGTTTTAAAGCAGCTTTACAGGGTTAAACAGGAAAATGATCAATGATGCAAACAGAGTTAAATTTGGCTGTAAAGCTGCTCTAAAAAAATAGTGTCATTGTTCAGCTGAATTCAACTGTGTTGATTCAGTTCTGTTCAATAAAGTATATCAATTATAAAAAGAGACCATTTTCATTATTAAGCAGCTCTGCAGAAAACAGTGATGTCACCGTCCAGCTCCGTTCAGTTCTCATTTAATGGTGTCAATGCAGGCCTATCAGTAATATTAAGAATTGTCCCCAACTAAGCCAGTCGGGGGGCCAGTTCTCCTCTGGCAAAACAAGAGATTGTGGGTTGATATCATTCAGAGTATTTTATTCAGCTCCTTTTGCTTGTAGATTGGAAAAGATTACACCAAGGTAAAAGAGTAGCAAAACTCGAGAGCATGTAGATGTGAATTTGAGAATTTGTACAATAAATATTTGTACTTGTACAATAAAATTTACACTCACAGCTCCAATGTGAAACCTCCAATGTGAAAACCCTGTATTAGGCATTAGCAACTTCTCAAATCTGCCATTGCAATTTTTTTAATTGCCCCGCCTTTCTCTCACCGCCACTCAGTTTGCAAATGCACAAGTTAGTTAAATATCTAATATATTGCAAAAATAGTTGCAAAGTCAATGCGTGAAGATTTGAAATAGCAATGGCAGATTTGAAAAGTTGCAAATGCCTAATTGAAGTTGTACTGCGAATGTGAATGAATAAATACAAGTTTGTGTCTGTCATTGTATTTCTGTGAAAGGCATTTTACACATTTGTGACTACTTGTCTGCAGCTTCAAATTCAGAATACAGGTTTGTGACTATTGTCTGCGAGTGAAAATCTCAACATTCAACAGGTTTTCAAGTACAAATATTTATTGTACAAGTTCTTAAATTCACATCTATGTTTGCCAGTTTTGCTCCTCCTTTACCTTCAAAAGATCACGCCAGCGTCGGTGAGGGGAGTTGAAGCTGGCCGTTGGGTCTGTGTGGTGGACTGGTCTGTTTCTCATGGATCTGATCCGATGACTGTGCCGAGGACTGTTGTGTCAACGAGGTCTTCACAGGCGTTTGTTTCTAGGTCTTGTCTAGTTGTGATGTTCTCGTCTGGCATTCAGGCTGTTGTGGTCATCTTAGGGTGCAGGTCCACCATCTGGTCTGGATGCAGACTAGATCCGGATGATTACAGTAGCCTAACCTTGGGAAAAGAATGAGACAGAGAGACTAACATTAGCGTAGATGCCATTCTTCTTATGATGTAACAAGTACATTTGGTGTAAGCTACCTTTAACGGATGTGAATTATAGAAATGTGTTATGTTTATGCTAGGTTAAAGAGTTGTGTTTTTAATATAGATTTAAACTTATCTTGTGTCTGCCCCTCGATCTGCTGCCAGTTCATGGATCCCTCGATCTCCATTTCAGCAACATTAGCCATGAGGGTTTCTCTGAACTGCATCTTTTAAATAAAGGAATAGATATTGTGAGGTCAAAAAAATTCAATCTTAAGCATTAGTTTAAGCACATAGGTTAGACAAATGTTGTTGCCAGAGTTCACGCAGCAGTTTAAAATATTGGTAACACTTTATAATATGGTCTCATTTGTTAAAATTAGGCTAGTTATTGTGTTAACTACAGTAACATTAACATTGACCAATACATTTGTTACAGTATTTATTCATCTTTGTTAACATTAGTTAATAAAAATACAACTGTTCACTTTTGATTTAATAATGTATTAGTAAATGTCAAAATGAAAATGAACTACGATGAATAAATGCTTAAGTATTGTGCATTCTTAATCCATGTTAACTAATGTAGTTAACTTATATTAACAAATGAAACCTTATTGTAGCAGTGTTACCAAAATATCTGTAAAAAGTGTTGGTGTCAGATTCCAAACAGTGCGTTCAGATGAAACTTCAGTTTATGTTCGCTTATAGTCATAGTAACGTTATCATCACCACTGCAGTAAAAATGTTAAGAGAACTACCATTTTAATAACATTATACAGAGATATACACTTTAATCTTTTTCTTTCTAAAGTGCTGCTCTTGAAGCAGATTGGGCGGCAGTGGCTCAGTGGTTCATGTAGGTTGTTTACAAACCAGAAGGTTGGTGGTTCAATCCCCTTTTCCACCTGACCAAGTGTCGAGGTATCCATGAGCAAGACACCTAACCCCAGCTGCTCCCGACGAGCTGGATGGTGCCTTGCATGGCTGACACCGCCGTCGGTGTATGAATGGGTGAATGTGAGACAAAATGTAAAGTGCTTTGGTGGCCATTGGGTCTGTGAAAGCGCTATATAAATGTAGTCCATTTACCATTTACCATTTACCATTACGTTACATGTATAGAGACGGCGCCGAAAGCGTAGTCCGACTCATATGATTCGATAACTACCACTCGTTGAAAAAGACGAATTGACTGATTAATTTTAGCAAACAAAATGGAATATAACTCAATATCATTTCATTAGCCAACATTACAGTGCACTGCCTACAGCACAGCAGTTTTTCTAATAAAAAAAAAATACACAATCATCCTAAAAAAGGGACTGTAACGTCTCATCAACACTCCCTCCGGGACTGAATAGAATGGGTATTCTGAAGTTACGTAATTATCATCGCAAACATCTAGATATTAAACACTATTTTTATCTTGACAATTTAAACATCAAACAACTCTAGAACAATAAAATAATTAAATTACTTACTTGTTTTTGCAGCTGAATGATTCCTCTCGAAAACGCTGGTCAGCGTTTGCAGGATCTTCCTCGGGATTTAAATTAACCGCCAAAACCTTTTTTCAGGCGGCTGAGTTCCTTAATTCTAGTAGTGGCCCGCTTGTGTCAAAACTAACTCGGGCCGATAGTATATAGACAGCTACACCGAGCATGGACCTGACACCAGTACAACTGCTTTAAGCCGATACTGGCCCATACAGAAAAAGCCGTCAGTCAGCCAGATGTGTTATGCACAGTCGGCAAGGATATGGCCCATTATCTGTTCAACGATGCCGACAGTTAGCCAACACTGACGCATTTCAGCCGGAATCGGCCCAACTGAGCTTGCTATCTGTCTTAGGCCATCAATGTGTACTTACATTTACGAGTCATTAAAGCATGTTTAATTTGGACTTCTCTGTGCATGCTCTTTGAGGTGGTGACCATAGACCTGCATTATATGACTGACAGACAAGAACGGTTTGACCTAAAACTATCAAAATTGAAACTACTGCGGAAACAAGGACACCTACATTTTGGATGCCCTTGAGGTAAGCTAAAACATACCAAAAAATAATTTCAAAATGAACTATCCCTTTAAGAGAATAGCCAGAAAAATGGTGCACAACTGGAAGAAAACAAAACTAGACGTGTTTCGAATTTCGTGGAGAGAGAGCACTATTGCATACAGAAAAGCCTTAAAAACAGCTAGATCTGCATATTTTTCGACTCTCTTACAAGAAAACAAACACAACCATAGTTATTTATTTGACACAGTGGCTAAATTAACAAGAAATAAAGCTTCTACTTCTGAAGTTTACAAAGAGCATAGCAGTAGTGACTTTATGAACTTCTTTATTTACAAGATTGATAATATTAGAGATAAAATTATAACTATTGCAACCATCTACTACAGCATCAGGCAGTGAATTGTAGTATCCCTGAGAAAAAAATCCATTCATACGTTGCAGTAGAAGAGGAAGAATTGTCTAAACACGTTAAATCGTCTAAATCAACAACATGTATGTAAGACCATATACTGACTAAGCTACTGAAAGAAATGCTTCCAGAGGTCATAGATCCTCTTCTTAATATCATTAAGTCATATCATTAATTCATCTTTGTCACTAGGATATGTACCGAAAACTTTTAAGCTGGCTATTATTAAACCTCTTATTAAAAAAACCGCAACTTGATCCTAGAGAATTGGTCAATTACAGGCCGATCTCAAATCTACCCTTTTTGTCAAAGATACTAGAAAAAGCAGTATCCTCACAACTATGTTCCTTTTTAGAAAGAAATGGTATCTGCGAGGATTTCCAGTCAGTAGTACTGAGACTGCTCTCATTAGAGTTACAAATGATTTGCTCTTATCATCCGATCGTGGTTGTATCTCTCTATTAGTGTTACTTGATCTTAGTGCTGCATTTGATACCATTGACCACAACATTCTTTTAAATAGACTCAAAAATTATGTTGGCATTAGTGGAATTGCTTTAGCATGGTTTAAATCATACTTATCTGACCGTTATCAGTTTGTAGCAGTAAATTAAGATATGTCTTATCACAAGTTCAGTATGGAGTACCACAAGGCTCAGTACTAGGACCATTGCTGTTCACTCTGTACATGCTACCCTTGTGAGATATCATTAGGAAGCATGGGATTAGTTTTCACTGTTATGCCGATGATACTCAGCTTTATATCTCTTCGCGCCCCGAAGAAACTTGCCAATTCAAGAAATTAACAGAATGCATAGCTGATATAAAAATTTGGATGACTTGTAATTTCCTATTACTTAAAACAGTGTTTCTAATGATTGGAGCAAAAACCTCCGCACGTACTAAACTAGAATACTGTCTAACAATTGATGGCTGCTCTGTCAAGTCTTCGACATCGGTTAGGAACCTGGGTGTGCTCTTTGATACCAATCTTTCATTTGAAAGCCACGTTTCTAGCATCTGTAAAACCGCATTCTTCCATCTTAAACATATATCTAAATTACAACTTATGCTTTTAATGAAAAATGCGGAACAGTTAATTCATGCGTTCATGACCTCAATGCTAGATTATTGTAATGCTCTTATGGGTGGTTGCCCTGCACGCATAATAAACAAACTACAGCTGGTCCAAAACGCAGCACCTAGAGTTCTTACTAGAACCAGGATGTGCGACCATATTAGCCCGGTTCTGTCAACACTGCATTGGCTCCCTATTAAACATCGTATACATTTTCAAATATTGCTGATAACTGTCAAAGCACTAAATGTGTTAGCTCCCTAGTACTTGAGAGAGCTCTCAACGTATTATAGTCCTTCACGTCTATAGCGATCTCAAAATTCCAGCCAGTTTATAATACCTAGAATATTTAGCACCTAAACTCTGGAAGAGTCTCCCTAACATTGTCCGGGAAGCAGACACACTCTGTCAGTTTAAATCTAGATTAAAATCACATCTCTTTAACCTGGCATACACGTGATGACGTATTGACATAGTGTGTGTGTGTGTGTGTGCGTTGGGTGCGAAAATTCAACATGGCAGCGCTCCGCTGCTAGAAAAAAGATAACACTTTTTTTTTTTCTCTCTCTCTCTCTCGTTTTTTTCCGTAACAACATCACCCGCTTTAAACCTAATTCAAAACCTGGATTTCAACTCGGACCTGGACCAACTGGAGGATTACATTGACCATCACTTCAACAGACTCTGTACAATGGGCCGATCACGCAAAGCCAAAAAACCACGCACCTCGGATTCTCCCTCATCAACCGATTCACCGCCGTCACCAACATCACCAGCATCCACTCCTACCAAAACAAATTGCTGTTCCGACATACTTGTATCAATCAACGAGCGCTTATCTAACTTGGATTCTAGACACTCACTAATCGAAGTACTACACAAAGAATTTCAAAACCTCCGCCATAGCCTGGAATATAGTCAACAACAAGTCGATTCGCTCACAGAAGAAAACAAATCACTGAAAAGCTCCGTGGGCACACTCACTGCAAAACTTTCCACTGTAAGCACTCAACTTACCTCCGTCATCGCTGAGAACAAAGCCATGCAAGAAACCATCCTGGATATACAGTCACGAAGTATGAGAGACAATCTAATCTTTACCGCATCTAACCCCTAGCATCTACTCAAGAAATAATTAAAACAATCCAGTCCTTCTCAAAAATATCAGATTATGCAATAAACTGATATAAATCTTCCATCCTCCCTTTACATAAAACCAAATGGGATGTGGCACCCCATCAAACACCAATATCTATATGTCATGATCACATCACTTACTTAGGCATTAAGATTTCCTCCAGACTGTCAGAGTTGGTAACACTCAACTTCACACCACTGCTAAAAAAAATAGAAGACGATTTGCTCAGGTGGCTCAATCTTCCAATCTCCATAATCGGCAGGATAGCAGCAATAAAAATTACGATTTTACCGAAAATTAATTACCTATTCTCAATGATTCCAACCCACCCCACACTCGCCTGGTTTAAATCACTAGACTCCATTATAACTCGCTTCTATTGGAAAAATAAAATACCAAGGATAAAACTCACTACACTACAAAAAAGTAAGGTTCAAGGAGGACTAGAAGCACCAAATTTCCAATATTACTCAATGGCTAACCAACTGCAATACATATACAAATGGATTCATCCCACCCAATCTGATATTATATGGCTAGATATAGAACAATCACTATGCAAAGAATTAAATATAGCTGACATACCATTTCTCACCAAATCAATTAAACAACACTCATGTTTTAATGCAGTAACTATAGCCACCACTCTGACAGCCAGGTGGAAATTTCACCAAATCACAAATTCTACATTAGCTCCATCTAACCTCACCCCACTATGGAACAACCGTGACTTTATAAGCAATAAAAAAACATTGAATTTTCACACATGGGCGGAAAAGGGTATCATCCACATTAAGCATATTTTCAAATCTAACACATTTAGACCATTTCAACAACTGGCCCAGGAGTATGGCATCGGGAGCAACGATTTTTTAAAATACCTGCAAATCAAATCTTCTGTTCTGACAAAAATAAACATCAGAGACACAAATTTAGAACTTCCACCGGCAATATCAGACTTGGTCAACATTTCCTCCCCAAAGAAACTTCTCTCTAAAATATACAAAATGATTCCAAACAAACTTCAGACCATACACTTACCAACAATAAAATGGGAAAACGATCTTTCAATAGCCCCTGATGCCAACTTCTGGACCCAAATCTGTAAAAACATCTATCTCATGTCCAAAAATGCGAATCTTCAGTTAATACAATACAAAATACTTCACAGAACACATTACACGGGAAACAGATTAGCTAAAATGGGTTTCACATCAGAAGTTTGCACACATTGCAATCAAAATTCTACAGATACATACATCCATGCAACCTGGCACTGCACTCCAATCAAACACTTTTGGGAAGAGGTCACACAGTCACTATCCACTATAGTTGGCTGCCACATCCCACTGTCGCCTTCTCTTTGCTTGCTGGGGGACCTCACAATAATCACTGATAAAACTATAAACTCTAAAATACTCCTCATAGCTCTAACCATCGCCAAGAAAACTATCCTCATGAACTGGAAAACTAGAAATAAATTACACATTAACATTTGGAAAAATCTTATTACAGACTTCATTACAGTGGAATACACATCTCCCCTTCATAATTACGCATCTGAAACTGACCTCTGCCATCCACCACTTTCTGACCTCTTACAGCTATGAATCCATTCTCTGTTTTCAACTCCGACTCCTCCCACCTTCTTGATCAACCCACGAATATTAATACATTTTAGTTATTTGAACTTGTTTGTCATCATTGTTATTACTATCTTTACTGTTATTGTTATGGTTACTATTTTCACTTTTATTTTTTCATTGTTGTAATTGCTGTTGTTGCTGTCTTTTGCTTTCGCCATTGCGGTCGCCACTGCCATCATCATTGTCATTTATTATTAATATTATTATTATCATTATTATTATCATTAATATTGCCATTGTCAATGCTGTATTGGAATTAAGTGTCATTGTCATCACTACTGCAATAACTCCCCCCTTATACCTTCATGGGCTTTTAATGCACCACAACATAGAATAAAAAAAAAAGGAATATGTATGGAAAACCTAACAAACACCAAGGCAGGCAAGACAGGCGAGAAGTGGTTTCAACGGGACAGCATCTCTGTCCCAATTTGAGACACTCTCGCACTGTACTCCCTCTTTTAATGCACCTTAGACATTGCACATAACACACACAAAAAATAAAAAATAAAAAATAAAAAATAAATAAAATAAAATTAGGAAAAGATAGGGACTGATGGGATGTGGGGGAAGGTTATCTTATATTATCTTATTATATTATCTTTTATTTTGTACAGGATTGACAATGGCAATTGTTACATAGGAGGAAGGATGGAAATAAAAATCGACCAACACAATATTGGGAGTATGGTGGTAGTGGGGAGTGGGGTGGTGATGGTAGTGACAATGGTAATCGATAATAAATGGTTACTTTGTTTACGCATACACACACATACACATACTGGATACACATACACACAGGACTGCCACATACTGGATGCTTTTCCCTTTTCACACCATTCTTTGTAAACCCAAGAAATGGTTGTGCGTGAAAATCCCAGTAACTGAGCAGATTGTGAAATCCTCAGACCGGCCCGTCTGGCACCAACAACCGTGCCACGCTCAAAATTGCTTAAATCACCTTTCTTTCCCATTCTGACATTCAGTTTGGAGTTCAGGAGATTGCCTTGACCAGGACCACACCCCTAAATGCATTGAAGCAACTGCCATGTGATTGGTTGATTAGATAATTGCATTAATGAGAAGTTGAACAGGTGTTCCTAATAATCCTTTAGGTGAGTGCACATTCCTATTATTCAAATCAGTTAAATGATTATTAGGCTGCATAAATTAGGTCAGCCGGAACCGGGAACACTTCCTATAACACCGATGTGCTCGTTACATCATAAGAAGAATGGCATCTACGCTAATGTTAGTCGTTCTGCTTATTCCGATGTTTACCAGCCCGTATCCAGATCAGATGGTGGACCTGCGACTAGACACGACCACAACGCATGATGTAGTCAGCCGGATCCGGGCCATTTCTAGATCAGATGGTGGACCTGCGACTAGACACGAAAACAGCGCATGATGTAATAATGATAATAATAATAATTATAATAACCTTTATTTTCCATAGCGCCTTTAAATGTACATCTCAAAGCGCTGTACAAGGATAAAAATTTTGAAGTCCACCCTAAACCTAATGGGAAGCCAATGCAAAGATCCAAAACGGGAGTAATATAGTCTCGTATATTAGTTCTTGTAAGTATTCTGGCAGCCGAATTTTGCAAAACCTGCATTCTGTTTAAGGTAACTTTTGGCACGCCAGCTAACAAGGCATTACAGTAATCAATACGCAAAAACACAAAAGTGTTTATCAATCTCTCAGCAACAGTAAACGACAGCATTGGAAGCAATCTGGCAATATTTCTAAGATGGAAAAGTGAAATTTTAACAGTATTCAAAACATGTGGCTCAAACGTTAGATTGGCATAAAAATTACTCCTAAATTCCTCATTTTTGTTTGAAACTCCACAGTAGAGCCATCAAGAGTTAGAGTGACCGGCTCTGCTTTGCGCAGTTAGTGGAGTGAACCAACAAGCATAATCTCAGTCTTTTCACTGTTAAGACAAAGAAAATTATCTGTCATCCATTCCTTCATCTTAGAAATACACTCAGAAAGAAAATCAACAGGCACAGTTTCATTAGGTCTAAAATGAATATAGATCTGGGTATCATCTGCATAGAAATGAAATTTTAGAGGATAGAGGATAAACATAAATATTAAAAAAGAAGAGGGCCCAAAATTGACCCCTGAGGGACGCCAGACTGCACAACATTAAGCTCAGATCTAAATTCACCCATGGCAATGAACTGCTTCCGATCGAAAAGGTAGGACTTAAACCAATTAAGAACAGTATTTGAATTGAGTGATCAACAGTGTCAAAAGCAGCACTGAGATCAAGTAGGATCAAAACTGAAAGAAAGACAAAATCTGAGGCAATTAACAAGTCATTGGTGACCCTAACGAGAGCCGTTTCTGTACAATGTAATTTACGAAACCCTGATTGCAAAGGCTCAAAGAGATTATTTCTCAGTTAAGTTAGAAATCAACTGAGAAGCAACTACTCGTTCCAAAAGTTTAGCAAAAAAAGGGAGATTAGATATGGGACGAAAATTAGTGAAGTTCTCATAATCAATATTTGACTTTTTAGGCACCGGGGTAATTGCAGCAGTTTTAAAAGTTGCTGGCACAACCCCAGTACACAGAGAGTCGTTTATAATATTCAGAACAAAGGGGCACAAGGAAGCTAAACATGATTTAAACAAACCAAATGGTATGGGATCTAGTAAAAAAAGTAGCTGCTTTCATTTTTGAAACCTCTGCTAAAAGAGAATATGAGTCAATTGTACAGAGTTTAGACAACTTAGCACCAGAAAAAAAAGGAATAGCAGTAGAAGACAGTAGAGTAGAAGTGAAAAAACCTCTACAAACATTTTCGACTTGGTGACAAAAGAATCCAGAAACTTATTACAGAGATGATCATAAGCAGTAACATTAGAAGACAGTTTTGTGATTCAACAATTTGTTAATTGAATTAAAAAGTTGTCTAGAATTACCCTGATTGTCATCAATCATTTTAGAAAAATAGTCAGATCTGGCAGAAACAATTACAGCCTTATATTCTTATAAGCAGTCTTTCCACATTTGATAATGAACAGTCAGACCTGAAAGACGCCACATGCGCTCCATTCTACGGCAAGATGTTTTCATCATACGCAAGTCCTCATTATACCACGGAGCAGGATGTACGCAGGACGTACGAATGAAACAGAGCGTGACTTTTGAGGAGCAAATAAATCCAGGCCAGATAGGAGAACTGAATTTAACATAGAAACCCTTTTCTCCGGAGGGTCAGATGGAGTAAAACAACTTAATGAAGAGTCAATAAAAACAGAGAACTCAGAAGGATCAACTGATCTCCACTTCCGATAAGTCAAAATACGAGAGGAGGCAGTGTTAGCAATGGGACTATGCATATCAAAAAAAAAATTGCCAGATGATCCAACACATTCTCATCCTTTGGCGTCATATAGTTGACGCCATATGACATTTTGTTGAAAATCTTACGCACATGGCATCCTTTAGCGTCAATATAACACGCACTGTTATGGGTAGGTTTAGGTCTGGGGTAGGGTTACGGTTATGGGATCTGCGTCTCATATTGACGCTAAAGGATGCCATGTGCGTCAGATTTAGACGAGCGTCACCTGTATGACGCCTTGGGTTCAGCGTCTCATATTGACGCTAAAGGATGCCATGTGCGTAAGATTTCGACGAAATGTCAAAAGCGTCACATGTATGACGCCTTGGGATGAGAACGGGCTGGATGATCAGACAATCCTAAGTCAATAGCAGATAACCCAGACACATAAGACCCATTTGATATCACTAAATCTAAAATATGTCCTTTGTTATGTGTAGTACAGTCAACAAATTGATTTAAACCAAAGCACTCCAGCAAGGACAAGACATCCTTTGTTAATGCAGTTGGCCCTATCTTGCACCCGGCGCAAATGACTTTATACACTGACGCATTTATCATTCCTATTTTGTATCCGCGCAAAGTGGGCTTTTCCCTCCACAGATGCACGTCGGTAAACTAGGGAATGAACTTGCGCTCGCTGGGCGGGTCGGCGCAAAAAGGAGGCGTGTTTCGCCGCAAACATTCCCTAGTGCTATTTTGCAGTTCCAGAAAACAATTCCGCCACTGACCAGAAAAAAACCTAGACTAAAGTCAGTGGCGCGTTGCACATACATTCAGATGCTATTTTAAGCGCGCATGCTTGGCCATAATACAGAGTGTGAACAACGCGCATACACTGTAGATGATTCTCTCATCTACACAGATGCATTTTACTTTTTGCAAATGATACATTATTATGAGGAAAAATATTTAAACACGAGGGAAATGTTGTGTCCATGATGATGGGAAAAATAGGCATAAAGCTTAAACATTTACCCAAATTATTATATGCATGTTTAACCGAAGCTAATTTTGGTGGGTTTGTCCCATCCCCAATGTCACTTCTCTTTCTTTTACGGCCCTGACGAGAACATCGATCTCCTCGGCTGTGAACCGATTCTGAAGCGCGCTGGTCAATGCACCGTTATAATAATATTGCGCCATGGAACAAGTGCACCTCGTTCATCATGCTCTTAAAGGGAATGTGATATGACGCTCTTATTGGTTTGTTTCCGTTACGCCCAAACCACACCTATGAATAATGAAGCTACTTCAGACCAACCCCTTTTAAACTTGCGTCGGGCACAAGAGTCATTTATCCCGCCGGTAAAATAGCAACAGCGCCTAAGACCCGCCCACAAAGTCACTTGCGCTTCGAGCTTGATACTTGCGTTTCAGATCATTAAAATAGGGCCCAGTGTCTTTTTTGTCCATCTGGATGTTAAAATCCCCCCAAAAAAGAGTTCTCTCAAATGGGACAATGTGTACTTTTTTATGTATTTTATTATTTAAAATCAATATTTTTATTCATAAATATGTCCTCAATGGTGTACAAATACCTCTGCCAATTATCTGACTTATCCTCATAAACTAAGAATTTATTATCTTTATATACATGGGACGGGTAGGTCCACGGAGGCTTCCATGTAGTTCCGCCATCTTGAAAAACTATAATAGCACGGTCAAGTTGTTATGGATAATGCCAACAGGTTTACACACCGGCTTTCGGGGTTTACGAAGAAATGCAGGGCAGGGAATAGCATCAGCATCAGATGAGGAACATATAACACTGCGCCTTGAGGAGCGATGTAAGTAGCGCTTACGCCGTAGTATTCCAACATCATCACAGTTAGCATAAGTGTCGTGTGCTAAATAAGAGTTCCGTTTCAATTTCAACAGTTGGCAAACAGTGTACCTTCATGCCATACGGGAAGAATCCACACAAATAGCAGCCTCGCAGAAGTGTAGATCTAGGGGAGGGCACCAGGAAAGTTTGTTCCAGCAACAGAGGTTTAAAATTAGGAAAAATAGGTCAACAGGTGGAACTAAAACGAACATCGTAATTCAGTAGTTCAAAAAGTTTTTTCAATCTTCAAACTTCTTCAAGCTTCAAATGCTCCAAGACCATTGTCTAATATTTAGAAACAAACAAACAAAAGGGGAGAGAAGAGCGGCAGCCAAAACGCATCAGCGTTCCCTCAGCACTATGTAGTCAGCCGGATCCGGGCCGTATCCAGACCAGATGGAGGACCTGCACCTAGACACAACCACAGTGCATCCCTGAAGTGTCAGCAGACATTGTGTCAACTAGACTCTTCCCTGTGAAGGGCTCATCGACACGACAGCCATCGACACTGATCCTCAACAAACCCGTCCCATACCGGCGTGACTCCAATCTTCAACCAGATGGAACTGGATAATATTCTCATTGTTCCAAACCAATCTGACTTCTGACCTATAATGCTGCCTGAATCATAATCATATACTTTTCGTTCATTGGCCAGAGGAGAACTGGCCCCCCGACTGAGCCTGGGTTCTCCCAAGGTTTTTTTTCTCCATTCTGCCACATGATGGAGTTTTGGTTCCTTGCCACTGTCGCCTTTTTCCACCTTTGTTGCCATTGGCTTGGCTTGCTTAGTGACATTAAATGTAACATTTATTTAATCCCTGAAGTGATCATCCCTGATCCCTGAATCCAGACTCAAAACACATCTGTTTAGCCATGCATTTACTGAATGAGCACTGTGCCACTGTTTGTCCGACTGTTTTTACTGTACTGCTTTAATTATTTTTTATATATATTTTTTTATAATCTCTGGAAGAGATTTTGAAGGAGAGCGGGAGAGTCTTCACTCCGATGAGG
This sequence comes from Tiaroga cobitis, assembly GCA_030578255.1. Lineage (NCBI taxonomy): Eukaryota > Metazoa > Chordata > Actinopteri > Cypriniformes > Leuciscidae > Tiaroga > Tiaroga cobitis. The sequence goes on from CM060597.1 coordinate 49,345,227, forward strand.
CGAGTGAAGGAGTAAGTTAATTATACTGCTGAGAGTATATGAAGTCGCTGAGAGCGTCGTTAAGGGTAACGGCAGCAGACAGCGCATGCGAAGCGTGCTCTGTGTGGGCCCCGCTGGGCATTACTGGTGTAGCATCTCCCCAGCAGAGTACGTCCCTGGGCTAGAGGTCCAGTGGCACCGTAAACCGGCTCAATCTCTTCCATCTCAGATAGGGGATCCCCGAATTTAGTGAATCAGGCAGTTAGGGATACTAACAAAAAATAGGGTTGTTTGCCAGGGATGCATCAGGAACGATTCCGAGAGAAAAATAAAATAAGTTGTGACCCAAATTGGCGTGGACCAGTATTACTTTCTTTTATTTTTTATTCTAAACAGTTTTAATTATTCTTATTTGTTTTGATTATTTTAATTAATTCTATGGTAAGCACTTTGAATTACCATTGTGTATGAAAAAATGAAACATCACTGAAATTAAGATGGACTGTGACGCTATTTTCTTCTGGAAACAAACTTTTTTGTATTATTTTCCTGTTTTCTCTGTAAAGCTGCTTTGAAACAATCTGTATTGTAAAAAGCGCTATATAAATACATTTCACTTGACTTGACTTGACTTGACTATATATATATATATACAGTGGTGGCCAAAATTATTAGAACGTTACGATTTTTTTATGTTTTAAAAGAAGTCTCTTCTGCTCACCAAGGCTTCATTTATTTGATCCAAAATACAGCAAAAACAGTAATATTGTGAAATATTTTTATTTTTACAGTTTTTTTATTTTATTTATGTTTTCATCTTTACATTATTTGCGCTTTCCAGTGTTTCCCTGTTTTTCTTAGTCTTTTTTTTTTTTATTAAAATAAACTATAGATCCATGCCTTTACTCTCCTTGCCTGCACACAAAAAAAAAAACTGACAGAAGAACAGATCATTATCCTCCTCCTCCTCCTCCTCCTCGCTTGGGGGACCATTCCCTTGAGGACCACACATGTTTTTTTAAAGTTTTCAGTCCTGGCACATGTTGTGTGCAAAAAAATGCAGTCCATTTACCTTCTGAGAGTACGTGGAGTGGGTGCTCCAATTATGCTATTTGTGCAAACAGTAGCAGAAACTATTTACACCTCAGTGTATTATAGCACATTATAAAACAGAATGCAATAATAACATATTCAGTGATTATATTTATTAAAAGCATAAATGGATGCTGCCTTATTGGGACCATACTTATCCCTATTCCTTCTGATCAGTAAAGATGTCATCGAAGGTCCAGGACAGAAGTTATAGTTTTGAGAGTGGTAACACTATTTATTACACGGCTCTGTGAAATACTTGATTCTGATTGGTCGATCGTGCCATCCAGTGATATGTTATTCCCCGATGACAACCGGTAAAAAACTAATCACACAGGCTCATCCAGGTAACTGTCACCGAAGTCAGCACGTTATGCTTGCTAGGAACAGTTTTTCTTCGTGGAAATTTTGCGTTTGGTGAGCTAATAAAATGTTTCATACAAACGCAGCTGCTGCCATTTTGCAACGACTGTTTTGTACACTGTAATGGATTATAAGATAAACTAACAGGTACGATTTTAAAACAGTTTTTAACTTAAATGAATATCCCTTATCCTCATAATTATTTATGTGGTGAAATACTGTGTAATAAGTGGTATGACATACATACCGTATCCCTTAAATGTCTGTCTAGTTTTAACTTACCGCTTGCTAGCAACTGCTTTCTTTGCTTTGCGTTTAAAGACCTAATAAAAGACAATATAGTGTCTAATTATTTACTTATGTGGCAAGTAGCCATTTAATAAGCGGGATAATGTACATCCAGCCGGTTGTTATCGCAGAACAAACCCCTTCAGAGTGATTCAAGACCTGATCACCCTGTCTGGGTTTATTCTGGTATAACAACCGGCTGGATGTACATTATCCCTTTGCGAGGATATCACAACCAATTTCAATGATAGGGTAATACTGTATTTTGTGCCAGACGAACCTGCCTTACCCTGTTCCAGCTGGCAGGAATTATTACAGCAAGAAGTGTAATACGCACCCTGACCCACCAGGTGACATTCATTATTACTGACAGCAGGGTTGTGTTTCTGAAAGCTGGGCCTGTGCTAGTACTAGGGACAGTGATAGAGCTTATGGTGAACATTTAAGGTAAGTCAACAAGCTAGAGAATTTTCAACAGCAGCTGGGGGAATTTAAGCTTAAGTTCATGCAAAATCCATATATAAAAGGTCAATAATCAATAATCCACCAGAGTAGCTTTTAAAAAAAACATATACACTACATTATTGACATTTAGAAATGATTACATTGCATTTGAACATGTTAATATGCAAAAGGTTGTGATCCCTATCATAGGAATTATCTATAGGAATTATCAGAAACGCTGTTAACTAAAACGTAAATTGTTTAGCCAACAGTGTGCTTTTTGATTTTTTTTTTTAAATCCTGATTTTCAATTGAAGTGTCAAACTGGTTGCACAATTGAAACTTTCATTTGAAATTACAGAATTATAATTAAACAACCTTTTGTTGTACTGTATTTGTATTTACTTTTCAAATATGTTTAATATAAAATTGATAAAAGAAAACCGGTCAGTATCTGGTGTGACCACCATTTGCCTCACGCAGTGCAACACATCTCCTTCGCATAGAGTTAATCAGGTTGTTGATTGTGGCCTGTGGAATGTTGGTCCACTCCTCTTCAATGGCTGTGCGAAGTTGATGGATATTGGCAGGACCTGGAACTAGAGGTCTTCACAGTGCACCCGAGACCCGTCGACCCTGGACCCGACCCGGGACCCGTACGGGTCGGGTCCGAATCTATTACTTCGGGTCCCGGGTCTGTTTAACATTGTGTGTAATACCCGTGCGATCGGAGTCATCGGACTCGATCAGAGTCAGAATGAGTCAGTCAGCACTGCTTGTGTTTTTTTGCAACTTGTAAAATTAGGTAAAGAAAAGTGTGAGCCAAAAAATAAAGAGCGATCTCACTCTCTCTCTCTCTGCCGTTAGAAGCAGAGCGCGCAGTCTCAAGCGCGTGGGCAACCAGAGCTTCCGCCAAACCGCGCTTTACATTTTTTCCCATTTTTATAATAATATAAAGGAACCGTCTTGTTTAATCTTAAAGTTTTGGTGGTCAGATTCAGACTCAATGCAGAGCAGAGAGCACAGATATGATAGCTAATAAATAACGTCAGCGGCCATGGCACTGAACGAGCAATTATTATTATAGTTCAAAAGGGCAAACAGTTAAAGTTATTGTGTGAGTTAACTCGAGTCAGAATGTACATGTGCAAAGTTGCATTTGTCATCCATCACCGTGACATCAAGTGGACTTTTAAAGCTGAAATAATGAGTGGATTAAGCTTGGAATAACGAGAGAAATAACATGGATATAACTTTCTTGTCGGTGGATTGTAACTTAATGCATCAGACAGTCAGGTAACGTTAACGTTACAAGGAAGTGAGACGACGGCTACTAAAATTAGGTAAGACAAAAAGTTTTATTTTTCGCAACTTGTGTGAAATATTATGTGACAATCGGGTCCAGTCGGGTTTGTGTCTTCCCGCCGGGTTCGGGTCCAGTTTTTTAAATAATAGACGGGTCCAGGTCGGGTCCGGGCAGTACATTTATGGCATTTCTCGGATCTGCACGGGTCCAGGTCCAACTTTTGAAATAATAGACGGGTTCGGGTCGGTTCGGTGTAGCACATTACGGGTCTCTTCCGGTTCGGGCATGAATTTTTGGACCCGTAAAGACCTCTACCTGGAACACGCTGTCGTATATGCCAATCAAGAGCATCCCAAACATGCTCAATGGGTGACACGTCCGCCGGTGAGTTTGCTGGCCATGCAAGAAGTGGGATGTTTTCAACTTCCAGGAATTGTGTACAGATCCTTGCAACATGGGGCCATGCATTATCATGCTGCAACATGAGGTGATGGTCGTCGATGAATGGCACAACAATGGGCCTCAGGCTCTCGTCACGGTATCTCTGTTCATTCAAAATGCCATCCATAAAATGCACCTGTGTTTGTTGTCCATAACATACGCCTGCCCATACCATAACCCCACCGCCACTATGGGCCACTTGATCCACAATGTTGACATCAGCAAACCGCTTACCCACACGACACCATACACACTGTCTGCCATCTGCCCTGTACAGTGAACACCGGGATTCATCCGTGAAGAGAACACCTCTCCAAAGTGCCATCGAATGTGAGCATTTGAGCAAATTCTCTGAAACGCCTTTGGAGACGGCTTATGCCGTAATTTACGTGCGGTAGAGAAATGAACATTCAATTCATGGGCAACAGCTCTGGTAGACATTCCTGCAGTCAGCATGCCAATTGCACGCTCCCTCAAAACTTGCAACATCTGTGGCATTGTGCTCTGTGATAAAACTGCACATTTTAAAGTGGCCTTTTATTGTGGCCAATTATTTGGCACACCTGTGGAATAATCATGCTGTCTAATAAGCATCTTGATATGCCACACCTGTGAGGTGGATGGATTATCTCGGTAAAGGAGAAGTGCTCACTAACACAGATTTAGACAGATTTGTGAACAATATTTGAGAGAAATAGGTCTTTTGTGTACATAGAAAAAGTCTTAGATATGTGAGTTCAGCTCATGAAAAATGGGGGCAAAAACAAAAGTGTTGCATTTATAATTTTGTTCAGTGTAGTTAGAATTCACACTCAGGAACTGAAAGCGAGCCAAATTTTTTAATTCAGAATTTAAACCTTTATAACCCTGTTAGCATATTTAAACAAGTTTGTAATATATATTTCCACAGTCCAGTCGTGAACCTGTCACGGTTGAGCTACATACAAATGCATGAAGACGAAGATGAACGTTTCAATTGTTATTTAATAATATCCACAGAGTATAGTTCCAGGTGAATTCAGGCAGGGAAACACAACCACACATTGACGTGAACATTGACGGACCAGACAAATGTGATCTGAAAACACAGGACTCAAATACACAGACAAATAAGGTGATAATGACAACAGAGCTGTAATGATGAAATCAAAACAGTAATGATGACAAACAGGCAGGGAAATAGTGCAAAGAGAAAACAAGGTCCAAACCGCGTGATAAAGTGACAGTACCACTGGTGATAGCCTACCACTGTTTACAAACCATTGCATTAGATGGATCCATAATTTGCATTAAGCACCATATTAAAGCACCAAATCACTGTCTTCCCACATCTGTTTGGAAATTATATTTAATGAAGAATGCAAATGAATAAATCACATTTCAGAGACATCTGGGAGCAGCAGGGGGTCTGAAATGTGAATGTGTTGTCAGGGAACACCATTTGACATTGTACAATAACCAAGACGCAAAAGATGAGGTTTCCATAACTGCTCCAGTGACATTTCTGTGGTAAGCAAAGATTACTCTACATTTCCTTTTTTCTCTCTCTCTCTCTCTTTCTCTATATCCATTAAACTTATTTTGTCTTTAGGGTTGTTTGGATAAAACATAAGCATGCTCTCTAACATTACATGAAAAATTATACGAGCAAAACTTCTGATGTACTGCAGCTGTCAATCCTTGACCAGCATGAATTTACTGGCTTTAATCAGCTGCTTTCATTTTTGTATTCCTCTCACTTTGATCTTTTTCGCAATTTGAGCTGTCAGTTTTGGCTCATATGCTACTGCACATTTTTACATCCATCACACACATCACATAATAATAGGAACAACCTGCATGGTCTCAATTTGATCTAGAATAGCGTTTAAATAATACAAATTACTACACATTCTGGTTGCACGTGACAAGTCATTCCAGATGTGCTGTGTGTTGTCAAAGCTTCAAGACACAATAATGATTAAGTAAACAGAATCTAGTAGTACATCCATGTCAAAGCAACTGTAATGATTTAAAGGTGACATATTACGCCCCTTTTCACAAGATCTAATATAAATCTATGGTGTCCCCAGAATGTGTCTGAAATTTCAGCTCAAAAGACCCTTTTCAAATGTGCCCCTTTTTGGGCAAAAATGCTCCGTTTTTGTGTGTCCCTTTAAATGCAAATGAGCTGCTGCTACCTAATGTTACGTTCACACCGGACGCGAATAGCGTGACAAATTCGCACCTACCCCGTCTAGTTATACGCTTGATCACTTTGATTCCATTCGCGCGTGGCGCATCGGAGGCGAAATCCGATGTACACATAAATATTTTGCAACGTCTTTATACACATTACAGGTGTAATACAACACAGGACAAAACATCAATATTTTTTTAAATATGCGAATTGTTGTTCATCGCAATTTCAATAAAACTGTAAACCCTCGCTCTGAGTTTGCATGTTTTGATGTCCACATGTTCTTGTTCAAGAAATCGTAAAGTAAGTGGACAAATATTAAAGATTAATTTGTATTTACAACTTACCAGGTTGCCCAATCTCCTCACTGACCCTCTTCCAAGCGAGGTCCTTTTTGTTCCTGTCTCTGTAAAAATATGATGTGGAATCGTACAATTCCGGGCGACTGCTTACAGCAAGAATTAATTTTTCCTCCATAGCTGTCAGTGATTTTGGAATGAAAGATTCCGAGCGGGAGTTTACGTCACTTTACCTCCTGAGTGACAGCAGGCAGCTAGGCTCCTGATTGGTTAACGCGGTGCGTTCAAAGTTCAGATTTTTCAACTCGGGCGGCAGACGCGAATTCGCGTCAAACGTGTGAATGCACAAAATGCACCATTCGCGCGTAACGCGCCAGACGCTCAATTCGCGCAATACGCACGAACTTGACGCGCGAATGAGGCGTATTCGCGTCTACCGCGCTGCGCTCTAGGCCTTATTCGCGCGCGCGTAACGCGTCTTTGCATTGACTTAACATTGAAATCACTCGCGCCTGACGCGCAATTCGCGTCCGGTGTGAACGCAGCATAATGCTGGTGCCGTGGGTGGAAACCTGCTGATTAAAGGGCAGTAATATTATAATAAGATCCCCTTCCTACGTCAGAAGGGGAGCGAAATCTCATAGCCTTATTTTTTGACATGCTTGCAGAGAAAGGCTTACCAAAACAAAGTTACTCGGTTGTCACTTTTCACGTTTTCTGAGTTGTATTGGTATATGTAACGGGGACCCGATTATAGCACTTAAACATGGAAAAAGTCAGATTTTCATGATGTGTCACCTTTAACTTATAACCTCACATGAGACACCAGTTATGTGGGTGTTTCACAGGTGGCACCAAATTGTTATAGTGAAATTTTGGTCACGCCATTTAAGGTTAGTCTGAAAATGTCAGATTACCTATTACTTATTTTACCTCAGGGCACCAGCTAAGGAATTTTGACTTAACAGTAAAATAACAATCAAAGATGGTTGTTATTGATGGGCCCTGGGGAAGTTTTGACATGCCCTGACATTTGTGCTTTTTACGTTGCTTATAAAAATGTTAATGGCTAAAGTCTCAATTCTCTATATTCAGCACAAACTGGGATACGATAATATGTAAACAACATGTACATGTTTGTATTTGAGAAAATAACATTTATGCGTAGTTATTTAAAAAACAAAAACATTTTAAGTCACTGAAATAAGGCCATAAAAATGCATACTAAAAATGTAGCAGATCGGATCATAAGCCAATCAGGACACGGCGCGTTTACACCTGTCCACATCAAGTAGGTTCTGTATCTGAATAACAGATCAGATCTCGCATTCCCGCAGGAAAATAAAGAAAAGAAAAAAGGATGGCTCCGGTCCAAAGTCGACCTGAAGTGGTGGGTTTTCTTTTAAAAACAGTTTTCAGTCGGGGGACATTTTACAAATCTCACAAAATGAGGAGGATGAAGAGGCTGCAATTACTAATAATGTGGATAGATGCCATAATGGAAACGGTACAGAGAAACGTATGGGTCAGAGAACGTTGCCAGCTGTGCTGGTAAAAATGCGCGTTCTTTACAGAAAATTAATGGTTCTGCAACTTTCGGGTGCAAAGGCAAACATTTTTGTATATTTGCGATGTACTTCACACTCGACTATATCGCAAAAACCACACAGCTACGTGCAGCAATTCCTGGAGAGAGGAGGGAGAATAATGACAGTGGGCGGGGTTTTGTGTGACGTCCACCTGTGAATGCAGACACAACGCATCCTTGACTACCTCCGAACCTGGACACGCTGATCGGATAACATTCCGATCAGAAGCACACTTGCACAAAATCAGGATACAGGTTGCATGTTAATGCCAAGTGTAAATGCAGCCATAGACAAGGGAACCAATCAGAACAAGACACATAAACAGCGGAAGCACATAACAAGATGACACATGGGCAAGGGAATTGCATGACAAACCAGGAAACCATGACTGTGACTAACCTTAAAAATAAAAGACTTGAAAACTTAAGATGCTACAAAACCCAAACCGATGTGACAAAACTAGTGCTGTCAAACGATAAAAATATTTAATCGCGATTAATCGCATTAATGTCATAGTTAACTCGCGATTAATCGCATTTAATTGCTCATTTTTATCTATTCTAAATGTCTCTTGATGTCTTTTTGTCCCATTATTTTTTCTCATTTTAATTTTCTTATCAACATGTAAAAGTGGATCGGCTTGCTTTGAACAGTATATGCCAATATTGTTTTCAATAAAAGACATTTGCACAATTTCACACTAAAACATTCACACTTGGAGTAAATAATCTCTCACACAATGTAATACTGTCCATCAATAAAAGGGTGAAAGAAATACTGGCTAGGTCCTGATATTGATGAGGGGGTGGAGAATTCGCATCAGCTGTGTGTGAGTGTGTGTGTGTGTGTGTGTGTGTGTGCTTGGCCATCATCAAGTGGTATTCAGACTGGAGGTGCTGCGATGATGATCAGTTCACAACGACAAAACACACAGATCACTTAGGTCTTGTCAATGGAGCCATTTGGCAACTTTTTAAAAGTAAACTTTCCATTCAGAATCTTATTGGCATCCATTTCGGCATCTCGCGCTCGTCATCCACTCAAAACTGGACGTTTTGAACGTTCCTATAACATTCAGAAATAACGTTTTTATAACTTAATGGGAACGTTATGAAAACGTTCTTATAACCTAAAATTGTTAGCTGGGGAAGAGGAGAGATTCGCGATTGCACTGAACACGTTTTAAGTGCATGCATATTCTCTGAGCGAGCCCAGAGAAAATTCTTACAAGAGCAGCGTGTATCTGAGAGCGCGCGACTCGAGCAGAGAGATTCGTGCTCGGCACATTATATTCCGCGCGCGAGCAGAGAGATTCGCGCTCGCGCATCCGGCTCGCAAGCCCAAACAAGTGTGTGCGGCGTGCCTGTTGTTTTGTTTCCGGTCTAGCTAGATCCGCTTGCGCTTTCAAAACGTCCTCGCGCGGCCCAAGCCATTGAAATGAATGGGTTTCATAGCGCAGCACCGCGCATGCCGCGTCCTGTTGCAAAAGCATTTGGAAAAAAAACTACAAAGTTTGCAAGGCCAAAAAGACCGTTAATCGCGCGATAAAAAAATTAACGCCGTTAAAATGGGTTTGCGTTAACGCCGTTAATAACGCGTTTAACTGACAGCCCTAGACAAAACATTTGTTCACAAGACTTTTGAGTACTGGATGTTGTAGACAAATTTTTTATACAAAATGATGTGAAAATCATCCTTCCCACTCATTTACTGTACATAAAACACTATATTGCTATATCGCTGGTCACGTATTTTGAACATTTTACCGCTAAGCAAAGAATGACAAAGAACTTTGCCGTGAGTATATTGGGGCCTTAAGCCTTAGGCCTAATCTCAAGATGGGTCCAGGGCAGAAACAGGCTGTGGACTATTGTAAAGTCTTGTCCTTCCCACGCTTGTTGAGGTGTCTGTTAGTTGTCCTAGAATCCTTATCTGATGGTGTTATCAAATAATGTCTTATCTGACATTTGTTCGTAAATGCAATAGCAAGCAGAACAGCTGTTGTAGAGTATATTAGGTCATTTGTCTGTGCAGATGAAAAACAGTGATGTGACGGCAGTTTCAACGCTGTTTACATAATTGAAAATAAGCCTAGAACAGTGGTTCCCAACCGGGTGGCCGCGGCAACTGGGGGCCTCAGTGGTCCTACAGGGGGGCATTGAGATAACTTTAAATTAATTTAAATATATTCCCATAATTTATTATTTTTTTTAATTAATACATTATTTTAAAAAAATTGCATGCTAATATTCTAAAAAAGTAATGGTAACTCTTTAGTTTCGGGTCCAATTCTCACTATGAACTAGTTTCCCAGACAGCAACATAGTGCTTGCCCAGATCCGGCCCATATCTGGTACGCATGGAATCCACATGTACCAGATGTGGCCCGGATCTGGGCTGACACTATGTTGCTGTCTGGGTTATTATCTTATTAGCATGTATATTACTAGGATATCGGCTGTTTATTAGTACTTACAGTATAAAGCATTTAATGATGCCTTATTCTGTATGACCATATTCTACATCCCTGATCATACCCAATACCTAAACTTAACAACTACCTTACTAACTACTAATCAGCAGTAATTATGAGTTTATTGAGGCAAAAGTCATAGTTAATAGTTAGTCAAAATAATTGGTGACCAAAATAATTGGTGAAGCCCTGCAGAACATAATGTGTGTCGCTGATCTATCAGTCATTTCACCACAGCCTCGGCAAACAACATGGAAAATTTGTATCTTGCCCGCCCAACTAACTGTCAGCCGATAAACACCAAACTCTCAAACAAAATCTTAAGTTGATAAAAGTAATATTCCAAAAAATCCGAAAATTTCATTTTTTGAGCGAGAAGCAAAAGAATTGGCCTAAAACATGTGTTGTGGATAAGAAGCTCCTTGTAATTGAGAAAACTTCCAAACAGGAATAAACACACAATATAGGGGAAACTTCAATTTTACCATGTGTTACTAAAATTGGTGGAGAAGTCTAACTTAAAAATAATTTAACAAGATTCGATATCGCTTTCAAATGACACAGTCAAGTCGCATACATGTTTGAATACGTCAAAGTGTGCTGTGTGCAAATGACTTCACTATCCAGATAGATTAGTCAACAGACATTTAAAAAATGTCGCTATGAATGGATTTAGGAAGAACAAGAGGGCTTTTTGTTTTGTGATAAGCTACACCACTACAACTGCAAAGGATATTTTTGGAGTGATGGATCATGGATCGTTTCATGATATCAATGGAAATAAACTGGGCCACTCTGGTGTAGTCCAGCAGATAAAAGCTTTTGGCCCACTAGTTGCTTCAACACACTATTTTTTTATTTGCTTGCTACAAAAGATAACCTAAACTTAATCACATTCTACAACTGGCTACAATGATTGTTAACTTTGTTGAAGCTAGAGAAACAAACTCCAGGTTATTCGCAGCCTTCTGTGAAGATGTGGGTGCTGAAAGTTACTTATAGTTAGTAGAATGCCTAGAATTTCTAAAGTGGACTATTGAAATAAAGTGTTGCTGAGTTTTGCATAGAAAAATAAACGATCCCCATCTGACCCTTATTCAAACATACCATGAATGGCTTACTATCCTCTGTAAGAGGTCTGTAATTGATAGCCGATGGGGTTTTATTTTCAGCAAATCATCCAAATATTTTGTCTCCCATCTTTCCTCATTCATCTGACTGTGATCAAGGCTGTTGAACACCCCCAGAAACATCATCAAAATGTTCCACTGGCCTGGGAAAAGACAAGGTGCCTCATTTATGAAACACAGAGATCAATTTGCACTCCCTAAAAAAGAATGTTCTTAAAAGGATTCAATTTATCTGCATTGTTAGAGGATTTGAATGCACAACAAAAGAAAATGTCATGAATATAAATAGTTTTACAGATCTAACTGACTGAATTATGGATTCGGAGAACTAATTTGCAGCCATTGCATGGTTAATTCACTGGAAAATTATTTGATATGGACAGTCAATTACTATGAATCCTCATGTTCTGGCTGTCCTACAGTAGAGGTAACTATCTCCAGGAGTGGACCAGATCCTTGGAACAAATTTCATGTATTGGTTTTCCTCTGAAGTTTTTTTTAAACTGTTTTGATTATCTCTTCTGCACTTTAATACTGTATCTTTTTCTCATATTTCTTTTGTACAAACACTCGTCATGATTGAAGTCTTACTATTGTAAAGGTCTTATAGCAGTCAATAATTTGCTGCAAATAATTTCACCCTGGATTTAGAGAGGAGAAATGTAATCTTGAAGCCAAATGGAATACGAATGAAAAGCTTTGATTAGCGATCGACTGTTTGCAGATTTATGTATCAGAGACTTCCATACAGTCAAAAATAATTTAACAAGATTGGACACCACTTTCTGAGTACATAATATAATATAATAACTGAGTGATAATGTAAGGTACTTTTGTATAGCCTAAATCAATTTTGCAATTTTAAATCATCATGAGAATTTTAAGGGAAAGCATAAGGAATTTTGAGGTTATTTATGACAAAATTTGAACACAGTATTTATTTATTTATTTATTCATTTATTTAACAGGGACCATACAGTCAAACATAGTCACAATACAAAGCCTGTAACTGATGCGCGGCATATAGAGTTTGTAGCTAATGCTAATTTACAACTCTTGTCCCTGGTTGGGCATTTCTAAGTACATTATAAATAGATACATACAAATATAAAACATTCACATTTCTTCAAACACACACACACAACCAGAAAAAAAACAATAGTTAAAAATGGTTACAGTTTTGGTTTGCCTTTAGCCAAGACTTAATCCTGGAAACTAACTTTTTCAAGTCAGATATGACCTTAATGTCCGATGGTAATGAATTCCAGAGTCTAGAGCTCTTAATAGAAAAAGCTGTCTGTGCAAAGCTTGTCCTACAGTATGGTATTGTACAGTTATGATATGTGCTGCTTCTGGTAACTCTTTTGCTGTTCTGTACTTGAATAAATTTACTAAGTGGCTCAGGTGCTAAATTATTAATACACTTGAAAATGTATTAAAAAAAACAGAAATTACTGAAGCTTTCAAAGCTTAATATATTATATTTCTTGAGGATGTAACAGTGATGGTAACGGATTGGCTTTTTATCCATAATTTTTATTGTTTGATTGTAAAGTGAACCAATGTGTTTTATTGCAGTCGGAGCTGCTTGCGCCCAAACTGTCATGCAGTATGAAATATGCGAAAAAATCATAGCATGCATGTACAGCAGGGCTGCCTGGTTTGGAATGTACTTTCTGATCAATTTAAAACAGTTAAGATTACTTTGTATTGTTTTAGAGATTTTCTTTATATGTTTAGCAAATTTAAGTTGAGGATCTATGACCAATCCAAGATATTTAAATTCTGTAACAGATTGAATTATTCCATTTTGTAAACCAATTTTAAATCTTTCACTGAGATCAAGTTTCTTAATACAAAAACACATAGAAACTGTTTTTGTAAAATTTAGCACCAACTGATTTTGATTGAGCCACTGACCGACATCAGCCATACACGCAGACAGTACATCAGCAGCCAGCTCTGGTGACTTAGCAGGTGTATAAAGCACCGCATCATCTGCATAGAGCTGGATGCCGGCACCTGCACAGTTCAATGGCAAGTCATTTATAAAAAGACTGAACAGCAAATGACCTAATATGGAGCCCTGTGGTATGCCCAGTTTGATGTTCAAGAGTGAGGATTTTTTCCTGGGCAACTTTAACACACTGTACTCTCGCCTGAAGATAGGACGCAAACCAATGTACTGCCTCAGTAGAAAAATTAAAAGATGACATTTTAGTTAAAAGCAAGCTATGGTTGATTGTATCGAAAGCCTTTTTAAGATCAAGGAATACAGCTCCCACCACGTCACCCCTATCCAGGGATTTTTTCACATTTTCAACAAAACAACAGTTTGCAATTTCAGTTGAATAACCTGATCTAAAACCAAACTGCTGTGGGTGGAGAAACTGATTGGCTTCTAAGTGATCAACCAATTGTGCTGCTACAACTTTCTCAATTACTTTAGATAAAATAGGTAAAATAGATATAGGACGATAGTTACACATAGAGTCCTGACTTCCTGATTTAAGTACTGGCACAATGACTGCTTTTTTCCATGCTAATGGAAATGTACACGTTCTTATAGAAAGGTTAACAAGATGTGTCAGTGGCTTAACTAACACAGTTCTGTATTTTTTTAAAAAGCAACTGTTCATCATATAGATATCATTTGATTTAGAATTTGACAATTTATTAATAATTTCTGCAATTTTTGTCTCCGGAACCTCTGTAATATTAAAGGAGTCTGCAGAAGTCACTCCAAGTGGATAATTGAGATCTATAGACTCAAAATCTTTTGTTAGTTCTTCTACTGATTGCACAAAATATGAATTCAGTTCATTAGCCATAGTAGCATTATTATTTATGTTCTTTCCATTTATGGTAAGTTCCTTTATCCCTTTGTGTTTACTTGTTTTATTAGTTAGATTATGTAAATGTCTCCAGATTGAATTATTATTGCCCTTAGCATTACCTATAAGTTGAGTATAATAGGAAACCTTCGCTTTACGCAGTTCTAGTACCACTTTATTTCTTAAACTTTTATAAATTAATAGATCAGTATTCATTTTTGAGCACAATGATTTTTTCAGAGCCAAATCTCTCTTCTTCATAAGCTTTCTGATTTCATTACTTATCCATGGGATAGTAGTTTCTCTCTGGCTACTTCTTTTTTGTTTTATAAATTTATCTATTACTCCTGAGATAGTTGTAATCATAGAATTACAGCACTCGTCTACATCATTCATAGCCATGATCTGCTTCCAATTTAAGTGATTGAGTTCTCTTTCAAACTGCACAGTTTTACCACTTTTGTCAGACCAATTAATGTTAAAATCGCCATACCATACACTCTCTCTATGTGAATCAAGTTGTTTAGCTACAAAACTTAATTCATCATAAAAAGTAATGTTATGCGAAGGTGGGTTATAAAGAACAACAATATTAAAATTCATTGTAGGTGATAAAATTACATTCAAAGCTAAACATTCCAGAACGGTTTTCAATTCAACTGTATGACATTTAAATTGTCATAACCAGCCCCCCCATAACCAGCAATGTCTATCATATTAGTTGGTATATTACTTTGAAGCCAGGATTCTGTTAGACAAAGATAATCCAAATTAGAGTCCATAAGGAGTATAGAAATCTGATCCCTTTTGGGAATTATGCTGCGTATGTTCAAGTGTCCACCTAATATTCCTTTTGGTTTACACTTAACGTCCCAAAGCACTCTGGCATGATTAACGGTTTGGAAAAATAGATATTGCTTTTGTTTTTGTACAGCGTGACTGTCAGAGCCATTCGAATGCATTAATGTCATCTTGTCCGATCCTCCACATGAAGCCGCGCGCCTCCCATTAACCACAGCCCTGTCTCGCGATCGAGAATGTAATTTTATTACCTACAATGAATTTTAATATTGTTGTTCTTTATAACCCACCTTCGCATAACATTACTTTTTATGATGAATTAAGTTTTGTAGCTAAACAACTTGATTCACATAGAGAGAGTGTATGGTATGGCGATTTTAACATTAATTGGTCTGACAAAAGTGGTAAACAAAAATTAAAAACAATCATGACAAAATTTAATTATCTACAAATGATTAAAGGGCCACTAGGATAACGAGACAGACCAAAACCCTTATTGATATGGCGTTTACTAATAAACCTGAACGTATAACAAGGACGTACAATCTGATAACAGGTCTATCAGACCACAATATGATTCTGACGGCTAGAAAACTGACTAGAAAGCGGCTACAGTATTTTGGCAAATCTGGTTGTGGTAAATCAACATTTATCATTCCTGAAGATAAAACTGTGCAGTTTGAAAGAGAACTCAATCACTTAAATTGGAAGCAGATCATGGCTATGAATGATGTAGACGAGTGCTGTAATTCTATGATTACAACTATCTCAGGAGTAATAGATAAATTTATAAAACAAAAAAGAAGTAGCCAGAGAGAAACTACTATCCCATGGATAAGTAATGAAATCAGAAAGCTTATGAAGAAGAGAGATTTGGCTCTGAAAAAATCATTGTGCTCAAAAATGAATACTGATCTATTAATTTATAAAAGTTTAAGAAATAAAGTGGTACTAGAACTGCGTAAAGCGAAGGTTTCCTATTATACTCAACTTATAGGTAATGCTAAGGGCAATAATAATTCAATCTGGAGACATTTACATAATCTAACTAATAAAACAAGTAAACACAAAGGGATAAAGGAACTTACCATAAATGGAAAGAACATAAATAATAATGCTACTATGGCTAATGAACTGAATTCATATTTTGTGCAATCAGTAGAAGAACTAACAAAAGATTTTGAGTCTATAGATCTCAATTATCCACTTGGAGTGACTTCTGCAGACTCCTTTAATATTACAGAGGTTCCGGAGACAAAAATTGCAGAAATTATTATTTCTGAATAAATAATAAATTATAATTTTCTGAAGAAATTATAAATTACACGTATTCTAAATCAAATGATAATCAAAAGTAGTTCCTTTTGTTTCTATTAGTTCCCTTTCGAGGGAACTTGCGATGCATCGCTGACGCTTTGGGAACGCCTTTGCGTGATTACCTCTGAAGCACGTATGTCAACTAGTCCAATTGAATGAATGAACGCCACGTGCGGGTGACGTTATGACCAGGAAAGGATATAAGCACATCCGGTGCGTTACTTGCGTCAGCTTTTGTGACTCAGCATAGCGCTCTGTGTCAAAACTGTCTGTTATATTTATTGTTGTCTGTCTCTCATTATATTGGTATTATGGCGAAACAACTATTTAAAGCCTGTGCTTCTCCTTGCCCTCATTATATCTCGGGTGGAGATACACATGAGCTTTGTGTAGTTTGTTTGGGAGTGGAGCATGCGATGTCAGCCTCAGAGGGGGCTGACTGTCAGCATTGTGAGCGTCTGCCGCTCCGCATGCTCCGTTCCCGTCTGTCCACATTTGAGGATTATGGACAGGCTCGCGAACCTCAGGGTTCTGGACCCGCGGCTGCCGAGGCAGCTTGGAGAAGGCTCACTTGGGGATCGCAAATGGATCTCTCGGCGGGGTTGGAGACGGGCTCTGCCTTATCTCCTCCTTTACCCGAGGGATCCATTGCTCTCTTGCCGGTGTCGGAAGCCCGCGCTGCGGCTTCTTTCGCCCGGGAAGAGAGCCCGATGCTTCGGTGCTCTAGCTCTGAGGAGGTGGAGTTACTGAGCATTAATGAGAGTGACACAAACACTAACACAATAAGGGGAGAGGATTCGCCATCCCTCTCCCCAGCATATGAGGAGCTTATTGAGGTGATAACTCGTGCTGTTGAGAAATTAAATATTGACTGGCCAGCAGAAAAAAAGAGATACTCGTCCTAAAAGCAAATTAGACGAGTGTTTTCTCACATCTAATGTTTCATCTCAATCACGGCCCTTCCATTTTTTCCTGATCTACATAGTGAGCTATGTAGATCATGGAATAAACCATATTCGTCACGTCTTTTTAGTCCCCATGTTCACACGTATTCAAATATAAAGGGGCTGAAAGATTTTGGTTATGGGTCGATGCCCCCAGCGGAACAGACGCTCGCGAGCTATCTGTCTCCTGGGTCAGCATCGTCCCTGAAGGATCCCGTGTTGCCGAATAAACCACTAAAAACCACATCCAATTTAGTGGGTAAGGCTTATACGGCAGCAGGTCAAGCTGGACCCTGTCTGCACACGATAGCAGTGCTCCAAGCCTATCAGGCAGATCTGCTGGGGGATATCGATAGGAGTGAGGGAGTTAGTCCAAACCGTGGGTTCGTGAACAAAAGCCCATATTAATAAGCTGCCATTGGTCGCATAATGGCCCCGAGGGATCGTAGGAGTTCGTGGGATGCCCACTCCCCTATAAGCTTGGTGGGGAGTGGGCCTTTTAGGACTACCCTCGTTTTGTCGGATCGTAACTTACTTCGCACGGGATAGTGGTTATTTGGACGCCTCTAGTTGGCGCCGAAGAGTCGAAACCCCCCCCATCCCACGAACCCACTATTTGTCCAATTCCCCACTATATTGGTCAAACGTATTGGGACACTACCCCACCCACTCCCGGGCCACGCCCCCGTCCCACGGACCCACTATTTGTCCTATTGCGCCATATTATTTTGCAAAAGTCCCGGGACCACCCCCTCCCCCCTCCCGGGCCACGCCCCCGTCCCACGAACCCACTATTTGTCCAATAACCCACTATATTGGGCAAACGTCCCGTTGACCTACGCCCCCACTCCCAGGCCACGCCCCCGTCCCACGGACCCACTATTTGTCCAATAACCCACTATATTTACCAAATGTCCCATTGACCCACGCCCCCACTCCCAGGCCACGCCCCCGTCCCACGGAACCACTATTTCTCCAATAACCCACTATATTTACCAAAAGTCCGGGGACCCCGCCCACTCCCAGGCCACGCCCCCGTCCCACGGAACCACTATTTGTCCAATAACCCACTATATTTACCAAAAGTACCGCCCGTCCGCAAACCATTATGCCTTTTTGAAGGCCCGTGGGACGGCCCCCGTACGGAGACGCGGCGTTGTGGTACATTGAGATTTGAGATCCTGGCCCCCAGGGGCCCCTGACGCAGGGCCCCGAAGCGCGGATCACTAGGGCCTTTAGAAAAATTTCACTTTGCTCTAGCGCCCCCTGCTTTTGGTATATCGGTCAGGGAGGGCCAAGGGGGGAGCACGCCGAATTTGGGGCCCCGGGGACATTTCGAAAAAAATCCCACTCGCCCTTTAAATGAATGCAAATGCACTGTAATAAATAAATAATAAATGGAACCTTATTGTAAAGTGTTTCCAATTTATGCCTCTTGAGTTCAGTGTTGGACAGATCAGTTGTTTTAACCATTCATTAAAGTGAATCGGTTCAAAGGAGTCATTAGTTCGCGAATCGGACGTGTCATTAACGGACCACGGCACACGTTGTGTGATTATCCAGCCAGTTTAGGACATCACACAAGATTTGTCTCAACACAGAAAACATTTCATCACTGAAAGCGCCGGGCTCTTGACCGAAGGCAAAAAAATTTCAGGCCCTGACACTAATCTCTGTCTCACGGCGGACGCCCGGTCCCTTTTTTGACCTTTCGGCCCCTGAACGAGGTCCCAGGGCCACCAAACTTTTCCGCCCGCACCATGGGGCCGTGGCGAGACGGAAAACGGCGCCCCCTAGTCGATCGGCCCTTTCGAAGCGGCGTCCGCGAAACCACTATGGCGAATACATTCATTTAATGGGCGAGTGGGATTTTGACAGAAAGGTCCCAGGGGCCCCAAATTCAGCATGCTGACCCTTGGGCCCCACCCGTGCGACATACCGACACCACTGATCTCTAGAGCAAAGGCAACACATTTGACCCCTTTAACCCTAAGCTCGGGCCTACAGGCTCTTTCACTCATGTACCCTAAGAGGCTTTTGAGTGAAAGTTGGTTAAAAGTGGCACAATTGCTACCGGAAGGTCCTAGGTTTTCACCCTTCGGGGCCGTGTGTCGGGGGCCCCTGAAGGGCCCAGATCTCAAATCTCAATGTGCCACGACCCTGCGTTCCCGTACGGGGGCCGTCCCACTGACCACTTGTCGCGTAGTGGTTTTGCGGACGGGCCGTCCCTTTTTCGGCCTTTCGACCGCTGAACGAGGTCCGAGGGCCCCCAAACTTTTCCCCACGCACCGGGGGGCCGTGGCGAGAAGGAAAATGGCGCCCCCTAGTCAATAGGCCATTGCGAAGCGGCGTCCACGAAACCACTATAGCAAAATACATTGATTTAATGGGCGAGTGGGATTTTTACAGAAATGTCCCAGGGGCCCCAAATTCAGCATGCTGACTCTTGGGGCCTCCCCGAGCGACACATCCAAAGCGCCGGGCTCTTGAGCCAAGGCAAGACGTTGTCAGCCTCTAACCCTAAACGTCACGCTAACCCTAACTCACGGCCCCTTTTTGGACCTTCCGGCCCCTGAACGAGGTCCTAGGGCCACCAAACTTTTCCGCCCGCACCAAAGGATCCGTCTGAGTCTTTATAAACTCGTTTCATAGAAAAAATTTTGAAAGACAAAGCTTAAACGCCACCGTGTCTACGAACCCACTATTTTTAAACAGCCAAACTGTATGTTTGGCCTAATTACAAAGCCTGGTGTATGACTAATTTCACAAAACAGCTTGATTTCACAATCACAATGGCCCTGAGAGTCAGAATATCACATTTAAAAAAAGTTTTCATCAAGATATTCCCACAGACAAGCTTAAAAAATAGTTTCCCGCCAAAACGTGTCTTCGAGGACACTCGTTTTCGTGGCAATTAAACACTGAAACGACTTGAAAAAACAGTGCCACGTGTTCAGCCGAGTGTGCTTAGTACAGTAGAGGTGGTTTGATCGACGGGGGCCGACGCCACAAATGACGGGAGAGCGGAAATACGACAGCGTCCCACTTCCAACCTATTTTTCCCGCCAAAATGTGGTTCCGCGGACGCTGCTTTTTTATGCAAATTAGACACAGAAACGGCCCCCGGGGCCCGTCCCGAGCGACATACCGAAAGCACCGGGCCCTGGGGCCGAGGAAAATATTTTTTTAGCCTCTGTGCAACATTTCACGCTCAAGGATGTTTCACTCTCACCCTGAAAGAGCCATTCATGCCTTTAAATTATTTGATGACGGGGGAGGGCCGTTTTTTTGCAAAAGTCCTAGAGTTCCACAATTAAGGTGCCACGGCCCTCCGTCTGCGTACGGGGGCCGTCCCACTGCCCATTTACAGGCGTGTCGGTTTTGCGGATTACGGCAACTTTTTCGGCGTTTCGGGCCTTGAACGAGGTCCCGGGGCCACCAAACTTTTCCAGGGCATCCCACAGAGTCTTGCTAAACACGTTTCATTAAAATATTCCGAAAGATCAGCTTAAAAACCACTTTGTCTGCGAAGCAACATTTTTCCCGCCAAATAGTGGTTTCGTGGACACTCGTTTTTATGCAAACCAAACACTGAAATGACATGAAAATTTGTGTGATGTGTTCAGTAGAGTGTACTTAAATAAAAAAATAAAAAAAAATTCTCCAGTCACCATCCACACTTTTCAGTCACCATCCACAATGGCTCATCGCAAACGGGGCATACGAAACGCTTAGAAAGCACCTAGGGCCCTCAAACTCGGGGCCCCGCTCAAGGTCCCTAGACGACGGAGCTCACCGAGTTTCGGGGTCCTGCGACGTTCCGTGTCCGTATGGCAGCTCGTTTCGTCGGTTTGACCTTTTTGACCCCTGTCAGTTTCAGAATGTGTTTTTTTCACCCTTTTTCGACCTTTCGACCACTAAACGAGGTCTCAGGGCCACCAAACTTTTCCGCCCGCACCAGGGGGCCGTGGCGAGTCGGAAAACGTTACCCCCTAGTCAATTTTTCTCAGCCTCTGTGCAGAAATCCGCTCTCAGGGCTGTTTCACTCTCAGACTGAAAAGGCCATTTCACGCTTTTTTTTACAGATTTTATGCGGGAGGGGCGATTTTTTTTAAAGGTCCTAGAGATCTGCGCTTCGGGGCCCCGGGTCAGGGGCCCCTGGAGAGTCAGAATCTGTAATCTCAAGAAACCACGACCCTCCGTCTGTGTACGGGGGCCGTCCCACGGGCCTTCAAAAAGGCATAGTGGTTTTGCGACCGGCGGTGTCTTTTTCGGCCTTTCGACCCCTGAACGAGGTCCTGGGGCCACCAAACTTTTCCGCCCGCACCAGGGGGCCGTGGCGAGTCGGAAAACGTCGCCCCCTAGTCAATCGGCCATTGCGAAGCGGCGTCCCCGAAACCACTATGGCAAAATACATTCATTTAAAGGGCGAGTGGGATTTTTTTTTTAATGTCCCCGGGGCCCCAAATTCGGCGTGCTGATCCCTTGGCCCTCCCTGACCGACATACCAAAAGCAGGGGGCGCTAGAGCAAAGTGAAATTTTTCTAAAGGCCCTAGAGATCCGCGCTTCGGGGCCCTGCGTCAGGGGCCCCTGGAGGGCCAGAATCTCAAATCTCAATGTATCATGACCCTGCATCTCAGTACGGGGGCCGGCCCACGGGCCTTCAAAAAGGCATTGCGGTTTTGCGGACGACGTTGTCTTTTTCGGCCTTTCGACCCCTGAACGAGGTCCTGGGGCCACCAAACCAGGGGGCCGTGGCGAGTCGGAAAACGCCGCCCCCTAGTCAATCGGCCATTGCGAATCGGCGTCCAAGAAACCGGGAAAGTATATTTCACGTTATATTGTTGTAATCCTTACTGTGAAAGTCATGCAAAATGTATCCAATTATTTATTGTAAATTCACAACGAAAAATTTTACAGTGTGGAATTTCGGGAAATCATTATACAAATATAGTGGGTTATTGGACAAATAGTGGCTTCGTAGCATTAATTAGGTTTTTAGGTTAAAAATTAAATAGGTTTTTAAGCTTAGCTTTCTTTTTTTTTTGTTGATGAAAACCATTTTACTGCACTCTGTGGGCCCCCAGAGTCCGTAGAACCAAGTGCCATCCCAGAATTCCACTGTCCACGAACCCACTATTTTTTACAATGGAATTAATGCTACGTGGGATGTCCATAGCTCAGGTCAGGAAGGGCCTAGAGCCTCCATTTTTGTACTCAGGTCTAAGTCTCATCACCCTCTATCAGAATCCAGAGTTTGGAGAAGATCAGAGAAACTTTTATTCTATTCAGAGTTTTAACTATATATTCGGGATTTACATTTATATATTCAGATTTACATTTATATATTCAGAGTTATAACCATATATTCGGGATTTACATTTATATATTCAGAGTTTTAACTATATATTCGGGATTTACATTTATGTATTCAGAGTTTTAACTATATATTCGGGATTTACATTTATATATTCAGATTTACATTTATATATTCAGAGTTATAACTATATATTCGGGATTTACATTTATGTATTCAGAGTTTTAACTATATATTCGGGATTTACATTTATATATTCAGATTTACATTTATATATTCAGAGTTATAACTATATATTCGGGATTTACATTTATATATTCAGAGTTTTAACTATATATTCAGGATTACATTTAATTATTTCCTGTTTGGCCCCCCATAATATGTATGTATGTATGTATGTATGTATGTGTGTATGTATGTGTGTATGTATGTATGTATGTATGTATGTATGTATTTATGTATGTATGTATGTATGTATATCAGTGATACATTAGTGATCAGAGAAAGACTTCATGTTGTTCCAAAAAGACAAGCGTCTGCAACACATCCCAGATGACAGATTCCAAATTTGACTACGAGAATCGACTATATCTTATTTTTATTTTTTTTGTACTCTTATTGTTAGGGCTCCCCTATTTGTGTGCTCAGTCAATGTTTGTAATTTCCTCATAATGTATCAAAGTGACCACTTGGCTATGGAGCTCTTTCATGGACTTGCATTGTTTCTGTAGGATTGAAAATAATCCAAGATATTTGAAATTAACAAAGACATTTGCTTTACTGTTTTCCACCCCCTCTTTCCCCAATGACCATTTGGAGTACCTAAAGGCACAGAGGGGCTGATAGTGATCAAGGCCTGTAGGCCAAGATGTGTGTACTTTGGGGGTCAATGAATTTTCACACCTTTAGTACAATGGGGGAAGTTGTAATTTTCTAATTGGTCATATCTCCCCCCCTCTCTCTCTCTCTCTCTCTCTCTCTCTCTCTCTCTCTCTCTCTGGTAACATTTTACAGGTAACATTTTACAATATGCTTGGTAGAATTAATGGTATAAGTATCATCATCTCTTTTGTAACTATTTTAAGTGTAACCATAACTATTTTGTCATTTAAACCTTTTCAATTATAAAGGATGTGCTAACTAGTTTTGATTTGGTATTGACTTTGAATTGCTACCTATTGCAATACAATATTGTCACTCTCTATAGCAACGCTCTCCCACATATTAAGCTATTGTAACTGTGCTTATTTCCGCCGTTGGTATAAGTAGCAGTGGGTGGTAACAGACAAGAAATGTACAGTTTTCTACCATCTTGACCACCCTTACATTTCTCTTTAAAATCAAGATTATCAAGATTAATGCATCTCTTTTCTCTTTTTGTCTCAGGTTCAATATCCTCTCTGAATCTGACTGAGGGACAGCGAAGGAAAGGAAGAGCGAGGCAGAGGCTACGTTTACACTGCAAGCCTTAGTCCTCAATTCTGCTCACAGTTCTAAACTGACCTGTATGCGCAAAAGAGACAGAGAAACAGAGACGGCTTGCAACACACTGCATATGGAAGTAAACATGGAGGCCACTGAAGTCAGTGTTCACACATTCATTTATTAGGTGATGTGCCGCAGAGGCCAGCGAATTTATGTGCAAGTAATAATGCATATGAGGATTAGGAGAGAAAAAGCAAAGTTTTCTTACGAGAGGTTCTCTCGTATTGCGTAAGTTAGCTTACGCTATGGGAAAGATTCATCTTCTCGAGATATTGAAGCCAAAAATTATCATTAATTTTTGAATTCATTGTCAACGAAGTGCAGCAGCTAGCAGACCTACAGCAAGATGTCTAGCGTGCTCATTGGCTGCCCTGCGGTAACTGCAGCAGCCTACCACTGAGCCCGGCGTGACGTCACGTCCAATGAAGGGCACTCGCGCCCTCATCAAGTCTTAGCCCGCCAGAATGGGCGTGGCATAGCGTATATAAGCGGGGTTTGGAGGCTGTCTCCCTGATTTTCATCTCTTTAGCGAAGCTCTTTGCATCGCTGGATTCTGAGAGAAGCCGCCGCCGTCTGAGGAGCGAACAGCCAGCTTAGGACAGCGCCTGAAGAAGCCGGCCGTCTTCGCTGCATTCAGCCATCCGTGCGAGCTACGCTATCCGGCGACGTATCCTTTTTACTGAGCTCTATTCTCCACATGTTCGCCGCTGCGACACCACACTTTCTAAAAAAGCACGAGACGTTTTTCTAAAAATGTCTCGCACTTCCTGTGGCTCGTGCTGAGCCCCGCCCAGCGCCGGAGACCGCCATGTGATCTGCACTCTCTGCCTGGGCCCAGACCACGCAGCCCTCGCTCTTCGTCGGGAGGCTGCGTCCACTGCAAAGAAATCCCGATGCCGACCCTGCGGGCTCGACTCGAGGTGTTCAACGCCGAAGCTGTCACTGCTGGACCCCGCAACAAGCAGCGTCGTTTACGGAGACCAACTGATGCGAGGCAGAAGGATGCCGAGGTGACAGCTGCTCTATCCTGGCCTTTCTGTTTGAACTCCACACAGAGTTTTCCTAAGTCGTGGAATGCACCATTGTCCGCGAGACTCCACTCACGTGTCTCCTCCACGCTCTCCCAAGTGGATGGCGCCGCCGAGAAGGGGAGGAGAAAGGCCCGGATCCAGCTGCCACGGATTTAAGGAGCGACGCTCCAGCTCAGCTGCAGGCCGCTCACGTGATCAGCCTCCTGCGCAGAGCGCTACCCAGCATCCAGCTTAGCCTCCAACCTCACAGCGAAGCGAGTACGTGAAGTCCTTCCAGCGGCAGCAAGACCGGACCGCCGTCAAAATATCTCGCCCTGTCAGTCCCCTTAGAAATAGGTTACTGCAGCAGTGTATTCAGCAGCCATCGAGCCGGTAATGCTACCCGCTCGCCTGCACACAATCACCGTTTCTATGGCGACCCAGAGAAATCTCAAGGGTATAACGTCTGGTTATCCGGCTCACGCCGTTGGTGTCCTAAGTGTAGAGAATGTGCCCACAACTCAATGTTCACCCCTACACACAAGCACGATACCCCCCGTGTCTCTCACACTCACCGAGCCCACTCTCATAAAGCTGGTAAATGCCGCTCGAGTGTTAGATGTAGGAAATGCGTGAGCCGGATAACGTCTGGTTATCCGGCTCACGTCGTTGGTGTCCTAAGTGTAGAGAATGTGTCCACATCTCAGTGTTCACACCTACACACAAGCACGATAACCCCCGTGTCTCTCACACTCACAGAGCCCACTCTCATAAAGCTGGCAAATGCCACTCGAGTGTTAGATTTAGGAAATGTGCCCACAATTCTGTGCTCACGCCTACTCTCTGCCCGCTCTGACACACGGCCATAACAGCCTCACATCGGTCAGGTTATGAATGTAAGTTACGTGCCCGCTCACGAGCGCTCACGCTTACTAATAAACCCCCGGCGCTGCTTGCGCATCACAAAGTTATCACAAAACGTTCCCCATTCAAAGCAATCGGGACGACACATGTGAAACAGCCAGCCATCGCTGTCAGCGAGCCACCGTATTCCAGCACAGATCGTGCGCGCGCCGCACCCATACCTCCGGTTCAGTTATTTTGAGCCCACGAAGTGTGGCGATTGGAACCCAGAGGCTATTCTCCCCTGGCCATGAATGTAAGTTACATGCCCGCTCACGCTTACTAATAAACAATTCGCCCCAGGCGCCGCTCGCGCATCAGTCTCGTTTTCCGGCTCACGCCGATGGTGTTTTAAGTGTAGAAAAAGTGCCCAGATCTCAGTGTTCACCCCTACACACAAGCACAACACTCCCCGTTTCACTCACAGAGCCCACTCTCTTAAAGCTGGC
Organism: Tiaroga cobitis; assembly: GCA_030578255.1. Classification (NCBI taxonomy): domain Eukaryota; kingdom Metazoa; phylum Chordata; class Actinopteri; order Cypriniformes; family Leuciscidae; genus Tiaroga; species Tiaroga cobitis. The sequence goes on from CM060597.1 coordinate 49,371,871, forward strand.
AAATGCCGCTTGGGTGTTAAATGTAGGAAATGTGGCCACGAGTCCGTGCCCACGCCTACTTTCTGCCCATTCTGTCACACGGCCAAAACAGCCTCATATCGGTCAGGTTATGAATGTAAGTCCCGTGCCCGCTCACGAGCGCTCACGCTTACTAACACACGCAGCTCGCGCATCAAAGATTTATCACAAAACGTTCCCCATCCAAAGCGATTGGGACGTCACATATGAATGTAAATCGCGTGCCCGCTCACGAGCGCTCACGCTTACTGACAAACACCTCGCCTCGGGCGCCGCTTGCGTGTCTCAGAGTTGTCACAAAACGCTCCCCATCCAAGCGGTCGGGACGTCACATATGAGTGTAAATCGCATGCCCCCTGATGAGCGCCCACGCTTACTAATAAACACCTCGCCCCAGGCGCCGTTCACGCGTCTCGGAGTTGTTACAAAACATTCCCCATCCGAAGCGATCGGGGCGTCACATATGAATGTAAATCCCGTGCCCGCTCACGAGCGTTCACGCTTACTAATAAACACTTCACCCAAGGTGGTGCTCACGCATCCCAAAGTGATCACAAAACGCTCCCCATTCATAGCAATCGGGACGTCACATATGAAACAGCCTGCCACCGCTGACAGCGAGCTGCCGTATTCAAGCGCCGCGCCCATACCTCCGGTTCAGTTTCTTGAGTCCACGCAGTGCGGCGATCAGAACCCGGAGACCATTCTGCCCCTAGCTACATGTATAAAAGCGTGGGAAGCGATCCCAGGGGTATCAGAATTGGTGCTAAGCACAATAAGGCAGGGCTATTCGCTACAGTTCGATCGCCGTCCCCCGCGCTTTTGAGCACGGACCGCGACGACAGTGAATGTAGAAGTAGCACATCTACTCCGCGCAGAAATAGCAAAGCTGCTGTGTAAAGGGGCCATAGAACTGGTACCGCCTTCTCTGAGCGAGTCAAGCTTTTACAGCCGTTATTTTCTCTACCCAAGAAGGACGGGGCACTCAGACCTATTTTAGATCTGAGACATTTGAACAAAGTTCTTGTGAAAAGACCGTTCAAAATGCTTACGACCAGAAAAATCCTCGCGCACGTACGCCCGAGGGACTGGTTTATCTCTCTCGATCTGAAAGATGCCTATTTTCAGATTCAGATAATACCCCATCACAGGCCATTCTTGAGATTCGCCTTCGACAGTCAGGTATATCAATACACCGTCCTGCCGTTCGGCCTGTCTTTAGCACCCCGTACATTCACGAAGTGCATGGACATGGCTCTCGCCCCCTTGAGAAATCAGGGCTTGCGAATTATAAACTACCTGGACGACTGGCTGATTCTGGCACAGTCAGGGATAGAACTTTTATCTCACAGAGCAGTGCTCCTCAGTCATCTGGAAAGCCTGGGTCTCACGGTCAACTGGACCAAGAGCTCAGTACTGTCCAGCTAGTCAATTTCCTTTCTAGGAATAGAACTGGACTCTGTGGCTATGACGGCTCGTTTATTGACACAGCGCGCGCGCCGTGTTCGACGCCTGGCTGCGTCTTTCCAGAGTCTTCCCAGCGTGCAGTGGTGATGGCGCAGTGGATAAGACACATGCCTTTGGTGTGAGAGACCTGGGTTCGAATCCACTGCGAGACACCAATGTGTCCCTGAGCAAGACACGTAACCCCTAGTTGCTCCAGAGGCGTGCGACCTCTGACATATATAGCAATTGTAAGTCGCTTTGGATGAAAGCGTCAGCTTTTTTAGCTTGGGCCTCCGGCTGCGAACGAAGCAGAGTGACTCAGAGCTGCATTTCGGCTCTGCAGCCCTGGTTAGCGGCCGACTGGTATCAGCGGGGAGTGACGATGGGAGCTGTCTCGTATCGAAAGGTCATCTCTTCGAGGGCAGACCGGTCTTTGGCCTGTGGTCAGACCAAGAGAAGCTCCTTCACATAAACTGTCTGGAAATGATAGCGGTCGAGAACGCGCTGAAGCGCTTCCTCCCATTCATACAGGACCACCATATTCTAGTCCGTTCGGACAAGATGTCTGTGGTGTCCTACATGAACCGTCAAGGCGGTGTCAGATCCAGGAACCTCTGCGATCTAACAGAACGCCTCCTCGTTTGGTCTCAGCACCATCTGCGCTCGCTGAGAGCTGTGCTTGTGCCAGGCCACCTGAACGACGGCCCAGACTGTCCAGGGACAATATTCCCCCGGGGGTCCCTGGTCCCTGCATCCCCAAACATTCCAGTCGCTATGGTGCCTTTTCGGCAAAGCGGAAGTCGACCTCTTTGCATCAAAAGACAACACTCACTGCCCAATGTTCTTTTCGAAGAATGAGGCTTATCAGGCCCAAATCTGGCCCAGCCGCCCGCTGTATGTTTCCCTCCGGTCTCACTGTTGCCACAGGTAATCAAGAGAATCATGGAAACGCTCAACTCTGTGCTCCTTATAGCCCCGCGATGGGAGAACCAAGCTTGGTTCCCGAAGCGGACGCGGCTGTCACAAACAGCCCCGTGGCCGATTCCGGCGAGGACAGATCTCCTTTCTCAAGTTAACAGCTCGATCTGGCATCCCCATCCAGAGCGCTGGTCTCTGCATGCATGGTTGATCAACGGATACCCGTTGTCCTGCCAGAAGGAGTGATGAACATGATTACGCAGTCTAGAGCTCCCTCTACTAGAAAGCTTTACGCGCAGGGCCGGTGATTGCTATATGGGCGAACTAGGCGGTTGCCCAGGGCGACAAATGTGTTGGGGGTGCGGGCGCCCTCTAGTGTCGCCCTTGGCCTACTTCCCATTAATCACATAATTAGAATGACAAGCGAACAAAAACATGTTTATTAACCTCTTAACCGTTGCCAGAGCGTTCAAAGTTACTATCATATTTAATGTTATTACCTTGACAAACTATACATCATTAAAAAGATATAATACTCAAGTTTCAGTATTTGAACACTATTGTATTCTGAGAAACTTGTAATGACAGTTATGTCTTAATTTGTGCCAGGAGTTATGTAATTAAAAAATGAGTCGATACCTTTAATATGAATTTAGAGCGTCAGCCGCTTCCATTCAGAAAAAAAAACTCCTGTGTCGTCGTCATGACAGCGCTTGACAAAACAACGTCCCTCAGGGCTCAACAATGTGCAGATTTGGAGAAATATTGATAGATTCTCATAGGTTTACATCATATTTCTATAGACAGGAATAATGTTTATTGAATTTATACCCAAATGCGTCGATGTAAACAGTATGAGCGCTGGATACTCTGATGTACTGTGTTTTCAATCCATACTGGCAGCCTGAGGGCGCCGGCGCTCTATGCACAGTATATAGTCCATATATGGAACACACGAAGAAGTGCCATAACCATGTGACATTCCAGGAAGTCCCTGACACAAACAAAGCTTCCAGAGATCGCTGTAACATGCAGATAAAGATGTTTTGAAGACAATAAAAATGATTGCAATGATATTTGATTTACCTGTGTTCTTCGAGCCATGTCAGGTATTTTCATAATAATAGATTATATTTATAATGTAATGCTAATCGATATAGACTTTATCATTGTGCAGAATACTATAAAATAATATATTTTCTGTCTTATTTTTTCATCTGAAGCCAAATCAGATCACAGAAGGTTATTTAAAACACTCGACTTGCGTTATAAAGTAAGTTTGGAGCACAAACATGGTTTTAATCTCATAAATTGTCGTGTATTGATGGTGTGCTAAGCTAACATGCTAGCTAGCTCTGCACCTGCCAGCACATTAGCTGTTATTTTTATGAATTTTTCTAAATAGGAATGCTTACTGAAATGTTTCTTTTTTCAAAAAGGGCATTTGATACAGTTTCAAATGTGAAGTGAGAACTTTGATAAAAGAAAAAAGGGATTGAAACAGTGTGAATAGCCAGTCATTAGTGATTATAATGCAGACAAAAGAAAAGCATATTTAGAGCCATAACCAGGCCGGAGAGGTGTGAATGTGTGCAGGGGAGACTGACACTGAATGGGGCTCGTTTGCACCACAAAACAATAGAGACAATAGACTGAATAGATGCTAGAAGATGACAATAAACACCAGTTTGCATTTTAGAGTCTAATCAAAATAAATTCATATGACATGATCTTGAAAAACATTTAACTAAATGCAGAGTTTTAGACTTATCTTCTTCAAATTTTTAAATTTAACATGGTCAGACATGTGGCTTTAGTTGCAGTGCATTTCTAGATTGATACAATGCCAACTTCAATTTTATTTTTATGAAGATGTTTCATAAAAATACATTTCTAATAACTTTACAAAACTTTGAAGACATTTTTAATTATTTTTTTTCATTATGACTAATTAATTCCACATTTACAATAAACTGCCAGGTGTCAGCTTTCAAATTAGATCTTACTTGTGCTTTTAGTACAAAGGGTTCATGAACTGCATCTGTTTCAGTTTGGGTATGCCATTTCTGGGGATTTTTCAAAAGTGGGGTTGAAGCTTAACAGGTTAAACATGATCATCGTAAGGCGCCCCTCAGCCATATGTTTAATTACTTGTCAACCTGATTATTAGATTGAATGGATGATTATTGTTTATCATTTCCTAAAGGGGGGGCGAGGGTTAGTTGCGTTACGTTACGTTCCCTTTCGAGGGAACTCGAACTGCGTCGGTGACGACACTAGGGGAATGCCCTTCAGCGTAGCGCGTCTGAATTTATGAATGAAACCGAATCCAATCCTATTGGCATTGCGGGATGACGTAGCGTGTGACGGCATAAGCAGATGTACACAAAAGCACGCCAGCACACAGAAATGTCAGCTTTTTGCTATTCAGCAAGCGCTCTGTGTATGTGTGAACAAGTCTGTCCTATTTGGTGTTGTATGTCCTGTTAAAGTAAGTTGCTCGGATCTCGCGTTTGCCGAGGCAGCGCTTAGATTACGAGTGTATTTTGCAATAAGATTCTGTGGCTGGGATCTCGCGTTTGCCGAGGCAGCGCGTAGGTTTAAGGTTTGCCTTGCAGTTGCAATACAGAATCTAGTAGCTCGGATCTCGTGTTTACCGAGGCAGCATGTAGGTTACGAGTCTACTTTGCAGTTTGCTGTGTGAGTACGAGGCATGAACAGTCAGCTCCTGAGGGTGCTGGCTGTGTTCATTAAGAAATAACTCGTCGCACACGTGCGTTTCGGGTATCTCAGCCTCGCGCCTGTTGACTTTCTTCTCGAGAGATGAAAGCCAAATATACTGTACTACTCGAATCTCGCGTTTGTTAAGGCAACGCGTTACGGTCTGCAATAAAAGGGACACACACGATCTGATAAATAATACTGTTTAGGTGCGAGGCTTTTACAGTCAGCTCCTGAGGGTGCTGGCTGTGTTCATTGAGAAATATCTTGACACGTACAGCCGTGCACTGTCAGGTGTTTCAGTCTCGCGCCTGTTGACTTTCTTCTCCAGGGATGAAAGCCAAATTATAACGGCTCGAATCTCGCGTTTGCCGAGGCAGCGTGTAGGTTACGAGATCGTATAATTAAATATAAAACAGTATTCTGATGTGATGGCTGCATTTATGGCTCCATTCAGACCGTGTTTCACTTATCCAGTGTTATGGCTGCATTAAATTCCGAGGAGTTAAAGTAATTAAAAATTGTATCTGACTTAGAACTTGGTTAGATATTTTAATTCAGCCTACCATCTGAAGGACAGTATCGCTTCTAGTGGTCCCCCTCAAAAAAAAAAAAAAAAAAAAAATCTGAGCTTGGGACTCTAGGCGGGGCTCTTTCGCCCAAAGCCTTTCAGGCCAGGAAGGCGTCGGGAGAAAGGTCCTAACTTGTGTGAGACCTTGGAGGGCTGTCCCCCCCGAAAGAGAGCGATCAAGATCCCCTCTCTCACCGGGCCCTCAGGAAACTGGTGTCAGCATCCCACCGCTAATTGCGCTTCGGGACACATCAGTTTCCAGCGAATGCACGCTGCTCTGTCTGCCCCAAGAGCTTTCGGCCAGGCAGCGCTGGCGTCCGCACACCGAGAGTCGTTTTCGATTATTCCCTGCCGGTCTTCCACTTCAGGGTATCGTGAAGGGCTCTCACAAGACACTTGACACCAGCCCTGAGGGGCTGGTTCCCTTGCTGAATTTTGTGGAGGCATGGCAATGTCTCCCCAATATTTCTCCATGGGTCCTGCGCACTGTTGAAATTGGATTCAGGCTGCAGTCCCGGGTCCGCCCACCGAGGTAAGTATCAACGGGGTGGTTTGGACTGCAGTAGACCCACAGCAGGGTCAAGTGTTAGAACAGGAAGTTCACTCGCTGCTGGAAAAAGGGTCCATAGAGCGTGTTCTCCCACCAGTCAGGGAGTCCGGGTTCTACAGCCGGTACTTCATAGTTCCAAAGAAGGATGGAGGGTTGCGTCCAATTTTAGATCTGTGGCATCTGAATCGGTCTCTGAGGAGATTCAGGTTCAAGATGCTCACTATTCCCATCATCGTGAGTCAAATTCAATCCGAGGATTGGTTTGTCACGATAGATCTAAAAGACGCCTACTTCCACATCTCCATCCTTCCATCTCACAGGAAGTTCCTGAGGTTTGCTTTCGGGGGCGAAGCTTACCAATATCGGGTTCTTCCGTTCTGCCTAGCACTCTCCCCTCGCAATTTTACCAAGTGTATGGATGTAGCTCTAGCACCCCTGAGGCTCGAGGGCATCAGGGTGCTCAATTACATCGACGACTGGTTAGTATTGGCACAGTCGCGAGAGCTGGCGATTCGGCATCGAGATGTCATCCTCGTCCGCATCCAGAGCCTGGGGTTGAAACTCAACACGAAGAAGAGCGTGTTGACACCAGCCCAGAGAACCACGTTCCTGGGAGTGGTGTGGGACTCGGTCACGATGCGAGCACAGTTGTCTCCTGCTCGGATCGAGTCTATCCTGACCACAGTGTCCAGGATAAAGCTAGGCCAGGCCGTCACTGTCAAACACTTTCAGAGAGTGTTGGGTCTCATGGCAGCAGCGTCCAGCGTGATACCTTCTGGCCTGCTACACATGAGAGCTTTACAGTGGTGGTTGAGAACCAAGGGGTTTTCCCCGAGGGGAAATCCAATCCGCTTGATAAGGGTTACGCGCAGATGCCTTCATTCCCTATCAATTTGGAAGAAGCCTTGGTTCCTGTCCCAGGGTCCCAAATTGGGAGCGTTATGTCGCCGAGTATCTATTTCGACAGACGCCTCCCTCACAAGCTAGGGCTCGGTCATGGACGACCGCTTTACGAGAGGTCTCTGGCAGGACCATCATTCCTCTTGGCACATAATTGCCTAGAAATGTTGGCGGTGTTCTGGGCTCTGAGGAGCTTCCTGCCAGACCTCCATGGTGGCCATGTCCTCGTGAGAACCGACAACATGTCGGTGGTGTCTTATTTGAACCGCCAGGGGGGTCTGAGGTTGCGCCCTCTGTGCAGACTGGCGCATCAGATCCTCCTGTGGTCCCAGCGGAGACTATCGTCTCTCAGGGCGATGTATGTCCCGGGGGACCAGAATCAGGGAGCAGACGTACTGTTGAGGCAGGGGCTGAGGCCCGGGGAATGGAGACTCCACCCCGAGACGGTGGAGTTGATATGCAAGAGGTTCGGCCCAGTGGACGTGGACCTTTTTGCGTCTCGAGAGACGACACACTGTCCACTGTGGTTCTCCCTCACGCATCCAGCCCCGCTGGGGTTGGATGCCATCGTGCGGACGTGGCCGAGGCTATGTCTGTACGCTTTTCCCCCGATCGCTCTGCTCCCAGCAGTTCTGGAAAGGGTCCGTCAAGATGGAGTCAGTCTACTCTTAGTAGCCCCATTGTGGCCGGCCCGAGTATGGTTCTCGGACATCATTTCACTCCTGGCAGGCCCGCCATGGCAGATCCCTCTGAGGAGGGACTTGCTGTCCCAGGCGGAAGGTTTAGTTCTCCAACCTCGACCCCGAGCTGTGGAAACTGTGGGTCTGGCCCCTGAGGGGGTACAGTTCCTAGAAGCCGGCCTGTCAGCTGGCGTGGTCAAAACCATACTAACTTCCAGAGCTCCCTCCACGAGGAAGTTATACGGTGGACTGTATTTTCCATTTAGTGCAGAGAGCGTTATTTGGACCTGGCAGTGGTTCTCGAAGGTAAGGCCGAGGCCCCCTTCGAACCATTGGAGTCGGCTGAGGCCAAGAACCTTTCGTTTAAGGTGGTCTTTTTGTTGGCCATTACTTCTCTGAGGAGGGTAGGAGATCTCCAGGCGCTCTCTATTTCCAATGGGTGCTTGGAGTTTGCTCCAGGCAACATTAAGGCCATCTTACATCCCAGGCCCGGCTATTTGCCCAAGGTGTCATCTAATGTGGCACCGCCTATGGTTCTGCAGGTATTTCATCCTCCACCTCATGTGACGGCGGATGAGGAGAGACTTCATCTGCTCTGCCCTGTCAGAGCACTTCGGTATTACATCCAGAAGTCCTCTTCATGGCGGAAGTTGGACTAGTTGCTGGTGTGTTTTGGGTCGCCCAAGAAGGGGCTTCCCGCCTCTAAGCAGACCATCAGCAACTGGATCAGACTATTTCCCTGGCCTATCAGGTGCGCAATTTGCCTTCACCTATGGCAGTGAGGGCTCACTCCACCAGAGGTATGGCGTCCTCTAGAGCCCTCCTTTCAGGGGTTTCTATCCATGACATATGTGAGGCGGCTGGCTGGGCCACTCCGCACACATTCATGAGGTTTTACAGTCTGGACCTTCCCTCTACACCCGGTGCACGAGTGCTTTTGTCCTAAGTTGTGCCTGAAGACAGCTTCACACTAGGATGAGCGGGGTTCGTTGTGGTATAGTGGGTATCTCGTTCCCCTAGTGTCGTCACCGACGCAGTTCGAGTTCCCTCGAAAGGGAACGTCTCGGGTTACGTATGTAACCCTTGTTCCCTGAGAAAGGGAACGAGACACTGCGTCGGTTCGCCACACCTCACCCCGCCTGGAGCACTTGCTTCATAGCAAAAGCTGACATTTCTGTGTGCCGGCGTGCTTTTGTGTACATCCGCTTATGCCGTCACACGCTACGTCATCACGCAATGCCAATAGGATTGGATTCGGTTTCATTCATAAATTCAGACGCGCTACGCTGAAGGGTGTTCCCCTAGTGTCGTCACCGACGCAGTGTCTCGTTCCCTTTCTCAGGGAACAAGGGTTACATACGTAACCGAGACGTTCTATGGTTACGTTCGGCAAGTGCTTGGCTGCTGCGCGCGCGCTGATCGAAAATGAAGCGGTCTAAACCCTCTGGTGCACAGGGACGAAAACGGAGAAAGCAACAAGATAAAAAGGAAGCCCAGTATTGAGGTAAGTCTTCTCATCTCAGGCATTAAGGTGTCAAATGTTCTGGACATCGGGACTACCGGGAGATTCCCGCTGGCCGACGTGCTTTTTGGGCCGATACATATCTCATACTTTTATTTTTCTATTTTTGTCTTAACGGCCCATAAAACTCATACATCGGTGGCCCATTCGTTTTGTTTTGTTTTGCTTAATTGGTGGCGCTGGGTTACTTCCAGATATATAACTTACTTTCAAGTATAGAAATTTGTACAATACTTATGAAAGTTTCCTTTATTTTTCAGTGCATTTGTTTTACAATGTAGCCTATGGCTATTACTGTCATGGGATTAATATTATATCTATTATTATGCAGTAGTGTAATATAGACAGACACTGTAATTAAAAGAGGTTTGAGATTTTTTCTTTGTTCAATTTGCACACTGAATATGGGTTGGAACTTTTAGTTTTGAACTCTCAAAGTGCACCAGATTGATGAATTTAACATTAAAATGCACAACATTTTCTTACGGGGGAAATACCCCCGAAACCCCCTTAACCTTGTAGCAGCCTAATAGATTAGTAATAATAGTACGCCTAGTGGTGGTAGTAATTGTAATTTATCTACTACAAGTTATGGTCAGATAAAATATTTGTAAAATGCAACTATGTTAAAAATATCCTTGAACGTTCTTTGTAGCATTTGTATGAACAATTTATTGTTGACGTTTTTGAGTGACTATAAGAGACTATTTAGTTTAATAAATACTTATAATTTTTGAAGGGAGGGAGGGAGGGGGGGGCGCAAAACTCAATATAGCCTAGGGCAACCAAAGGATTAGAGCCGGCCCTGTTTACGCGTCTAAATGGTCTGTGTTCTCCAAATGGTGCACCGACAAAAATCTGGACCCACGGACGTGTGGGGTCTCGTGGTTGCTTAGTTTCCTTCAAGTGCTGTTGGATAAGGGGAGGTCCCCCTCCATGCTTAAAGTCTATGTGGCGGCCTTTGCAGCATTCGCAGAGTCGACGCGCGGCCGATCACTAGGAAGGAACGAGCTTGTCATCTGCTTCCTTAGAGGAGCCAGGAGGATGAATCCCCCTCGCCCCCCGTCGGTTCCTATGTGGGATCTTTCTTTGGTCCTCGAGGCCCTGAAAGCATATCCCTTTGAACCGTAAGATTCCGTGGATCTAAAGTACCTATCACTCAAACCGTTTTTCTGACTGCTCTATCATCAGTCAAACGTGTGGGGGACTTACACGCGCTGTCTGTCAGCGCTGCGTGTCTTGAGTTCGGACCGAATGACTCTAAAGTCATCCTCAAACCTAGACATGGCTATGTCCCTAAAGTGATTGGCACTCCGTTCAGAGCGCAGGTCATTTCTCTATCGGCTCTGCCAGCATCCGATAGCAAGAGCGATGTTAATCTCCTCTGCCCGGTCAGGGCGCTGAGGGCTTACATTACGCGCTCCGCCCCTTTCAGGCGCTCGAAGCAGCTTTTCGTTTCGTTTGGTGGGCGCACCATAGGTCTCGCCGCCTCGAAACAAAGCCGGTCCATATGGATAGTGAACGCTATCGCAGCTGCTTATGCGTCAAAAGGTCTGCAATGCCCTTTTGCGCGTCAGGGCTCATTCCACTAGAGGCATGGCCTCATCGTGGGCATGGTCCAGCGGAATTTCAATTCATGACATGTGTGGCGGCAGGCTGGGCCTCCCCGTCCACCTTTGTTAGGTTCTATAACCTGGAAGTTCCCAGCCCTGCAGGCTAAACTTCTGTCAGTATAAGAGAGATGTACGTTCTGTCCAGATCTGATCGTGCGCAGGCTACTCTCACGCACCCGCGGCGCTACCATTGGGCCCACCCATTTTAGGTCCGGGCCCGCCCATTTTGACCCAGGCCTATAGTGAGTAGTGAGTGATTTTCATTCTAGCAGCCCGAGGAAAGCTTTGAGTGAAAGCTTCTCAACCAATCAGTGGCTTCTACCCCACGTGTGACTTAAGGCGGTCGCACACCTGGACGAGAAGTGCAGGGCCACGTCTTTAAAATTCAAACACATTATTCTCTATGAGTGTACACACCTGCGGCGCCATTCGTCATCTGTCTGCGGCGCCCAGCAACGGCTCAGGACCTTGTTCAAAATCCTGCCGCGCCACAGAGCGCCATTTGTTTTAGATTAACTTTAAATGTATTTGTCTCAAATCGTCATTAATGTATATACTGACTTCACCCTGTGCTGCAATATACATTTAGTTTTATATTCATTTACAGAAATCTTGAATGAAAATTGCAGATGTTATCGAATTTTCAGCTAATATTCTCAATTCATTCAGTTAACGGACGCTCTGAGGTACAGACATTATCTTAATTCTATAATGTCCTTAAACATAACAGTATTGCTGGCCATAAACTGAGAAAGTGCGCGTCCAGTGTGCGATACCTCGAGTTGTCCTAGACGCGACACGGCACAGCGCTGCGCTTCTTGTCCAGTGTGCGACCCCCCAGTTAGGCTAACGTTACTGCACTGAGCTGAGGACAGCGACACAAGAGCCACACAGGTAGGCTACTGAGTCGCTGTCCTTAGTGCCCCAGAAAAGCTCTGAAACGGAGATGAAGGGGAACCCGTTTTTTTTTTTTTTTTGTGCTTATTTTAACTGGCCCATCCAGTTTTCTGGAGGCCCACCTACAATCAAATTCCTGGCGCCGCTTGTGCTCTCACGTGACTTAGCTCTCCTGGTTGAGCTCGACTATATTGGGTTAATATGCTATATGCTTATCCGGACCGGCGATGCTGCTCTGTATTCCCTATGAGTGCTTATGTACTTGTGCCGGCCCGCGTTGCTGGCCGCCTTATTCCCTGCTTATCTGGGATCCCCGGGATTCCCTGGGACTCATGAAGTGGATGCTTGGCGCGCACGGCGTTTACAAAGGGTTCCCGTAGCGTAAGCTAACTTACACAATACGAGAGAACCTCTCGTAAGAGAACGTATCGGTTACCTAGCGCAACCTCGGTTCTCTCTAGAAGAGGGAACGAGTATTGCGTAACCTGCCGTGCTCACGCCACGAGTGACTTTCGCTTCAGTCGATGAAAACCAGGGAGACAGCCTCCAAACCCTGCTTATATACGCTAAGCCACGCCCATTCTGGTGGGCTAAGACGCAATAAGGGCACGAGCACCCTTCATTGGATGTGACGTCACGCCGGGCTCAGTGGTAGGCTGCTGCAGTTGCCACAGGGCAGCCAATGAGCACGCTAGACATCCTACTCTAGGTCTGCTAGCTGCTGCACTGCGTTGACAATGAATACAAAAATTAAGGATCATTTTTTGGCTTCAATATCTCGAAAAGATGAATCTTTCACGCAGCGTAAGCTAACTTACGCAATACTCATTCCATCTTCAAGAGAGAACCGAGGTTACGTTAGATAACCGATACGTTTTCTCATATAGTTTTCGCTCATGTTTTGCTTGTATAGGGCTGTCACCGTAATACTTATGAGTATAACAGCTCGCTGCCCCTCCACTGACTAAATTCCATTTTCCATATTCACAGAGTTGACCAAAGACCTAACGGTAGGTAAAATCTTTGGAGTGACTCCCATCAGTGCAGATCTGTGACTAACATTGATCTAAAATGACGTAAAAGTCACATGAATTCCGATATGACTGTTCAGACTGAGGTTGCATTGCAAAATTTGTGACACTTTTCTGAACATAGCCAGAGAAAATCCACATTCCAGGTTCATCCCTCATCTTTCATCTGTTGTTCTAGTCAACAAAAATATTCACACAATTCATACAGTGCAACAGCAGAAAAGAAAAAGTAGGAAAGAAGACTGAATTATCCTTCTGATAATCCTTCAACTACAAAAGTCTTCAACTTTAAAGTCACAGAATTTTAAATGGGTCCCTGTAATAAATTGCGTTACACCTTTGCAATTGCAACTACTGTAAAATGTGCCTTTTTGATATGCATACTAAAAGAAATACCAGTGCTTGGAAGGCAGCAAAATAGTAGTGGTAATGTTTAAATTAAACACACATTAAATTAAATGTAAACATTTAAAAAAAAAAAAATAACTGTGGTGTGCTGGGGCAGCTGTATGACAGCCAGGCAGGGGAGGGGAACCGACTTGACAAATATGTTAGGAAGTGTGTGTCAGTGTTGGGGAGGAGGGTGGACTCTGTAGGAGATTTGGTGGAGGAAAGAATGAGGAGCATGATGAAAGCTATCCTTAGTAACAGGAGCCACCCACTGCATGACACTGTGGTTGCCCAGCAAAGCAGCCGCAGTGACCGATTCCTCTCCATGAACTGTAGGACTGAGAGGTGTAGGAGGTCATTTGTTCCGGCCGCCATAAGATTGTATAATGGATCTGTCTGAAGTGCATTATTTATCGATTTACTACTAATGATATTAGTTTGTTTTTGTGATTTCTTATTTAGTCTTTTTAACTGTTATCATCTGTGTTTTTACGAGTGTCTTGCTGTGAGAATGCTTGTTGGTATTCTACACAGACTATGTGCTGCTGGACGTCTGAATTTCCCCTGTGGGGATGAATAAAGGCATCTATCTATCTATCTATCTATCTATCTATCTATCTATCTATCTATCTATCTATCTATCTATCTATCTATCTATCTATCTATCTATCTATCTATCTATCTTAAATGCATATTGCTGTTGCCATGTCACTCAGTAGGCATCTTGTTTGTGGTTAGCTATGTTGAAGAATCAAGACATAATGCAACACAGTCTTTCCCATGTAAATACGGATATCCGTGTTAAAGGGATAGTTCACACAAAATTGAAAATTCTGTCATTTACTCACCCTTAAGTGGTTCTAAACCTGTATGAATTTCTTTCTTTCACAGCACACAAATTCTTGAAAAATGTCGTAACCAAACAGTTGATGGGTTGAAAAACCCATTGAAAAATACTATGGAAGTCAATGTATGTGGCCCATCAACTGTTTGGTTACTGACACTCTTCAAAATATCTTCTTTGTGTTCAGCAGAAGAAAGAAATGCATATCCCTTTAAGTCATATGCCACGTGCCATTGCTTCAGGGTCCAAGCTCTATCAGATGCAAAATCAAACAATAAATGGTACACATTCACCATGTGATGTAATACTCCCAAAAAAAACACACACACACATGATACTAACCTTTACCTTCATATGGAAATTCAGATGGTCAGACTGTGATTCATGATCTTTTATGAATCAAAAAATATTGGTGTCCAGGACGCTGTAAGCGCAGACACCTTATTGTTAAAGTTAAGATTTACAAAATTGTCTTACTCATTATTTTTATCTTTCAAGATATAAATATGAAGATATATGTATTAAGAGAAATGTATTAAACTTTAGTGAGATTAATGCTTTGATAAAGCAAAAACACCTGCCAATGGGGTATGAAAATTACAATAGAGAATAATGTATTATTGTTATTAATAAGGGCTGGCATATCTTAGTCCAGATTAAACTGCAAAAATGTATACATGTTAAATAAAATATGTCGGTAAAAATTGCATATTTAAGTATTTGGTCTTATTTGATAGCCATTCAGATTTTTTTATTCGCTTTGGTGTCTGTTTAAAAACATGTAAGTGTGACTTTGCTTTTTTTTTAGCCTGTCTGCTGCTTTTGTTCTGATCAATGCGGAAATCAAACCAATTTTTTTATGCAGCAAATACGCAGTGTAGTCAAATGTAACTGGTCAATGGGAAATAATCCAATGTGAATTCTGCAAACCTAAACAATTTGGATTAAAAGGTTTCTAGATTCACATATTCTGAAGTGCTTGTAATGAATGTCCACTGAAGGCGAGTGTATAGACGAACCCAAGTGCAGCTTTATTTTAAGTAGGGCCGGCACTGGAATAGAGGCGTAGACCCGGAAACAGTATTCCTTAAGTTACAACTTAACAAGCGGAAATGGTTAAACAGATGCAAGAATAGTAAGATCAAAATCCAGTTACCATGATCTTACTGTTTGCGAAATTATCAGGTAAGAAAAAAAGTGAGAGAAACATAACGAACTTACTTCATAACAACAGTTATTATATTAAATGTCTAGCGAAATAGAACATCATAAGATGCTTAAAAAGAGCTGAAAGCCAGAGTTCCAGAGTTATATAGTAAACCAAAAAACGCAAATGTATCAATTCAGCCACATTTAGAAGTCAAGACCATTATGAATGAGTGCTTAATACCCTGAAAAGAGTAAAAACCTGTTTGGCCTGCTGGTTGAGGTTTGATGGACAGACTGCACTTTATGTTACCAGTTTCATTTTTGTAAAATAAATCAATTCAATTTAAAGATTGAAATCAAACTTCCTTGAGCCATTCTATGCAAGGGAGGCTATTGTTCAAAGAAAAATAAGCGTTTTTGTACCTTGATTAAATAAATGGTTTGCTTATAATGAGGAGGATGTTTTAAGCTATGCAACTTGCAGGATGTTTTAATGGTACAAAGAAATCGTATATGTCAAAAGATCAAGACAACTTTGATTTATCATGTCATGTCCCCTTTAAATGGGAAACAAGTAGCCATATTTGAGGTCCAGCACTAGATTTCCGCACTGATTTGCTTCATCAGCTGTGATGGCACCGCAGCCATCAGCCTTTTTGCTCCAGCCCACTTCACACTTGCCATGAGATGCCATAAGCTTCATGGATCAAGCTGCACGTTTGAGTGATGCTGACAGACACCTTATGTTGCCTGCCTGTGGTGACTGCATCCAAAATGTGTATGGATATTTCATACTTCATTGTTTTCCAAAATTATTATTTATTTATTTACATTTGTATACTGTGTATGTTTATTGTCTATATATTGTTGTCATGTTGGTAATGTTAAATGTTGAATTATTTCCAGGACCTGTGTATATGTTTATTGTCTATATATTGTGTCATGTTGGTGATGTTAAATGTTGAATTATTTCCAGGACCTGTAGAGAAACATCATTTCAGTCTCCTATGTCTGGGTTGAACTTGAAACTTGAAAAACAAAACACACTTTACAAAAAGAATACCCCAAACTGTGATTCATCAGACGTGACAAAAGTGGTTTGATACTCGTGGTGTTGCCATCCTGTGAAATTCAGCTGCAATGGGAAGCTATCAAAAATCACAATCCCATTGTAAAATGAAAAATACAAGCTTTCACAAAATGACAAGGAGCCCTCAGTTACATCAATCCATTCACAAAAATAACTCTGCATTCTGGCCTTTCATTGGATGTGAGGCCAACTTCAAAGACTGCCCAGGCATTTGCACATTCATACAGTTGCTATGATACCAAACACATAAACCCAGTAATGCGTGACAGTGAGCCATCCGGAGGCCTTTTGTCCAACATTCAGACATCTAATGAGTTAGCAGTTGATTAACTCTTACGATTAAAAAGCTGAAGAGGTTGGAGAGGGCACTGGGGAGAAATGAAAAGACACAGAGAGTGACAGATACTGTATTGTAGTGATACGTACTGCTGGATTTTTTCCCTCATAGCAGTAAAAAAAAAAAAAACACCTTAAAATGACAATGGCTCGACATCCTGTATAGCATCCATTACACAAGATTTTATCTCTTTTATTTTAAAACCAAAAATATATGGTTAAGTTGAAAACTATAAACATATCAAACCGATTTAGTTCTGACACTTTTTGTTCAAAGATGCACCCATTTTAATCAATTCAAATTAATTCAACAATTGTAGGATACAAAAGTTCAGTTTTTATTAGTGTTGTTACGATAAGATACCTTGAAAAATATCAATATTCGATACAGTTTCTGATACAATGGGGAAAACTGCCATATATACAACCATACAGATAATTTGTTATCTCATAATTATTTGATAATTTGGGTAATTTTGTTTTTAGCTTACACAAAGGCCAGTGAGGCTTTATTTGCATAATTGAACTACATTTACAAAAAAGACAAGTAAACAG
Source organism: Tiaroga cobitis (assembly GCA_030578255.1). NCBI lineage: Eukaryota > Metazoa > Chordata > Actinopteri > Cypriniformes > Leuciscidae > Tiaroga > Tiaroga cobitis. The sequence goes on from CM060597.1 coordinate 49,389,102, forward strand.
TCAGTAGTCAAATAAAAATAAATAAACACATTGCAAATGATAGCACTAATAAATGCAATACAGATTAATGCTTACAATTAAAGTTACAAAAGTTATTCATTCAAGAGCAGCGAGCAATTTTATCTTTGTCTTTTGATCTTTGATTAACATAACAGAAAGCAGCAGGTTTATTAGGCTGCTGTCACTTTAAGAGCTTATGCACGGATCAATATACTTTTACACAACATGCGTTTTCGCTCAACTATTTCTGTTCCAAAACTGACTGTATTTACATAAATACTCAGCAATTACAAGCATACTTATTTTGTCATAATTTTGTATGTATTTGACTGTTTAAGCGCAATACGCTACTAAAAAGTAGTCAATTTGATACTCGCGAGCTGTTTGAGAGACGGCTTTATGAGAGTACCACTTATATAGTTCAATGGCGCACAAGTTTTTTGTGTGAGCGCAAAACCTGCGGGAATGACTAAAATGATGCGCAATACAAGCACCATTCACCCAGAGTGAGTGAATGAGTGAGTGAGAGGAGGTGGGTGTGTGTCAATTCGCCATCAAAGAGAAGAGGCTATAATATCTACACGTAGGCTATAATATCTAGCGAACGCGTTAGGTGTCGCCCAGCCCACAGCTCTACAGATATCTGTTAGCGAGGAGCCACATGCCAGCGCCCAGGAGGATGCAACGCCTCTCGTGGAGTGTGCATGCAACCTGAGTGGGCAGGGCACGCCTTGTGCTTGGTAAGCCAAGGCAATGGCATCCACTATCCAGTGGGCCACCCTCTGCTTGGAGACAGCCTTTCCCTTCTGCTGGCCTCCATAACAGACAAAGAGCTGGTCTGAGGTCCTGACGCTTTGAGTTCTTGCCGAGTGCGTCCGTGCCGTGCCGAGTGTTCCCTCAGTCAGGGAGTAAAACAGCTGGCAGTGGGAGGTCTCTGAGGAGGCAAACAGGTCTACCTGAGCCTCCCCGAACTCCCTCCAGATCAGCCGAACCGCCTGGGGGTGGAGTCGCCATTCTCCCGGAAGCACAGCTCGTGATAGCTCGTCGGCCACACGGTTGAGCACGCCGGGGACATACATGGCTCGAAACGACCTCAGATGCTTCTGACTCCAGAGGAGGAGATGACGGGCGAGTTGCGACATGCAACGGGAGTGTAGACCACCTTGTCGGTTGATGTACACAACGGTCGCAGTGTTGTCCGCACGGACCAGCACGTCCCTGCCTTGTAGCGGCCTTTTCAAGCGGCTCAGAGCGAGATGTACTGCTAGCAACTCGAGGCAATTGTTGTGCCAATGCAGTTGGGGGTCCGTCCACACCCCTGACACTGCATGACCATATCTCGGGACTCGGCCGTGAAGCCAGTGCTGAAGCGGTCTCATATGAAGCAGGCCGAGCGGGGTTACCGCTGATGCCACTGACATATGCCCCAGGAGCCTCTGAAAGAATTTCAGTGGGACCGCCGTCCTGCCTTTGAACGTGTTCAAGCAGTTCAGCACCGACTGAGCGTGCTGCTCTTTGAGGCGCACTGTCTGTGCGACCGAATCCAACTCCATGCCGAGAAAAGAGATACTCTGCACAGGGGAGAATTTGCTCTTTTCCCAGTTGACCTGAAGACCCAACTGGCTGAGGTGCCTGAGCACAAGGTCCCTATGTTCACATAGCTGATCTCGAGAATGTGCTAGTATGAGCCAGTTGTCGAGATAGTTGAGGATGCGAAACACCCTGTTCTCTCGTGGGAACAAGGGCCCCCTCCATGACTTTCGTGAAGACACGGGGGGACAGGGACAGCCCGAAGGGTAGGACTTTGTACTGATATGCTCGACCCTCGAACGCAAAGCGCAGAAACGGCCTGTGTCGAGGGAGAATCGAGACATGAAAATACGCGTCCTTCAGGTCGACCGCTGCAGACCAATCTCGGGGACGAATCCATTCGAAAATGTGTCTCTGCGTGAGCATTTTGAACGGTAGCTTGTGGAGGCTCCGATTCAAAACTCGCAGATCCAAGATTGGTCGTCACCCACCACCTATCTTGGGTATAATGAAGTAGGGACTGTAATGCCCTGACCTCATATCGGCTGGAGGGACCGATATGAGGACCCAGAGATGAAGGAAACTGCTCTTATATTTAAAATTTGGGTACCGCTGGTTTTTGAGGCCAGCGGCGGAACACAAATAGAAGATTTTTCCACCCGGCCCTCTTCCGGGGGAGGAGCGGTGCAGTCACCGTCTCCTGGAGAGCAGTCCCATCCATCTCCGGGTCGCCCGTCCTGGGGCCGCTTACCTCTGGCTTTGCCGCCCTTCTTGCCGGGGGCCTGGACTGGCGGGCGGCCTGCCTGAGAATGGCTCCACGGTGCCGTTTAGGTGGAGGCTGCTGCTGCGGCGCGGGAGCAGGGGCAGACGCAGGAGGACGCCCCCGGCGATGAGCAGACTGAGGAGCTGCGGGCGGTAGGATAGAGGCAGCAGCTGACCGCCGCTGCAGAATGTATTTGATAGCCTCTGTCTGCTTTTGTACAGCCGAGGTCTGGGACACAGGGGAGTTAAGGAACCGAAACTTGTCATTCTCCCTCATGTCGGCCAGAGATGGCGTTCCTGGACCACCAAGGTGGACATCGCACAACCCACTGACCGCGAGGTGACCTTCGTGCAGGTCCTTCAGTGCCTTGGCCTGATGGACCTGCAGCAACACCATGGCGTGCATGGCAGAGGCAGCTTCCCCACAGGCCTTGTAAGCCTCGTCGAATAGGTCCGACGAGTACCAGGCCCGGGAAGGAAGACACGCTTCTCCGCGCCGAGTGGAGTTAGGGCACAGCTGCATTGCAGCGGCCCGCTCCACTGGAGGGACACGCGTGTATCCCTTAGCTGCCCCGCCATCAAGGGTGGTGAGGGAGGAGGAGCCACTGAGACGGATTCTGACAGTAAAAGGTGCCGTCCACGTCCCCTTGAGCTCCTCATGCACCTCCGGGAAGAAAAGTACTGGGGTAGGTTGCTGAGAACCAGCACGCACCACCCCGAGATACCAATCGTGCAGCCTCGAGGGCTTGGGACCCGGTGGAGGGTTCCACTCAAGCCCGATCCTGTTGGCGGCCCGGGAAAGCATGGCCATCATCTCTGGGTACTCGGGCACTGCTGGCACACCTGAAGGAGGCATCGGCTCCGAGCCGTCGTCTGCGGAGAAGTCTGACCCACCCTCCGATGCAACATCTGATCGTCGCGGGGAGCACTAAATGAATGACTGGTACACACCTCGAGGATGGTCCAGCACGTTCCTTTGGTGGCTCAACTGGCTGCGGAGCGTGGGAGGGGTGAGGGTTCCTAGGAGGTTGGTTCCCCGAATGAAGCGCTCTCACCGCAATCCTCAGGTCTCTCGTGTCACTGCCCAAAGCAACCCTCTGAGGAGGATTGGAACGAGGCAGAGGCAAGGGACCCCGCCCTTTTGCAGGAACGAGAGTCTCGACCGCAGCTCCGAGATGGTCATCTTCCCACAAAGGGTACATGTCTCATCCACAAACGCTGCCTCAGCGTGTCCGAGGCCCAGACACACGAGGCAGCGATCGTGACCATCCCGTCACCCCAGGTAACGACCACATCCAGAAACACACAGATAGAATGTCCTCTTTTTCAAAAAAAAAAAAATATATATATATATTTTTGTTTTTTCTTTTGAAAAGACACGGACTATCTGTGTAAGCTCTTTTAGGGACTGCTCTCCTTGGTGCTGAAGCACGCAGGGGAATGGTCACCGCGAACACAGACAGGAATGTGCACCTGTCTGTGCGCTGTTCTCTCTCGCTGGTCTTACCAGCCGTGAAAACGGTTGAGCGCTCTCACCGCGCACCTTACCAGCTGTGAAAACAGCTTTTTTGTTTTGCTCAGTTTAAAATACAGAAAACAAAAAAGAGAGAGAAAAAAAAAAGACCGCTCGCGCTGCTGTGCTGTAACGCCCACACCAAAGTGGAGAGATCCAGAAGAGGCTTGCAGATTCACTCTGTGTAGTCAGCATACGAAGTGCTTGGCTCCGAAGCAAAAAGCTAGTGTGCAATCGCAACAGCTGCTCGTTAAATACCCACGCTGCGAGGCTGCACAGCTGATGCAAATGATTGCACGCCAATGTGCATTGCCTTGTTTTAGTTTCACTCGAAGTAGATTGGCCTCTCTAGCGAGATTCCTATTGGTCAGTCATGACCTACGTAGTAGTGACTGACCGATAGGGAAATGGAGTTCCTCACATCAACTCTACCATCATAGCGCCAAACACAAGCCTATAGGGAGCAGAGTACCGAAGGGAGTGTGCGAAGGAATAATTTCTCTGCTTCCATGATTGTCCATTCTAATGAGCTAGAGAGACCCATTCCTACCTTCGAGTAGCCTGGGGATGTGCAGCATAATCCTGCTTCAATAGCCAATATGACAATTTAGGGAGGACGACAAGTGAGAGATTGTAAACACACACACACACACACCTGTCTAGCTCTACTTTTAAAAGATACCTACCAGGGAGAACAACTCTGCTTTAACCCTCTGGGGTCGGCGGTATCGCCGGTGAACCAGCTCACTTTTTTTCTTATAAGTGCAAAAGAGACTCAAAATACTCTGCTGATTTTGATCTTACATATAAGTGTTATACATCATTCGATCCTGTTAAGTGTCTATTTTTTGTGTATACTCACAATAAAAACAAAGTGTTATGCTTTTTGTCAAATAAAGAAAAATAAACCTGATGCGCGTTTTACCTTCTCTCTGTCAGTGAAGTCCATTCTGAAACGCATCCGAAAAATGTGTAAAAACTGTAACTCAGTCAATACTTGTCACAGAGACGAGCGATTTCTCTTTATGAAGCTGAAATTCTCTTCTTTTAAACGTACAGTATGTAATTTTTGGCCACCAGGGGGCACTCGATCTAAATAATAACAGAAGACGTACTTTGATGACGTCGGGAAAGAGCGTGGGCTCACGGGAGTTGTTGTCGCTGTCAATGACAACCAGCCCTCTGAGGGAGAGAAAGAGAGCGCTAGCGAACCAGCGATATGATCTGTCATTCCCCACATTCCTGACTCATTCTAACTATGTATTTTGATAATCACGTCTTTTCGAACAGAGAGATATATGAATTATCAGACCCCTATTGAATCAATATTCCATCTAGCTAGTATTAATAGTTGTTTAAAAAACACGATGACCTTTCGTTAAAAATATAATTACGTTTATACTATGATATCGAACAAGATAACGTTAGTGAACTGCATATGAAGCTACTTTCTCCAGCTATATATAGAACAAATATGAATTTACATTATAGTTACATGAGAGCTAGCCCGTCTGCGTTTTACATGACATCATTTCACAAAATATACGGATAGATATAGTTAGCTGAATGGGTGCTTACCTGTTTATTAGAATGCAAGCGAGATCGGCATCTCTCTGTAGCCTATATTTAGCTTGTCACGAAGCTCTCTACATTTTTTAAATGCAACCCTACAGTTTACCCGTGTCATGCTTCTTCTCCTGTCATATTTTTCACCCGTACGTTTGCTAGGGTGACCATATTTTGATTACCAAAAACCAGGACACTCGGCCAGCAGTTTTTTTGAAAACCAGGACGTTTTCATCACTTTATTAACCCTCTGGGGACCAAAGGTTTTTTGGGGCCCTTGGGATGTTTTGACATGCACTGACATTTGTGCTTTTTTCAGTTATTTATAAACATGTTAATGGCAAAGGTGTAAATTCACTCTATATAGCACACACGGGGCTACCATAATATGTTAGCAACATGCATGTACATGTTTGTATTTTTGAGAGAATATTATTTATGCGTGGTTATTGAAAAAACTAAAAATAAAAGTTTCTGAAATAAGGCCACAAAACACATATTGATTATTTCTTCACAAGACTTTTGAAAATTGTATCACATAGTCTAGAATATTTGCTCCAAAACTATGTGAGAAACATCCTGACTACTCATTCAGATAAGTCAATAAAGTCTTTTAGAATGTGTATGACGTGTTTTGTTTGAGAAAGCTTTATGCGAGGAGGCTTGATCTCTCATTAGTATGTATCCATTTCACACCTGAGAAAGACAAAGACCCTCCCATAATGGCCCTATTAGGTGCTATCAGGCCATATCATTATGAAGAGCCTTGCAGAAAGAATGAGGAGATTTAAAAAAGAATGGCTTTTAGATTGTTTGGATTTATTTACAACACACACACACACACACTGCTTAGAATAAGTGAACACACCCATGCTAAAGTTGACTAAAAAGAGGAATAAAAAATCGTAATGCCTTAATTAAAAAAATGAGGAAAACTCCAACCTTTAGGGACATGAATAATGTCCTTCACTGTAAAAAATGTCCGTAAAATTAACTTTGAAATGCTGTAAAATAGCTACATGGAAATACCGTAAATGAGAATACAATTGAACATTGTTAACTTAACAATAATATGTTGTAAATTAAATGAAACATTGTTAAATTAACAGTAATATTTTGTAAACAAGTAAATCAAATATATATGTTAATTTTACAGTAAAACTATGATTATAAAAACATATATTTTTGTAGAAATGATCTATTTCTGTAAATTGTACAGACTAAAATTGTATATTCAATTACAGCACAGTAGCCTAGAGTTTAAAAGACAGAATTGTTCTGGCAACTACATTTTTGGAGTGGAATCTACATGATGTTGTTCACTTTGTTTAAACCATTCATTTTGATTTAACACCATTGTATCAGGTTTAATGTTCAAACACTATTGCATCATGTCAAACTGACTTGAAACGGTTACTCTTTGACTTAACTTGATGTTTTCATTTTAATAGAACAAGTTCCAATCAAGTAACTCAGCAATTAATTTAATCTGATATCTTACGTCTATGCCTGACCACAAAATATATATAAAAAAATGTCTTAACTTACTCCATGATTTCTAATTTCTTTTATATAATTTTCTCTGAGAAATTACGTTTGTAGGCTATAGCATAAGGGCTCATTTTATTATGCCGTTTTCTTTTATAACTAAAAGCTAATCAAATAAAAACATAAACAATAGTAAATACATAAATCTATTTCATATTAAGCATTCATTAAGCCTTAACTACTTTTACTAATGGCAAAATATTATCCAGGACTCAGGAGTGTTTCACAAGAAGTAAAAAAAAAAAAACGCGCGCATTTTCTCTCAGGCAGTCGTTTGCCCAGCCGCCCATCCCCCACTGCGCGCTCACATCACTCGACGGGTCACACAGCAGGACGGCTAACGGTCAAGAAAAATAACAGGTAAGCATTTCGAACTTCTTTATCCCCATTTAAAGCACATTTGAACGTTTTATGTCTTATTGTCGTACTTCTCTATCTGAAGGTTAACCATACCAGTAACGCTAATGTACGTAACGTTAACGTTAGCTAGCAAGGAAGCGGAGCCAACGCGCCATTAGCAGCTAAGTTACATCAAAGACAGTTAACATATCAGCGGTAAGTGTTGAATATGCAGCGTTTTACTCCACAGTTTGTCAGTGGGAAATTAATAAATATTTTGTGTGCTTTCTCACAGTTGGACACGGACAAACAAGTTCCGGCATTTTTTATTATTATTTTAAAACAGAGACGGCTGACAGACGGACCATCTTCCACATCTCTAACCGTCATTCACACCACGTAAGGACGGCTAACGTTAACGGTCAAGAAAATTTTACAACAGTTACAACAGGTAACTTAACGCAAACCCACCCATTCACTATTACAATGTTATACATTTTGTTAATCGTTTTATGACCTGTTTTGTCAATTTTATCTAGCTTGCCATATCCATGGGATGCTTATTACATTAAGTTTAGGCCTAAAGCAGCCGAAGTCTCGGTGAACAAGTGGCTCGAGGACCGATGATGATGGCTGTTTTGCTAACATTAGTTAACATTTTAGACTGTTATATGCTTCTCACGTTTTCTAATTTGAAACCCACACTAACAAGGTTGTTTTCATGCTTTTGAAATAAATCTTTTCAGAGTAAAGGCAACGGGATGGTGTGATATCAATGTCAACAAGATGATGCAATACTATGAGCCTAAAACGAAGTAAGTTAAGTAAAATTCACTGATTGTTTTTAGTGTTGTACGACAGTGGCGTGCACAGACCTCCTCAGAGGCAGGGGCGGAGGAGGGACCAAAAAGGGCACTACATTTTTTTTAAATTTAATTTAACAGTACCTGCATTTTATTCTCTCTTGTAAGAGGGATGCTTCCTTTGGCTGCATCAGAAAGTTCATTGATTTTTTTTGTTTTTATTCTTTCTTTCCTTGGCATTCTAAGAAAATATGTTGATACAATTATTAGAATGCATAACACATCAAATGAAAATAGGGAAATTGATAATATTGCTAAATATTATTTAATTTACCAAACAAAACAGTGAGAATCAAGAAGGTAATTATGGAAAATTAATTTTTAGTTTTGTTGTTGTAAATTTAATGTATGTATTATATGTATGAAAGACAGTGTTAGCTATCATGAATCAGTAACACTTTACAATAAGGTTTCATTAGTTAAATTAGTTAACATTAGCTAATAATGAACTGCACTTCTACAGCATTTATTAATCTTAGTTAATATTAATTTCAGCATTTACTAAAACATTAAAATCAAAAGTTGTATTTGTTATCATTAGTTAATGCACTGACTGTGACATAACATGAATAAACAATGTTGCTCATGGTTAGTTCATGCTAGTTCATACGTGAGTAATGAACAAATGAACCTTATTGTAAAGCGTTACTATGAAATCAAAGATATAAGTTCCTTACAATTTAGAGTTGGACATGGACTTAAGATTTCATTTAACTAACTTAGATGTATTTCCCCTTGCACTTTTATTCCTTGGATAAAAACGAATGACATTGTCACTCAGAATGCGTCTGAAATCGAGTTATACATTTATTATAGTTAAGAATAACTCGCATGCTGCCGCAACTTTTAGAGTAGCATGGTGATGGTAGGATAAATGTAATTTTCCGTGTTAGCTTTAACATTACCTGCTGCTCGTTTGAAGACTTGCGCGAACTGCTGCGTAGTGCGTACCAGAACCGTTAAATGCGTACGAGGCGCTGCAAAGGAAACTCCGCCTACCACTTCTCCGCAAAAGATTTTTTTTATATAATATTTGTTTGTATTATTATTGTTAGTGGCAAGGGTGTGTAAGTGTATTGTTATTTATTATAATATTTATAATAATAATAGTAATAATTATTTACAATTATCAGAAAAGGACACAATACATTTTGAGACAAAAGGGGCAGGGGCTTACCCCCCCCCCCCCCCCCCCTCCCCCCTCCCCCCCTCCCCCCTCCCCCCTTTTATTTAGACCATAATGGCAGAGGGTATAAGTTGAATGGCATTTCAACTTAAATTTCAGTCTGTCTATGATTTAGAGTAACATCTTTGTATTACTTCAGAAGAATACCAGTGATGTCTTGAATATTCCAGCTATAGCATACTTTCTTAATATGGATAAAAAATATATATAATTTGTGTTATATTTCCACTTATCCTGAAGTTTGCCTTGGATTTTGTAAAGGTGTCAGGTAATCGCTAATGCTAGGTTTGCAGTCATTGAAAGTTGTCTTATGAATCATAAAAATAAACTCAATAAATGTTGCTTAATTGAGTTACATTACCATAATTTTGTGTTTTGCCTTCAAGTAAAAAAAATGGCATTGATGTCATTAGAACTACGATCCTGACATGTCTACTATCTCAAAGGAAGAGTCAGCTGATGATTTCAAGACACACAAGGTAGGACACATGTCAGGACTACATTATATTTACTTAGGAATACTTTATCCTTTTAGCATAAATCATTATGTCATTAGAATAAATGCATGACTTGGATAGTGCACCTAAAAATAAAATGAAAATTGTCATGATTTACTCACCCTCATGTTCTAAAACCATAATTTTGTTCATCTTAAGAAAAATAAATAAATAAATAATATATTTCATACTTTTTGTCATATTTTATCCTTTGGATGGCTTGTATAAAACTGCTTTATTCATATGGATTAGCTATATCTTTATGTACTTCTTGAAGTTAAATATTGATTGTCTATAGACTTTTGATGGATGGTCCATGACATTATATATATATATATATATATATATATATATATAAAATAAAAAAATTGTTCCAAAGCTGAACAAGATTCTTGTGTTTGGTATGATGTGGTAGTGAGTAAATGATGACGACAGAATTTTTATTTTGGGGTGAACTATCCCTTTTAAGTACCACTTTACTTTGTACTTTGTAATAAAGAACCGACTGATGCCAAATTACATTTTATTAATGCCATTTTTTTTAAGCTCTAGAACATTCAACCGATAAACCCCTGACATTTTTTCCCAATAAAATCCTTCTGACAAACATCTCTGGAAGATGTGTTGTAAAAAAAAGTACTACAGGGTTTTAAATGGGCACAAACCCTATACTGAATAAACACTACTCTGATCCTTCATGTCTTTATTTTAATTTATGAAAATGTAAATGTCTATCCTCACAAGGGTCGTTTTTTATGATATGTGGTGACATACACTAACACTTTCTTTTTTTTTCTTTCAATGCATTTAGAAAAAGGAGTTTGTAAGGAGAAATGTAAGGAGTTTGACCAGGTGCAGCAGTCACCATCATTGCTGGTGAGGAGGAACGTTGTCTTTAAACTCACTGGAAGTTTTGATTGAAGATGAGGTGGTGATGTCTACCAACTCTTGGTCAGTGCACTGCTGCTGTTTTTTGCACTTATTTGTGCCCTTATTTAGAGTACACTAACTTCTCAAAGTTCATTCATAAAGTGCTGTTGAATCTAGAGGAAACATTTGACTTAAAAATGGTCCACTCTTTGTTTCAGTTATTTTATTATTATAATATTATTTTATATTTACACATTTTTACCATTTTAAAATGGAAATTTGAAGCATTTGAAGCCTTGTTTGTGCAGTTTTCACTTATTTGGTGAAAAAGTCTGATAATTTTATTTTAATGTTATTTTATTTATTTTTTACTATAAAGCCCGCTTATTTTGCCTGAAAATGTTTTGTGAAGTAAATGTTGTATCTCAATAAATACTTAAGAATACCCTCATGGTCTGTCGTAATTGCTTTGTACCAGTGTTCTTTGATAAAAAAAAAAATGTAAGCAAGATGAGAAAATAGGGAGAATTGTTAATGTTTAATATTCTATTATGTTGGCATTTTAAATTACTTCTTATATGTAGGTGTTTATGGGTGAGTTACCATTGTGGTAAAGTGTCGAGCATGTGCTTCAGTGGAGGACATGCTCAGAATTCAAGTTGCTTTAAAAGCAACTCCAATGGGTTTGCTAGTGATGCAATCAGTACCATTTTAGAATGCCAACATTTTATGTATTAAAAGAAAAGCTATATTTAGGTTGATTGTATGTTATTTTAACTCAAATAACTTGATTCAGTCGTGTCCAAATAACTTGATTCAGTCGTGGTCGAATAACTTGAATCAATCACGTGGAACCACTGTCCATGATTAAATCATGTTCAACCAAAGAGTAATTTTTTTGTGTACAAATTCAGCAAAAAAAATGGTTACACAATGAATATTTCACAGTGAAATAACGTTAATATCATATTTTTTTTTAGTGAAATCAAATGGGATTTTATGTTAAAAAAACTGGTTGAATGTAATTCTTACTGAAGGAATTTGTTCAATAACTTCATGGCCATGTCAATATTGCTGAAATCCATTGTTAAATATACCAGTTTAAAATGTAAAACTTACATGCTGCTCTGTAAAGGTGATTACAGTTTTAATGTATTTTTTACGGAATTGTCTGGCAACCAAAGTTACAGTGTTGAATTCTTTGTGAATGAAAAAAGTATCACAAATAATTAAATGTTCTTCTTTAAAATACAGGGTGCATACGTCTGGACACATCTATCACACACCCTTTACCATATAGACAAGGTTTTATTTCAGTTCAAAGTTAGAGTTGGAAAAATCTTGAAAAGAAAATTGTCTTTTCCATAAATGTCTTAGTTTGATCATACATATTTCAAAGTTGAGGATTCATTATTTTGATTTAGCTTGGATTGGAACAAACACTAGACTATAACATCTTAGTTGATTAGTTTATTGACAAAACATACTATATATTTAACATATGAGCAGAAACTCCTAACAAAGCTTATCTGACTCTGGGGTTTTACATACGGGTTTTACATACAGCAGTCAACAGACGACCTTATAAAAAATAATAAATCCTTTTATTAGTTTGTGGATGTGCTTGAGCTAGAAAGAGCTACTGAACATAAATAAAATGTGCAAAAGGGTATTGAAATTTATTTAACAAATTGTATATAAAATAAATTATAAAACATAATAACATAATAACCATAGAACAACATAAACATGTCTTGAAGATGGTTCATTTCTTTACCCCTGAAAAATATACAAAAGCAGGAGAGCATATTAAATGTTCAATGTATTTGTATTTTATTTGCATTTATGGTTGCGCGTTTCACACACCCACCGTAGTTGACACTGACAGCGCCGCGGCAAAAGCGACGCATGCGCTTTTCACTTGTAAAACTCAAGGGTGTATGGGTAATGTAGTCTCTGCTCTCGGTGGGACGAATTAGTTAGCGTGCATTGTGAAGGGCGCTCTGAAAAGCGGCAGCGCAGCCAAAGGGTTAAAACAGATGTGCAAATGAGCGTACCGGTACGCTAAAAGCACGTTCTGGGCGCACGGAGAGGTGGCGGTACGCTCAAGAGCTATATTTGGAAGTGGCGGTACTGAGTACCGGCGCGTACCGGCCCACTTAAAGCACTGACATTACCGGAGATAATGAGCTGAGAGAAAGATATTTAGAATGGCTGACACGTCTCTTTTTTATATAGATTACATAAATGGAGAATATTTATTTTAGTTTTGAATCGGATCATTTAAAAGTACAAACTCAAATGATTTAAAAGATATATTGCTCATGTCTGGGTGAATAGTATTTGCTGAGTTTTGTTGAAGATTAGAGACGTGCTCCAGGAAAAAAGTTCACGGTGACTGAGAGGCAGAACGCACACCCTGTTTATATTCTTTATTTTACAAAAGCACAATATTTTATTTCGATTGTATGTGGGCACATAAAAAAGTAGACATTTAACGGATTATTTTCTCATATTTCTTAACTCTATATGAACAGAAATGATGGTAGTACTTTAAGTCTATTTTTCTGCTATGTGAAAAAAACGAGCAAAACGCGCCGGCGCGTTTCTGGTCCCCAGAGGGTTAAAACAGCCAGGACGGCCAGGACAGAACGTGAAAACAAGACATGTCAGGACTGTTGGTCACCCTAACGTCTGCGCTTTGAGCTGGCTCCAGCAGCAGAACGTGCAGGCAAAGCGTAATCGTGGTTTTACCGCAAATTAGTTAAAATATCCTGTAATCTAGAGCAAGCGTGCATGCGAGACAGATGTTGAGCTCCTAACCACGCACGCGCATGATGTCAGAGAGGTAAGCGAGCGAGAGATCTTGCTCGTGTAGCCAAACCCCCCTCAAGCGGTAGTCCGGTGTTCCCCCTTTGTGTTTGGCGGTTCTGCAGGAAGTTAATTTTATTTTTTTTATTTTTTAGAAAATAGAGGAGTCAAAGGTTATATGACGCCATAGACGGGCGACAAAACGGAAATAAAGAAACGGCCCGTGTCTTCGAATTAAACTATACATTTCTCCAGATTTGAAAGTTGGTGGAAACTGTCGGGATAATGTAAGTACATATCTTATAGAAATATATAACATAGATAGTTATTTTTGCTATTTTTAAAGCAGAAAAAATACATATTGTGCCTTTAAATGAAGTGATTTATATAAAAAAACAAAACAAATATTGTCAAGTTTATGTAATCTGTATGAAAAGAGAGAGATGTCAGTCTTTTTCCTTTCAGCTAATTATAGCGTATAGCGTATAGGTGTAAATGTGACCACGCCCACTGAGAGCACGTGCTATTCAATAGCAAATGTTGAGGCAAGCCATGAAAACGCCCACATCAGCTGGATAAAACATCCAGTTTAATAAGAATCTTGAACTTATCTCGTCTTGCTGCGCAGTGAGGAATAATACTATCATAATAATCCTGGAAAAGTTACCTCAGAAGTGCTGGTACCCAGCTAATAGGGAACGTTCCCATAACTTACACTAACGTTATGTAAAAGTTATGTAAACGTTAGTAAAAAACTTTCCTGAAATAATGTTTCTGGAACGTTTGTATAATGTTTATAGAGTTAAAGTACATTCTCGTAACGTTGAGAAAAAACGTTCTTAGAACAATGTTCATGGAACGTGCTTGTGATGTTATTTGTTTTTGACTGATGTAGGGCTGTCGCGATAACGACAATATTGGGGGGGGGGGGGGGGAGCAGCGAGTCACGCATTGAATCAATGCCATTGGTTTATTAAGTGAAGCATTGCTTCAGCTTTGCCCAAAAGTTAAGCATTGCTGGCCAGCTGAGCCTTAAAAAAGTGGAGCTCAAAGTTAAAAAATAATTAACACCTTGTTTCATTACATCTATCATTTAAGGAATCAGCTTTTTGAACGTTTTTGTTGAATGAACGGTTTAATGACTCACTCAAAGACAGTCCGTTGGCGTAACAATGTGCGCGCTGAGTGACAGCCTTTCAATGCGCAGAAACGCTGTTTAGTTTCGGTTACATTGTTTTTGTGTATGCTGACCACATCATAACACGTATTTATATAGCAACAAATAAATATAAATAAATAAATGGCGGTAATACCACATATCGCGCTATTGAGCCACTCAAAATTACCGCAAGGGAAATTCCTTCACCGCGACAGCCCTAGACTGATGTTCTCATAATGTTGAGTGAAAACATCCTTAGAACAACGTTCATGGAACGTGCTTGTGATGTTATTTGTTCTTGACTGATGTTCTGATAATGTTGAGTGAAAATGTTCTTGTAACATTGTTCATGGAATGTGCTTGTGATGTTATTTGTTCTTGACTGATGTTCTCATACTATTGAGAGTTCTTAGAACTATTGATACTATCGAGAACGTTCTTAGAACAACATTCTCAGATACAAAAATATGTTCTTATGTTTTCTCTGAATGTTTTCTGAACGTTCCAAACATCAGTTTTTTTAAGTATTAAGAACTTTTATCATTTTGGAAATGTTATGAAAATTTAATTCTTTTAATGTTTTCTAAACGTTCAGGAAGCAGACAGAATGGCTAAACCGACCGTCTGCTAGCGGCCTCACGTCACCAAGGTCAGATAAATCCCATCACATAGAGCCTCTTTCACCTAGATATCATCATATAGAGACTGTGTCTGTTCCCCGAATTTGGAAATCCAAAAAACGTCAGGTTAAAAATTTAATTGATGTTCAACAAATAAAAAACATATATAATACAGATGAGCAAATGATAAAGCTTGGGTTGCTGAATATTCGATCCCTTACTTCAAAATCTCTCATAGTTAATGATATGATATCAGATTATAATCTTGATATGCTGTTTGACAGAAACCTGGCTAAAACCAAACGATTACATTATTTTAAATGAGTCAACCCCACAAGATTACAGTTATAAACATGAACCTCGTCTGAAAGACAAAGGGGGAGGTGTTGCTGTAATTCATAGTAATATTTTCAAAACCACTAAGAAATCTAGTTTTTAAATATACTTCTTTTGAAGTATTGGTGCTTAATGTAAAAATATATAGTGTAAACGATAAATCACATTTGAGAATTATGCTGGCTACTGTATACAGGCCAGCAGGGCACCATAAAGATTTTATCAAAGAATTTGCGGACTTTCGTTCAGAATTAGTATTGGCTGCCGATAAATTGTTGGTGATTTTAATATACATGTAGATAATGAAAAAGATGCATTGGGATTGGCATTTAAAGACGTAAACTCAATTGGAGTTAGACAACACATGTCAGGACCTACTCATTGTCGTAATCATACTCTAGATTACAGCCCGTTCTCATCCTTTGGCGTCATATAGGTGACGCTATATGACAAAACGTCGAAATACTACGCACATGGCACCCTTTAGCGTGAATATAACACGCGAACCAAAGGCGTCATAAAGTTGACTGGCATCCTTTAGCGTGAATATGAGACGCAGACCCCACCCCACACCTAAACCTACCCATCACTTCGCGTGTTATATTCACGCTAAAGGGTGCCATGTGCGTAGTATTTCGACGTTTTGTCAGGCATCACCTATATGACGCCAAAGGATGAGAATGCGTTGAATATTATCACATGGAATAGATGTTGATGCCGTTAAAATTCTGCAGCAGAGCGATGACATCTCAGATCATTATCTAGTCTCATGTAAATTACATTTAGCCAAGGCTGCAAAGCCGACTCCGTGTTATAAATACGTTAGACCTATAACTTCTGCCACTAAAGATTGCTTTATCAATAATCTTCCTAATCAGTTTCATCATCTCAGCATCCCGGATAGCTTAGAAGAACTTGATATTGCAACAGAAACGTTTAACAGCGTGGTACAGCGAGCACACTCAGGCCCTTAAGAGAGCAGCCAGAAAAATGGAGCGCAACTGGAAGAAAACTAAACTAGAGGTATTTCGGATTTTGTGGAAAGAGAGCTCGATTGTTTACAGAGAGGCTTTAAAAGCTGCTAGATCTGCTTATTTTTCAACCCTATTAGAAAAAAATAAACATAATCCAAGGTATTTATTTGAAACAGTGGCTAAACTAACGAAAAAGAAAGCTTCAAGCTCAGAAGTGTCCAAGCAACACAGCAGTGATGACTTTATGAACTTCTTCACTTATAAGATTGATAATATCAGGGACAAAATTATAACTATGCAACCGTCTACCACAGTATCGCATCAGGGAGTGCATTGTAGTCTCCCTGAGGAAAAAATTGATTCATTTGTTGCTCTAGGAGAGGAAGAATTCTGCAAACTCGTTAATTCATCTAAATCGACAACTTGTATGTTAGATCCTATATCAACTAAGCTACTGAAAGAGATGTTTCCAGAGGTCATATATCCTCTTCTTAATATCATTAATTCATCTTTGTCTCTAGGACACGTACCAAAAACCTTTAAACTGGCTATGATAAAACCGCTTGTTAAAAAACCACAACTTGATCCTACAGAATTAGTCAATTACAGGCCGATCTCGAATCTGCCTTTTCTGTCAAAGATATTAGAAAAAGCAGTATCTTCACAACTATGTTCCTTTCTAGAAAGAAATGATATCTGCGAGGATTTTCAGTCCGGATTTAGACCGTACCATAGTACTGAGACTGCTCTCATTAGAGTCACAAATGATTTGCTCTTATCATCCGATCGTGGTTGTATCTCTCTATTAGTGTTACTCGATCTTAGTGCTGCATTTGACACCATTGACCACAACATTCTTTTAAATAGACTAGAAAACTATGTTAGCATTAGTGGAATTGCACTAGCATGGTTTAAATCATACTTAACTGCCAGTTATCAGTTTGTAGCAGTAAATGAAGAGATGTCTTATCGATCACAAGTTCAGTATGGGGTACCACAAGGCTCAGTACTAGGACCGTTGCTGTTCACTCTGTACATGCTACCATTAGGAGATATCATTAGGAAATATGGAGTTAGCTTTCACTGTTATGCTGATGATACTCAGCTGTATATTTCTTCAAAACCCAATGAAACTTACCAATTCACAAAATTAACGGAATGCATAGCTGATATAAAAAATTGGATGACTAGTAATTTCCTACTACTAAATTCTGAAAAGACAGAGATTCTAGTTATTGGACAAAAAACTTCCACACGTAATAACCTAGAATACTGTCTAACACTTGATGGCTGCTCTGTCAAGTCTTCGTCGTCGGTTAGGAACCTGGGTGTGCTCTTTGATACCAACCTTTCTTTTAAATGCCACGTGTCTAGTATCTGTAAAACTGCATTTTTCCATCTTAAAAATATATCTAAAATAAGCCATATGCTCTCATTGGGAAATGTGGAACAATTAGTTCATGCGTTCATGACCTCAAGGCTAGATTATTGTAATGCTCTACTGGGTGGTTGCCCTGCATGCTTAATAAATAAACTACAGCTAGTTCAAAACGCAGCAGCTCGAGTTCTTACCAGAACCAGGAAATATGACCATATTAGCCCGGTTCTGTCAACACTGCATTGGCTCCCTATTAAACATTGTATAAATTTTAAAATATTGTTGATTACTTACAAAGCACTAAATGGTTTAGTTCCGCAGTAGCTGAGCGAGCTCTTAACGCATTATAGTCCTTCACGTCTATTGCGATCTCAAAATTCCGGCCAGTTGATAATACCTAGAATATCTAAATCGACTGCTGGCGGTAGATCCTTTTCCTATTTAGCACCAAAACTTTGGAACAGTCTTCCTACCATTGTCCGGGAAGCAGACACACTCTGTCAGTTCAAAGCTAGACTAAAAACACATCTCTTTGACCTAGCATACACATAATACATTATAGACTTCTATAATTCAATATTAGGCTGCATAGATTAGGTCAGCCGGAAATGGGAACACTTCCCTTAAATCTTGATGTACTCGTTACATCATAAGAAGAATGGCATCTACGCTAATATTAGTGTCTTTGTTTAACCCGAGGTTTTCCCGCAGCCTGCCGGATCTAGGCCGTATCCAGATCTGACGAAGGAGATCCGCCTGGACCCGATGACAATGCAGTGCTGAAGTGTCAACTATCCTCTCCCTATGGAGGATCCCTTTCCCACTCTACAGATAAAGCATTGTTGAAAATCCGGCTCGCGTACCCCGAAGTGATAAAATAAAACAAAATTCTGTATCAAGATTTATAGGCAAGACAAGTAGTTTGTTTAGGCATGAGTTGTATGGAATTACAAACCTGCGGACATATTTTCAAAAGCACATAACTATAGAATCAATTCTTAATGCGCATCTGAACGGCGTCAGCGTTAATCACAGGTTCGCGTTTCAAGTCTGATCATTTCGACAGAGGTGAATCAATCAAAATTAACTTTAGCTGGAAATAACATTATTCAAGAACCGCTATAAAGCGAAAACAATCTCTGTTAGCTTAAATTATATGTTTATCTCTGGAAAGCTGCTTTGAGACAATCCATTGTTAAAAGCGCTATATAAATGAAGATGACAGAACTGGGCCCTCATTAAATTATGGAATAATGGTTAAAAAAAAATAGGCATTTTTGTGGAAAAAAAAAAAATCTCATATTTGAGTTACCCGTGAGAGAGCAAGTGTTTGCGTATTTGGCATATTTCATTCTATCACCAACTTGCTCTACAGATCTGTGAACTAGAATTATTATGCTGCTGTTTTTGATAAGTGTTGATATCGTTTCTTACAGATAATATCACGATGATCATTGCCTTTGTCTTACTGAATGTGGTATCTTGTAAATTAATAAGATCGTACATATAATTTGGAAGTAAAACAAAGTATTGCACATTTGATTGGTGCAAAGATGAGTATGTGTATTTTGTACAACATTTGCAACTGCTTTTTATCACATAATTAGAAGCACCACTAAATTGTGTCATCTGTTACATAGGGACTACTGAACAAACACAAAATAAACAAGTTTATTTTAAAATGTATTGAAAATCAAAATCAAGCACTGTAAACTTACATTTTACAACACTATAAGTGTCCCATCAGGTATCAAAAGTTCACACTTGCAGTCTTCACGCCCACTTGGGCCAAATACAGGAAATATGTCATACAAGTAGACAAGTGGTCTAGTGCAAAGACTGCAAGTGTGGGTATTTGGATAGACCCTCTCTCTTAAGCCCAATTCACACTTCCAGTGTCTTTGTTGTAACATGTGAGGGGCACTAACATGTTATGACAGCTTAAAATGCTATCTGCTCAAATAAAAAAAAATAAACAAGACAAACTCAAATACTTTCTCAATAAAATACAATTATTAAATGTTTCATATAAAATGGGATTTTTTTAATAATTAAAAATAGACACATTTGAGTTTGATAACAAACACACCACGAAACAGCTATACAGCATAGTTCAATACAAAATAATAATAAAACAAATTCTAAACATTGACTTTCAGTCTTTATTCACAGTTTTCTCATGGTTTCTCAATAGAATTCATGCAAATATATAATAGCATAGTTCTAATAGGGGCACATTGTAATGCAGCAGGCATAAGCATAAGCGAACTATGCGGCTACTTGGGGCCCCTTGGCCACCAGGGGGCCCCCCAATCGAGTCGAAAAATCGAAAAATATTTTTTTAGATAACTTAAACAAGTGACAAATGAATGAATTAATATGAATGAATGAATAATTAAAGACAATAAAAGAAAATTCTGATTTCATGATCAATATACCTCCCTACAACTGCTGCTGTGTCTGCCAGCGTTTAAGTCATGCGCATAATCTAGACACCTCGCGCGTGCATAGACAATTCGTGCGCAACTGCGCATAGTCGCGGACTCGCGGTAATGTTAAGCCATGTCACAAAAAAGGACGTATCCCTCTGGTGCCGAAAATAGAACGAAGAAAATGACAGAGGAGGAGAAAAAAAGAGCAAGATAAAAGTATGTTTGCATGATTACTTACGGTATGTTTTGTGCAGCAATTGAACCATTCCTATCTACGGCAAGCCCAGAGGGGAAAAATACATTGCATACACACACATACAATGAGCACCAGTACATCATTACCAGTATTATAGTAACAGACTTTGTTGGATTCTGTCATGTACAATCTAACAAAGTCTGTTACAATAATACTAATAAAAAAAGACTTTGTGGACAGTTACACTGTATTGAGAGTGTTGAGAAATAATCATATTTTTACAGTTTTCAACAATAATTGTCATTGTTGAACCCTTGCTCTTATTATGTTTTTGATTTCACAGTTGTCATTATTTTAGCAAATAATTTATTTGATATGTTTTGAGACAGTTTGTTTCAAGAAGTTTCAAAGAGTTAGTAAAAGAGTAGCTAAAGTAAAAGTTAAAAAAAATATTTAAGTAGGCTATCTATTTTTTATTAAGTATTTATTTTGTATTTATACATAACCTCACTGTATTAATTTATAATGTATCATTGTTGTGTGATATTTGTGTCAATAATCGTCAAGCACAGGTGACTCCGCGTAGTGGGAGGGGCCCCCAAATCAAATTCTGCTTAGGGCCCCCAAAAGGCTCGGGCCGGCTCTGTAATGCAGTGTTACAACATGCCCCACCTGCGCAACTAGGATTTAAACCCGGCTAATGTCTTCTGCTGGTTAGATCAGCATTGAATAACTCTCTCAACTATTAAATAACAGATTGGAGATTAAAACAATATCAGATTTGTCTAATTTTAAACAAATACAAAAAACTGAGATGAAAAATTAACATAAGTAAGAAATGTACTTTTGCTATGGTTAAATAAAAGTTCAGTCATATCTTCCAAAGATTTCTGAATTTTGGCATTTTTTTCTCTATATAGTGTTGATATGGCAACTAGTAAATACAATAAGTTTTGTCATGCTATCATGTGTGGAAGTGTTTAAAAACAGTGTGTTACAACCAGTCCCGTCGCTATGGGCGGGCCATAGGGGGCCGGGCCCGCCCCCAAAAATGCTTGGGCCACTTGAGGCACAGGTCTCTTAAAACAAAAACTTTCATTTTAATTTTATATTATCATAGTTGCTAATTTTGTGTTGCATTAATGTTGCATTCTTTACCATTAAAACATTAAAAAAGTTACGCTACGTACGTGACGTAGACTACGTCACTTTAGCCGCTCAACAGTTACCGCGGTAACCGCGCATTAAAAACAAACAAGCAAAAAAAACAGTTACCGCGCATTTTCTAAAGCTGGGAGAGTTTTCGCCGTCTTACTCGTTTCAATTCGTCATGGATATCCGTAAGTGGTTGAAAAGCCCACCAACAATCTCCTCTGCCAAATTGGATACGACACCGACGCCTCCTGATGTTGTAGTTGGTGAAGGAAACACTGGACGACAGACTGAACCTGATGCTAGTAGCTCCGTGGAGCCCGACCCTGGGCCTGGCAGGACCTGCAGGTCAAGTTCAACCGCGACTGGGGGCGGGGCAGCATTTGGGCCACAACTGCCTGTTAAATCAGTGGGTGAGAGTGACCTCGGCACGGACAAACCCAAACAGGTTGTGTTGAGGAAATATCCAGTCAAAATGTTTGGTTCAAAAAAACGATCATTTTCCTCTAGCTGGTATTTGAACAGGGACTGGCTTGAGTACTCGGTGGAAAAGGACTCCGCATTTTGTTATGTCTGCAGGAAATTCAAATCTGTATCATCGGACACGACCTTCTCCATTAAGGGATATAATGATTGGAAACATGCAGTTGAAACAGGCAAGGGGTTAAATAAGCATGCAGCTTCAAAAGAACATTTAGCCTGTGAAGCAATGTGGAGAGATTCAGAAAAACGTAGAGAGAGAGGAAAAGAGATTTCCACTCTCTTAAATTCAGAGCAACTGGCTCGCAACAGATACTACATGTCAGCCGTAATTGATATGCTGGAGTTTTTAGTGGTGAATCAATTGCCGTTACATGGAGATAATGCTGGTTTTGCCAGTGTGCTAGATGATAATAGCTCCATGGGGCTGTTTTTGTCTCTCTTTGAGTACAGCATGCGCAAAGATCCCGAACTGACAAGGATTACAAAAACAATCCCACAGAATGCACGCTATACCAGCCCACAGATACAAAACGCGATTATCGAAATGATGAGCAAACTCGTGACAGAGGAGATAGTGAGACAAGTCGGCGATAGCTGGTATTCAATTAAAGTGGATGGCACACGGGATCCTTTAGGCCAAGAAAATATATCTGTAGTTGTGCGTTTTGTTGACGAAAACTATGGTGTGTGTGAGTGCCTCTTGGTAATGGCCACATCTGAGAAAGGTGATGCAGAGGCTCTGACAGGTGTCATCATTAATGAGCTCACCAGCGCCGGACTCAGCACGGACAAAATCCTGAGTCAGGTTTATGATGGCGCATCACTCATGTCTGGCAGGCATGGTGGTGTGCAGAAATTGCTCCAAAACAAGCTGGATCGTAACATACCATATATTCACTGCTTTAATCACCAACTTCATCTGGTTGTGATTCATGCCATGTCCAGTGAACCAGCTGTCGAGGATTTTTTTGGAATATGCAACATGCTGTACAACTTCATCAGGAAGCCAACCGTGACTATCCTGTACAAAGGCGATACCCTGAAACGTCTCTTGGACCAGAGATGGACTGGCCACTTGGCAACGGTCAAAATTGCGGTGAAGAGTTTTCACGACATATCCACATTACTGGCCGAGGTGGAAAACACACAAGGCCTTGGAGCGGAGGTGCGCGTCGAGGCTACGGGGCTGCTTCGAGCCATTACGCAGCGCAGTTTTCTTTTCATTGCGCACCTTGTTATGAAACTGTTGTCACTTTTCGAGCCGCCTAACAGACTACTACAGGCTGAAGATATGGACTTGTTCACTGCGGTGACACTTGTGAACAGCGCTTCTGACTGCGTGAAGACACTGCGCACAGAAAATGAATTTTCTGCACTGTGGGATCTCAGCGCTCCTCCAGCATCAGCCACCGAGGCTGTGCCGGTGACCGACCCTGGTCCAAGCAAGAGAAGACGCACAATTAACAAGAACCTCCGCGAATTTGTAGTTGAAGAAACAGTTGGTCAGCCACAAAGTGACATAGACGAAAAGACTGAGTTTATGAGATTGTTTTACAGTGTTATCGATGCTGTGCAAGGAGAGATGAGCGCGCGTTTTGGAGAGCGCAGTAGCGAGCTCATTGGCGCACTGGCTGCTTTGAACCCAGAGGCCGAGGCTAATTTCCTGGACCCGTCAAAAGTAACCCCTCTCCTGGTATTAGCTGGAACTGATGTGGTTGAATCTGAATATACTGTGGCTCGTGAGTTCCTGGTGAAGAAAATGACTAACACCCCGATTCCCCCCGAAGATGGAAAATGGACAATAGCCAACATCCTCAGCACATTCAACTGTGCACTCCAGGCTATGCCGACTGTTCTCACAGCCTACACCCTTGCCCTAACTTTAGGAGCTTCCACAGCAATGTGTGAAAACTCATTTTCCACGCTCAAAAGCGTCTTCTCAGAGCATCGGCGCAGTATGCTGCACAGACGCAAGGCCCAGCTGATTCAGCTTGCTTTTGAAAAGGACCTCACTCACAAGTTTAAGTCCGAGTGGAAGAATACTTTGATGAGGAGGTTCTGCTCAGAGAAACGCCGCCTCCCGCTGTACTGACAGGAGGGACTGGAGAGAGGACAGCGCTGCCTCCACTCAAAGTATTTTTTTTATTACAAAAAGTTAAAGTACAAAAGTTTATTACAAAACAATTAAAGTTGTTTTAAAAAAGTCTTCACTATCACTTTTTATATATTTAACACATCCTTGCTGAATATTCCTGTTTTTTTTGTTGTTGTTTTTTTGTATTTTTGATCAAATAAATGCAGGCTTGTAGAGCATAATAAAAAACTTCTTTCAAAAACATTAAAAGTAATTGGTCCAGACTTTTTACCAGTAGGCTACGTACATATTAATCAAACTTCATCTAAGGGAATCTCTGTTTAATGAAGATGTTATTGTTATTGTAATTTTGCTGTTTTATTCAATTTATTCACAGTTCCAGAATACCACTTCAGTGATATATGCTTTTATCATTTTTTTCATAGCTGGTATGGGCAGGATTTTCCCCTCCCATTTAATCAATATTGACTGCAGATATTGTCATATTATTAATATAAGTAGGCCTAATATGATATTATGCATTGCATTGCTATCTTAAATATGCTATATACACAAATCAAGTGGAAGAGAAAAGACACGATCGCTACTGATTAGAAAAAAAAATTCTAAACTGATATTATTGGCGTAAGTAGGCTGATGTCAGACAGGGTATAATCTAATCATCAGCAGAATTTAGAAGATAGACCCGAGATCCTTTATTTGAAACATTTAAAATGTTGTAGTGTGTTGGCTTTTTAACTTTGAATACAAACGTCTTTTCTTTTACTTTTGTAGCGTTTTTAGTCAGCTCGCGACGCGATGTTATTCATTGTAGGCTACGCGCAAATTCAACGCGTCGCGTCTGGGCACGTTAATGACGCTCGCGCTCTTTTAAACTCGTAATAAAGCGGTGAATGATTTTTACAGAGATGACGCTGATCTACAGTACAAGTTTATATTTAGAATACTTTGCAATCACTCCAAAATAGATGATGACAACACACACACCTGCATTACGAGCTGTGCTTTTTTTGCGTGCCTATTTAGGCTTTTGCTTCGCAACACCTGATGGGCTGGCGTTAATGTGACGTAATGTAACAGTCTATGGTTAAGATAAACATCGTCACTTTTTAGTTAATTAATAAATATAGAAATAAATTGTAGATAGGACATTTGTCTTTTTTTTTTTTTTTTTTTTTTCTCTGTCTGGGCCCCATCCCGCCAATCGGGCCCTAGGCACGTGCCTAGTTTGCCTTTGCGTTAATCCGGATCTGGGTGTAGGCTATACTAAGGCTACCTGGTCATTTTGCTGTTGGTTATGTTTAACGTGATGATTACGTGCTGCGCAAATAGAGTATACGATTATTATGAATATACATACTATAGGCTGATAATAATTGTGCCCGCCCATGCATTTCATATGCCCCCCTTAAGACTGAGGTCTGGCGACGGGTCTGGTTACAACTAGCCACCCCCATTAGGTTGTGCCCCGCTCACCCCTACTTAAGTATTTTTTGGGATAATCTGTACGTTACTTGAGTTTTTATATTTCTGTCAACTTTCACTTTCACTCCACTATTTCCTAGATAAAATGTATACTTTTACTCTGATACATTTCCCCATAGCCTATTCGTTACTTACTACAAAAAATAGGTGGAAGAACACAGACTGCAAGCAAGCAGGTTTGACGAATCAGTGGTCTGTTCCTTGCTAGTTAAATAACTGGTTAAATTCCTTTGCACATGTGCAAACAAGTGCTGGCACAACTGCGTTTGATTTAATTTTCCACTTAAGACCAAGCCATAGACCTGCCCAGGCATGTCATGCTAGCAAGCGACTTAGTTCCACTCAACAAGTCCGTGGCGGAGGTGGTGTGACGATTGACCAAGGGGGAGCCGGAGGGACAAGGGAACCTTGGTGGAGTCGAAAGGCAGAGGGTGTCTGGTGGAGCCGAAAGGCAGAGGAGCCAAGGTGAAGCCGACAGGTCGACGGGCAGAGACGGAGCGAGATGATCTGAGGCCGGAGGGGGAGGCGGAGCCACTGGATAATTAATGAAACACAGCTGAACCAAATAAACTGAAACAGGAATACAGAAAACTAGTGAATACAAACTAAAAGTCCATGATTACTAATACAAGATCAGGCATCGCTTTACTTCTGGCAGGCCACGTCAGCCAAGCTCGCATCAGCTGATAGCCAGCTGTTCCTGACGTGTTCCAATCCAGTGTCGACATCTATTACAGCGGCACATATAAACTCCCATTCCTTCAGCATTTCCTCCATAGCATCGCTGCTGGCATTTAAACTCCCTCCTCCAACTCCAACTCAAACCTTTAATCATTCTGACTTTTTTGTTTTTCCCATACAGTTCAATTCATTGCAAGCTTTTTCTATCATGTATTTGTATTTTCACAACTCATGTAATTGAGAATTGTAATTATGTATGCATATACTGGTTCTGTTCTGTACCCCAGGGGGGTTTGACTTGCTGCTCTCCCCGCTCTGTCCAGGCATTGGTGCATGGACAGACGTGGGAGTTTTGCCCAGAACAGAACCATACCGCCAACACTAACTATATGCTATAATTGTAATAACTGTATATACTTGGCGAAGTGGTCCTGACTGAAATGAACATAACTGTGACAGTAATATTTATTTTGTTCGCCGTGGGACACAAAAGGCATTTTCTCAGACATAGGACCAGAAAATACACCATCAGACTACTATTTGTACCGCTTTTGACATTTTTGCAATAAAGAAATTATTGTGATTACACTTTTCTGTTTTTCTTTATAGCTATACATACTTTTAAGAAATGGTTATGGGTAAGCTTAGAGGTTTGAGTAGGACTAGTGGAGTAGTTTTAAGTTTTTAGCTGTAAAAGCATAATAATGTTTACGTTTAAATGTTGCCAATACATCCATTTTGTACTTTTCAGCATTTATCCAAACATACAAAAAAGTGTGTTTTGTGTCTGTAAAAGTTACATATTAATAGCTACATAACAATGAGGCAACTCAATGAGTGCCATACTTAATGAGAATATAACTTCCACTTTAGAACATGGGGACAAATTGTCTTTATTAGTACTGTATTAGTGAAAGTTTAGCCATAATTGTTGGCTTATTCTGGTTAAAGGTCCCCTGACATGGGGTTATTTTATTATTTAATAATGTTTCCTGGGTTGCCCTTATAATGTTAGTATGTTAGATCAAAAATAGTCATAATTTAGAAATAAAAGGCATTTTTCCTAGCCTGATTTTAGCCTCTGATTTGAACGCTGTTTAAAGGGGCGTGTCTGCTGTGGGATTCAGTGTAACTGCTGTGATTGGCTGACATGCTTGCATATGAAATAGCTACGTATTACATGTGAAACTCTCTCGAATACTTTTACTACAGCTATTACACGTTTTTACTATTACAGCTATCGAGATTAACGAATCGTGAGGTTTTTAAAGTATTTAGATCTATTCCAATCACATAAAATGTTGCCGTGATGAGCATTGAGCAAGCAGATGACAGTCTGTTGATCAAGAGAATGAAGATCTTATTATTGCAACGCAGTTTCTGCACTCTCTCTAATGCTTTCACCAATGGAAACACGATAATGTACAGTAAGAGCTTTGTTGTGCAGTGTAACGAGCGTCATTGATTTCATAACGAGTTGTCCAGATAAACTCGCGCTGTGTGGACTGATTGTTCTTTGATCGCTTTCTGTATATAATTTGTTCACAATTGAAATAAGATTATTTTCATCCTACTAAAAGAAACGATGTGAAGTTGATATTTTAGTCACTGGCTTGACTTACTGATGCATAAACAGTATTGAACGATTTTGAGAGAAAGATTACCTGTCTGAACTTGAACAATTAGGCTACACATCAGAAATTGTTGCTTGGTAGGTCGATCGATTTATTTTCAGACGTTCATCGAGGCCAGCTCTGTATTGGCCCAAGTTGAGGAAACAGTCGTCAGTGAAATGTTTGGACCATACAAAACTTTGGGAAGTTGTGTCGGCGCATTTCCAGAGAAAATAAAATTAACCCATTGTTTCTTCAGAGGCTCGGATGAAGGAACTAAAATACTTTTGTAGTTTGCAAGCCATGATATCTCTCGAGGAAAAACTCAAATCGCGCTCGCGCGTTCGTACTTCCTAGCTCATTTTCTCATGGGCAGGCCAAATTCTCTGGGTGCGCAAAGCAGAGAAAGGGGAGGTAACCTTTCCTCCGTATGACGTACGGAGGAGATTCAAGATCAGCCCGTCTGAGCTTTGATTTTCTCTAAGGCAGAGAAAGATATCCAAAGCTCGGTTTACACCGATTGAAATTTCTAGCCACTGGGGGACCATACAGGCTAGGGGAACTCATATTAATGTTAAAAAACCTCAGAAAGTGAAAACTTCATGTCAGGGGACTTTTAATATACATAAATATCATTGTCTTTGTAACACTACTTTAGCCATTTTAAACAGTAAAACCAGCGATAACTAAACATAGTTACTAGGTTCATATTGTTCAGTTAACTTAATAGATGGTGAATCACTGAAATATAATTAACATATATAATATAATAAACTATAATATAATAAATGAAATATAATAACTACTAAAGTAGTGTAACCATATTTTTTTTTGTAGTAATGCACTTACATTACTACAATGTATCCTTTATCGTTAATATGTCCTTTAATGGCTAATATGTCCTAACTATACTGTATGTTAAGTTAATCACTAGTGTGTTTTTGCTTAACTAATGCATAATTGTGAACAAGTTAATCATTAATCACTAGTGTATTTATGCTTAACTAATGCATAGTTCTAGACCCTTAAAATAAAGTGTTACCAGGAGCAATTACATCATCTAGTAACCCTCAATGCAAATTAAACAACCAATTATCTGAGACATCTGAAAAAAATACTCTGGTGTAAGGTTATTCAAAGGTTAGCTTTGCAATAGCCTGTATTCTACCAATGCTGCCACCAGACTGTAAGGCAAGAATATTTTTTTTTCTCCATGTACATATATATTTAGGGATAAATAACCTTTCACTTTAATGGAGAGTATATTGCATGTTCAACTTTGAACTCTTGTCATTTAGTAGAAGCATATTATCAAACTGGTGTACAGCTGGTAATGCTGGAATGTACTGCTGGTACATTCTGGCTGGGCGAACAGGGATTAAATGACTCGCTCAAGGGCACAAAGTAGGTAGGGTTTCAGTAACTCCTCATTAGACACAGTGGGCTCCAAAAGTCTGAGACTAGTGAAAATACATTATTTTCTTATTTAATGCATACTAATAATTTATGTTTTTGCTTATAATGACAACTTGCACTCCCACTGGCGTTGACTCCACAAGTTTGTGCAAGTACTTTTGTGGGATCCATATAATTTGAGATCGTTCCAAAAAGCAGCTCGAGTAAAAGAGAAAATTGTTTACATGTATTTCTATGTTTGAATGACAAGATACCATATTTAGTTAAAATGGGCTGTAGAAATTAACATTTCATAAATCATGTATGTTAAGAAAGCCTAAATCAAATCAAAGTGTGTAGTACTGCTTGGACACCATCTCTATTTTTGCTTTTCAGCTACTTTGCTGATCCAGTGCCAGGTCTCTGTGGTCAAAGATCATATCCACAACGTAGGTCATAAACAGAGGCTAAAACTTCCCAGCATGTCCTTCTGTATTCAGTGCTGATGCTTGGTTGGCATCTGTGGTATCTCCCAGCAACCCCTCTGCCTTTCAAAGGATGATTGATGAATGGATTTATAAAAGTGTCCTCCAAGACACACTGCCGTCAGTTTAAATTGAGCGTCAGCGTCAAGATGCTGCTAACGCTATCGCCGACAACATGGTCTCATCAGTGATCGCTCAGCTGAGCTGCATCAGTGCATCTGCTGTTCATCTCCCCTCGCTGCTAATGACTACGCTCAAATCAGGGCGCCCTATTTAAGCAGATTCAGTTCGCTCCTAACTGCTCACTGCAATCGCTGCTCGCTATCTACAATATTGAAACAGGACTCGATGTATTCACTCTCCATTCATCTCCGAAGTCTTCACAGAGCTAAGCTAAGTTTCTTTTTAATGCTCATTGCTAAAAGCTATCAGGATATGGGCACCATGCTGTTGCTAATGCTATCCGTGTGGTTGGGGTTATCTAGTCGTTTTCATTTAAATGCTCTTGCTAGGCTTATGCGATTAAATTGGCAATGTGCGTTTACTTATCTGTTGTCATTGGCAGTGTTGGGGAGTAGTTAACTACAAGTAGCGACGCTACTAACTTAACTACATTTTTCAGTAGCTTGGCAGTAGCTCAGTTGCTTTTTAAACAGTGCTTTTCCAGTAGCTAACTACTTTTTGCAGCAAGTAGCGGTGTAGCGTGAGCAAAAGTTACATTGCGTTTTGTTGAGCCTGCGCGAATCAGCGCGATGCAAGGATATTCTTCTTCTTGTTAGATTACAAACTAATTTTTGACGCATCTTGCGGCTAACGGTTCACTGACGTACAGAAGACCTCAAGCACAAATTTAAGGACGCACATACAGGTGATTAATGGCCATTTTAAATGTATTAATTATCCTGCTTTATTGCTCTCTATGTTACATCAAATTTCTATTTCTGATTTAATTACAGTGAACCACCCAGAGCCGGACAGTAACGGATTACATTTGCTTGAGTACAGTACTTAAGTACAATTTTGAGGGATCTGTACTTTACTCGAGTATCATTTTTGGGGAGTACTCATGACTTTACTCAAGTACATTTGAGAGGCAAATATTGTACTCTTTACTTCACTACATTTCTGTCCATAACCGTGAGTACCCATTACTACTTCTAAAAAAAAAAAAAAAAAAAAAAAATGGAACAAAGAAAAATCTCGGAAACCCTCAATTTGTTGTTTCCTTCTCAAACGTGATTGGATTGTTCAGGCGCCACTGATTGGGACAGCCTATCAGCAATCACCTTCAGCTTTCCACCAATGTCAACTCCATGGTCAGATTTAGATAAGAGACGAAACCACTGACGAAACAATGGATGAAGACGCAGCAGGTCCATCCCGTGAATGTGCCAACCCGTGGCCCCACCTCGCCAGACTATTTAAATTTTCTGAATTTTCTGAAATTTTCTTAAATGTTAAATAAAGCAACATGGTAAAAAGATGAAAATGACTTGATTTTACTTTCAATTCCTTTTACATTCTCCAAGGTATTAACATTAACATTTTTCATAACTCCATGTAGGACGTTTCTGTACATAAATGTAAGCACTCTGGCATTAGTAATGCAATATTTAGAAAATGTACTCTTGTACTCTTGATACTCAAGTACTTTTAAAAACAAGTACTTCAGTACTTTTACTTAAGTAGACATCTGACAGTAGTACTTTTACTTGTACTTGAGTAAAATTTAGCAAGGGGTATCTGTACATTTACTCAAGTAATAAACCTGTGTACTCTGTCCGCCTCTGGAACCACCATGATCTTTCCGCCAGTTTGGTAATGAACATAAAAGACCACTACAGTTTGCGCCATCGTGTTTGTCAGTTGAACAAAAAATTTAATCTTAGTTTGTTTATCGCACGACAAAGGCTTTGATCTAATTAAATTGCTGTATAGATTTGTTGTGACTGGTTTCAGAGCGAACCGAACTGTGCTCACAAGCAGCTTGTGATTCAGGTTCTTCTTTCATAGTAAATTCTGTGAGCTCCATCACTGCATGTGAGTGAGTTTAACGTGCATTGTCAGTGCCACATGTGAGCGCTTGTTCAATGTATTTTCTTGCCAAAATGCAACCATCTCACAATCGGTATTTTTGAGAAAAAGTCTATACATGCAATTTACGTTGATGTATATTTTGTTCTTGCAATGTTGTATTTGTTGCTATTTTGCACTTTTGACAAACAGTCTGAGATATTTGAGTGTTGTGTGTAATAAAACAATAAAAATCATAATTGTATTGCATTGTTTTAAACACTAAATATTTTACTTAAAACATTCCTCAGACACTTTTTTCAGTTATTTATAATATATGTTGTTAAAAAAAAGCAAAAGTAGTTTCAATGTAGCTAGCATCTTTTTGATCGTAACTTGTGGTGTAGCTATACTTTTCCAAAAGGGTAGCTTGACTGTAGTTTAACTACTTTAACTAACGAGTAGCTTGTAGCTTGTCAAACTACAGTTTCAAAGTAGCTTCCCCAACACTGGTCATTGGCAACTGCTCGCGTTGCACATGCAGTGATTTAGCACTATGCAGCACAGATCAAGCAGCTTACAGTGATAGATAGTTAGTAAATAACAATTCATGGTGCAAACTGAATTATTTCTGCTGTGGCACAGCTCTAAAAAGACATAGTAAACAGTCACTATTCAGTAAGTCAATTAAAAGAGTCTCATCTGCTAAGTCTTACTTGTCTTTCTTCTGCTAGTTACATTGCCATTGGATGCGCTTACTGGCTTTTGGCGCCATTCACATATAGCGCCTAAAACGCGTAGAAAACTCTAGGCACACCGCAAAAGACGCAATATGTTAACAGGCCCTAATTTATCCTTCATTTATTTTATCACAGGAGGTGCTTTATGGTCTGTTTGGGGGGAAAAGTTCAGCTCTCCTAGTCCTAAATCATGTGAGCGTCCCCTAATGCTGCTGCTGTCCCCTGACTCTCTGCTAAATTCATGGTGCTCATGAATGGTCAGGAGACTCATCTGAACTGAAACATATTGCCAACTAATTCGTATTTATTCATAAGATTTCTAAGCATTTTAATTGTCTAATTCCATCTCTTGTCTATTCACAAGAGGTTGCCAGGTATGGTTTGTTTGGGGGGGAAAGTTCTGCTCTCCCAGTACTAAACTGTGAGCGTTCCCTAATGCTGCTGCTGTCCTCTGACTCTGTTATTTCATGGTGCTCATGAAAGGTCAGAGGACTCCCTGAACAGAGCCATACCGCCAAATTTTAATTATCAACTGAATTGCAATTTATTCAATACAATTTCCTAATCATTTATTGTCATGTGTGTTCTTGACTTAATGGACCTGACAGAAATGCCATTACACTGTACTGACCTGACCTTAACCACAGTTACACTTTGAGTGATTAAGTATTTAAGTCATTAAATGTTTTCTTAAACTATTTATATATCATTTCCAAACATAATAGTATAAATATCCAAACAAATGGTGTAATAAAATAAATTTGTAGACTTGTTCACTAGGGGAAAGCTGTATGGAGGTAAATTAGTAGCAATACTCGAGAGCACGTAGATATGAATTTGAGAACTTGTACAATAAATATTCGTACTTGTATGCGAACATTTACACTCACAGCTCCGATGTGAAAACCTGTAAAATAAAAATCTGAAGTTGAACGCTGAGATTTGCACTCGCAGACAATAGTCACAAACCTGTATTCTGAATCTGAAGCTGCAGACAAGCAGTCACAAATGTGTAAAATGCCATTCACAAAGATACACGACAGACACAAACTTGTAATACAAATTTGCACTTCTTCTAACATTCAAATTCGCAGTACAACCTGAAATTGGCACTTGCAACTTCTCAAATCTGTCACTGCAAGTTCAAATTTCGCGCGTTGACTTTTGCTACTCTTTTCGCGATATATGAGGTGCAAAACTGATTTGTCCACTTGCAACTCAGTAGTGGCGAGAGAGAGAGGGGGCGGAGCGGGGGTGTTCAAACGAGCCGTGTTATTGGTTGGCGCCTAGCCAATGAAATGGGACTTCTATTGTACGCGATGATGTCACGAAACCCGCCTCCTCGTGGATGTTCTGAAACGCTAACCTGGCTTAATGCATTAGACTGATATTAAAAGACATAAATGATATTATCAAACTTAGTAAACACCATACTAATAATGTATACTACAGAAAAGCAGATGAGCACAGAATATGACGAAAGCAAATTTGTGTTCAGTGCAAATAAATGTATAACGAATTGTGTGTTTGTTTGTTTTTTATAACTGTTGGTCCATTAAGCCTCATTAAGCGTTTTATATGGGAGGAAAATGCTTAACGTACAATTAAACGAGTTGCGTTCATATTCTGTTCAATTGCTTTATTTATGGTGTTTCCTGAGTTTGGTCTTTTAAAAACACGTGTTGCGTTCATATTCTGTGCTCATCTGCTTTTCTGTAGTATGCATCATTAGTATGGTGTTTACTAAGTTTGATAATATCATTTATTTCTTTTAATATCAGTCTAATGCATTAATGTTAGCGTTTCAGAACATCCACGAGGAGGCGGGTTTCGTGACATCATCGCGTACAATAGAAGTCCCATTTCATTGGCTAGGCGCCAACCAATAACACGGCTCATTTGAACAGCCACGCTCCCGCCCCCCTCTCTCTCTCGCCGCCACTGAGCTGCAAGTGCACAAATCAGTTTTGCACCTCATATAGGGATCTCCCAGTCACGTGACCCCTAGCCGTGTGTCAGCCATTTTGACGGAATACATCCGTCGGCTACTCATAGATCCATTGCGGTGGGTAATATATATTATTAGTATATTATACTAATAATATAATTATTAGTATAATTAGCCTAAATATTGCAATACTTTGCGCTACAGTATTGATATAATTGCATGCACAAAATCATGGTGCAAAATATCTCGATACTGAACAGAATCGATTTTTTCCCCCAACACGTCATGTCATCGCACTTATTATTAACATCACAAAAATAAATATACAAGAGGAAGATAAAGGAATTAGGAATCATATATCCATATGAAGCACCACAAGTTCTTTTTACAGGCATTAAATGTGTAGAAAAACTTCCTGACATTGAGTTCGGTGACATTACAGCTACCTTATTCACTTCCCATCACGCTACACCGGAGTTTCATTAAAAGAAAATGATTTTTCAATCATCACCGCAAAGGTTGGTCAATGTATTTTTATCACCAAATTATAGTAGGCCTACCTGTAATAATTTTTAAACTGAGTTTACAGGGAAAAACACAAAACAAAATCACCAACAAGATTAAGTGTATCTTTAATGAATTTGTTTAATCTAGTTTGATCCAAGAAAAACAAAATAGCTTATATACTTTTTCATACCTATCACTGATCGTCACTGTAGTATGATAAACTGTCATTGAGACTGTGGTCTCAACCTGTGTTTCTAACGATTTATAAGAAGTGTCAAATAAAATACAAGATCAGCTTTTGGTATTTGAAAACGAAAGAATGTAATGTGATAATACGCCTAACGAATTAACTGATCTAGGAATGCATGGATGCGTTTTGCCTGTTTATTGCCGCCAACCACTTTTCTCCGTTTTGTTTCTTTTGGGATACGGTATAAAGATATTCCTTTTGTATGATCACGTATCTGATCGCATCCAAATGCACAGCATCGCTCGGGCATGATAGGAATATTTCGCGACGAGCTGTATTATCACCGGCGGTGTAGCATTTTCTATTCCGTCAAGATGGCTGCTCCAAATGGCGTGACGTCACGCGGGATGTCCCTATATCGCGAAAAGAGTAGCAAAAGTCAACGCGTGAAATTTGAACTTGCAGTGACAGATTTGAGAAGTTGCAAGTGCCAATTTGAGGTTGTACTGCGAATTTGAATGTTAGAAGAAGTGCAAATATATTTTACATGTTTGTGACTGTCATTGTATTTCTGTGAATGGCATTTTACACATTTGTGACTGCTTGTCTGCAGCTTCAGATTCAGAATACAGGTTTGTGACTATTGTCTGCGAGTGCATATCTCAGCGTTCAACTTCAGTTTTTTATTTTACAGGTTTTCACATTGGAGCTGTATGTAAATGTTCACATACAAGTACGAATATTTATTGTACAAGTTCTCAAATTCATATCTACATGCTCTTGAGTATTGCTACTCTTTTACCTTCATAAAAGCTGTTGCTGATTAATCCAAAAATGTGTATCAACATCCACTAATATTTATAGGATATGGTAAGATTTTTGAGATAATAAAAAAAAAATGCGGTAACATTTTCCAATATTAGTGCCCTAATATGCATTAATTCATGCTTAACTAATGCACATATAATCTTGAGTTAATTTATGACTCATGTTACGTACTATCCCTCTTTAGTCTAGGGGAAATAGGGGTAGCAGTAACAAATTTTGGAGAGAAAGCACAGGAAATTCTTGTCTCCAGCCTTCAGGAGGGGGCAAGTCCAACACAACAAACAAAAAGATTCCTAACTTAATTTGGTAACACTTTATAATAACTGCATGCTATGAATCATTAGGTAAGCATTTGT
This sequence comes from Tiaroga cobitis, assembly GCA_030578255.1. NCBI lineage: Eukaryota > Metazoa > Chordata > Actinopteri > Cypriniformes > Leuciscidae > Tiaroga > Tiaroga cobitis. The sequence goes on from CM060597.1 coordinate 49,425,653, forward strand.
AAATAATTAATGAATCATTTATAATGTATTAATATACATTAATAAGAAGTTTATAAATACAGCTATAAATGCTTTATTCTATATAATGTGTTTAATACATGTATTTTCATACTGATCAGTTTATCATTTCTAAATTTTGTATTATATTATTTCCAAACCAGTTATTTAGGAGTTGTCAGTGGTTCATAAGATCATTTAGAAAGTTTAAGTAGATGATTAATAAACGTTTTAAATGTACATTTATACATCTTATTATTTAGACATATATGCTTTTTAAACATGTATTCCAACTGTAATTCATGATTAATTCAGGTAGTTAAAAAACATTTAGTAGTTGTCATCTTGTGAGCTCATCTAAAATGAGGACTATTTGTGCCCCGTAAAGCTTTTACAAAGGAGATTTAAATGCTCAGTTATCTTCTAAACAGAAAATGGAAACAAACACAACAGAACATATAAATATTTATTTTAAGATGCAAAAAAATTTAACTGTACAACTGGTAACTTGATATAAAATGAAAAACTAAACCTCTTCTATGTCATAGAAAATAATAATTCCTGTCCACCTTGAATTAGCCTGGACTAGCATAGGTTATTCGCTCATGTTTGCTCTGCTGAATCCTTACTTTATCTATTCATTTGAATGCCTGTAATCAGTCAGGTAAAACAGCTCAGACGATTTATCATATTACACAAAATATTAATTGTTTTGAATGTGAAAACTATTGCAGTTTATGCGTATATTCATGAATACTCTACACAATGGAACCTAAATATTTCAGGAACTGAATATATTGTAACACTCCCCACCCCACTTTCCATAAGAGGGTGACGCCTTTACAGCTTGTGTAAAGTACATCTGTTTGTTTATGATTATTATCTCTATCGGGCCCACGCTCACGTGACATTGAAGTTTTTCATCATGAAAGTTTATTATCTTCATGCGTTTAAAGTAGTGCTGTCAAACGATTAAAATATTTAATCGCATTAATGTCATAGTTAACTCGCGATTAATCGCAATTAATCGCACATTTTTATCTATTCTAAATGTCTCTTGATTTCTTTTTGTCCCATTATTTTTTTTCTCATTTTAATGCTCTTATCAAAATGGAAAAGTGGATCGGCTTGCTTTGCGCGAATATTTTTATTGAAAACAACATTGGCATATACTGTTCAATTTCACACTAACATTCTCACTTGGAGCAAATAATCTCTCACACAATGTAACACTGTCCATCAATAAAAGGGTGAAAGAAATACTGACGAGGTCCTGATATTGACGAGGGGGCGGAGAATTCGCATCAGCTGTGTGTAGGGGTGGGCGCTATACCGGTATGAACGTGAATACCGGTATTATGTTGTGCCATGATATGGATTTTGCGATACCGAGGATACCGTATTCATAAATTCAAATTTTGCAGTTATATTGTTTTGTTCAATTTGGTACTCTTTACAACTGTTAACACTAATGACGATACAGAATCGAATACGCTGTTTAAGGAAACGGCTGATTTGGCGCTTCATACGCGTGAAGTTGCTGAGGCGATTAACCGCTGTCCTGTGACGCATTCAATGAAGGACCGTAACGTAGAACACATCGCTAGTGCTAAGCGGCTGTTCATAAAGGATGCATCTTTTGCGGTGGAATGGGAAATAACAAGGTAATGAGACGCAAGTTTGACTTTTAACTTGAGCGCAGCATTTTTAGAATGCCGTTTCATTTGCGAGATGCGGGTGCAACATCAAAACAAGTTCGTCAAGCACAAAAAAACGTTAAAGTTCTAGGCTACTGTATGTTTGAGATGTCATGTTTTCATGCAGGTTGAAAGGCTGAAAGCTGCTATTATTATCTTTGTTTTTACAAAACATTTACTGCTAATAATATTATCCACGTGGAGACATTTCCCCGCAATGTACGTTAGGCTATGAATAACAGGACACGACACACACATAAGCGCGCGCATACACACGACACACACATAAGCGCGCGCATACACACATACTGGTCCACTATCTTTGTGGGGACTCTCCATAGACGTAATGGGTTTTATACTGTACAAACTGTAGGCCTATATTCTGTCTCCTTACACTAATGAATTAGTTTGTATGAAAATTTTCATTGTTTTTTTCTTGTATACTTTAAGTACTATTTATTTGGTGCTTTGTTCAATCTCAAACCATTATTTTATTTTTATTATTAAGATGTCTGCACAAGAGTTAACTGTAATCTGTGCAAACATTAAACTTAAATTAAACGTCTCGCTTTGGTCTACACTGGAAGTGTTCTGCTCGCTCTGCTAAAGCTAAACTATAATTACTAAAACTGAAACTAAATAAAATAAAAACTATATAGAAATGTGTTTGCAAAATAAAAACTAACAAAACCATTAATGAAACTAACTAAAACTAAACTGAAATTTAAAGCAAAATTGAAAACGATATTAAAATAAAAACTAATTTAAAAAAGCAAAACTATAACAACAGATATTCCCGGAGACAGAGCACACCCGAAGACGGCTCTCACTCAGAAATCAATAAAGTCTTCATTCGCTGCCGGTTCTCATTATGACAAGACGAGCAAAACGTGGAAAGACATAACAAGTGCATTCAAGCCTACCTCATGTTGCACGTTTGCACTTTTTGAGAGAGAAAATGGCACAAAAAAAAAAAAAAAAAAACATTTCAGGTCTATGTCCGATGAAATGCCTCACCTTTTTTCTAGTTATCTAGTGTTAAAATACATATTCTGCCTGTAATTTAACTAAGGTGTACTAAAATGTGATTCCAATTTTTTTTCTCATATCGCGATATAATATCGATATCGTCCGGACAGTGAAAAATATCGTGATATGAATTTTTGCTCATATCGCCCACCCCTAGCTGTGTGTGTGCTTGGCCATCATCAAGTGGTATTTCAGACTGGACGCGCTGCGATGATGATAGCTCACTCACTTCACAACGACAAAACACACAGATCACTTTGGTCCTGTCAATGGAACCATTTGGCAAGTGTTTAAAAGTAAACTTTACATTCAGAATCTTATTGGCATCCATTTTGGCGTCTCGCACTCGTCATCCACTTAAAACGTAACGTTAACCTACTATTTGGCCGGCTCGCAAGCCCAAACAAGTGTGTGCCTGTTTTTTTGTTTCCGGTCTAACTAGATCTGCTTGCGCTTTGGTCGACGAAGCAACAAAACGTCCTCGTGCGGCGCAAGCCATTGAAATGAATGGGTTTCATAGCGCCGCGCATGCCGCGTCCTGTTGCAAAAGCATGTGAAAAAAACTACAAAGTTTGCTAGGCCAAAAAGACCGTTAATCGCGCGATAAAAAAATTGACGCCGTTAAAATGGGTTTGTGTTAAGGCTGTTAATAACGCGTTTAACTGACAGCCCTAGTTTAAAGCCATAAGTTTAAACTTCTGATGGTTTTCAGAGCGTACACATCCGAAGCACGCGCATAGAAAGCTGCTTGTCATACGGCGCGTCCTGTGATTATTAAACAGATTTCTCTTGCACGTCTTGTTGCACTTAAACTGTCAAATACACACAATGTCAAAAACACAGTCGGTTATGTCTGTGAACGTAAACCGCAGGGAAAGAAATTGCATGTATATTAGATCTGTGTAAATTGCATGTATATTAGATCTAGTGACAGCAGCCGAATGTACAGTACCTACTGCTGTACATGTTGTTAATATGAATCAAAAAACGAAAGAAAAATAGAAAATCACTCACTGCTCTCGATTAAATAACTTTAATTTAAAAAGAATACATTTCTTACTTGAATGCTCTTTAATGCTCTGGCGAGAAGATAAACATGGCGGACTGTGTACAGCTTACTCTGATAGCTGATAGGGCATATTCCATCGCCAGTCATGGGCGGGGCTTATGTAAAAGTAGATGGAAATCTGGAACTGCTCATTTGGATTATTGGTTATAAAAAAGGAGTGGGTGGATTTTTACCATTATAGGCTGTTTGTTTACACACATCTGTGTTCAAACACATCATTAACGTGAATTTTGCAAAATAGGTCCCCTTTTAAATAAAGGCAGCGGGTCTCTGAGTGATAGTCATTTATGTTTCAAGTTCCATTTTATGAAATAATGCTTTAAATAGGCTTTACAATTTCTGATTATAGGCGGAGGACTTGGTGAACCAAGTCCAGGGTAAGGAGATGCTCTTCCGCTTTAAAAACACATTTAACAGATTTTCTTGAACTAGTTTCAAGTTAATGTGTCACTGCACAACCTACACATCCAGCATAAATGCTCCCGATAAATTATTTGTTAATAAAGTGTCTATGCAATATTAAAATGTTTCACCAATAAATGTTTCACCATGTTTTTCAGTAAATCATAGTAAACGTTTTGAGTGTACAGCATGTTCTGTTATTGCCTCAATTCGCTTGACTAAAAAGTAAAGTTTGAAAAAAGTAGCTACACATAGTAGTCTATGCCACTGTAACTCTACTGTAAAATTTTGTCAAATTAGTAGCATTGCTACTTTTAGTTAGTTACTCCCCAACACTGGACCACATAATTCAAGCCACCTGAAAGAGAACCCCCCCAAAAAAAATTCTGCCTTTGTGGACATTTGCTCTTTGAGTGTACAAGGCTCTGAGAGTTAAGCAAAACATTGGTGCATCCTGACAGGATAAACACCTCTTAATCCCATGAGATTATTCAGGGTTACCATTTCAGTCTGAGTCAAAAGTGAGATGGCATCAGGGCTCTAATTGAAGCTGTATGGCTCTGCCAGAGCCGCCCTCTGCAGACGGCACAGCTGCAGGGGTCATCTGATGGACTTTGCACTGAGCCCTATATTGATCTGACAGCCTGACAGTTCTTTGCCTAAGACATACCACAATATCAGCAAAAGCGAGAAAGATATTGAAAAGTCTTCGGTAAAAGACTTAAGTGAAAAATATCCCTAACCACATTCAGATTTCTCTTGGGAGGGATATCACAAAAGATCTGTCTGTTGTGGCTACCATCTAGGCTCAGCAAGAAACTATACAGAAGCTGGAGCACTGTTGCCTCATAGTTCCTCTTTGACTATTTTCTCCACATATGGTATCGGCTTCAATGGCACACTAAACACTAGCAGCTGGGCGGCAGACCATAGCACTTCATACCCTTATTTCCCCAGTGTACTGTCTCATCTGTCCCTGGGGCTTTGGCTCCCCACCTCAACCCCCTTACTCGCCCCATTCATAAAACACTTTCTTGGGATGCAGGGACTGTCTGGATAAATGCAGGAGTTTTAGGAGTCTAAACATGTGCACAAACCTTAGGTTACTTCCTCATCAGAATCTCACTACACTGGGATCAGGAGGGAAATCCTCCCGGATTTACTCTGAGGGTCATTGCACAGGCTGTCTTCTCATCTATTTTCTTTGCAAATGTCTTCTTAGCCAAAAAAATTCAAAGAATGTGCGTGACACTTTAAGTATGTAGGGATAGTGACAATTACTTTTCATTAAAGGGATAGTTCCCCGTAAGACTTCCACGTAAGACCCCGTAAGACTTCCGTTCATCTTCGGAACACAAATTAAGATATTTTTGATGAAATCTGAGAGCTGGATCACTCCTCCATAGGCTCCTAAGGGATCGAAACTTGCCGGCCCAGAAAAGTTATTAAAGACATTGTTCAAATAGTCCAAGTGACTACAGTGGCTCAACCATAAGTTTATCAAGCGACGAGAATACTTTTTGTGCGTAAAAAAACAAACGTGCGTGGGCCTGAGTGAGTTCACGTAGTGTCATCAAGTAGGCTCACGCATCACACACATGACCAGCGTCGGCCAATAGTGAGCCTACGTGGTGACGTACAACACAGAACTGCTGTGCTGTTACACAATGTGAACTCACTCAGGCCCACACAGAAGAAAATGAATAGTTGAATAAAGTCGTAATTTTTGTTTGTTTTTTGCACACAAAAAGTATTCTCGTCGCTTGATAAACTTATGGTTGAGCCACTGTAGTCACTTTTAACAATGTAAAATAGCATGATGAAAATAAGCATGATGCTGCCATCTCTCTAAATATGAAGTTCTTTCTGAAACGCGACAAAAGGACCTCCGCGAATGTTTGTCACACAGACTTGAAACGTATGTTTTTACAACGCTTGGAGTCTCTATTTTTTAATTATGTAAATTATATCAAAAACAAATATACTCTGTTCAAGTAATCCATATGAAAGCAGCAACATGTACAGTTTCTCAAACGCTTCCCAATTAACTCGAATGTGACCACACCCACGCACGCAAGAGCTGTTCACATGCAAATGATCCATGTGGACGAACTCGAAACTTTTAACGCCCTCTTCACCCCAAAACAAAGAATAAGAGACTTTAGTAACTGTTCATCGAGTTTGGAAGACTGTGTTTCTGCTGTGCTGTGCTGTGCTGTGCTGTGCTGTTTACCTTGGATTTACCTCAGAAGAATTAGAAGAACGCGATTTGAAGATGAGAAAGATTTTTAAGGTAAGACATTCACTCAAAATAGTAAGAATGTTATTGTTATATAAACTTTACATTGTAGCAACTAGTCAAACTGGTGCCATACTAAAATGTACGTTATGAAATGAGATTGGAGTAAAAACATGAAGCCTAATGCTACATTTATATACATGTGCAAAACGCACCAAACATTAGGCTTTATGTTTTTACTCCAATCTCATTTCATAACATCATAACGAATGGAAACATTTGAAGTAACAGGCCACCTGCTATAGGCTATTGTTATTATTTTATGCAGCCATATGCCTACAAGGCACAACATACCTGGTGTTCATTTTATATATATATATATATATATATATATATATATATATATATATATATATATATATATATATATATATTAATTTTTTTTTATTTTAACCAGAAAAATCTAAAATGTATTCCCAAAATCGTGCCTTCTATAGTTTATCTTCTTATCAGCATGTTCACATTTGATTCGTTTATTTATTTATTTATTTATTTTTTACAGGGACCACATGCCCCACTGATACGCGTCCTGCTGACTTAACCCTCTGGGGTCTGAGGTGTTTTCTGGGCCCTGGAAGTGTTCTGACATGCTCTGACATTTGTGCTTATTTCTGTTACTTGTGATATTTTAATTGATAAAGTCTTATTACACTGTATTCAGAACAAACTCTGCTACAATAATATGTCAGCAGCATGTATGTAAAAGTGTGTAGTTTTAAGATAATGACGTTTATGCGTGGTTTGTGAAAAACACTGAAATAAGGTCATAAAACCCATACTGATTATTTCTTCACAAGACTTTTGAAAATTGTATCACGTAGCCTAGAATATTTGCTCCAAAACTATATGAAAATCATCCTGCATACTCATTCAGATAAAACAATATATTGATTTAAAAAATTTTAAGACATGTTTTGTGTAAGAAAGCTTTGTGCAAAGAGGCGTGAACCTCCCATTAATATTGAGTGTTTCACACCTGAGAAAGACAAAGACCCTCCCATCATGGCCCTATTAGGTGCTATCAGGCCATATCATTATGATGAAGAATGAGGAGTGAATTAAAAAAATAATGGCTTTTTGATTGTTTTGATTTATTTACAACACAACAGAATCCAAAGATACACAACAAAGGACAAAAAAGCACATTATTGAACACACTTAATCTAAAGACAGAGACTTGAACAGTCACACACCTTTTGTGCCATTCCTGAAACAAGTACATACTTGTCATCTCCAAGGTGTTTGGTTTTTCATTTTACCATGTTCATGTCTCATGTGAATGTTTAATAAGGTTGATTATCTAAATGTGCTCAGGTTATTATCCTTTGTTGTAATTTTTCTAAACAAAAAAAATTCTAAAAAACATGTCTGTATAAATGGATGATAAACACTACTTTTAAATTATTTTGAATACCGCACCCATGGTAAAGGCTTATGCTTTTATTTGAAACACTTCATATAAAGAATTTTCATGTTTCATATAACTTGGGGCATGCACATTTCATGCAGTAGCTCACCGCATTTCCTGCAGTGTTATTAGCAATTTTCGAACTAATCAAATTCGTTGTCGATTATTTGTTGCACCTCTAGACTGGTTCATGACTTCAAATTCCCACAGTAATTACTAAAGCTATTTACACTATTATCAGCACTTAGTTGTTTATAATGAGTGATTTTTTTTTTTTTACGAGAGTGCAGAATTCTGTCAATTCCGACGTTTTCAACGGTGACTAATTTAACCGCCTCTGAATGGCCATTGCATTTATAAGATCAAAAGAAACTTGTGATTGGTTATAATGCCTAGTGCTGCTGTTACAAAAAAGTAAGCAATGTAAGCAGATCCAAATGTAATGCCGTAATCTACACTTTTCGTTCATTTTCACTTTAATTGTGACAGCAGTCATATTTAGTTTAATTGTGCAGGGACCTTGTCAGACACAGACTGGCAAATCAGCAAATTGTAAAACTTGTAATAGAGTAATAAATTAGACAATGTATGGTTTATCACACTATTATAATAGCTATGACATTTTAAGACTAATTTTACCTGCAGTCTATTAGATGTTCTTTATTGTTGTTGTGTACTTTGCAGTAAATAAGAAAACAGAAAACCTGACTTTTCATATGATTTTGCTGTCAAGAAGGGCCTCATTGTGTAGAGTGATGTGGGTGGTGTGGAATATTCACTTAATGAACCATACCAAATTCCATACTCCCTAGTGTGCCAGTGATCTGTGCTGTATGGTGATGTGTATTGTACTGTATTTTTCCGAATACAAGACAACACCGCTCATGTTTAAAATGTACTTTTTTGGGCGGGCGGGGAAATTTTTTTACTTTTTTGGGGGGCTTTTTGAAGACCAAATCTTGACTTTTAAAGAAAATACTTCATTTGAAAATGATTTTCATATTGCATATTTTTCATATTAAATTTTTTTTTAAATTGTATTTGAAGTAAAAACTGGTCAAATGTACCATCAACAATCACTTTCAGAAATAAACACTTTATGGCATAGATACCAAAAAAATAACCTGATGTTCTCCTTTCCAGTAGATTTCACTATGGCTGATTTCTCATCTTTTTATGTACATTGACAGAAGTTGACATGTCAAAAAAACATGTTTGATCAGCATTTTACCTATCTCATCCAGGGGGGATATGAATGTTTTTTCCTTGGGCCGATCACATAGCGCTGAAAAGACAGCAGTTTCTCCCTGAAGTCGGAGGACATGCGCTAATCCATTATGCCACATCATTCTTACGCCACATCAAAGTGGCTGCTTCAAGGATATTGACAGGCAAGTGTGTCAGTAAGTAGCCGAAATAAGAAATGATGGGCCTTGATGGTGGTTAAGCTCAGCTTTTTGGTGATTAAGCTCAGCTTTTTGGTGATATCCAGTGCCTTCAGCTCGCTTATGGGCAGCCCCTTATTTCTTTTTTGGGCTATGTACTGACAACACGTGCCTGTCGGGGAGGCGTCTGACCAGACTCAGGAGGCCGAGTACTCATAGTGATCCTCAGTGAGGGGAGCACATGGCCTGCCTGGTAGACAAACTAGGCTTTTGGCTAGATGGAGAAAAAAGGTTCCGGGAGGGAACCAGTAGCAGAAATTGAACACTTTAGTCGTGCTAGGGCGCAAGTTCGCCTTCAGAAGCTGCCTGTTAAGGCCAGCTGAACTGATAGCAAAGCGGCCACTAGCTGCCAGAACCCAGTATCGCTGAAAAACCACTTACAGGGAGGTCAGGGGCCGTATTCACAAAGAATTTTATCTTACCACTAGGAGTACTCCTAAATCGCACTAAAATATTTTAGCTAGGAGTTTTCTCATAAAAGTTATTCACAATGCCTTATAGACCTACTCTTAGTAAGGAAAAATGACAACTCCTAAACTAAGAGTAAGTCACCGTTGCTATGGATGACGTCAATTCTCATGCACGAGCTTCCTCGCAATGATCACGTTGATTGGTTGTTAGATGACAGGCCATCATGCGGAACACAACACAGACGCAACAAATCATGGAATTACGACATCTAAATATGTCTGTGTCCTACACAAAATAATAATAGTAATGTCATCGAAATGCATATATAATGACATGTTTGTGCAGGCTCCAGTTAAGTGTAATTCTAAAAAGGCAGAGAGAGAGAGAGAAAAGTCGTGAATTAAATTAAATTAAATCAAGGTAGCCTAATACCCGAATGAAAACCGTCACTTGCCTAATAATGAAAAAACGACACTTGCATTAACACTTGCTTGGTTAATTGACATCCTATTAGCCTAAATAGACTACCTAAACCAAGGAAATGTTGCTCCTATTGAAGTAATGTAGTTGAATGACGGTGGATTATGAACTCGCCAAAACGGAAAGCCCAACTGGACGCAGGATCAGTTACTGCTGCTGGCCCAGTTGGTGCTGAAAAAAAAAAAAAAACATAATAAAAGGGAAATTCGGCACTGGGATATCAAGAAAAACTAAGCGTGAGAATGGGAGAGGATTTGTCTGCAGATCAATGCAGCATTCCCGCTTGTGTCGCGGACTACGGATGACTGCAAGAGGCTGGTATGCACTACAATCCTTTGTAAATAGGTCTTAGTGAGTTAGGAGTCCTCTCTACTTCTTTTAAGCTGTCTTAGACTTAGGTGCTACTTTTAGGGCTAAAATGCTTCGTGAATTACTCTTAGTGAAAAAAATTAGGAGTCCTAAAGTTAGGAGTGACACACCCATTATTTTTAGGAGTTGCTCCTAAATTCGCCAGTTAGGAGCTACTTTTAGCCTTAAAATTCTTTGTGAATACGGCCCCAGGTGAGCCCTACTAACTGATAGCCAGTAGGCTGGTTAGCTAGTGCCCATACTTAGGTACTCGCCTTCAGGGAGGCCTGGTAAGGCCTACTACCTGATAGCAAGCTAGAAAACTGGTTGCTATGAACCCCGATTCCGTGTGTCAGTCCCAGGGTGGCCGGCTAAGGCCAGCTGCCCAGTCCTGGGGCTCAGTCTCGGAGTGGCCTGTTAAGGCCGGCCGCCTGAAAGTTTTCATAGGTAAGAAACTGACTGCAATGGACCAGTGACAGTGGTCTTGCTAGCTAGCAAAAATTACCCACGCTGTTGGGGGTTTGCCCTCTGGGAGGCCTAAACGGCCAACCATACAGTGGCAAATCTTATTTGGCTGATCATAATCGGGGCTCGCCTCCAGAGAGGCCCACTGAAGCCAACTGTCTGATTGGCCAGTGAATTCAAAAGCCAAGCACCCCATGTTGGGGCTCAGGGTCAGGGAGGCCTGCTAAGGCCAGTGCCTGACCATCAACACTGCTGGCTGTATACCCCGTCATTCGAAACTCACTTAGAGGATTTGAAAGGCCTACTAGGCCTAAAGCAAGCCAGTGCTATCAGCCATCTACCCATACTGCTGGGGACTTGCCTTCAGGGAGGCCTGGTAGGGCCTACTAGCTGATAGCAAGTCTATTCTGCTACGAACACCGTTGGGAACCATACTACACCAACAGAAATATTGGGGCCACCCACAGGAGGCCGCTTGAGGCTAGCTACCTGGTCCCAGCTATGATGTATGTCCCAAAACATTGGGACTCTCTTCCGAGGAGGCCTGTTTAGGCCTACTACCCGTCAGTGAGTCTACTGCCCGAACTACTAAGGCCAACCACCAGAGGCAAGTTGGCCTAAAGAGCCCTTTTTGGGGGCTGCCTGTTAAGGAGGCCTGCTTATGGCCTACTACTTGACATCGTAGCCTTTGTTGGCAGATAAGCTTGCGAGGCCCCCTAGTGGCGCGAGGCCCTGTGCCGTTGCACAGTTCGCACAGCCCTTGCAACGGCTCTGTATATATATATATATATATATATATATATATATATATATATATATATATATATATATATATATATATATATAGCTTACTTTAAAACTGCATGAATTAATTACCTTGAATTGTTTTACATCTATTTTGGTGTTAATTTGATTTATCATTATTATTTCGTTGCTAGAACGCTAAGAACTAAGTTAACTATAACGTTACGACCGAGCTAACGTTAGTCATGATGGCGGAGTCAGCCACGTATAGCCTATGTTTTAAAGTTTTAAATAGTGACGTAAACGAGGATTTATGTAGCGTAACCTTAAATAGTATACAATACCTAAGCTACACACTCTTATTAAATCTCTTTAACGTTACATATGATAAATATATGTGATGATGAATGTATACATGTAACTTTATAATGTATAATTGATAGGCATCGATAAACTGCGCACTGACAGACAACAAATCGTGTATTATTATTTCTGCTACATGTGCTTTGTATTTTTACGATCGCATCACAGCACAGAGACAGCGCTCATAAAGATAATAAACGATATTCGCTTAAATACTGATACAGGCAAATTATCAGTGCTGGTACTACTCGACCTCAGTGCTGCAACCTCAGAATCTACAATCTACAATTCGATTGCTCCTGTCTGATCGCTGATCGATTGCTCCTGTCTGCCTCGCTGTCTGCTGTGTGTTTGTTTGCTTCGAGGCTGTAAGCTTCGCCTGAGCCTCGTATTTCTTTATGTTTTGAGCCATCATTTACTATCTAGTTGTTTATACTACTAAATACAGCTTACCCAACATCTCAGATTAACCTTACATCTCTAGCTTCCGTTATTGTTAACACAGCACGCTAGTAACTCGCTAACGTTAGCCTGCTAACGCGCCACCCGTGCGCTCATTTATTTATTTATTTTCTCTCGCGCGCCCGCGCCTTTGAGTTCATAAAGTCCAGGTAAGTAAGAAATCAGTCAACAAACACGGTGAGTAATGTCTTCTTGTCCTGTTATTGTCACCTGTGTCACATGTCATATGTTTAGTATAGCCTTCTCCGATGGCAATATAGGATTTATATGTGATAAGTGCAAGGAGACAGTCAGGCTGACGGAGAAGATTTCAGAACTAGAGACACGCATCTAAACTTTAATTGAGGATGATAAGAATGCTAGATCTTTAGATAGTGTTTTGGATGCGCCTAGCATAGTGAACTCTTTACATGATTCGGTTCCGGCTGAAGTAGAGCCCGTGCAGCAGGGCAGATGGGTGACCGTGAGAGATCGTTCTAGTCGCGGATCAAAGAACCACTCTTCCGTTCCGATTCCCATAACAAACCGATTTGCCCCACTCAGTGAAACACCCACTGAGAATTCTGTTGATTGTGCCCTGGTAATTGGTGATTCGATCACACGGAACGTGAAAATAGAGACACCAGCCACCATAGTCACATGTTTGCCGGGAGCCAGAGCGCCTGACATCAAAGCAAATTTAAAAGTGCTGGCTAATGCTAAACGTAAATTCTCTAAGATCATTATTCATGTCGGCACTAATGATGTTCGACTCCGCCAGTCGGAGATCACCAAAATTAATATTAAAGAGGTGTGTGAACTCGCAAGTACGATGTCAGGCACTGTAATTTACTCTGGCCCCCTTCCTGTACGCAGGAGTGATGAGATAGTTAGCCGATTGGCCTCACTGAACGGTTGGCTGTCGAAGTGGTGTCCGCAGAATAATATAAAATTCATAGACAATTGGAAAAGTTTTTGGGGCAAGCCTGATCTGTTGAAAAGAGATGGTATCCATCCCTCCTGGGCTGGTGCTGCTCTTCTCTCTAGTAATTTGGCTCATAGTCTTAGAGATAAAACATGACAATCTGGGGCTCAGGTCAGGAAGCAGACAGACTGGCTAAACCGACCGTCTGCTAGCGGCCTCACGTCACCAAGGTCAGATAAATCCCATCACATAGAGTCTCTTTCACCTAGATGTCATCATATAGAGACTGTGTCTGTTCCCCGAATTTGGAAATCCAAAAAACGTCAGGTTAAAAATTTAATTGATGTTCAACAAATAAAAAACAGATATAATACAGATGAGCAAATGATAAAGCTTGGGTTGCTGAATATTCGATCCCTTACTTCAAAATCTCTCATAGTTAATGATATGATTTCAGATTATAATCTTGATATGCTGTGTTTGACAGAAACCTGGCTAAAACCAAACGATTACATTATTTTAAATGAGTCAACCCCACAAGATTACAGTTATAAACATGAACCTCGTCTGAAAGGCAAAGGGGGAGGTGTTGCTGTAATTTATAGTAATATTTTCAAAACCACTAAGAAATCTAGCTTTAAATATACTTCTTTTGAAGTATTGGTGCTTAATGTAAAAATATATAGTGTAAACGATAAATCACATTTGAGAATTATGCTGGCTACTGTATACAGGCCACCAGGGCACCATAAAGATTTTATCAAAGAATTTGCGGACTTTCTATCAGAATTAGTATTGGCTGCAGATAAAGTACTAATTGTTGGTGATTTTAATATACATGTAGATAATGAAAAAGATGCATTGGGATTGGCATTTAAAGACATTGTAAACTCAATTGGAGTTAGACAACACGTGTCAGGACCTACTCATCGTCGTAATCATACTCTAGATCTAATATTATCACATGGAATAGATGTTGATGCCGTTGAAATTCTGCAGCAGAGCGATGACATCTCAGATCATTATCTAGTCTCATGTAAATTACATTTAGCCAAGGCTGCAAAGCCGACTCCGTGTTATAAATACGTTAGACCTATAACTTCTGCCACTAAAGATTGCTTTATCAATAATCTTCCTAATCAGTTTCATCATCTCAGCATCCCGGATAGCTTAGAAGAACTTGATATTGCAACAGAAACGTTTAACTCTCTCTTTTCCAGCACTTTAGACGCAGTTGCTCCGTTGCGCTTAAAGAAGATTAAAGAAAATAGCCCAACGCCGTGGTACAGCGAGCACACCCGGGCCCTTAAGAGAGCAGCCAGAAAAATGGAGCGCAACTGGAAGAAAACTAAACTAGAGGTATTTCGGATTTCGTGGAAAGAGAGCTCGATTGCTTACAGAGAGGCTTTAAAAGCTGCTAGATCTGCTTATTTTTCAAACCTATTAGAAGAAAATAAACATAATCCAAGGTATTTATTTGAAACAGTGGCTAAACTAACGAAAAAGAAAGCTTCAAGCTCAGAAGTGTCCAAGCAACACAGCAGTGATGACTTTATGAACTTCTTCACTTATAAGATTGATAATATCAGGGACAAAATTATAACTATGCAACCGTCTACCACAGTATCGCATCAGGAAGTGCATTGTAGTCTCCCTGAGGAAAAATTTGATTCATTTGTTGCTATAGGAGAGGAAGAATTCAGCAAACTCGTTAATTCATCTAAATCGACAACTTGTATGTTAGATCCTATACCGACTAAGCTACTGAAAGAGATGTTTTCAGAGGTCATATATCCTCTTCTTAATATCATTAATTCATCTTTGTCTCTAGGATACGTACCAAAAACCTTTAAACTGGCTATGATAAAACCGCTTGTTAAAAAAAACACAACTTGATCCTACAGAATTAGTCAATTACAGGCCGATCTCGAATCTGCCTTTTCTGTCAAAGATATTAGAGAAAGCAGTATCTTCACAACTGTGTTCCTTTCTAGAAAGAAATGATATCTGCGAGGATTTTCAGTCCGGATTTAGACCGTACCATAGTACTGAGACCGCTCTCATTAGAGTCACAAATGATTTGCTCTTATCATCCGATCGTGGTTGTATCTCTCTATTAGTGTTACTCGATCTTAGTGCTGCATTTGACACAATTGACCACAACATTCTTTTAAATAGACTAGAAAACTATGTGGGCATTAGTGGAATTGCACTAGCATGGTTTAAATCATACTTATCTGACCGTTATCAGTTTGTAGCAGTAAATGAAGAGATGTCTTATCGATCACAAGTTCAGTATGGCGTACCACAAGGCTCAGTACTAGGACCGTTGCTGTTCACTCTGTACATGCTACCATTAGGAGATATCATTAGGAAACATGGAGTTAGCTTTCACTGTTATGCCGATGATACTCAGCTGTATATTTCTTCAAAACCCAATGAAACTTACCAATTCACAAAATTAACGGAATGCATAGCTGATATAAAAAATTGGATGACTAGTAATTTCCTACTACTAAATTCTGAAAAGACAGAGATTCTAATTATTGGACAAAAAACTTCCACACGTAATAACCCAGAATACTGTCTAACACTTGATGGCTGCTCTGTCAAGTCTTCGTCGTCGGTTAGGAACCTGGGTGTGCTCTTTGATACCAACCTTTCTTTTGAAAGCCACGTGTCTAGTATCTGTAAAACTGCATTTTTCCATCTTAAAAATATATCTAAAATACGCCATATGCTCTCATTGGGAAATGCAGAACAATTAGTCCATGCGTTCATGACCTCAAGGCTAGATTATTGTAATGCTCTACTGGGTGGTTGCCCTGCACGCTTAATAAATAAACTACAGCTAGTTCAAAACGCCGCAGCTCGAGTTCTTACCAGAACCAGGAAATATGACCATATTAGCCCGGTTCTGTCAACACTGCATTGGCTCCCTATTAAACATCGTATAAATTTTAAAATATTGTTGATTACCTACAAAGCACTAAATGGTTTAGCTCCGCAGTACTTGAGCGAGCTCTTAACGCATTATAGTCCTTCACGTCTATTGCGATCTCAAAATTCCGGCCAGTTGATAATACCTAGAATATCTAAATCGACTGCAGGCGGTAGATCCTTTTCCTATTTAGCACCAAAACTTTGGAACAGTCTTCCTACCATTGTCCGGGAAGCAGACACACTCTGTCAGTTCAAAGCTAGACTAAAAACACATCTCTTTGACCTAGCATACACATAACACACTATAGACTTCTATAATTCAATGTTAGGCTGCATAGATTAGGTCAGCCGGAACTGGGAACACTTCCCTTAAATCTTGATGTACTCGCTACATCATAAGAAGAATGGCATCTACGCTAATATTAGTGTCTTTGTTTATTCCGAGGTTTTACCGCAGCCTGCCGGATCCAGGCCGTGTCCAGATCTGACGAAGGAGATCCGCCTGGACCCGATGACAATGCAGTGCTGAAGTGTCCACTATCCTCTCCCTATGGAGGATCCCTTTCCCACTCTACAGATAAAGCGTTGTGAATTCCGGCTCGCGTACCCCGAAGTGATAAAATAAAACAAAATTCTGTATCAAAATTTATAGGCAAGAAAAGTAGTTTGTTTAGGCTGGGTTGTATGAATTATAAACCTGCGCACATATTTTAAAAAGCACATAACTATAGAATCCATTCTGAATGAGCATGTGAACGCCGTCAGCGTTAATCACAGGTTCGCGTTTAAAGTCTGATCATTTCGACGGAGGTGAATCAATCAAAGTTAACTTTAGCTGGAAATAACATTATTCAAGAACCGCTATAATGCCAAAACAATCTGTTACCTTAAATTATATGTTTATCTCTGTAAAGCTGCTTTGAAACAATCCATTGTTAAAAGCGCTATATAAATGAAGATGACTTGACTTGACTTGCTGCATTTGACACTGTCGATCACGACATACTTCTTGACAGGCTGGAAAACTGGGTGGGGCTTTCTGGGATAGTCCTAAAATGGTTCAGATCATACTTAGAAGGGAGAGGTTATTATGTGAGTATAGGAGACCATAAGTCTGAGTGGACATCCATGACATGCGGAGTCCCTCAAGGCTCAATTCTTGCACCACTCCTATTCAACCTGTATATGCTCCCAATGAGCCAAATAATGAGAAAGAACCGAATCTCTTACCACAGCTATGCAGACGACACACAGCTCTACTTAGCCCTATCGCCTAACGACTACAGCCCCATTGACTCCTTGAGCAAATGCATTGATGAAGTAACAGTTGGATGTGCCAAAACTTTCTTCAGTTAAACAAAGACAAAACTGAAGTCATTGCGTTTGGAAACAAAGAGGAAGTTCTCGAGGTGAATGCATACCTTGACGCTAGGGGTCTAACAACTAAAAATCAAGTCAGGAATTTTGGTGTGTCTCTAGAGTCAGACCTTACTTTCAGTAGTCATGTCAAAGCAATAACTAAATCAGCATACTATCATCTGAAAAATATTGCAAAAATTAGATGCTTTGTTTCCAATCAAGACTTAGAGAAACTTGTGCATGCTTTTATCACCAGCAGGGTGGATTATTGTAATGGACTCCTCACTGGCCTTCCTAAAAAGACCATAAGACAGTTGCAGCTCATACAGAATGCTGCCGCCAGGATTCTGAGCAGAACCAGAAAATATGAACATATCACACCAGTCCTCAGGTCTTTACACTGGCTCCCAGTTACATTTAGGATTGATTTTAAAGTATTATTACTGGTATATAAATCATTCAATGGGTTAGGACCTCAATATATTGCAGATATGCTCACTGAATATAAACCCAACAGATCACTCAGATCATTAGGATCACATCAGCTAGAAATACCAAGGGTTCACTCTAAGCAAGGAGAGTCTGCTTTTAGCTATTGTGCCAGCCGCAGCTGGAACCAGCTTCCAGAGGAGATCAGATGTGCTCCTACAGTAGTCACATTCAAATCCAGACTCAAAACACATCTGTTTAGCTATGCATTTACTGAATGAGCACTGTGCCACTGTTCGTCCGACTGTTTTTACTGTACTTTATTTTATTTTTTAATCTAAACTGTTTTAATTATTCTTATTTGTTTTGATTATTTTAATTTCTTTATTCTAAACTGTTTTAATTATTGTTATTTCTTTTTATTTTTTATTTTTATTTTTTATTTTTATTTCTTCTATGTAAAGCACTTTGAATTACCATTGTGTATGAAATGTGCTATATAAATAAACTTGCCTTGCCTTGCCTTACAGTCATATTACTATCATGTCATATTCATGGATCCACATATCTAAATGAATCAGTGGTGTAGAGTTACATTCAAGCTATTTTAAGGCATGAAGACATTTTTTTTTTTAAGTTTAAAGCTACAATATGTAATTGTTTTCGCCGCTAGGGGTCACTAACCTCTTACAATAACAAAGGCGTAGGTTGATGATGCAAAATTCCAGCAGAATTATGGAACTTGTCATCAAGCTGATGGATCTAATAATGTTTATGGATGAGTGAATACATTGATGTTTTTAACATGACTGTGGGATAAAGAAGGGTGCCATTGCTAATGAGAGACAGATATCAGCGCCACACGCGAGATGTCCCGCAGATATAAAGGAATAAGGACATTTCATTCTACCGAACTACCCGCAAGTTCTGTATTAATAATCACACAGGTCAGTTTATTAGACTAATGAAACTTGTGAGGTAACGCAGCGCTGTTTCACTTGGTCTACACTATCACACTGAACTGCATTTGAGTGTGGTGAAAGTTATAATGTTATTCTATTTGTTAGTTTGTTGGCTGTATGAAACTAGCAGTAAGCTAGAACAACATTAAAATAACATACAGATCATATTCTAACATTTCATCATGTTGAACTATATAACATTGATTAGTTTTATGTACATTTGCTACATGCAAGAGCTCTGTCAAGTCGAAGTTTGTCACGGACGTGGAGCTCTCTGGATCTTGAAAACGCCACGCTGATATTGATCCTCGTTTTAGTTCTCCTTTTGTCACAAAGTCTGCATGCCATGGTCCATAATGTTTGAACGAAACAACAACAACACCGTGAGCGTGCCGCTAGACGTAACGCTGTTGTCCACGTCTGTCGCCATGGTTACTATGGCAGTACAAGCGGAAACCAGGGATAACGCGGATATTACACCATTGACAGGCGACAAATGAACAGGGAGTCCAGGATGGCCTATTATTTCAAATTGGAATTTCTCTGAAATTAAAAATCTTTGGGAACTTTAGGGATATTGTAAGTACACAACTGCAGGAGATATATCACATTGAGCAAGTGATTTTGGGATATTTTATTACAAAATTTGTACATATTGTACCTTTAAATAAATTTTTGTTTATCAAAGATGAGTTTTATGGGATAAAATGATTGACTATTGAAGGGACTTTAACCCTCTGAGTCTCTCTAATACTCTGTTGATTTTGATCTTAAATATAAGTGTTATACATCATTCGATCATGTTAAGTGTCTATTATTTTTCTGTATACTCACAATAAAAACAAAGTGTTGTGCTTTTCGACAAATAAAGAAAAATAAACATGATGCAAGTTCTGCCTTCTCTCTGTCGGTGAAGTCCATTCTGAAACGCGTCCTAAAATTAACTATAACTCTGCAAATACTTGTCATACAGGCACGAGAGATTTTTCTTTATGAAGCTTGAATTCTCTTCTTTTCAATGAAGTAATTTATATAAAAAACAAATATTCTCAGTTTATGTAATCTGTATGAAAAGAGAGTGATTTCAGTATTTTTTTCCCAGCTCATTACACTTCATTATGCGTTAATCTGACACGACCACGGAGGACGCGCGCTATTCAAACGCAAATGTTGAGGCAAGCCATGACAACGCCCACATCAGCCGTTCCACCGCGGCGGTAAAATGTGTGGTGTATTTGCTGCCTTTTACCGCTAAGAGGCGCTACAATCATAGACTCTGAAAAGTGTTTGTTTATTCTCTCTATTGCGTAATCTGCTGCCGCGCATTCAGAACGATTGAAAGCTGGTAGCATATGAATTCAAGTGAAACGTAGTTAAAATAATTAATAATCACAATACTGAAATTAGGCTACTAAAATTAAATTGAATAAATAATGAAAACATTTCAACACAAAGAGCATACAGACGGTAGCTCAGTGGTTAACGCAACAACACGAGATTCAAGGAGCTTCAATCGACCCGAGATCGAATCTGAATGTAGCATACATGTTTTTAATCGATGTTGGCCGACAGCGTTTATATTTTACCACCTTGATGCTTAAATAGGTAACTGTTTATAACTGTTTACTTATTTAAAGTCAAGAGTTTTGTTTAATTATCATTACAACATACATTTACTACATTCCCGTAGAACCGCAGCCGCTGCACAAACTACAAAAACTGATGAAGGAAGATTGTCAGCCGATTGCGTCAGAAAATGAAAATGAAGAATGCGTTTGTCGAACACTAACTCACCATGCCAGAATAAAACCTGACTTTAGAAAAATGCATAGGGCCACTCGGCGTGGTGTGCCAAAACACTTATAAACTTCAATATTTCATTCAAAATAATCTCAAAACGCTTTGTGAAATTTGAAAAGCCGTGCATGCATTAAGGCCACTGGAACTAATGAACAACTGAAACGCTGGTTTTGATTTTATTGTTTGTCGTTTAAATGTGCCTGTTGCATATCTCTATTTTATATATTTGATGTGGTCTATTGGTGAAGTAGCCTAGCATTGATTAGCTACTGTGGAGGGAGGGGTGTGGGGATTAAAATAATTCAGCAGAAGCAGGGATGTTTAGACCAGAAGGAAATCCCTGTCCCCCCTGGCAAATCACACTTTACTTAAAAGCATGTTTTTAAAAACTCTAGGTTGTAGGGAATCAAAAAAAAAAAAAAAAATATATATATATATATATATATATATATATATACATATAGCCTATATATACAATTTTTTTTTTTTAACAGAATTGCTTTTGAAATTACGATTGGTAGCCTATTATTATACAGATGCAAAGTCGTTCTGTTGGATTTGTTCCTTAGTGTAAAATGGAAATGCATGTAATTTTATTTGATAAATATAAGCAAAAAACTGTATGGTGTAACAGAGTTTTAGAGCTAGACAAATCTCTCTGCATTAATGAATATAAAATTTACAGTAGACCATGTTTGATCGGGATTTGAACCCGTGTCATAAGTAAGTTCTACCGCTCGGCTATGAATTTACTCACTGAGAATTTCCCAAACGTTTGTTTCTCACATGAGCGAGAAAACGTTTTGTCGTTAGCCTGTGAGTGTAGGCCTACAGCCTACTGCATGAATAAAAGTAGACCTTTACAGTTTTAAAAGATGATATCTTATCTGTATGACCAACAATTACGGAGTAGGCTTTAGCCTATTAAGTTCTTAGCTGTTATGAGAAAAATAAATTCAAATGAAAGCGCCGCCGCGTTTGTCATCAACATGCCAGAATAAAGCCAGATTTTAGAATAATGCATAGCGCCACTCGGCGTGGTGTGCCAAAATATCCTAATTATAAAACTTCAATATTTCATTCAAAACCATCTCAAAACGCTTTGTGACATTTTAAAAAGCCGTGAATGTATTAAGGCCACTGGAACCAGGATTGTAACTGAAACGCGCTGCATGTCTCAATACAGGAGCAGAAGCGCTGGTTCAGATTGTATTGTTTGTTGTTTAAACGTGCATGTTGCATATTTAAAAATATTTGTTAAAAATAAATGTTTGTTGTAGGCTTATTTGGAAATTACCATAACTTGTAGTATTTCATCCTTACTGTTAATTGCCCCACTTTCGTTTTGCTAAATGTCCCTTTGCGCCACCTGGCGGTCATTTCGCGAACGACTTTGAAATGCGACTGGTTTATTTTTAAGGCGGTGGATTTGCCGCGGCGGTAATAGGCATTCTGGTTGACTACCTTCTGTACATTAGTAAACGTTATTTTTACATGAACACATCCAAACTATATTGCTATAGCCTACTGAGATTTCTTCTAATCGCGATATACTAGTGTCTGTAATGACAACATTTCGTTGACTAATTTTGGATAGATTATAAAGTTTTTACTATAAAATAGGCATCAAATAAGCTTTAGTTAGACAGTTTCTGCTCATATGTAAAATATATAGTATGTTTTGTCACAAATAAACGAATCAACTGTTATAGTGTTTGTTCCAATGCAAGCTATATCAAAATAATGAATCCTTAACTTTGAAATATGTATGACAAAATCTATTGCCTACTTTAAAAAATAATAATTTATTAAACATTTATGGAAAAAGACAATTTTATTTTCAAGATGTTTCCAACTCAAACTTTGAACCAATTCTGCAGAATTGCCCATACAACCTATTTGACCAGGATTTGTTTCCAGGTATGACTAAAAATGTGCTTTTGGCTTTCATTTATATTTTGATTGTTTCTATATATATATATATATATATATATATATATATATATATATATATTTATTTATTTATTTATTTATTTATTTATTTATTTATTTATTGTCGTTGCATTCTTTCTTGTGTGACACCCCTGAATGAAAGGCTCATTATTATGCAGGGCCATTGTCTGCTCAGGTGAGAACCACTTAATTATTCATGATAGGGGTTGGGCCGTTCACGCCCATCCGCATATTGCCTTTGCAAACAAAAAAATGTTTTTCACAATTTAAAACAATCTATTGTTTTATGTGAATGATTAGACAGGATGATTTTCAGATCATTTTGAAGCCTAAACTCTAGGCGACAACATCCATTAGTCAAAAGTCTTGTGGACACATATTTAGTGTGTGTTTTGTGGCCTTATTTCAGAAACTTTATTTTTTTGTTTTTTCAATAACCATGCATAAACAATATTCTCTCAAAAATACAAACATGTTGCTAACATGTTATGGTAGCCATGTTTGTGCTAAATAGAGTGTAATTACAGCAATTATCGGGGCCAAGCGCAAGCAGAGGATAAGACATGCCAACATGGCTGGGAGTGTCAGACCATCTGCAGCAAGGAGCAATTAAAGACATTCAAAGATGAATTTAGGCAAATGGCTAAAAAATCATTTATATTAACTAAAAATATGATTTAATGGATTATCACTTTCGACCAATAGGTGGCGCAGTTATGAAATCGATAAGTTGTGATCAGAGTGAGGTGACAATGACATACAAAGTTTGGTGTCAAAATGTGAAGGCATTGCAGAGATAAAGACTTAATAGTCATTTTGGCAGCATGCCTCAACTTTGCTGCTGCGGTATACGAAAACGGTTTAGTCTATCATCACGAAATCCATAACTTTTAGTCGGCACGGTCTGGAGATGATATGATTCGATTTTGGTAAAAATCGGACAATTGGTCTAGGAGAAGTTTGAAAAAGTAGGTTTTGAAAGTAAATCAAGATGGCGGACAGGAAAATCGTCCAAATACGTCAAACTTGGTATCTATGTTCTCGGCATGACCCAAGAAATATATTAAGAGCAGTGTCATAACAATAGGCATATTTATTCAAAAGTTATTAGCATTTTTGGAAATTTAATTTAACTTTTGACCAACAGGTGGCTAACTCGAAATCTTTTGAGTACCTTTAGGGGATGGTGTTGGTGGCAAATTCTGAGTTTCATAATGTTACAGTAATGCATTTGTTAAGTACAGCATTTTACATTACAAAACTGTATTGAAGTCAATGGGAATTTCATGTTTTTTTCTATTATAGCGCCATCAAGAGGAAAAATCCCACATTTTTTTTCATGTGTCCTCAAAATGAGCCCATACATGTGTGTGCCAAATTTGGTGAAAATATCTCAATTCGCTTCGGAGTTATAGACATAAATATGAAAAAACACGTCAAAAATGACTGACACATGACTTTGATTGAATTTTACTACCACTTACAATCAATATTTTGGCATTTTGGCATTAATATATCGCCAACGACCTATGTTTTCAAACTTCTGACGGTGGTTTCGTCTCGATCGGACTAACGGTTTTAAAGATATTGGCAAATGTTTTTTAAGCGCTAAATCACAACACTACACAAACCGTAAGTCGAAACCTAGAATCTTTGGTATCTGTGGACTCGGCAAGGATTCAGGAACCCAACGGGAAGACTTTCGTGAAAATAAGTCAACCATACCCAGAGTTATAAGCATTTGAAAAATAAATTTTACCACTAGGTGGCGCAGTTTTGAAACTTCTCAGGCTCCTTCAAGGCATCGTACTGATGACTCATACCGAGTTTCTTAACAATTCGTTCATGCGTTAAAAAAATACAGCATTTTAGCACATAATTCAAAATGGCCGACAGCCAAAATGGCCAATCTGGGAAAATATATCAGTCGACTCGGCATGAATCTAACGAGACCACTTTTATGATTTTTGGACAAACCGTTGAGAAGTTATGAGCAAAAATAGCAATTTTTCATATCTCCGGACCAGTAGGTGGTGCTGCACCGAAACGCAGCATGTAGTCTCAGGTCATGCTTGTGATGACATGTACCAAGTATGGCCTGAATATGATTAAGCGTTGCGGAGATACAGCCTTACGTCTGTTTTTGTAAGCGCTGCGTAAAATTAGTTTGTGCGTTTATCGAAAACGGTTTAGCAAATCAACTTGAATTCCATAACTTTTTGTCGGCACTGCCTGGAGATGACCTGGTGCAATTTTGGTGAAAATCGGACAAACCATCTAGGACTAGTTTGCAAAAGTATTTTTTTGGACAATTCAAAATGGCGTCCATATTTTTATGACGGAAAATTACGTCATAGGGTGCGATCGAATCGTCATGAGGAAAAAAGAATTTTGTTGATAGCCCTTACGGTCCAAAAGTTATTAGCCTAATATGAGTGAAACTTTGGACAGGTGGTGGCACTAGAGGCAATTAGTTTAGAGTTAGAGACACCAAAATTGGTGTATTTAATGTTGTGACTGTCCTCTATCAGAATGTCAAACCAAAATAACTTTCCCGCAAACGGTTCTATGGGCTGCCATAGACGCCCAGTCGGAAGAAGAAGAAGAAGAAGAAGGGACGTAAATGGAAGAATAATAAGAACCGGAACAGATACAAAAGGTGCCTCCGCACCTTCGGTGCTTGGCCCCTAATAATAATAATAATAGGAACGGGAACAGATACAATAGGTGCCTCCACACCTTCAGTGCTTGGCCCCTAATAAGATTATGAAATCCTTGCATTTCAACCACAAGTTAAGTCAGGAACATTTCCTTCGGGCTGTGACATTCAAAACTGGAGCGCAACTCTATCACTGAACTGGGGATGGGACACATCTAATGTGGATAGAGTTACCAGTGCATATGCCTCAACTCCATTTCCAGTTCCAGTTATTTATCCTATAGGAAGAAGTCAAGAGATGAACAAATCATCAGAATGGTTACCTGAGAGTCCCCTGTTGATGTTTATATATATATTTACACAAACAAACAAACAAAAAAATTACAAGTTACACAAACAAACAAAAAAATGATTGGAAGGTATTAGTAAGGAATTTTATTTACGCATATTACAATAAATACATTTTGCCAAAATGTTCTAGTATTTTTAGTCTAATGTTTCAGTGCACCGACCACTGAATTGTTTCTACAGGACCACACAACTCAAGAAAGCAAAGTACACAGTAGCGGGGGTGGGGTTCAACCCCCAACTTGCACACAAAGCATTTCACACATATGTTCCAGCAGCTGTCAAATGCAGACAGTTAGCTTTACAGTGTGATTGGGCATCTGCGTTGCTTTACGTAGCATGTGATAATCACACAGCCCACCTCTTTTATTTAAATGTAAAACATTTTTAATAAATATAAAGCAAAAAAAATAGAACAAGTATTTGATACACTGCCGATTTTGCAGGTTTTCCCACTTACAAAGCATGTAGAAGTCTGTAATTTGTATCATAGGTACTCTTCAACTGTGAGTGACGGAATTTACAACAAAAATCCAGAAAGTCACATTGTATGATTTTTAAGTAATTAATTGCATTTTATTGCATGACAAGTATTTGATACATCAGAAAAGCAGACCTTAATATTTGGTACAGAAACCTTTGTTTGCAATTCCAGAGATCATACGTTTCCTGTAGTTCTTGACCAGGTTTGCACACACTGCAGCAAGGATTTTGGCCCACTCCTTCATACAGAGGTTCTCCAGATCCTTCAGGTTTTGGGGCTGTTGCTGGGCAATACAGACTTTCAGCTCCCTCCAAAGATATTCAATTGGGTTCAGGTCTGGAGATAGGCTAGGCCACTCCAGGACCTTGAGATGCTTCTTACGGAGCCACTCCTTAGTTGCCCTGGCTGTGTGTTTCTGGTCATTGTCATGCTATAAGACCCAGCCGCGACCCATCTTCAATGCTCTTACTGAGGAAAGGAGGTTAATGGCCAAGATCTCGCGATACATGGCCCCATCCATCCTCCCCTCAATACGGTGTAGTCGTCCTATCCCCTTTGCAGAAAAGCATCCCCAAATAATTACGTTTTTTTCACCTCCATGCTTCACGGTTGGGATGGTGTTCTTGGGGTTGTACTCATCCTTCTTCTTCCTCCAAACACGGCCAAAAAAAGCCAAAAGTTTAGACCAGAAAGCTCTATTTTTGTCTCATCAGACCACATGACCTTCTCCCATTCCTCCTCTGGATCATCCAGATGGTCATTGGCAAACTTCAGACGGGCCTGAACATGTGCTGGCTTGAGCAGGGGACCTTGCGTGCGCTGCAGGATTTTAATCCATGCCGGCGTAGTGTGTTACTAATGGTTTTCTTTGAGACTGTGGTCCCAGCTTTCTTCAGGTCATTGACCAGGTCCTGCCGTGTAGTTCTGGGCTGATCCCTCACAGTTGAAGACCTAAGATAAAAATTACAGACTTCTACATGCTTTGTAAGTGGGAAAACCTGCTAAATCGGCAGTGTATCAAATACTTGTTCTCCCCACTGTATATGGTCTGTCTATATTTTTAAACGATATTAATGAATATTATCTTGTTAGTTAAAATTATTTGCAATGAAATCAATATCCATGGGTTGACTTGATAGGTAGTGTATAACCTACTGTATGCATTGGTCCTGACAATCCTAGTACACACTATATTCTTATTTTTTAAATCATACTGCACCCTCATTGGGGGCTGTGTCCCCTAATATTAAACTCCTAGAATCGCCCCTGAGGAGGAGTAAATGTAATTGTCAGGCTATGTAGAAATACATATGTGTCTGCATGGATTGAGTGGAAAAGCCTGTAGAAAAAAAAGAAGAAAAGGAAGATTTTTTTCCATTCGTCGCTTGGGGTGTAAAAAGAAGTTTGAAATACCTCTGATGTCCCCACAGTGTGTATGTGAAGTTTTAGCTCAAAATACCCCACAGATCATTTTTTATAGCATGCTAAAATTGCCACTTTTGGGGGAGTGACGAAAAACACACATTTTTGTGTAATGCAAAAGATGAAGCGTCCATTTTCACTCCAGAAAATCACTGTAAGAGCTGAAAAAACGCAATACAAGAAGTCCGCAGTAAAGTCTTATACATAATAAACTCTCTCTCTGCCTTGCATTATCATCAACATGCACAGCGAATTACACAAAAACACTTGTTACAACTAACAGTAAACAAATATACCGTATGCCTTTTTGGGGGGTGCTTAATAAACTGTTAAACTCTGTAAAACAACTCCCATGAACTCCATTTCATTACTGTAACTATCGCTCCGGAGACTATTACCTGGATCACAAACAGTTGGTACAGATTAATCCTTGAGTAACAACTTTTTTGCAAAATCTGTTTTGTATTTACCCTCGTTCACAAATCAGTCTGGTGTAAAATGATTTGCGTAGACAAACGAATTTAGGTATATTGGGAGTTGCATTCCGTTCAAAAATAAAACTAATCGACTGCGTCTTCAGTGGCTCTGATGTTGGGAGTTTGAAGATTGTTATGTTGACTCTTACATCCAACAACAAAACACCTGAATTGCTTACAAGACATTATTGTCGCTACAGCTGCCTCGGCCTGGAGAAAATGGCAGACAGTGTATAACTCGCTCAGGACTGAAACTATGCTAATACGGCCGAGTCCGTCAGCAGTCGTGAGCGAGGCTCCGAAAATGAAAATGGCTGGTTCTATGAGACTGTTGAGGTTTTATGGAGATAAAAAAAGGAGTGGGTGGATTTTTATCATTATTGGGTGGTTGTGTACACAGACTGTCAACACACATTTATGTTCAAACACTATGTAAAAGTGAATCTTGAATAATAGGTCGCCTTTAAAGAAAGAAGCTTTACAGTATTAAACATGACAAATCATGTCAGTGTCACTTTTAATTAGAATTACAACCTCAATGTCTTGTATTAAACAGCTCTCCGATGTGTTTATGTTTTTACTCGTATCTGACATAGTCTGAACAGAAGAAAAATGAACCAGTAAATATTTCCACATTAAAGGAGGTGGAGCCTCATAGCCCACCTAGCTATTTCCTATTGCTCTTGTTGTGCGATGGAATAATGAAAAACACTGGCTGGTCATGGTCGCACCAGTTGCACCACCCCAAGTACGGCCCTAGGATCATGTACACACTCAAAGGTCTGTTCGTCTATCATTGTCAATTTACCACCTGCAGTAGCTTGTTTCCAGGTGTCAGGCCATAGTTCAGGGCCACTGGCAGTAAGAGGCCCACGGGGCACTGGCCACACTGGCCTTTTCATCCATAATCTGTCCTTTCTTTTTTTACGTGAATACCTAGCCATGGGAAATTCCTCTGTGTACTTCATTTGAATTCTGCATTATGTTTCTTCCAAAAATTGGGCCTGTAAGCAGCTGCCAAGGATTGGAGGGGAAAGGAGATGTCAGGGGAGAGAAAATGGAAAAAAAAAAAAAGAGAGAACAGAGAAGCAAAAAGTGCTAACAATGATAAAACAATAAAGGCAGTTTGGACAGTGGCAGTTGACAATGAACACTATGAAAGCTGAGAATAATAATATAGTCAATGATTTCCCTCACACTTGGGGGTGTGCACTGTTTAAGGAAGATGTGCTTAACACCTGAGTTCATATCTGAGTGACTTTCGACATCCTCAGTGTTAGTTCAGTGTGATTTTGGATTACTGAAACTCAACTACAAGTATTTATCTTTCCATCTGCTGGTTGAATTTAATATTTTTAGTGTTTCAGCAAAAATAAAAAACAAGACAAAATGACAAAGACAAATAAATAATTGAAAGCGTTCAAAATAATTATTGTTGTTCGAGGTTAAATTACTATTCATTTGTTAAACAAGTAGCTCAGTCATCAACTATAATACAAATGTCAGTCATGCAAGCAAGATTTGAAAGTAGACTAATATACAACATCCACTTTTGTGACATATGTGGTCAAATGGCAGTCAGAGAGATCCTCACCACTCCTCATGCTTTCAAGCAAAGTCCTTAAATACCAACATTATTCAGCTGTCTGTGTCCTTCATACACCACATGTTTTTTATACTTTTTGTATGCAAATCTTACAATCAGATAAAAGTGTGTTGCAAAAGGTACTTTTTTAATTTAAGGAAATATTAATAAGAGCACTAGTTTACATATTACAACAGCTTTGTCCCACTGATTGTTCAAAATAATCCAGAATCTGAACGTTTAATTTATTGTCACTTCTTATCACAACCATGCCACAACCATGCTTCCTTGTCACAACCATGCTAATTTCAATCCTGTGTTCTGCATTCCGGTGGCAAAAATGCTGTATACCGACGTAAGCACAACCTATTCATAAACAGCAACACTAATCTCAGAATTTCTTTTTTTTTACTAGTATCCATTAATTAAATACTAGTACGCATTTATAGCAGTTTTAATCAACTCCAGTGCAGGGGACAAATGTTTTAGATGTCTCACTAATTACATAAAAACACCTGGTACCATATTTACAGCTTGCATCAGTATTCTAGCCCTTTTGGCATAAAGAAACTACTGTCAGGATTTACTAAAGACACACAGTGAAAAAATTGTGATGAAATTTGGACAGTTATTATTGCAGCTGAATTGCATATGCATTTGTAAGAGTTTTCCTTTTAAAATTAATGGGAGGAGAGTTTCTTTACATAGACACTGGTTTATAGCATCTGTTCCAGTTCTACTAGTTCTTATTTGTTAGATTCTAGTACCAGTTTATGAGAGCCTTGAAACTTGCAGTTAAACAATAAAACCCCAAATCAAAAAGCATATAGCGGCAGTACCTGGTGGGCAGTTGCATTCAGGTGGTGAGACTTGACGGGCAGTCCTTATCCTAACCAAGTGTTCATAAGAGCGCTGTCAGAATCAGATGAAACAGATCAAACAAAAAAACAAGTGAACGATGAGCCCTAAATGAATGTAGTGACCACATGCAGGTGCACTGGGCAAAGTCATAGAGCTGTCATTAGCCTGAGGAGTGTGGACTGTTTTAATTTTTGTGAGTAAAGAAAGATGTTCTGTTGACTTTAATGAGTTACGGCTGTGGATGCATTACACACCTGTGATAGCAGTTCGTCCAATCGCTCCTGTATCATTGAATTAAACTGATCCATAGAGATCCCATGAAACGGACTTAAGAGCCGCGCGCCACTTCCAATCTCCAGATCCACGACTCTGTCCTTAATCTCCCTGTTTTGAAAACTCAGCAAAAAGCAAAAGGCGAAAGACAGAAGAGAAAACACAAATGGCATCGCATCCACGGTAGCTTTAAGGCAGTGCCGCCGCTTAGCAGAACCGGTGTCGTTCTCCATTTTCGCCTCGTTCCGGGACTCTTTATTTGCTTCTAAAACCCTCATGACCGTATACTACTATGCGAAATCTCCAGTAACAACGGGAGGAGGATGACTGAGACTGTGTATTATTTTAATCTGTCTCAAGACGACTAACAACCCGAGCGCACGTCCTCACTGAGAGACAGTGAGCGGTGAATGGTTTCACGGCTCGTACTAGCCCTCCACAAACTTGTTGTACTACTGAAAAGAAATCCATGCATGTACGCGTTGCTGTCCAGCCTGAGTCTTACGACTACCCCTGGCAGATTTTGTGCCAAGAGATGTTAAACCGCAGACGAGCGGCGAATGTTTTGCACATTACACTCAATCCACTCAACTCCGGATCAGCATAGAGAACCTTCGGACCTCACATAGTCTGTGCCCATTTTAAATCACCAGCTGGGTCTTATTGATATTTTTCATGTGAGGTAGTAAGAGAGTACAAAATATTTCAATGGGATTCTTCCAAGGAACAATACGGTATTCAGAATGATGCAGACGCACGGGGCATTGTGGACAATGGGGAGTCCCCCCCCCCCCCCCCTGTCTTATATTTTAAGCTACCATAACATCAATATAACTTATTTGTCCGGTATAACATTGGAAAAAAAAAATAGAAAGAGATCAGGCCCTTACTAATTGAACAGGTTAGTCTGTGCCAGGTTATAGACTTTTGATGAGTCTGTGGTATCATCTGTTCTTTTTTATGCTGTGGTATGTTGGGGTGGTGGGATTTCTGAGAGGGACAAACAAAAAAGACTCAAACTGATTGGAGGCTAGTTCAGTACTGGGGTGCCCTCTGTAGATGAAAGAAAGGATTGTAAGGAAGCTGTCTTCCATTATGAATCATAAATCTCACCCCATGTAAAACAGTGCGGGCTATGCAACGCTTATTTGGCAATATATAGACTTATTCATCCACGGTGCTCAAAAGAGAGACATAGACATTATTTTCTTCCATCTGCTGTAAGACTGTCTTATCTTTCTTTCTTTTCTTTCTTTCTTTTCATTTATATAGCGCTTTTAACAATGGATTGTTTCAGCTTTACAGAGTTAAACATGTAATTTAAGGTAACAGAGATTGTTTTGGCTTTATAGCTGTTCTTGAATAATGTTATTTCCAGCTAAAGTTAATTTTGATTGATTCACCTCCGTCGAAATGATCAGACTTTAAACGCGAACCTGCCGCTGACGGCGTTCACATGCTTATTCAGAATTGATTCTATAGTTATGTGCTTTTGAAAATATGTGCGCAGGTTTGCAATTCCATACAACCCATGCCTAAACAAACTACTTGTCTTGCCTATACATTTTGATACTGAATTTTGTTTTATTTTATCACTTCGGGGTACGCGAGCCGGATTTTCAACAACGCTTTATCTGTAGAGTGGGAAAGGGATCATCCATAGGGAGAGGATAGTGGACACTTCAGCACTGCATT
The DNA here is from genome assembly GCA_030578255.1 of Tiaroga cobitis. Classification (NCBI taxonomy): domain Eukaryota; kingdom Metazoa; phylum Chordata; class Actinopteri; order Cypriniformes; family Leuciscidae; genus Tiaroga; species Tiaroga cobitis. Next base: position 49,458,425 of record CM060597.1, read on the forward strand.
GTCATCGGGTCCAGGCAAAGCTCCTTCGTCAGATCTGGATACGGCCTGGATCCGGCAGGCTGCGGGGAAACCTCGGGATAAACAAAGACACTAATATTAGCGTAGATGCCATTCTTTTTATGATGTAACGAGTACATCAAGATTTAAGGGAAGTGTTCCCAGTTCCGGCTGACCTAATCTATGCAGCCTAACATTGAATTATAGAAGTCAATAGTATATTATGTGTATGCTAGGTCAAAGAGATGTGTTTTTAGTCTAGCTTTGAACTGACAGAGTGTGTCTGCTTCCCGTACAATGGTAGGAAGACTGTTCCAAAGTTTTGGTGCTAAATAGGAAAAGGATCTACCACCTGCAGTCGATTTAGATATTCTAGGTATTATCAACTGGCCGGAACTTTGAGATCACAATAGACGTGAAGGACTATAATGCGTTAAGAGCTCGCTCAAGTACTGCGGACCTAAACCATTTAGTGCTTTGTAAGTAATCAACAATATTCTATAATTTATACGATGTTTAATAGGCAGCCAATGCAGTGTTGACAGAACCGGGCTAATATGGTCATACTTCCTGGTTCTGGTAAGGACTCCGGATGCTGCGTTTTGAACTAGCTGTAGTTTATTTATTAAGCGTGCAGGGCAACCACCCAGTAGAGCATTACAATAATCTAGCCTTGAGGTCATGAATGCATGAACTAATTGTTCCGCATTTCCCAATGAGAGCATATGGCGTATTTTAGATATATTTTTAAGATGGAAAAATGCAGTTTTACAGATACTAGACACGTGACTTTCAAAAGAAAGATTGGTATCAAAGAGCACACCCAGGTTCCTAACCGAGGACGAAGACTTGACAGAGCAGCCATCAAGTGTTAGACAGTATTCTAGGTTATTACGTGTGGAAGTTTTTTGTCCAATAATTTGAATCTCTGTCTTTTCAGAATTTAGTAGTAGGAAATTACTAGTCATCCAATTTTTTATATCAGCTATGCATTCCGTTAATTTTGTGAATTGGTAAGTTTCGTTGGGTTTTGAAGAAATATACAGCTGAGTATCATCGGCATAACAGTGAAAGCTAACTCCATGTTTCCTAATGATATCTCCTAATGGTAGCATGTACAGAGTGAACAGCAACGGTCCTAGTACTGAGCCTTGTGGTACGCCATACTGAACTTGTGATCGATAAGACATCTTTTCATTTACTGCTACAAACTGATAACGGTCAGTTAAGTATGATTTAAACCATGCTAGTGCAATTCCACTAATGCCAACATAGTTTTCTAGTCTATTTAAAAGAATGTTGTGGTCAATGGTGTCAAATGCAGCACTAAGATTGAGCAACACTAATAGAGAGATACAACCACGATCGGATGATAAGAGCAAACCATTTGTGACTCTAATGAGAGCAGTCTCAGTGCTATGGTACGCAGGGCCGGCCCGAGGCATAAGCGAACTATGCGGCTGCTTGGGGCCCCTTGGCCACCAGGGGGCCCCCCAATCGAGTCGAAAAATCGAAAAATATTTTTTTAGATAACTTAAACAAGTGACAAATGAATGAATTAATATGAATGAATGAATAATTAAAGACAATAAAAGAAAATTCTGATTTCATGATCAATATACCTCCCTACAACTGCTGCTGTGTCTGCCAGCGTTTAAGTCATGCGCATAATCTAGACACCTCGCACGTGCATAGACAATTCGTGCGCAACTGCGCATAGTCGCGGACTCGCGGTAATGTTAAGCCATGTCACAAAAAAGGACGTATCCCTCTGGTGCCGAAAATAGAACGAAGAAAATGACAGAGGAGGAGAAAAAAAGAGCAAGATAAAAGTATGTTTGCATGATTACTTACGGTATGTTTTGTGCAGCAATTGAACCATTCCTATCTACGGCAAGCCCAGAGGGGAAAAATACATTGCATACACACACATACAATGAGCGCCAGTACATTATTACCGGTATTATAGTAACAGACTTTGTTGGATTCTGTCATGTACAATCTAACAAAGTCTGTTACAATAATACTAATAAAAAAAGACTTTGTGGACAGTTACACTGTATTGAGACAGTTGAGAAATAATCATATTTTTACAGAACTGGGAACACTTCCGTTAAATCTTGATGTACTCGCTACATCATAAGAAGAATGGCATCTACGCTAATATTAGTGTCTTTGTTTATCCCGAGGTTTTCCCGCAGCCTGCCGGATCCAGGCCGTGTCCAGATCTGACGAAGGAGATCCGCCTGGACCCGATGACAATGCAGTGCTGAAGTGTCCACTATCCTCTCCCTATGGAGGATCCCTTTCCCACTCTACAGATAAAGCGTTGTGAATTCCGGCTCGCGTACCCCGAAGTGATAAAATAAAACAAAATTCTGTATCAAAATTTATAGGCAAGAAAAGTAGTTTGTTTAGGCTGGGTTGTATGAATTATAAACCTGCGCACATATTTTAAAAAGCACATAACTATAGAATCAATTCTGAATGAGCATGTGAACGCCGTCAGCGTTAATCACAGGTTCGCGTTTAAAAGTCTGATCATTTCGACGGAGGTGAATCAATCAAAGTTAACTTTAGCTGGAAATAACATTATTCAAGAACCGCTATAATGCCAAAACAATCTGTTACCTTAAATTATATGTTTATCTCTGTAAAGCTGCTTTGAAACAATCCATTGTTAAAAGCGCTATATAAATGAAGATGACTTGACTTGACTTGACTTTACAGTTTTCAACAATAATTGTCATTGTTGAACCCTTGCTCTTATTATGTTTTTGATTTCACAGTTGTCATTATTTTAGCAAATAATTTATTTGATATGTTTTGAGACAGTTTGTTTTAAGAAGTTTCAAAGAGTTAGTAAAAGAGTAGCTAAAGTAAAAGTTAAAAAAAATATTTAAGTAGGCTATCTATTTTTTATTAAGTATTTATTTTGTATTTATACATAACCTCACTGTATTAATTTATAATGTATCATTGTTGCGTGATATTTGTGTCAATAGAGGGAATGCATTAACGTCACTTCCCCGCCGGAACACGCCCCCCTCAGCCGACTGAGTGGCAGAAGAGCTGCTGCGTGACTGGATTTAATAGGGGAAACTGCGAAAACGCGAGTAAAACAAACTATTATCAGTTTAAACTAAAAGTTGGACTCGATATAGTGTTCCTTACAACTTATCAAAGATCCAGTCAGTGATCTACGGATATTGACATGCAGCCAGGAATCGTGTTTCCTGACATTTATATGTGCCTGATTTCGACGCCGGGGAAATAAATTAAGACAATTTTCCTGTAAACCTTTTATATAAATACAATATAGATAGGTCTAAATCCGAGTGATCACTTACATTAATGTTATACTGTATATCATCATATCGTCCAGCCCTAAAACTTGTATAGTTTTTTGTCAGTGTTACTGTTTATTTAAAAACATCCAATTATGCAGAATATAGTCTGTTCTGTAGCTTTTTGCAGTCAGTAAAAATATACAGTAACTCAGATTTCTGGTCAAATCTAGTTGTACAGTCAATCGCAAAGCTCTTTCCCGTTTTAGATGTGTTTTGTGTGTTTTTCACGGCATTCACGCTGAAAACAAATGCTGCCGCTCAGTTTTTTTGCCACTTGTGGGCGTGACCGCATTCACTCCGGCCGACGGTGACGTCATGCGCATACCCTCTATAATCGTCAAGCACAGGTGACTCCGCGTAGTGGGAGGGGCCCCCAAATCAAATTCTGCTTAGGGCCCCCAAAAGGCTCGGGCCGGCTCTGATGGTACGGCCTAAATCCGGACTGAAAGTCCTCGCAGATATCATTTCTTTCTAGAAAGGAACTTAGTTGTGAAGATACTGCTTTTTCTAATATCTTTGACAGAAAAGGCAGATTCGAGATCGGCCTGTAATTGACTAATTCTGTAGGATCAAGTTGTGGTTTTTTTACAAGCGGTTTTATCATAGCCAGTTTAAAGGTTTTTGGTACGCATCCTAGAGACAAAGATGAATTAATGATATTAACAAGAGGATATATGACCTCTGGAAACATCTCTTTCAGTAGCTTAGTCGGTATAGGATCTAACATACAAGTTGTCGATTTAGATGAATTAACGAGTTTGCAGAATTCTTCCTCTCCTATAGCAACAAATGAATCAAATTTTTCCCAAGGGAGACTACAATGCACTCCCTGATGTGATACTGTGGTAGGCGGTTGCATAGTTATAATTTTGTCCCTGATATTATCAATCTTATAAGTGAAGAAGTTCATAAAGTCATCACTGCTGTGTTGCTTGGACACTTCTGAGCTTGAAGCTTTCTTTTTCGTTAGTTTAGCCACTGTTTCAAATAAATACCTTGGATTATGTTTATTTTCTTCTAATAGGGTTGAAAAATAAGCAGATCTAGCAGCTTTTAAAGCCTCTCTGTAAGCAATCTAGCTCTCTTTCCATGAAATCCGAAATACCTCTAGTTTAGTTTTCTTCCAGTTGCACTCCATTTTTCTGGCTGCTCTCTTAAGGGCCCGGGTGTGCTCGCTGTACCACGGCGTTGGACTATTTTCTTTAATCTTCTTTAAGTGCAACGGAGCAACTGCGTCTAAAGTGCTGGAAGAGAGAGTTAAACATTTCTGTTGCAATATCGAGTTCTTCTAAGCTATCCGGGATGCTGAGATGATGAAACTGATTAGGAAGATTATTGATAAAGCAATCTTTAGTGGCAGAAGTTATAGGTCTAACGTATTTATAACACGGAGTCGGCTTTGCAGCCTTGGCTAAATGTAATTTACATGAGACTAGATAATGATCTGAGATGTCATCGCTCTGCTGCAGAATTTCAACGGCATGAACATCTATTCCATGTGATAATATTAGATCTAGAGTATGATTACGACAATGAGTAGGTCCTGACACGTGTTGTCTAACTCCAATTGAGTTTACAATGTCTTTAAATGCCAATCCCAATGCATCTTTTTCATTATCTACATGTAGGCCTATATTAAAATCATCAACAATTAGTACTTTATCTGCAGCCAATACCAATTCTGATAGAAAGTCCGCAAATTCTTTGATAAAATCTTTATGGTGCCCTGGTGGCCTGTATACAGTAGCTAGCATAATTCTCAAATGTGATTTATCGTTTACACTATATATTTTTACATTAAGCACCAATACTTCAAAAGAAGTATATTTAAAACTAGATTTCTTAGTGGTTTTGAAAATATTACTATAAATTACAGCAACACCTCCCCCTTTGCCTTTCAGACGAGGTTCATGTTTATAACTGTAAACTGTAATCTTGTGGGGTTGATTTAAAATAATGTAATCGTTTGGTTTTAGCCAGGTTTCTGTCAAACACAGCATATCAAGATTAAAATCTGAAATCATATCATTAACTATGAGAGATTTTGAAGTAAGGGATCGAATATTCAGCAACCCAAGCTTTATCATTTGCTCATCTGTATTATATCTGTTTTTTATTTGTTGAACATCAATTAAATTTTTAACCTGACGTTTTTTGGATTTCCAAATTCGGGGAACAGACACAGTCTCTATATGATGATATCTAGGTGAAAGAGGCTCTACGTGATGGGATTTATCTGACCTTGGTAACGTGAGACATGAATAATGATCTTAGAGAATTTACGATTAGCATTAGCCAGCACTTTTAAATTTGCTTTGATGTCAGGTGCTCTGGCTCCCGGCAAACATGTGACTATGGTGGCTGGTGTCTCTATTTTCACGTTCCGTGTGATCGAATCACCAATTACCAGGGCACAATCAACAGAATTCTCAGTGGGTGTTTCACTGAGTGGGGCAAATCGGTTTGTTATGGGAATCGGAACGGAAGAGTGGTTCTTTGATCCGCGACTACAGCGATCTCTGACAGCCACCCATCTGCCCTGCTGCAGGGGCTCTACTTCAGCTGGAACCGAATCATGTAAAGAGTTCACTATGCTAGGCGCATCCAAAACACTATCTAAAGATCTAGCATCTAGCATTATCAAAGTTGATTCAAATCTTGAATTGGTAGCCAATTCAAAAATCTGTGCCATTGTGTTTGAAATGTTGTATTTGGTTAAAGGTATTGTAGGTAGGAATTTTATAAAAACTTTTTTCCAAATTTGTTTACACTTTCTGTATATATCAATGCATAATTAAAATGTAAGTACTCTGATAAAAAGAGTATAAAAATCGTGTGACTCTAGACCGTTTAATCTGCACTAAACACAGCTCATTATTTACATTCGGGACGAAACAAAGGATTGGCTTAGGCGACTGTCACTCTCTCGCAACCATGGCAACCACCCTTTTGCCACACAGGACCTGCCCACTTGCGCGCGCATCCGTTTGATTTGAGGAATTCAAGAGGCACGGAACCTAGGAATAGCAGAACAATGGCAGAGATTAGAAAGACCAATCAAAATTCACATATGCAGTTCGCGAAGGCAAACCAGGCAAAAAAAGGAAGACAGTAACGTTACTAGAAAAGGTAATGAACAAAAAGTCTTTGGATAAACAACAAAATAAAACGCATGCCAATATCGGCGTGGCTTTCCAGCAATGGCGAGAACTGAGAGACCTCAAGGGGCTGAAAAGTGACGCCTGGATGGCTATATTTCTGCTGGACAGGTAAATCTTTCTTTTTGTATTTTGATCATACATATTTTTTTCTTTATGTTTTCATGAAGCATGTGTCATTAGCACACGTAAGAGAGAGTTATAAGGGCACAAACCATCAAACTGACAGTTTTATTGCCCAATAAAATGTTTCCCACGCTTAAGCCACGCCCCCTTGCTACCCACCCATCCACTTCCGGTTAGAACACCTGGACCGTGGGGTTTTTCCACTGCGTGGGGTTTTGTCACCTCATCATTCTCACCTCTTGGAGCTATTGATGGATATCCATCAATAGGGTTATCAGATGCATCGAATGGATGTACACAGAGAAACATCGACTGGCTGAATAAATTTTGTACAGATTTTGGATACCACAACCTCGCATTCCTCACAAGTCACGGTTCTGGTGCATCCTCTGCGGCTCCACCTCCAGCAGTCTGCGAGACCCCTGAGGTCACGTCCAGTGACGAACCGTATGCGTGTATAGGAGATGTCGGTCATAGGATTATTAAGGCCGTTGTAGCAGTCATATTGGAATTTTTAATAGACAAACGAATGAAACAGGAGTGCGATGGCTGCACAGTGGATCATCCGTCCCAGACAAGACATTCCTGTTTATTTGAGCCGTGTCCCTATTACTTTTATGGATGTTTTGACGAGATCAGGCAGAAGGTCCTCAGTCATGGTTTAAAAAATATCCTGGCTCATTCTCTGACTCTGTGTGGAGCTACACCGCACCTGCAGAGAATTCAGGGGTCTATCGAGACGATTTTGCTCGAGCTCCGGGATGAGATGTACATCGTGGAACACCTAGGATCTATCAGACAGAAACTTGTGGATGAAAGTTGCAAGGAGATTATCTACTCTGCGGTCGATAGTTGGAAAGTCATCGCACTCGAAAACCCTGAGTCTACCTCTGTGTGAAAATGTGGAATCTCTGCACATGCTGGATCATCAAGTATTTCTTTAAATCGCATGTTAAACAAGGGGTGTCAACCCTGCTCTACAGGATTATCGACGGTGATCATGCAACAATTGCCAACGTGACTACGGATGATACAGGTATAGCGAAATTAATGAGTCATATGAACACTGCACGGAAGTCATCGAACGATTGGAATGACATGGTGAACATATCAGTCAACCATAATTGCAACCCGTACGCGACTGTCAAAAACATTAGAATGGGGAACATTGTGTGTCTTTGTGCGTATGTAACTGATGTCTGCAAATTGTTGAGAAAGACGCGGTCGGACGCCCCACAAATTATTGACCTACTACTTGAACATATCATGGAGAGAAATATTGAAATGTGTGTGAAATTTATTTTGATGTATGGATGATCGACATATATTTCATTATACATGTTTGTAACTGTTGTGTTTTTTTTATTCCCTCCCAAAAAAAAAAAAAAGTGCTTTTTTTTTTTTGTAAAATTAATTGGTAAATCCTGAAAAAAAAAAAAAAAAAAAAAAAAGTATTGATATTCCTGAAAAAAAAAAAATATGTATGTGAAAAACACCCCTATTGTTTGATGATATATACATGTGTGTGATTGTAAAAAAATAAATAAAAAAATAAATAAAATCTTGACAACTTCGACACCTGACTCATTATTCTCTGAAAACTCACAGTGGTGACATGGCTAACATGGATCTTATGAGAAAGATTTACTATGACCCTGCAAATTCCGGTGCTTTGGGGGGTAAAGACAGATTAAAACAGGCTGTTTTACAGGAATACGGTGTGAAATTATCTGATAAAGAAGTATCTGAATGGCTTTCAAGTCAGGACACATACACGCTCCATCGAACGGCGCCGGTAAAATATAAGCGCAACCGTGTAGTGGTGTATGGGAAAGACAATCAGTTTCAAATGGATATAGTTGATTTATCATCTCTCTCTAAACATAATCAGGGTATTAAATATATAATTACGGTTATAGATGTTTTTAGTAAGTACGCGTGGACCAGACCCTTGAAAAATAAGACTGGACCGGAAGTGGTTAAAGCTTTTACGTCTATTTTGAGAGAAGGTCGGATACCACTCAAGTTACAGACAGATAAGGGTACAGAGTTTTTCAATAAACATTTTCAGCAGCTGATAAAAAAAAATAACATACATCATTTTGCAACAGCCAGCGATTTAAAAGCGAGTGTGGTCGAAAGATTTAATAGAACTTTAAAAGGACGAATGTGGCGTTATTTGACAGCTGTAAACTCCAAGCGCTACTGTGACATATTGCAAGACCTGACAGAGGGGTATAATTCAAGCTATCACAAATCAATTAAAATGAGACCGGTGGATGTGAATAAAGAAAATGAAAATGTGGTGTTTAATAATTTATATGGAAAAAAACGTAAAGAGACACCCAAGTTTAAATTCTCGATTGGAGACGTTGTACGAGTATCTAAAACCCGTAATATTTTCGCAAAGGGGTACGAACAGAATTATACTGAAGAATACTTCACCATAACGGCCTGTATACCCCGAAATCCGGTCGTGTATCGGATACAGGACTATGATGGGGAGTTGATTCACGGCTGTTTTTAAGAACAAGAATTGCAGAGGATCATAGTTAGTAATGATTCGGCTTTCAAAGTTGAAAAAATACTGGACAAGCAACGTCGTGGGAAAGTCATGTACGTTCTCGTCAAGTGGTTTGGATGGCCTACAAAATTCAACAGCTGGGTCCCCGAAAAGCAGGTGGTGGACCTGCAAACCGTCTTAAAGTCGTAGTGAATTTGCGACAGGTGTCATTTATGTAAATCATGTCTGATGTGGGGTTCTACATCACGCTACCGTGCAATGCTTCGACTAACATCTATCCTGAGAATTGTATATCTAATTACAGAACTAGACTGGCTAGAAGTATAGTTTTAAAAGGCCTGTGGGAGGTGGCATTGGTCGAATTTGAATATCCATTGACATGGTATACATTTAATGAGGATGATGCGTTTTTTGTCATTGTTTGTGATTACTGTCTGTTGGAGGAATACCATGAACTACCTGATGTAAGGGGTGATGCGTTTCAGAAACCTCCAAAATTATCAACAAGTCGGTATACGTTGAAATGTGGGTATTTTGAGGACGTACCCATTTTACTCAGAGATATAAATGTCTCTCTCCCCCCGGCGGTACGTCTCGCTTACGACCGTATAAAGAATAAGGTATTTCTGAAAGCACCTCACGGGACGGCGCTGACATTTTATGGCAAGCTGGCGATCATCCTGGGCTTAAAACCAGGGGTTTCTATAGAAACTGTAAACAGTTCGGATGAATATCGAGAGACACACATCGCATATGCTCCGTTCCAGGCAGATATAACCACTTATATCTGCCTGGAACGGAGCATATGCGATGTGTGTCTCTCGATATTCATCCGAACTGTTTACAGTTTCTATAGAAACCCCTGGTTTTAAGCCCATTTATATTCACAGTTCTTACACATTATATGTATACACGGATATAATCGAGTGTCAGACAGTTGGAGATGCCCATGTACCTTTACTAGGCACAGTACATATCGAAGGTGAAACTAACAAAGTTGTTAGCGTCAGGTACGACAAGTCACACTACGTGCGACTTAATAAAAACAGTATTAACGAGATCACTATAGAGATTAAAGACGACTTAAACAGAGACGTCCCATTCACCTACGGGAAGGTTGTATCTAAACTACACTTTAGACCCGTGAAACAACACCTGTTTTAAAATGGCTCATCTAACGCCATACCAACCGGACCCCGAGCGTTACGTTTCGTACTATCGAGCACAAACTGGTAACGGCATCCCCGGATACGCAGGTGGAGGGGTTATGTACGGTGGTGGTTTTTTATCAGGGGTCGGCGGTTTGTTTAGAGGCTTGTATAGATTGGCTGTCCCACTTATTAGGAGGGGGTTCAGTATAGCAAAACCGCACATGAAAGCTGCAGCAAAAAATATAGTGAGTGACGTCGTTAGCACAGCTCTAACAAAGTCATATAACAATGATGACGGTCAGAGTGGGCATGGTCTGATGGTGATGGGGCGTAGACGATTAAAACCACCAGGGACCCATATGAGACAGGGGCGTGGTCATGGCATAAAGAAAAGTAGGAGCATCACCAAAAAACGCTCAGTCGCAAAAATCAAAAGAAGAACTAGTGTGAAGCGTGTTAAAAGAACCACAAAATTAAAAAGACGAATCAATACTATATTCTAGCACGAAAAAACAAATAAAATAAATAATAATAATAATAATAAAAAAATGTCTCTGCTACATTGCATGTCTGACGAGTGTGTCAAATCCGAGCTGGATCTGTTTACCGTACCTTTGACACAAACAGCTATTGAGAAGAACACTTACATCGAATACCCCCCGATTTCAGCTATTTCTGATTTATCTCCGATTGAATTCTTCATAGCAGGGACGGGTGAAGATTACACAGATTTGAACAACACATTATTATTTACCCGTATCAAAATAACTATGCCTGACCACACAGACTGCCCTGACGGGGCGCCAGTGACACTTTTGAATTACGCTGGAGCGACTATCTTCTCACAGGTTGATGTGTCTTTGGGGGACCGTCTAGTTTCACAACCGTCCAGCACCTACCCTTATAGATGCATTATCGAAACGCTCCTTAATTATGGGAGAGACACGTTAGAAAGCAACTTTTCAGCAGGTCTTTTCTACTGGGATACGGCCGGGAGTATGGAATCGACGACGCCTGGGGCCGGGAACAATGGCCTGACGAAAAGAGCAGCCTTCACCAATGCCAGCAATGTGGTGGAGTTATTAGCACCGATACACTGTGATATGTTCTTTCAACCGAAACTATTATTGAATGGGGTTGATATCCGTATTCGCTTAACCAGAGCAAAAGACGCATTCTGTTTGATGAGCGGCGACGCAATCGAATATAAACTAAAAATTCTCTCAGCGTCCCTCTTTGTCAAGAGAGTCAGTGTGTCACCTGCTGTACGGTTGGGACACGCACAAGCCCTTCTCGCGGCCACAGCCAAATACCCCATAGACCGTGTCTGTGTGAAAAATTTCTCCATACCGGCAGGGGCGCGTGTCTCAAATCACGAGAATCTCTTCCTCGGTACTCTTCCAAAATCTATCATTTTAGCTATGACTGATAACTCAGCCTTCACAGGGGCTTACGATAAAAACCCCTTTGCCTTTAAACACTTTAATTTAGAGTATCTCAATCTCACCTCAGATGGGGTGTCGATACCCAACAGACCTTTTCAACCGCAATATAATTTAGGCAACGCCGTTAGGGAGTTTTACCAGCTGGTGTCTGCGACCGGCAGACATTTGAAGAATCAACCGCTGGCCATAGACAGAGAGGATTTTCTCAACGGATACACACTCTACGCTTTCAACCTTACCCCGGACGATGAGTGTAGTCATCATGTGTCACTAATTAGATCGGGAAATATTAGATTAGAAGTACGTTTTAGAGAGCCGCTCGAACACACCGTCAATCTTTTAATTTATGCAACCTACGATTCTCTTCTTGAGATATCAAACCGGAGGCAGGTGCTCGCTGAACACCACTGACAGGGGCTGAAATGAACACGGTACAGTTGACTGAAATCATGGATAACATCTGTGACATCAATTTTCTAGGTGTGTTTCCTAGCGATTACCTCCCCAAAACACCATTGGTAGATACACCGGTCCTGTTAATTTCTAATACAGATGCTTCGGGAGACCCGGGCCAGCATTGGCTTGCGATGTACGTAGGCCGAAACGGTGCCACGTGTTTCTTTGACAGCTTCGGCAACCCTCCAAATGCAGACTGTTTTCCTAGGTCTATTCAAGATTTTCTAAAAAATAATTCTACACAAGTTCATTATTCTACCAGACAAGTGCAAGATTATACTTCTGTTACCTGTGGACAGCATTGTGTTTTTTTTCTGTATCATATTTCTCGAGGTTTTGAGTATGAGAATATAATGAAATTTTACCATAATGATGATCTGTTAAAAAATGACTCTATGGTATCTCTTTTTGTGAAAAAATTAAAACCCCGTGTCTGTGATAGGAAATCATTCAAGTGTATACAGTGTGTACAGACTGGTAAAACATATCAGACGCATTAACTAGTGATGTATGCATATATGTATCGAATAAAATGACACGTAAACGAATGATGTGTTTCTCTCCTTTTTTATTTTTTATTTGACATCACAAAAGCAACAACGCAATATACATCTTTTAAAATAAAAAATATGAATTTCATAGACTTATGAAATAGGATAAGTCACACACATTGGGTAAAATAGATAATAGATTTTTTTAAAATCCAGCCATTGTTTACTATCTAATTTAGAAGAATTAAATACATCTGCATCAGGGGTGTGCGGTGGTGTTTTACGATGTCTTCGTTTTTTCAATGATTTCGACGGTGCATCTCCAAAGTTATCATCTGTTGTTTTTCTTTTAAACGATTCGATCATGTGTCTAACATGATGATTGGCTACAGTCGAATAAGGTATGTGCAGACTGGCAAAAGCCTCCAGAAATGCATGCCATCCCACTGGCCGCCTGTTATCACGCATCATCTGTGGTGACGTCACATTTTTCACCAGATCAAACACATGAGACCCGGGGATGATTACCCCTTTATAAACAAACTCCCCGTTATCCGTCCATGAAGACAGGTGTTTGGCCTTGGACATTTTATCCATAATATATCTAGCATTTTTCAAACTTCTCTGTGGTACATTGTTTAATACTTCAGATACGATTGCATCGTCATGACCTTCGTCATCTCTATCTGATGCATGAGCGATCTCACTGGTCTCGGTCTCAACGGACGGATGTGTGAAGGTCAGCGTGCTACTCTCCTTATCATTGTGCTTCACCACACTAAGATATCGCTGTAAAGCATTGGTGTACAGTTTTGCCTTCTCGTACGTGTTCAGATCGTGTTTCTGCAATATCTCCCTAATAGTTGAATCCAGATGATCCTCCACAAGGTTATGGATATTTTCGCGAGGTGGTTGTGCAGTCCTTAGTCTGTCCAATTGATGCTTTGGCACTAGATACATTTTTTCAGTATGCTCCATTCTCTTCAGATTTAGCTTCTAGTTATCAGACTAGATATGAAAGGTAAAGCTATGCTTAGAAGAGGTAGTAGAAACCCTCCTTTTTGATTAATCATACGTCTCTTTCTGATTATGTTGATCTTTTTATTAGCGACGTACTTTATCTCAGTCTTTCTCCTTTTTAAAGATCCATGTTGTTTCGCAGTTAGAGGGATCTTACCGTGAAGAATATTGAGAGCGACCTCGCAGAGTGCCAGTATAAGCTCGTCAGGTGCTGAATGGAGAATAGCGTTTCGCTGTCTGGGTGAGCTCTTGTATAATAACTTTAAAAGGTACAGATTTCTGGAAAGTCTCGAACTCATGTTAAACTCCTTTCTGGACGTAGACCGCCGGATAGTCAGACAGTAAATCTGTTCTGAGACGAAATCTTTCAGGTGTTTGCGGTTTATAATCTATAAGTAAATAGCTGTTAGGCCTCTTGGTTGCATCCTGGTACGCTTCGATGAAAAAACGTGTATTACCCGGAAACATCTGACGACCCAAAACACCGATCTGTTGCTTATCTCGAGGATTTTTAAATATTATTAAATAATTTGTGTTAAGCCCTATTGTTCTGGTAGATTTACCCTGGAAAAAAAGATTCTGCACCAATAATAAGCAACTAATCCCATTGTGATGTGTGTACTGCGTAAAAACCCTTTCGACTTCAGAATTGCACGCTGCTTGAGACATGACGTCATCCAGGATTAAAAGAGATCTTTTATCGCGAGGAAATAAAGATTCGTCAGACAGCTTCTTAGGAATGTTTTCAATGAATTTAATATCAAAAGCATGCAACAATTCATCGTATAAAGGCTGCCAGGATGTATATATGTACACAAAATTATCAAACTTCACAGAACACATTCTGTCTGAGTTATACATTAGAGTCTTCACAAAAAAAGTCTTGCCACTATTACTGGGGCCGCTTATAACCCCGGAGAAAGGATGACTGAGTCTATGGTCAAAAACATCTGTTTCACACATATTCACAAATATTGTTAAAATCCGTAAGGCAGTGTTGTGTAGTCTGGTAGAAGGACACGCTTGTCATACACGATTCTGAAGGTCTTCACAACTGTTTTATTATGCAGCGTGAAGCGTGACTTATTGCGTGTGATGGTGTCCGTGCTAGCGAGCAGGTGCGCACTGACACCTGACGCAACATACGAGCGCACGAGCCCTATCAAACTCTCAAATGTAACTATCCGAGCATTCTTTGCATGAAGTGTTATCCCCTTTGCTTTTAGACACGTTAAACCATTTTTAGTTGCAAAACCATAAGATTTTGGACCTGATGAAGAAAAACAATCAGATAGTCTGACGGTTCTAATTCGCTCGTGAGCTCCCCCAGATATGCACCTGTTTCGGGAATCCAATCCCCGCTTTTCAATACAAAAATAATACTGTCTGTATCTGAATAAAGGACTCTCTTATCTAATTTATCCAGAAGATTATAGAGTTCCAGTCGTGCGTATGCTGTGGTGAACGCCCCGATAAACACATTAACATCACGAGTCGGGGAGGGGTCTTGCTGCGCGTAAGACCATTGGATTAAAGCCACGGAGTCAGATACAAAAGAGAAATGCTTTATCACATACGCATTGCTAAAAAGACGTTGTGTGAACTCTTCAGGCTCTGTCAGAAGCTCAGCGGTGGGGAGATGACTGCGAAGCGAGAAGCGACCCCATAAAGTATTCATAATTAGCTTCGTTATGGATCTTTTTGCAGAATTGTGTGAAATATTAGAAATGTCCAGTTGAACCCCTTGTTTTTCAAGATAATCGTCGACATAAGACTGCTTGTCTTCGTCTGTCACCACGTGTGGGGGAAAGCCTGAGGCTTCCTGTTTGAATTTTAGAAATGTATTTACATAACCAGTGAACAAGGTGTCAGATGTCTGTTCAAAATGCCAGATTTCATCTATTTTCAACACCTCATATCCATGTTGAATAGCTCGCTGTAATTCGACGGATACCCACGAGCCTGTCATACACCTATCCTCATCTGTGTGACAGCACTGAGGGGTCTGAACCTGGTTCTCCGCGCACGCCCTACACAAGGGAAACATTAGCTTACCACCGCATCTGTAAGGTAGTACCGGATGATACAGGTTGCGAGGAGGGAGGACGGTGGCTTTGACAAGCCCAAAATAATTCTCTATAGGTTCGAAATCCTTGAAAATTATTTTAGGATGTCCAATAGGATAAGTTTTACACGATTGCACGTACGGATACAAAGATGTGAAATCATAATAATCCATCCGCTCATCCTCGGCTGTTTTGTGGTATAGTTTGTACGCATTTGTTCGCCCGCCGTAAAGACAATCGCGAGGGGCCAATCTCTCGGGTGCTTCGTAAGATTTCATAAATTCTATCACTGCCGGATCTGTTTGTTTTGCAGCCTCCCATTCACACTCCCAGATAGAAATAACGCGCAAGGAATACACTTTACGAAGGGCTTCTAGTTTATCATCCGACTGTCTCCTGAGCACTCCGAAAGACACCCTTGATAAGGGATTAATCTCTTCAGCTTTAAATCTGCAACAATGCCCGTGAAAAAAACAGCCCAAAAACTCTAAAGCTATCTTGACACCCTCACTGGACACATAAAATCCATCAGTATGGTAAGGACCAAACCTAACCTCACCGTTATTTAATGCGTGTTTTACGTCAGCGTTCTGTTTCATCTTGTGAAACTCCAACCATTGTATACTCGCGTTAGAGAAGGTTTTATACTGATTAATGTATGCGTGACTGTGTGTGAGAGCCAGAGTGTCACGTGTAAGGAAATTAGTTTTGAATACTTTCATGCAAGTTCCGGCGAGTGTTACTGATTTAAACGGATCAATGTTTGTACATTCGATGAACTCTTCACGATATTTTATAGATGCTTGGCGTAAAATAACCACATCGTTCCGACAGTAAAAAGCGAGCTCCTTTTTGAAGTCAAAAACCCCTGATACACCTGCGTACCAGTGATCAAATCTAGTGCGCTCGACTTGACTCATGGTGTCATATCCGTAAGACGCTTTTGCCGGGTAAGGCCCCACGTAATTTGCATTCTCTAACCTATTGAATTGATGGGGGAAAAAGCCCTTGTCACACACGTCTAGATTTAACGCAGCGGGTATTTTTGCTAAGGCCATAGGGATAAATTGAAAAGAGTCGACAAATCGTTGTCTAAACACAGGATCGTACATGTATAATATACGACATCTTTGCATAATAATTTTCGGTGTTAAGCCTTCGTTTGTGAGGTGTTCCACCAGTATAAAATTGTCAAAGCCTGACGAATTGTGTCCTATGAATGTAAAGCCTGCGTATTTGGTACGTCGAAAATGCTTAATCAGAAGTTCTACACATTCTGTGCCGCCTGCTTCAAACGTCTCACCGTCGTGTGTCATCGCACATACATAATTAGCGGTATGTCTGCCATTTTCAAACATAGTTTCAAAATCGTAATAAATGTATTTTTTATCATGTGTTTCAGGCTTAAGGGGTTGAATATAGCATTCGTGGCTGCCATCATCAGGCAAGACCTCTTTGCAATGTACGCAACACTTTGGAGAGCAGGTGTGGGGTTTTATCTTATCATCGCTTCTCACAACCCTATAAATAGAGTGACATTTTAAGCAGAAACGCAGGGTGTCACACTGCGATCTTTCATTAGGTACTCGTGATTTTTTATGCGTATTGTAGCAGAAGGTATTGCTACAATATCTGAGACAATCTGGGCATTGTCTGGAGTTTGTAGCATGTGTTCGGCATTCGGCCGTATTGCACACTTTACATACATATTTGCACCTGTGCGTGCGTATATCGTTGTGTCCTTTGTTGCAGAATTGACAGACATAGCTATTCCCTATAAAACCTTTCAAATTTTTTATTAGATGGTAATGACCCTCATGATTATACAAATGCACAGTCTTTGGATGAATTTCATCCATGTTTTTGTACACTTGTAGCGACCCTGAACAGTCTCGATGAAATACCACAATTTTTAGATCATATTTTCTTTCGAAAACAGCCAAATTGTGATACCCTATTTTATCATGTGGTGTGAAGCCACAACTTGTATGGATTTCGTACGCCGGTTTTTGTAATTGTTGATCGGTAAGCGACGGGTTAAGAAAATAGGCTAGACAAAAACTCAAACACATATTATTTTCGAAATTTGATGGGCTGAATAAATGCATTTTATTTCTCTCTACACTCTCACTGATCGCAAGAGTTGTAATTCTTCTGCGGCCCCCTCCAGCTCTATCCATACTGAGATCTGTAGTGATAGTGATGTGTCTGTACAGATTTCACTGTTACTCTGTGTTGCTTGTTCTAGTTGTTCGATAAATAACGACGGATCATGGTTATTCTCGGGTGTTAAAACGGTATTTATGGACGTGGGTAAACTTTCTCCAGACAATGCAATGTTGATATATCCTGTTTCACCGGCCATCAGTTGAGAAAAATCTACAATCTCATTTAAAATGTTATGCAGATGAATATTAAAAGCAGCTAAATCATTTGTGTCTATCTCGCTGAGATTAAGCGTTCTATTAATTTCTACCCCATTGAAACGAGGTCTCGGGATAATAGTAAAATCACCCACACGACCACCATCAGTAGCAAGACTGCGTATTTCTTTCTGGCTCAAACGCATCTCAGGGGTGTGCAGGTTCGCTCGTGCAGACACACCAGCACCTGTCTGTGCACTTTCATTATCGTCATGTACGGGTATTTCCCCCAAATTTTCTTGCTCTGCTATTATATTTCGCAATAGCTCAGTTGTGGTTAGGTCATCTGTGTTTATCATTCGTAGCTGTTAATTTATTAAAAGACGTAAGCTGTTAGTGTGACGTCTAGATCTTTCGGCTTCTTCGGCTTCAGAGTCTGAGTCTGTGCGCGCTCTTTTAGAAAGCATTCTGATATGTTTTATTTAAATCGTGTAAAACAGAACATGTACGCTACTACCACATAAACAATAATACCATTAACATGTAGACTACTGACAGCAAATCGTGACAGAAATACAATGATATCGTTAACTAGTCACTACTACGTTTTAAAACA
This sequence comes from Tiaroga cobitis, assembly GCA_030578255.1. Taxonomy (NCBI): domain Eukaryota; kingdom Metazoa; phylum Chordata; class Actinopteri; order Cypriniformes; family Leuciscidae; genus Tiaroga; species Tiaroga cobitis. The sequence continues at coordinate 49,477,188 of CM060597.1, forward strand.
GATAAAATAACAACCATATGAAACAAAATAACACAACTCGTTTGAATAAAAAAAAAAAATCATCACCTTCTCATGAAGACTTCATGTAACTCCCGTAATAGTCTTTGAAGAATATTTAGCCTTTCTGAGAATAGTGACAATGCAATTGTCTGTAGCTGCAGGTCTTCCCTCGTCTGCGTAATTTCCCCGCGCAGTGCTAAAACCTCACAGCGTAATTGGCGGTTTTCGTTCAAAGTCTGTTCGTGACAAACGCCAAAAAAATCAACAGCCGATCTTAAATCAGTCGTATGACAATTCTGCTGGTCTATCACTCGGTGTAGAAGCGTGACAACCTCGCTTTGGGAATCGTACACGATGGCCTCAGTTTGTTGAAACGATAAAGGTTGATTAGCAACTTCTAAAATCCGTAAAAAATTCCGGTTGATGCTTCGGAGCATATCATGACTCAGGTTCTGAACATCACAGCACAAGTACGGGGGTCTGAAATACTCTGTAGAGTCCTCAGAACTGTCGCTATCTGATGAATCCTGGTCAGATTCGAAGGCATCCAACATCGCATCCTGGGATTGTAAGAAAAACTCTAAACCCCTCTCGTCGTATTCTTGTGCTAGATGAAACATAATATTACATTATTATATGAATTATTTGTTAGATAAAACATAATGTAAGAAAAAATAAAATAAAAATGTAACTCACCGTTATCCGGAGAATTCACAACCGGTTCGTTTTCGTGATGGACCTCATCGTAATTTTGTACTAGATGAACCGTAATAATAATACGTTATTATATGAAATATTTGTTAGATATAATATGTAAAAAAAAAAAAAAAAAAAAAAAAAAAATGCAACTCACAATTGTCATTTGGAGAGTTCGCCACCGATTCGGGTCCGTGATATACCTCTAAAAAACGCTTTCTACATGGTGTTGATGTGGACGTAGGCATACATTGTACCTCACAGCCTTGATCTGGAAAATAAAAAACATTTCAATTATTATTTTAGATTTTCTAGGAAATATAAAATAATTCTAGGAAATATAAAATAATTCTAGGAAATATAAAATATGATAAGGTAAAAACATCGTCGCTCACCATCGTATGGATATTCTAACTCTTCACCGTTGTCAGAATTATAGTCCCCATAAACTTCTCGAAGACGCTTAATTCCACGTCCGGAACCTCTGAGGCCCACCCGATCATCAGGTCGTGTTACACCGTCGCTGGATGAAGGCTCCTGATGTGTGTCCTCATCCGAAGTCGTATCGCTTTCGTGGGGCATGCGTGTCGATGCGTTACTGGATAAGCCTGGTGTTCCCCAAGGCGTGACGTTATCGTACGACCCACTAGACTCATCCAATGATGCGTTCGCTTCATCCACCAATACCTCCCCTGAGCACTCTAGCATGTGACTAGGGATGGGTGATAATATGTTTTCGAAGTTATTCACTTCTAGCGAATTTTTATTATAAGTAAGTAAAAAATCAGCAGGTGAAACACCGTCTGGAAAGGACTCCACATCTAAAATCAGACAGGTGTATATTAACAAAACTAATATTTTTCAATAAAATGTATAACGTTTGGAAAATTTACTCACAAAGCTCGTTCAAAGCCTCCATCAAATCTTCGTCAAAATATGCACCCTCGGAACCCTCTGCTGCTTCAGGTTTAAAAGGAGAGAAGAAAAAATAAAAAACAACAACAACAATAAACAAACAATATATACATACACCTCTAACACATTCATCGTGTTATAATATTTTTTGTAAAAAAAAAAACGAAATAGACTATATCCCTACCGTATTGATCTTCGGCCATGTTTTCCAGGATATCGGATCTGTAGACAATCTCGTGCAGTGGATATCAAACGAATGAGCTAGCCTGACTTATTCGTGAGATCCCAAATTCAAAAATACGCTTTTTTTTTTTTTTTCCTCAATCCCTAAGTAAAACGACCCCCGAAACACGTCTTTCTCGAAACGTGTCTTTCAACTCAGCATGCGATCTGATAGTTGATTTTACAACTAGAAAAACATATGGTGAATCTCACGATAGAGCGGTCAAACATCGCTGATAAGCAACGTAATAAATAAAATAACCCCTGCTATAAAATAAAGCCACACTTCACCATAAAACTTCAAAAGAGCAAAATAAAAAACAGACCCCCCCATGGTTACATACATGCCATAGTGGGGTCAGACATTATGGAGCCGATAGTTTGTGATAGTGTGTGCGTCCGTGTGTGTGTGTGTGTGTGTGTGTGTGTGTGTGTGGGATGATGTGTGAAGTTTGCTGGCATCATTGCAGACAGACCTCCTGAACGATCAGTTTTGTGTTTTTTATCGTGCACCCCGGAGATGACACTCTGCGCTCTTTCACACATGTTTAAACACAAAAACTGATTAAACTCATCTTTCCTCTTTCAACGTTTTGTACAAACGAATATTTGTCTGATGACATTTTTTCACTATAACACTTATAAGAAATACAATTTATACTTTTAACATTTATACACTGTTTTAAAACTGGTTTTGAATGTACAACGGACTCTGATAAAACACTGAACTTACCTCGTCAACCTTACGGTCAACCTTCTTAAAAAAGCTTTGAAAACACATTGTTTGAATGTGTTTCAACATTTTTGAACGTTTTACATTTTTAAAACCATAAAAACCACGGACACACTTCAAATCCTCACAACCTAAGGGGAAGGGTGGAGAGAGGAGGATGGGGAGGGCCGGTGGAAAAAACCCGCGGTCCAGTTGTTTATTTTAAAAATCATAAAACTCACCCCACAACCCTAAGAGAGGTGGAAAAAGGATGAGGAGGGGGGGCCGGGGGGGGGGGGGGGGGGGGGGGGAGAGGTGGAGGAGGGGGGGGGGAACCGGTGGAAAAAAAAACCCCGGTCCAGGTGTTCATTTTAAAATCATAAAACACCCCCCACAGCCCTAAGAGATGGAAAAAGGAGGAGGGGGGGGGGGGGGGTTGGGGCAGTGGAAAAACCCCACGGTCCAGGTGTTCAAACCGGAAGTGGATGGGTGGGTAGCAAGGGAGCGTGGCTTAAGCGTGGGAAACATTTTATTGGGCAATAAAACTGTCAGTTTGATGGTTTGTGCCCTTATAACTCTCTCTCACGTAGCTGCCTAATATAGCTAACATAACATTACTTAGCGAGCCGTAGTAGAGATGATAAATAATATATATGCCTAGCTCAAGATGATAGCTATAGTGTTGAATTGTGCATAATTTTGCTTTAGATAAGTTAACTAAATACATGTTTAACAGACAGTAGGCTGATCCGCATCCAGGAACTTTTCTTAGAATTATATTTACCCTCTGTCTAACTCTTTTACCATGTTCACCTGGAAGTTTACCTGCACGGTTTTTTCGCCTTTGTTTTGTTTTTAAACAAAAAATCCCTCTACCCCGGATCTGTCCTCGACCTGACGATGCGGTACTTGTCTCTGGAGTGTAGTCCTCATCAGAGTCAACAATGCTTTCATTATGGAAACTCTTGCAGAACACCATATATGTTATGAATGTTACACGAAATTCATCTTCATCACAGTGTAAATGATGGCAATGGAAAAACGTGTATCATGCAACCTGTTTTTAGCTTTGCCTTATAGATAACTAGCTCGTTAGCGAATCAATAAATATATTTTTTAATCTTTACCAATATCAATATGCTACTTGATAGTGAGTACTAAAATACATCTTATTTGTTTATCTTCATAATGATAAAGTTAGATTTTTTTATTACATGTGATTCTGACATGATGTCACTACATGCACTGTGCTCCTTCCTCTCCACTCTTCTCAGGTAAATAATGCGTCTTCAGCTCAGCGGTCGGAGTCGCGCGTTCATGTGTTTTGGAGGCGTGGCTTTAGAAGGAGCCCAGAAGGGAGGGGGTAGAGTGAATGGAAATAATGAGCTGTCTTGAGAGGTCTACAGACACTCGATTTTTATACTTTCTTTTTCAGAGTACTTACATTTTAATTATGCATTGATAAATACAGAAAGTTTAAACAAATTTGGAAAAAAGTTTTTTTTATACAATTCCTACCTACAATACCTTTAACCAAAGTTGATCATGATTTGTTGTATACTGTGCCATTGTGTTTGATGTGTTTGGTTGGTGTAAATGTTGTTTTTTATTTTTTTAATAATCATTTTTAACAAAATTTTAGTAACACTTTCTATGAAGTCCATCATGCTTATAATGAATTGTAGCTCCATTTATACTTATTTATAAGTATTACTTACTTATAAATATATTTATAAAGACTCATTAAGACCTATACTGCATCATAAGAACAGTTATAGTTACATTTATAATATTTTTATAATTAATTTTAAGTTATGCATTTGCTTTTTAAATGTGCATGCTCATTATCAATTATGTTATTATATTATAGTTACGACTTTTTAGTAATTCAGATTTATTTCTGTCAAATAAGTGAATATATTGTTATTAATAGCTGTTGTGTTCTTATAAATATTTATTATGAGTGATAATACAGTTACGAACCTCCATAAATGCATAATTTATGGCTTTAAGTAAAGTGACACCATAGGATGCAATTTTCCTAAAGCAAATATTAAGAAATCAAAAAGATTTTCTCATTATACATTTAAGGCTGAGTGACGCAGCTCGGCGGCTGACACGCACACGGGAGCTCTGACTGTTTGGTTACTGTTTGTTAGTACGTTGTTTTATTTTCTTTTATTTTGTCTGTTAAAGCCTGTTAAAATTGCGGAACTTCTATGTTAATTCGGGTTTTTTGATTTGATTGGATTGCTTCGAATATAAACGCCGGCAATTGGATGTAAACAATCGACAGCAGCATGGCTTACTTGGAACTTTTCCTGGTGATCACTCTACTCTCTCTACTCCTGGCAAACGCTGAGCCATTTAGGATAACTTATGGCAGACATCAACTACTTCAGCTGGGCTTAGCAACGCAGCTGCAGTGGACACCTCCAACAGACTTTCCTTTGGAATGCCTACGTCCAACTAAACAGCGTCTTCACAGGACAAAGAGAAAGCGTGGTTCGAGGGGAGGAATTAAACGCCGCGTTCGTGCAAGAGGATTTAAACCCCCACTTCCAACTATAGTCCTCTCTCTAATGTGAGATCGCTAAGGAACAAACTGGATGAACTCCATGCCTCTACGCAATACCGGTATGAATATAGAGAAAGTTGTTTGTTATGTTTCAGTGAAACTTGGTTAAACAATACAGTGAATGATGACAGTCTTTCCCTACCTGGCTTTGGTACACCGTTGAGACTTGATAGAGAAAAACAAGCCACGGGGAAATCGATTGGTGGAGGACTATGTATGTACATCAACAGCAAGTGGTGTAAACACCATATCATTAGACACACCATCAATTCCCCAAACTTAGAACTCTTATCAGTTTCTCTAAGACCTACTTATTTACCACGTGAGTTTGGGCAACTATTTGTATGTCTAGTGTATATTCCCCCTGACGTAAACTACAAAGAGGCTGCAGATGCGATATATCACCATAAACAAGACGAGACAGCGTCCCCAGATACTCCCAAACTTATTCTGGGTGATTTTAACGGCTGCTCTTTGTCATCTGTATTACCTCAATTATCCCAGCAATATGTGAAGTGTGCCACGCGTGGATCAAAAACAATTGATCTATGCTATGGAAACATAAAAAATGCCTATAAAGCAGTTAACAAAGCAGCGATAGGCGGATCTGATCATAACATGGTTTTTCTGTTGCCCTCATATCGACAAAAATTGAAAAGGGAAAAACCTAAAATGACATCGGTGCGTGTGTGGGATGATGACAGTGTGACAGCTCTTCAGGGATGTTTTGACTGCACAGAGTGGAGTGTTTTTGATTGTGCAGATCTCGACGAGCATGCGGATGTTGTCACGTCATATATTAATTTTTGTGTAGACAATGTGACCGCGACAAAACGCGTTCAATTTGCTAATTCAAAACCATGGATTACAACAGAAATTAAAAAACTGTTAGTGAAAAAAGAAAGAGCATTTAAAGGAAATGATCGACGTGGAGGGAAGCTGATTCAGAAGGAAATACAGAAGAAAATTAAACAGGGAAAAAGACAATATAAAGATAAAATTGAAAGACATCTTCAGGAAAATAATTCGCGTATGGCATGGAGGGGCATAAAAACTATTATAGGTCAAAATCAACACACTAATACTATGGTACATACCAGACATGGGGACTTGTGACTTGATGACTTGGACTCGAGTCGACTCGAGTCGCTATTTTTATGACTTGTGACTTGACTTGACAAAAAATAAAATACTTGAGACTTGACTCGGACTTGGAAGTTAAAGACTCGGGACTTGACTTGACTTGAGACGCAATGACTTGAATGACTTGAGTGTTAATCACATCATGTTTTCAGTTTGAATATAAAATATATAAATTATTTTAAAAAATAAAGTTGATCCAGCTGGAGGCTAAGAATAGTGTTGTCTTGACACTGGATCACTACAACCCTATCATCAGCCATGCCCTCTCGTACCTTACGCACACCACGCCCACTTAGATCAGAGATCACATCAACATGTCAGCCGGAGGAGTACCGAGGGTCATCGCTTTCGGCTTCAAGAATTATTCACAAGATGGCAAAAGACGAACAGCGCTTTGCAAGACATGCAGCATTAACATTGCAGCCAGACGACAACCTCCAATTTCGTCCGTCATTTAAAGAGCCATTCTGCCCAGTAAGTGCTTGTCAATTTGTTAATGTTATCTGTTGGTAACAGTTGGTAGTTAGCTAATGTAATAGTAGCTAAAGTAGCCATTAAAAGTTGAATCAGCGATTTCAGGCCCAAAAAAGGCCCAAACATAAATGATCACATTCATCTAATCTTTCCTAACGATTCGCTAGCTGCCCTGCAAATAAGCAGGCTGTCAAAATAACGCGTCTTTGTAGGCAGCCTATGCTTTGAGATCTGCACACAAAAACAATTGCTACCAACAAGTGTTAACCAACCACTCAAAGTGTTCCAAACAATAACCGATGAGATGCGCGCATAGGCGTCGATTTCGGTGGGGACGGTGTACCCACCAGGCGTACCCACCAGATTTCGTCATGAGTCATTTTTTGTACCCACCACTTTTAACTTAACGTCCATAATAATTGGACTTTGGGTTAGAATATTGTTTACAGTTTACAGTGGTTATGAGGAACAATATAAGAGAGAAATCTGGTGATCGTTGTTTAGGTACATTAAACCATAAAGCTTTTTCACGTTGGGACTTATATATATATATAGCCCATGAGAACCGTGGGGAGTCAACCCACATCCGCTCCGCTCCGCTGCCCTGCTGAAAATGTGAAGCAGAAACGCTTAATGTCATATAACGTCCATAATAATTTCACTTTTTTTTTTACACCGTTTTCAGTGGTGTGTGTGTGTGTGAGTGAGTGAGTGAGTGAGTGAGTGAGTGAGTGTGTGAGAGAGTGAGTGTGAGAGACAGAGAGTGTGAGTGTGTGTGAGAGAGAGAGAGCGTGTGTGTGTGTGTGTGTGTGTGTGTGAGAGAGAGAGAGAGAGAGAGAGAGAGAGAGTGTGAAAGAGAGAGGAGAAATGTAACAAAGTTTAATGTTGTAGGCCTACCTAAACTGTGTTTGAGAGAGAGAGAGGGAGGTGTTCAGAGAGGAGTCTGTTGGATGTTAAGCAGTTATTTGTTTTATGGACTCAATGTCGAAAATTTCAAACATTTCAAACACTGTTGGCAGAAGTGAAAAATAAATAATTTTATGAAGTTACAATTTTGTTTGATTCCATGATGTATTTTACTGAACATGAGTATTTAGCCTACAATGCAAATTCAAATTATTGTAATTTACTGACAGTTACTTATATCTTGTCTTTTCACTTTTCACTCTGCAGGTAAAATTACAATAATAAGGTGACTTGACTTGGACTTGACTTGACCTACTACAGGACTTGACTTGACTTGACTTGACATGCCCTGTGACTTGACTTGACTTGACTTGCCCAAGAAAAAAATACTTGGGACTTACTTGAGACTTGAAGGTTAAGACTTGCGACTTACTTGAGACTTGCACATGTGTGACTTGGTCCCATCTCTGGTACATACAGTTGAGCAAGCAAATGCCATGAATGAACACTTTGCGAGATGGGAGAATGATGTGCCAGCTAATCCAATCAGCTTTGAAGGAAGAGCAAGTGCCTCAATCAGGGTAAGCTGTGAGGAAGTGGGGTGGATCTTCTCCCATGTAAAGACTCGGAAAGCTGCCGGCCCGGACAGGCTGGAAGGCACCATCCTTAAGAGCTGCAAAGAACAACTGAGCCCGGTGTTCAGAGGGTTGTATCAGAAATCAATCGACACATACAAAGTCCCAAAGATATGGAAAACTGCAGAAATTGTACCATTTCCTAAGAAACACAAACCAGATGGACTGAATGATTTTAGACCAGTAGCACTTACTTCAGTGGCTATGAAATGTTTTGAGCGGATTATTTTAACTCATCTTAAAAAACAAACCAAAAAACACATGGATACATTACAGTTTGCCTATACAGAGAAAAGAGGTGTGGAAGATGCAGTAACAACCCTCCTGAATGGAATTTATAGACATCTTATAGACACCCACTTCACACAGAATTTTCCCTCCTCCCCTCTGGATGTAGATTTAGAATGCCCCGAACAAAAACTAAATGACATATCACATCATTTGTGCCAAGGAGCATTCAATTATTAAATGGATCATCTATGGGCACATAGATTTATTTTAAATGTGCATTATTGAATATATATTTATTTATTGATTCCTTTAACCCGTTGAACATTTTAGATGCGTATTATTGATTATCTATCTATTGATTCCTTAAGTTGTCGAATTGATAATTTTATGTCATTATTTGCTGTGCTTTGTTGTTGTTTCTTATTTGTTTTTAATTTATTTCTATGTTTGTTGTGGCTATGTTTATTGTGGTTCCCATGAGTGTAAAACAAATTCCCCTCGGGGCAATAAAGGTTTCATTCATTCAAGTTGTTTACTTAAAATATACTGTTCATAAATGTAACTTATGAACAATAATTCCTGTAATAAAATAATGGGGAAAAAACAGAAACCATTCATACAAACACAAATATAATATATATACTTTTTTTTTTTTTTTTTTTTTTTTGTTACATACTAGCAAAACACTGGAGCAATATTTTTTTAAGTATTTTTCCAAACTGCTATAAGCAAAACTTGGCATATGGCTAAGGAGATATAGATTTTAACAAATCAAAATTACCATTCATGACCTCTAATGCAAACATTAGCCATTAAAGACATTATTGATAACTAACAGCAAACAAGTGTCTCTGGATCTATTTAATATTTGATCATTTATAATCAGTGTATTATGGATTATGAGCATGCACATTGAAATAGCAAATGCTTGACTTATAAGTTAATGTATCTATAACTGTTCTTATAATGCAGTATAGGTCTTAATGAGTCTTTATAAATATATTTATAGAATAGTAATACTTATAAGTATGAATGGAGCTATAATTCATTATAAGCATTTATTTATTTTTGTTTAACTTATAGCATGTGTTGCTGCTGTGATTTGAATCCCCCTCCTCCAACCAGTCCAATCGTCTAATTAGCTGTGAGCAAAGTGGCATATATGATGCAAAAAAGCCACTCATCCTGTATTTCTTCAAATTAAAAATGAAATTTATAAACAAAATTTCCCATCTTTTTTTCTGCTAACCATTTAGTAGACCATTTAAAAAGACCAACAGCACAATCTAGTGTTCATAACATGTAGCACACTCTACAGAGAGACCAGTTATGACTAGTATTTATGGTACAACTGCACCTTTACGACAATGAGGCATCAGTGTTGCAAGTGACTAATCAGTCTTGAAAACTCTTTTTTTTGTGTGTGTGTTTGTGTACCTTATGATATGTCGGTATCATATATCATATTAAGAAGTGTGTTCCATATAAGCTGCGAATGCTGTGCATACCCAAGCGTGGATTCGCTAATTAACACTATCGATGATTATAAATTCCCTTGTTTGAGTTACACCATAAAGATTACATGATAACATTTTGGTTATGCTTATGTAACTGTCCGTCATTTTTTTTTTTTTTTTGCCAAACAATGGAAATTTTCTTCATATCTGCCAATAACTGAGGGTTTTGGGTAAGCAGATCCACAACAGCTTTTTTTTTTTGCAAGATAAAGATAACAATAACAAATACAAAAACAAAACAAAGAACAACGATGAACTGTCACAGATACAGAAGGAGACAGTAGCGGAATGCAGATGTTTACAGAAACCGGAAGCGTGAGTAGAGAGTGACAATGGTGAGACAACCCGGTATCACGTCAAGACGTGAAATAATCACGTTGGTCCACTTTGGAAAACGTGTAGATGTCACGGTTTAACCCCCTCAAACGTGAAACTTACACGTTCTCTTACGAGAGGTTCTCTCGTATTGCGTAAGCTAGCTTACGCTACGGGAAAGATTCATCTTTGCTGAGATTTTGAAGCCAAAAAATTATTTCATAATTTGTATCCATTGACAACGCAGTTCCTCTGCGGCAGACCTAGAGCAGGCTAGCTAGCAGCTCATTGGTTCGCTCAGAGAGAACTGCTTAAGCCTATGGGAGAGCGGGACTGAACCCGCTGCCAATGAGAAGCGCCCGCGCGCTCATTGCATCATGGCCCGCCAGAATGGGCGTGGCTATGGTGTATATAACAGTCTCTCCCAGGCTTATATGTTGATTCATTTCATCTTCAGCGAGCTACACGCTTCTGCTGTCCTGAGAAAAGCCGTCGCCGTCGAGAAGGCATCACTCTAGCGAGCTCCCGGACCCTGAAGAAGCCGGCCGTCTTCGCCACCTTCAGCCGCCCTGCAAGCTAGCGCCATCCGACGACTGTATCCTTTTTTTTCTACATCTAAAAGAGCCGAGCGTCTTTATAAAGATGCCTCGCCTTTCCTGCGGCTCTTGCCGCGCTCCTCTCGAGGACGGAGACCGCCATGTCATTTGCGCGCTCTGCCTGGGACTCGAGCACGCAGAACTCGTCAAGTCAAGTCATCTTCATTTATATAGCGCTTTTAACAATGGATTGTTTCAAAGCAGCTTTACAGAGATAAACATATAATTTAAGGTAACAGATTGTTTTGGCATTATAGCGGTTCTTGAATAATGTTATTTCCAGCTAAAGTTAACTTTGATTGATTCACCTCCGTCGAAATGATCAGACTTTAAACGCGAACCTGTGATTAACGCTGACGGCGTTCACATGCTCATTCAGAATGGATTCTATAGTTATGTGCTTTTTAAAATATGTGCGCAGGTTTATAATTCATACAACCCAGCCTAAACAAACTACTTTTCTTGCCTATAAATTTTGATACAGAATTTTGTTTTATTTTATCACTTCGGGGTACGCGAGCCGGAATTCACAACGCTTTATCTGTAGAGTGGGAAAGGGATCCTCCATAGGGAGAGGATAGTGGACACTTCAGCACTGCATTGTCATCGGGTCCAGGCGGATCTCCTTCGTCAGATCTGGACACGGCCTGGATCCGGCAGGCTGCGGTAAAACCTCGGGATAAACAAAGACACTAATATTAGCGTAGATGCCATTCTTCTTATGATGTAGCGAGTACATCAAGATTTAAGGGAAGTGTTCCCAGTTCCGGCTGACCTAATCTATGCAGCCTAACATTGAATTATAGAAGTCTATAGTGTGTTATGTGTATGCTAGGTCAAAGAGATGTGTTTTTAGTCTAGCTTTGAACTGACAGAGTGTGTCTGCTTCCCGGACAATGGTAGGAAGACTGTTCCAAAGTTTTGGTGCTAAATAGGAAAAGGATCTACCGCCTGCAGTCGATTTAGATATTCTAGGTATTATCAACTGGCCGGAATTTTGAGATCGCAATAGACGTGAAGGACTATAATACGTTAAGAGCTCGCTCAAGTACTGCGGAGCTAAACCATTTAGTGCTTTGTAGGTAATCAACAATATTTTAAAATTTATACGATGTTTAATAGGGAGCCAATGCAGTGTTGACAGAACCGGGCTAATATGGTCATATTTCCTGGTTCTGGTAAGAACTCGAGCTGCGGCGTTTTGAACTAGCTGTAGTTTATTTATTAAGCGTGCAGGGCAACCACCCAGTAGAGCATTACAATAATCTAGCCTTGAGGTCATGAACGCATGAACTAATTGTTCCGCATTTCCCAATGAGAGCATATGGCGTATTTTAGATATATTTTTAAGATGGAAAAATGCAGTTTTACAGATACTAGACACGTGGCTTTCAAAAGAAAGGTTGGTATCAAAGAGCACACCCAGGTTCCTAACCGACGACGAAGACTTGACAGAGCAGCCATCAAGTGTTAGACAGTATTCTGGGTTATTACGTGTGGAAGTTTTTTGTCCAATAATTAGAATCTCTGTCTTTTCAGAATTTAGTAGTAGGAAATTACTAGTCATCCAATTTTTTATATCAGCTATGCATTCCGTTAATTTTGTGAATTGGTAAGTTTCGTTGGGTTTTGAAGAAATATACAGCTGAGTATCATCGGCATAACAGTGAAAGCTAACTCCATGTTTCCTAATGATATCTCCTAATGGTAGCATGTACAGAGTGAACAGCAACGGTCCTAGTACTGAGCCTTGTGGTACGCCATACTGAACTTGTGATCGATAAGACATCTCTTCATTTACTGCTACAAACTGATAACGGTCAGATAAGTATGATTTAAACCATGCTAGTGCAATTCCACTAATGCCCACATAGTTTTCTAGTCTATTTAAAAGAATGTTGTGGTCAATTGTGTCAAATGCAGCACTAAGATCGAGTAACACTAATAGAGAGATACAACCACGATCGGATGATAAGAGCAAATCATTTGTGACTCTAATGAGAGCGGTCTCAGTACTATGGTACGGTCTAAATCCGGACTGAAAATCCTCGCAGATATCATTTCTTTCTAGAAAGGAACACAGTTGTGAAGATACTGCTTTCTCTAATATCTTTGACAGAAAAGGCAGATTCGAGATCGGCCTGTAATTGACTAATTCTGTAGGATCAAGTTGTGTTTTTTTAACAAGCGGTTTTATCATAGCCAGTTTAAAGGTTTTTGGTACGTATCCTAGAGACAAAGATGAATTAATGATATTAAGAAGAGGATATATGACCTCTGAAAACATCTCTTTCAGTAGCTTAGTCGGTATAGGATCTAACATACAAGTTGTCGATTTAGATGAATTAACGAGTTTGCTGAATTCTTCCTCTCCTATAGCAACAAATGAATCAAATTTTTCCTCAGGGAGACTACAATGCACTTCCTGATGCGATACTGTGGTAGACGGTTGCATAGTTATAATTTTGTCCCTGATATTATCAATCTTATAAGTGAAGAAGTTCATAAAGTCATCACTGCTGTGTTGCTTGGACACTTCTGAGCTTGAAGCTTTCTTTTTCGTTAGTTTAGCCACTGTTTCAAATAAATACCTTGGATTATGTTTATTTTCTTCTAATAGGTTTGAAAAATAAGCAGATCTAGCAGCTTTTAAAGCCTCTCTGTAAGCAATCGAGCTCTCTTTCCACGAAATCCGAAATACCTCTAGTTTAGTTTTCTTCCAGTTGCGCTCCATTTTTCTGGCTGCTCTCTTAAGGGCCCGGGTGTGCTCGCTGTACCACGGCGTTGGGCTATTTTCTTTAATCTTCTTTAAGCGCAACGGAGCAACTGCGTCTAAAGTGCTGGAAAAGAGAGAGTTAAACGTTTCTGTTGCAATATCAAGTTCTTCTAAGCTATCCGGGATGCTGAGATGATGAAACTGATTAGGAAGATTATTGATAAAGCAATCTTTAGTGGCAGAAGTTATAGGTCTAACGTATTTATAACACGGAGTCGGCTTTGCAGCCTTGGCTAAATGTAATTTACATGAGACTAGATAATGATCTGAGATGTCATCGCTCTGCTGCAGAATTTCAACGGCATCAACATCTATTCCATGTGATAATATTAGATCTAGAGTATGATTACGACGATGAGTAGGTCCTGACACGTGTTGTCTAACTCCAATTGAGTTTACAATGTCTTTAAATGCCAATCCCAATGCATCTTTTTCATTATCTACATGTATATTAAAATCACCAACAATTAGTACTTTATCTGCAGCCAATACTAATTCTGATAGAAAGTCCGCAAATTCTTTGATAAAATCTTTATGGTGCCCTGGTGGCCTGTATACAGTAGCCAGCATAATTCTCAAATGTGATTTATCGTTTACACTATATATTTTTACATTAAGCACCAATACTTCAAAAGAAGTATATTTAAAGCTAGATTTCTTAGTGGTTTTGAAAATATTACTATAAATTACAGCAACACCTCCCCCTTTGCCTTTCAGACGAGGTTCATGTTTATAACTGTAATCTTGTGGGGTTGACTCATTTAAAATAATGTAATCGTTTGGTTTTAGCCAGGTTTCTGTCAAACACAGCATATCAAGATTATAATCTGAAATCATATCATTAACTATGAGAGATTTTGAAGTAAGGGATCGAATATTCAGCAACCCAAGCTTTATCATTTGCTCATCTGTATTATATCTGTTTTTTATTTGTTGAACATCAATTAAATTTTTAACCTGACGTTTTTTGGATTTCCAAATTCGGGGAACAGACACAGTCTCTATATGATGACATCTAGGAGAAAGAGACTCTATGTGATGGGATTTATCTGACCTTGGTGACGTGAGGCCGCTAGCAGACGGTCGGTTTAGCCAGTCTGTCTGCTTCCTGACCTGAGCCCCAGATTGTCATGTTTTATCTCTAAGACTATGAGCCAAATTACTAGAGAGAAGAGCAGCACCAGCCCAGGAGGGATGGATACCATCTCTTTTCAACAGATCAGGCTTGCCCCAAAAACTTTTCCAATTGTCTATGAATTTTATATTATTCTGCGGACACCACTTCGACAGCCAACCGTTCAGTGAGGCCAATCGGCTAACTATCTCATCACTCCTGCGTACAGGAAGGGGGCCAGA
Source organism: Tiaroga cobitis (assembly GCA_030578255.1). Lineage (NCBI taxonomy): Eukaryota > Metazoa > Chordata > Actinopteri > Cypriniformes > Leuciscidae > Tiaroga > Tiaroga cobitis. Next base: position 49,492,260 of record CM060597.1, read on the forward strand.
GTAAATTACAGTGCCTGACATCGTACTTGCGAGTTCACACACCTCTTTAATATTAATTTTGGTGATCTCCGACTGGCGGAGTCGAACATCATTAGTGCCGACATGAATAATGATCTTAGAGAATTTACGTTTAGCATTAGCCAGCACTTTTAAATTTGCTTTGATGTCAGGCGCTCTGGCTCCCGGCAAACATGTGACTATGGTGGCTGGTGTCTCTATTTTCACGTTCCGTGTGATCGAATCACCAATTACCAGGGCACAATCAACAGAATTCTCAGTGGGTGTTTCACTGAGTGGGGCAAATCGGTTTGTTATGGGAATCGGAACGGAAGAGTGGTTCTTTGATCCGCGACTAGAACGATCTCTCACGGTCACCCATCTGCCCTGCTGCACGGGCTCTACTTCAGCCGGAACCGAATCATGTAAAGAGTTCACTATGCTAGGCGCATCCAAAACACTATCTAAAGATCTAGCATTCTTACCATCCTCAATTAAAGTTTGGATGCGTGTCTCTAGTTCTGAAATCTTCTCCGTCAGCCTGACTGTCTCCTTGCACTTATCACATATAAATCCTATATTGCCATCGGAGAAGGCTATACTAAACATATGACATGTGACACAGGTGACAATAACAGGACAAGAAGACATTACTCACCGTGTTTGTTGACTGATTTCTTACTTACCTGGACTTTATGAACTCAAAGGCGCGGGCGCGCGAGAGAAAATAAATAAATAAATGAGCGCACGGGTGGCGCGTTAGCAGGCTAACGTTAGCGAGTTACTAGCGTGCTGTGTTAACAATAACGGAAGCTAGAGATGTAAGGTTAATCTGAGATGTTGGGTAAGCTGTATTTAGTAGTATAAACAACTAGATAGTAAATGATGGCTCAAAACATAAAGAAATACGAGGCTCAGGCGAAGCTTACAGCCTCGAAGCAAACAAACACACAGCAGACAGCGAGGCAGACAGGAGCAATCGATCAGCGATCAGCTCAACTCGCCCTCGCGGATGGAGGATGCGACTTCTGTGAGAGCCTGCCGTTGTCGTCCCTGCGGGCACGACTTCTGGCGGCACAATCCGCTCCCGCGCCGCCTATCTCTTCGCCGCGGAAGAAGAAACGCCGCGACCAGAGGCCGCCGGAGCCCCCTGCGGAACCATGCGGGCCGCCGCCGCCGCTTCCCGCTCTCCCTCCCCGCCCCAGCCGGACATACAGTTGCCGCCGAGTGGCCGCTCTGTCGCTTCCGATGACGCCGCGGAGGAGAAGGATTCCTGTTCACTGCTTGCGTCAGACAGTGAGGAGTGGTCATCTCTCGGATCCACGAGAGAGTCGGCGGGGATCCGCGCTGGAATAGAGGAGGAACTAATGCGCCTCCTCTCACAGGCCGTCGAACGCCTCGGTCTCGAGTGGTCTCCTCCACCCGAGCAGCCCCCGAACCGGATGGATGGCAGCTTTTTTCATCGGCGCTCGACCCCCGCGTGCAACCGGGCCGCCCCATTCCTGCCTGAACTTCACGGTGAACTGACGAAGTCCTGGAATGCCCCGCTCTCGGCTAGAAACTGCTCGGATATATCCGCCTCGCTGCGCACAGTGGACGGAGCCGCCGAAAAAGGGTATTCAGCCATGCCGCCTGTTGAGGACTTGGTCGCCGCACACCTCTGCCCGCCCTCTGCTAGATGGCGTTCTTCCCCCACGCTTCCTTCGAAAGCTTGCAGAGCGACCTCGAGTTTTCATGCTCGCGCCTATGCCGCCGCCGGTCAGGCTGCCGCAACGCTACACTCTATGTCCGTCCTCCAGGTGCTACAGAGCGATATTCTCCGTGAGTGGGCCGAGAGCGGTAGAAACCCCTCCTCCGCTGTCACGGATCTGAGAAGTGCTACGGACCTCGCCCTTCGCGCCACTAAAGCCGCCGCACAAGCTCTGGGAAGATGCATGGCCAGCCTTTGTGTATCTGAGAGACACTTATGGCTCACGCTCGCCGACATGGGAGATGCTGAGCGCGCCGCGTTTCTTAACGCGCCTCTCTCCCCAACGGGCCTTTTTGGATCTTCTGTCACGGGAATCGTCGATCGCTTTTCCGAGGTCCAGAAAGCCACTCAGGCCATGAATTTCTTTCTGCCCCGCCGCGCTAGCTCTTCCGCAGGCCACTCTCGCGAGCCTCCTGCCAGAGCTCCACCGCAGCGCCCTCCTCTGCAGACTCAAACAGCCCAGCGCAGACAGGGCGGCCGCCCTCGCTCTCGCTCTGACAGCCGCCGCAGACCGCCGCCCCCACGGGGCCCGCGACCCAAGATCACGCTGAAGCCTGATCATCAGAAGTCTGCCTAGCAAAGTTGAGAAAACGACGGCGCTCTCCCGCTGCGGCCGGACCGCCGTCAAAGCTTCGCCCTCTGCCAGTCCCCGTTGTTTCGCCGACTGCTGTAGTGTTTACCGCCACAAACAAGCCGGTGTCCCTGCCCGCTTGCGAGCGTCAAAAAGCCGTTTTTACGGCTACCCAGAAAAATCTCAAAAAGAGAAAATATGCCGGTTGTGTAGAAAATGTGCCCACAATCATCTGTTCACCCGATATAGCCATTCGGCCACTAGCCGCATGCTCCAAAGCGTGGGAAGCCATTCCGGGCATTTCCCCGTGGGTGCTAAGCATTATAAAGAACGGCTATCTGCTACAGTTTCGCCGCCGCCCGCCTCGTGCGCGCGCTCGGCTCGAATCTACTGTCAGCCCGCTGGCCGCCGGCACGCTCCGCTCAGAAATTGCGACGCTGTTGCAAAAGGGCGCCATAGAGAGAGTCCCGCCATCTATGACCGAGTCGGGGTTTTACGGCCCATATTTTCTGGTTCCCAAGAAAGACGGCGGCCTCAGACCGATTTTAGATCTCAGGTTTTTGAACAAAGTGCTCATGAAGAGACCGTTCAAGATGCTCACTACCAGGAAACTCCTCGCGCAGGTGCGCCAGGGGGACTGGTTCATCTCTCTAGACCTGAAAGATGCCTATTTTCAGATCCATGTAAATCCCCGTCACAGGCCATTCTTACGTTTCGCCTTCGAGGGTCATGTTTATCAATACGCCGTTCTCCCGTTCGGCTTATCCTTGGCGCCCCGTACATTCACGAAGTGCATGGATACGGCGCTCGCCCCCCTGCGGAGCCAGGGGCTGCGCATATTGAATTATCTGGACGACTGGCTGATTTTGGCCCAATCACAGACGGAGCTTCTGTCGCACCGCGCAGTTCTCCTCGACCATCTGAAAACGCTGGGCCTCTCTGTCAACTGGACAAAGAGCTCCCTTCAACCCAGTCAATCGATTTCCTTTCTAGGAATAGATTTGAACTCGGTCACGATGACGGCTCGCCTGTCCACACAGCGCGCACGCAGTGTTCAGCGACTAGCCACCTCGTTTCAGTTGGGGACCTTTTCCCGCCGAAAAGTCATCTCGACAAATGCATCCGACACGGGTTGGGGTGCAGTCTGCGAGGGCTCACCGGCCTTCGGCCATTGGTCGACTCAGGAAAGCCCCTTACACATAAACTGTCTGGAAATGCTTGCGGTCGAGAACGCGCTCTCGCGCTTCCTCCCGCTCATTCGGGGACACCACGTCCTGATCCGTTCGGACAACATGGCTGTGGTCTCCTATCTCAACCGTCAGGGCGGTGTCAGATCCAGGAATCTCTTTCTACTGACACATCGCATTTTAGTTTGGTCTCAGAGCCACCTGCTCTCGCTCAGAGCGACGCATGTGCCGGGCCATCTGAACAACGGTCCAGACATACTGTCCAGGAACCTCATCTCCACAGGAGAATGGTCCCTGAACACACAAACGGTCCAAATACTGTGGCGACTGTTCGGCAGAGCAGAGGTGGACCTCTTCGCGTCAGAAGAGAACGCTCACTGCCCAATATTTTTTTCAAAGAGCGAGGACGCGCTAGCCCAGGAATGGCCTCACCGCCCGCTCTATGCATTCCCTCCGATCGCTCTGTTACCGCAGGTAATTCAGAGGATCAAGGACACGCCACTCGGTGCTCCTCATAGCTCCGCGTTGGGAGAGTCAGAATTGGGTTCCGGAGCTCACTCAGCTGTCACAGACAGCCCCGTGGCCCATCCCAGTCAGAGCAGATCTCCTCTCTCAAGCTCGCGGCACGATCTGGCACCCCCATCCACGGCGCTGGGCGCTACATGCATGGGTGATCAACGACTATTCAGCGATTTGCCAGAGGGAGTAAGAAACACTATCATACAGGCTAGAGCAGCTTCCACGAGAAGGCTCTATGCGTCTAAATGGTCTGTGTTCTCAAAATGGTGCACCGACAAACATCTGGACCCACGGTCATGCGAGGTGCCGTCTTTGCTAGTTTTCCTTCAAGAGATGCTGGACAAGGGCAGGTCCCCCTCCACTCTCAAGGTTTACGTGGCAGCCGTCGCGGCGTTCTCTGAACCCCGACGCGCTCAGTCCCTGGGCAAAGACGAGTTAGTCATCCGCTTCCTCAGAGGAGCTAAGAGGATGAACCCTCCGCGGCCCCCTTCGGTTCCTATCTGGGATCTTTCTATAGTCCTCGAAGCTATGAAAGCACCCCCGTTCGAACCGCTCGAGTCTGTGGACCTAAAATACCTCTCGCTCAAAACCGTTTTTCTGACGGCTCTGTCCTCAGTAAAACGCGTGGGGGATCTTCACGCGCTCTCATCCAGCGCCGCGTGTCTTGAGTTTGGACCGAATGATTCTGTTGTCATTCTCAAACCTAGGCATGGCTATGTCCCGAAGGCGATTGGTACCCCATTCAGGGCTCAGATTATTTCCCTATCGGCTCTGCCTTCATCCGATAGTGAGCGCGACGCCAATCTCCTCTGCCCGGTGCGGGCTCTGAGGTTGTACACTACGCGCGCTGCCGCGTTCAGACGGGCTGAGCAGCTTTTCGTGTCGTTTGGGGGGGCGCACCAGAGGTCTGGCCGCCTCTAAACAGACACTGTCTAGATGGATAGTGGACGCTATCGCCGCTGCCTACGCATCTAAATGCCTGCCCTGCCCTCTGGGCATCAGGGCGCACTCCACTAGAGGCATGGCCTCATCGTGGGCATGGTCCTGTGGAATTTCCATTCATGACATTTGTGTGGCCGCGGGATGGGCCTCCCCGTCCACTTTTGTCAGATTTTACAACTTGGAAGTTCCCGCCTTGCAGGCAAAATTACTAGCTGTCTAAAGACCAGCTCCCTAGAAGCTGCATTACTGGGAGTCCCTCACACAACCGGTTCGCCCCTTGTGCTCTCCTTAGATGCTTATGTATACACTTCATGTGCCCGCTCTGCCGGCCTCATATTACATTCACTCCACGTTAAAAATCCCCGGTATCACCCTGGGATTCATGAGTGGATTCATAGCGCGCACGGCGTTGACCAGGTGTTCCCGTAGCGTAAGCTAGCTTACGCAATACGAGAGAACCTCTCGTAAGAGAACGAATCAGTTACCTAACGTAACCTCGGTTCTCTCTAGAAGAGGGAACGAGTATTGCGTTCCCGGCCGTGCTTGCGCTACTAGCGTTTCGCTTCACGCTGAAATAAATCAACATATAAGCCTGGGAGAGACTGTTATATACACCATAGCCACGCCCATTCTGGCGGGCCATGATGCAATGAGCGCGCGGGCGCTTCTCATTGGCAGCGGGTTCAGTCCCGCTCTCCCATAGGCTTAAGCAGTTCTCTCTGAGCGAACCAATGAGCTGCTAGCTAGCCTGCTCTAGGTCTGCCGCAGAGGAACTGCGTTGTCAATGGATACAAATTATGAAATAATTTTTTGGCTTCAAAATCTCAGCAAAGATGAATCTTTCCCGTAGCGTAAGCTAGCTTACGCAATACTCGTTCCCTCTTCTAGAGAGAACCGAGGTTACGTTAGGTAACCGATTCGTTTGCGTTAACACGTTCCTATGGAGAAATACCCGGATGTTGACCTATTGCCGTAAGCTCTGGCATAACGACCTATTTTGGTTTTCATTCAACCGAGAAAAATGGAATTTTGTTGTATTGACGATCACTGAGCAATTTTCTATTATTTAATTATTTAAAATGTAAAAAAAAACATTAATTATTTTTAAGGTGAAAAGCATTCATTTGCCTTGATCCACGCCGAAAAAACGTCTAAATGTCACGTTTTTAATGAAGTAATGAGTAAAACGTCTCTTTTTCTTGAGTCCCCCAGCTCCTTGTTTAGGCGAAAGGTACGCTAAAACAATGTATTACATCGACGTTAAACCATGTTAACCATAACTTTTTAAATACTCAACCTAGTTCCGTTGCTTAGTAACTAACTACCCGAATGTAAGACGTCACGTGACGTAGCCGTTATTTGCTAGAGTTTAATTTAAATTTTAAAGAAGAAAAAAACCCACTGAATAACTACTTCACAGGATTAATACCCTCAAATGTGAAACTTGCGTATTTTTCCAGCTGTGGAAATTCTGGGAAAATACCCGTTAATGATGATGACGTTAAAAACTCCCGCTTGCAACCACGACTTCCTCCTCTTCGGACTTCATCAAGCAGGTAAGACACGTTGACAACAATACGTACAACAATGTAATTATATAAGAACTATTGCCATTTGCCTTATTTTATATTTTTATGGTGTTCTTTGGTCACTCAGTCAATGTCTTATTTTGAACGGAAAATAGAGTTGTAACGTTATCAATTCACCGTTAGTTTTACAATTAAGATGGCTGAGCAGGACATTGGTGCAGCAGAGGATGCTATGTTCCATGCAGACCTGCTTTTGGCTCAAATGAAAGTGAGTATCTTTAGTTATACAGCAGTCTGCTCATTTTGCAAATGAATGGGATTCATACAGTGAGTAAAAATGGGAGAAAACCCACTGCTTTTGTGTTTACATATAATGTTGAATTTCTGTCATGCAAGGAAAAGCAAGATGAGAAAAGAACATCACCTAACCGCAAGAGTAAATTTCAGTGGATTGAGAGAGACTGTGAGGGGCGTCCACTGCTGAAAAGAAAGAGCAGAAGTGGAGAAACGCGTATGCGTTCTTCAAGTACAGGTTGGTCTTCTTCGTATCCTACTGTATATTCTGAATGGGTGTGTGTGGAGCCAGGCTAGGTTGTTCTGTGTCTTCTCTGGTTAAATCACCTGTAAATGTAGCCTATCACTGCTTTTGATTGTTACAATCCCCTCACATTCCAGGATGCTTATGCCCCCTTGCTATTAATACTTCCAAACAAACTTTGTCTGAACATCGCATCAATGAGTGATGCAGTAACATTACAGTAGTTATGTTTCTTTCTGCTAGAGTACCATGTATGATTTACTTACTTGCACCAAAATGCAAAATTATTTATTAAGGAAGACTTTATCCAATATCTTTCAGTCCTGAATCCTTGTGAACCAGCTGAGGAGGTACCCATGGTGACAGAACAAAGCTTTTCTCAACACTTACTTGGTAGGATGACTCCTTATTGTCATTATTTTAATCAAATTAATAGTGTGAAATGATAGTTTGTTACTTCACTATATTGTAGCCAAGTAGTTTAATCTTTCCAGAACCACAATGGGGTCTTTGTAGAACCACTAAGGAGCTTTTTTTCATGTCCCTCTTTCAGACAGTGAGATGCAGAAACTGCAGGAGATTCTGGCAACAACTGTTGAAGCTTCAGATGGTCCTTCAACATCATCATCATCATCATGGAGCTTGCGACAGTCTGCTGCCCAAGATGAGTGGCAGAAAGCAAGGGCCTACCACCTGGACTGCTTGTTGTTCTCCAGAGTGGTCAAGGAAAATAAATGCAGTCAGTGCTCATCTCCTGCCATTATTCGTTGCAGATACTGCATGCCAGAAGAGTGGCTGTGTATGGAATGTGATTTAATTTGCCACCAAAAACTGGTACTCCATAACAGGAACTCCTGCAGTGATGGATTTTACCGGCCCATTCCGCCAACAGTGTGCTATGTGAAAGAAAATGGCAAATATACATAAAAAAATCAAGGTACTGCTCTGATTATTTTGGTGTGTGTGAACAACTTCTATTTACATTTCTCAATCAGACAGTCCTTCTTTAAGCTCTTTTCAAAATTGTGTAATTTCTTTTTAGTTTGGCTGTTGCCTACAGTGAGACCTGACCGACTGTGCACCTGTGACCCTACAAACATCACAGAATCTGCTGGCAAAGCAACTATTTTGGTTTGCATAATTGGTAGGTAGGGTTTAGCCTTTATTTCTTGGTTTTGCAGTTAAGGGTCACAAGATATTCATACGTTTTGCAGTTATTTGTCGCATGATATTCATACGTTTGATTCTTTTTAGGTCGTTATGACTTGTACTTGCCCAATTTGGCGTGCAAAGTGTGTCTATCACAATGGACACCTGACAGAAGCGACCTCATACGAAGTGGGTATTGGCCAGCATCTGTGAATGCTGACACATTGTTTTCAGTGGATGCATTCAGCACATTTGAGGAGATGAAAACCGTTGCTCCGGGTTTGTCAAGACAAGGATTTTTGCGGCTGTTAGAGCAGAGGACAGAGCAGTTTGGAAGGGTATGATCCGTGTGGATGAAGATTTCCTTAATTAGAGACCATTGGCTATTTCATTTTACTTTTCTCTTAACTATTTGCTTATTTACAGAGGGGTAAAATACATGTAGATGTATTTCAGAGGAGCTTTGTGGAATACACTTTTTGCCAGTTTCTATGTGAGAAAATGGCAAATGTGGAGCACTTCACCTGCCCAGCATGTACACCCAACATGCTTGCGGTTTCTGCAGACGGCAACAGAAAACTGTACAGATTTCAACACTATAAAGGGTAATGCAAGGCAAGGTGCCACACTACACGGCTTTGCTGTACAGCTTGCACTGCACAATTACTCTGTGACGGGGGCACTACATCATAGTAGATCATGTTATCACAACACAGAAGCTTCTATTTGTCATCAGATAATTATTCAAGGTTCCATGATAGGTTTTACTTGTTTCTGCTTCCTCGCTGGTTTCCTCTTGTGCTGTCATTGGCCATTACTCAGCACCATTTTATAGTTACTTATCATACACCCAGCACACTACAACAGCATGACACATTTTATACTGATAATTTTAAAACCTGCTTAGAAACATCAGGATAACTGATATTACCACCGATACTGGTATGGAATATCGAGATGATACCAGATATCAGTATAAATTTGCCGCACTTTAAAATCTAGTATACGAAGAACCATGTGGTGATCATTTTGTATTTTGCAGCTGTGCGCCTGGCTTAAAACCTTCTAAAACCTACTGAACAAATGCTGTCTGCCACTGAATATGCCTTTTTTCTGCTTTCATTAAGATCAGAGCAATCATACTTTGAGGGCATCTTCATTGCCAAAGATGCGGACGTATCCTCTTTCGTTGAAGAAATCAGGAGTAAAGTGAAAAGTGTTAGTAATGATTCAGAGTTTGTAGCCCTGCTGTGTAAATGCAGTATTTTTGCCATCTAGTATACATGTTTTTTTTTGTTTTTTGTTTTTTTTCATGCAGACTCCAGGAAAAGGCACTTGTGGAGCTAGTCAGTGGTCTGCTGCCAGGGAGACTGCTAGAAGAGCAAGCAAACTTGATGAAGAGGGTCTTGAGGTAGCTGTTTGCAGGCATGGGGTGATACTAAAGGGTCTCAATATGTACAGGGGGGAGATCTTTGCGTATCCCCTGTTCCTGCAGAAGGAGCTTCAGGCAGCCACAAACATTAATTTCTACTGCACTGACATCTCATGCAAGTACTGGCCCTATCTTCAGAAGATGTCAGTCTCTATGCCTGAACTGAGCCCTCTTCTTCAAATGAGGCCGTTTCTGTCAGTCATGCATGCCAAGGCCCATTCAACTAAGTGTGAGGTATTGTCTTTATTATGCCATTTACTATTGCTATTTAATTTAATTATTGATAATGGGAATGCACGATTTATATCTTTGCAAAACTGAGATTGGTGCATCCCTAACCAATAACTCTTTCACACATTTGTTAGATTGTCTGGAGTGGTAGGAATCAGGAGGGTGCTGGCACAACTGCAGGGGAAGAGGTGGAAATGGTGAACAGTTGTGCCCTCACAACTAAATACATGACCAAATCTGGTATATGATCCTGCTTTATAACATTAATAAAAAATGTCTTGTTCTTTCAGTTATTCTTTCAGTAGTCTTTCATTCTTTATATAAAAATACAGAAGAGAAACCTTTATTTTAATTAAATTTAAATTTGAATAGGCCACCCAGTAACATTTGAATATGTTTTCAAAAAGCTTGCAATGACATGCTGACTGTACATGCAATTGGGTGGAATAGACGCAAGCATGATGGCCTACATCTTGCATTGTCCAACAGATATGTCAAGGTATTGACCACATTACACAAATTAAAATCTGGTCCAAGATGGCAAAGGCAATTGTTTGTTTGCATTTTTATTGTAGACCGTCCGAAAGGCTGAGGCTGAGTCCCAGAAGCTGGAGAACGTCTCAGGTTACGACTGTAACCTTTGTTCCCTGAGAACAGGGAACGAGACAATACGTTATCGACGTTATGGGGAACGCCTCAGGCGTGACAGGTGTCTGAAATCACTATCAAATCACGTCAATCACATTGACCGGCGACAGCCCGTGAATGATTAACGTGCGACTTGGAAGTATATAAGGGCACCTTGCAAACATGACAAATCACCTTATCGTCTGAAGGGACTGTACGGTAGGCAAGCCCTGAGGCATGGCAGGGAGACGTATTGTCTCGTTCCCTGTTCTCAGGGAACAAAGGTTACAGTCGTAACCTGAGACGTTCCCTTTCGAAGGGAACTCAACAATACGTCATCGACGTTATGGGGAACGAAATACCCACGCCGCCATGCTGAGGGGAGTGCATGCCCAAGGGCAGTGCCAAATGTCCGAACCAGCAAATTCAAATGAAATGCTAGAACCACTCACCCTCAGGTCACACTGGGCTGTCAGTGACAGCATCCCCTACGGTCATAGCCTAAGCAAAAAGCCTCACAGGAAAACTTCCATTAACATAGTTAAATGAAAGGCCTACCTGGGCCTGCTCAAAGGCCTAGGACCACCACTTCAATTAGAAGGGGGTCCCTTCTAGGGAATGTGGCTAGGGAACCCGAAGGAACCCCAGCCAGTCACTATTCAGGGGAACGTACTCACCCCGAAGTGCCACCAGGACGGCCTGACCTGGCGTCAGAACGTAGACACTAGTCTGGCCAAATCCTGTCTGTCTGAAGACAGAGCCTCTGGACAAAAGCCTTAAGTAAGGCATCCAACCCGAGGGACTGCGAGGCTGGCAGTGAACCACTCGGCCCGGATCTCAGAGACGGGATATCCCGGAGAGTATGACTCAGCATAGTGCTTTATGACCCTTGCTAGTGAGGGGAGTTTCTCTACTCGATCCACGGATCAACCCAGTGTCTGTGTTTCAAAACACTGAGGAGGCCTGTGAAGGCCTAAGGGCTGATCTAACTGGGAGGCCTCTCGAGAGGCCTACGACCATCTGACCAGACTCAGGAAGCCGCATGCTCCTAGAGACCCTCAGTGAGGGGAGCACAAGGTCTGCCTGGTAGGCAAACCAGGCTGTAGGCAGGAAAAGTTCCGGGAGGGAACCAATAGCAGAGAATAAACACTTTAGCGAGCCAGGGCGCAAGCTCGCCTTCAGCAGCTGCCTATTAAGGCTAGCTGAAACTGATAGCAAGAGGCCACTAGCTTCATAAACCCAGCACCATAGGTAAAATGTTACAGGGAGGCCCATAGAGGCCTACTACCTGATAACCACAGTATGTGGGGTGCTCCACCTTCAGGGAGGCCCGTGAGGCCTACTACCTGATAACCACATTATGTGGGAACTCACCTTCAGGGAGGCCTGGTGAGGCCTGCTACCTTACGACCACAGTATGTGGGGAGCTCACCTTCAGGGAGGCCTGGTGAGGCCTGCTACCTTACAACCACAGTAAGTGGGGAGCTCACCTTCAGGGAGGCCTGGTGAGGCCTGCTACCTTACGACCACAGTATGTGGGGGGCTCACCTTCAGGGAGGCCTGGTGAGGCCTGCTACCTTACAACCACAGTATGTGGGGTGCTCCACCTTCAGGGAGGCCCAGAGTGGCCTACAACCGGATAATCATAGTATGTGGGAACTCACCTTCAGGGAGGCCCGGTGAGGCCTGCTACCCTACAACCACAGTATGTGGGAGCTCACCTTCAGGGAGGCCTGGTGAGGCCTGCTACCTTACGACCACAGTATGTGGGGAGCTCACCTTCAGGGAGGCCTGGTGAGGCCTGCTACCTTACAACCACAGTATGTGGGGAGCTCACCTTCAGGGAGGCCTGGTGAGGCCTGCTACCTTACAACCACAGTATGTGGGGAGCTCACCTTCAGGGAGGCCTGGTGAGGCCTACTACCTGATAATCACAGCTGTTCGGTTCTCAGTCCTTGGGCTCGTCTCCAGGGAGGCCTGGTGAGGCCTACTACCTGACAGCCAATGTAGATGGGTGACAGTTCCAAGGCGGCCTGCTAAGGCCAGCCGGCTGGGGACTCGCCTATCAGGGAGGCCTGGTTGGGCCTACTAGCTGATAGCAAGTCAATTCTGCTACAAAGGAACACTGTTGGGAACCATACTGCACCAATGAAACTATTGGGCCCACCCACAGGAGGCCTAGTAAGGCTAGCTACCTGTAGCGGCTATAAAGTATGTCCCACAATGTTGGGACTCACCTCCGAGGAGGCCTGTTTAAGGCCTACTACCCACCAGTGAGTCAACTGCCCGAACCACCAAGGCCAACCATTTCTCTCGAGAAGTGGCCTACAGCGCCCTATTGGGGGCTGCCCATACAAGGAGGCCTGCTGAGGCCTACTACCTGATGGCACAGCCTTCGTTGGCAGATAAGCTGTTTTCACAGCGCCTACAGCATCCTGGTGCCTAATCACATTGCCCACGGCAGTGTACTCAGCAAGAGAGCTAGCACCCTTGAAACAAGGGAAGTACAACATATGCCACTCTGCCTAAACGGAGGCCCCAGAAGTCAGGGGCCTACCATCTATGCATGGGCGTCAGCTCAGGGCAATGCTCTGGCTTCAGGGGAGCGAACTTCGACAAAGGAAGAAGTGAAGGCTTACTTCGTACTCGACCCGAGCCATAGCGGTGCGAGGTACAGAAATACCACGGAGGCCTGATTGAGGCCTACCACGTCCTTATAAAACAACCTCTCTACCAAACTGCATTACTCTTAGTCGCCCCAGAATGCAGAGTAGGGGGCGGGCCATGGCCTAACGACTCCCATGGGAGGAGGCTGTTATACAGGGATGCAGAAACATACATTCACAAAGTGAAGAGTCAGAGGAAGAAATGCTAATTTTAGCAGAACGCCTCTAATATCCCAGGCACAGCCTAGGCCAGCTACAGAGGCAGCCCTGGTGAGGGCCAGCCTGTAAGCATAGATCTATCTGAGGGCTCGGAGGAGCCACAGCCTACTAAATAATATAGTCTGTATTATTCCATATAAAGGGCTGCAGAAACGCTCAACCTAATGAAACTCAACAGAGCTCAAGGGGCGAAATACTCAGAAAAGTCAAACGGTCCCATGGGCCGGACATAAGATCTATCTGAAGCTCTAGCGTCAGTCAACACTCTAAGTAAAACATTCTATCAGAGAGAGACCAACTACTTTACCCTAAGGTGCCTAATAGCCCGAAGGCTAACATAGTTCATTCTGGCCACCTAACGGGGAACTTCAGGCCCTGATATATCCAAAAAGGTTCTCTTACCTTATTCTTGACATGGCCCCCTAACTCTATACGGGAACGAGGTCTGTAAAGAGAAATATGTTATTTTTTATCACAAAAAAGTAGACTCTTTGAAAAGACCAGCAGCTCACCTGCGGCGTGCAAAGTGAAGACTCGCCAGAAGTTCTTTATGAACCTGGGAACCGCCACTTTACATACCTGAAAGGGGCGTTTCCACTAACCAGGCCCAGATGGGCCATCAGAACATAGTTCTCATCATAGGCCCATCCCCAGGCCCGATGTAATGAACGCCTGGGGGTCAGAAGAGAGAGGGCAGAACTCGTGACCCTCCAGGGAGGTTATCCACTACCGACGCTGTGAGCGTTTGTTCTGGATAACCTCCCTCAAATCTCTTCTGCTGCGGGAGTCACACCTCCTCTGCGCCCTGCTCCTCGAGGGAGGGGGCGCACGAGAGGCGACACTGGCTCGCTGGCCCTGCCTACGGTCCTCAGACTGTGAAGGGCCAGGCTCTCCCGCCTGCCTGGGTGCGGACGCGGATCTCAGCGGTATACATGTTTTAAATGCTGCTGAGCGTGCCTTCGCCTCCCTGAACTTCCCCACCACCGCTTCTACAGAGGTGCCGAAGAGTTCGGAAGGCGAAACTGGCGAATCGAGGAGAAAGGTTTTTTCCTTCTCCCCGATGCCAGCTAGATTTAGCCACAGATGCCTCTCCGTAGCCACCATCGCCGCCATCGACCGACCGATCGCGGCAGCGGTTTGTTTGGTAGCCCGGAGAGCCAGATCTGTGGTGCGGCGCAGCTCAGCCACCGCCTCAGGGGACAAACCTGCCCCCTGGTCGAGATCCCTCAGCAGGTCGGCCTGGTACGCCTGTAACACCGCCATGGTATGAAGTGCAGCACCAGCCTGACCTGCTGCCGTGTATGCTCTACCATTCAAACGAGCCGTTGTCTTCAGCGGTTTGGATGGTAGGGTTGGAGCTTTTAGTGTCGCTGCCCGCCCAGACACGAGATAGTTCGCGAACGTCTCGTCAATGGGCGGCATTGACACGTACCCATGCTCTCCGATCCCCTCAACATCAGCGAAACTGGCCCGCTGATGTTGGTGAATACGAGCAGAGTATGGGTGCTTCCATGCCTTCTCGATCTCGATGTGCAGATCAGGAAGGAATGGAAGGCTCACCCGAGCTGGTGGTGTATGGCCGGGGAGAAACCGATCATCGAGCCTTCCGCGAGCGGCCCCTCCTCTAGCGCGCTGCCAAGGCAACTGCAGGGTGGCTGAGGAGGTTCAAGATCTTCCTGATCATAAACCTCCCCAACCATCTCCTGCGCGTCCGGAAGAGCTGCAACTGCAGGTACAGTCGGTGAAAAATCTTCCTCATCATCGACCTGCAGTTCGCTCTCGTCAGCCGTCGAATCATCTGAGAGGTTTACAGACCTCTCAAGGCGATCGACGAGCTCCATCTGAGAACCCCATGATGAAAGTCGCCGCTCTGCCTCAGCACGAGCGGGACCTGCACCACGAGGAACAGATGCTGAGCCCCCTTCACTTGAGAAGAGGGCCAGACGAGAACAGAGCGTTTTAAGAGAAAACCGCTCGCAGTTTGCACAGAGGGTTCCCACGAGAACCTCCCGTGCATGCTCTTCTCCCAGACAAAAAACGCACAGCTCGTGTATGTCAGCCGGTGTCAGAAACCTCGGACACGGGTCGGCACACTTACGGAAACAATCTGCTTTTGCTGTGCGTTTGATCTTACCCTTTTGTTTGTAACTTGAATAGCGTTTCATTCAAAACAGTCCCTGAAGACGATGAGATGATTTGTCATGTTTGCAAGGCGCCCTTATATACTTCCAGGTCGCACGTTAATCATTCACGTTAATGATTCACGGGCTGTCGCCGGTCAATGTGATTGACGTGATTTGATAGTGATTTCAGACACCTGTCACGCCTGAGGCGTTCCCCATAACGCCGATGACGTATTGTTGAGTTCCCTTCGAAAGGGAACTTGAGCCGTGAACTTGGGTGTCCTGAGAACATGGTGCAGCAGTGGGTACATGACGTCAGACAGTGGGCCACTGATGGTACAGTATTGACGTTCTAAATAATAAGCTATTTACAGTTACAGCATAGTGTGCTCGACAGTGTTGAGGACGTGTTACTGTAATCACATTACTTTCTTCTTTAACACATTACAGTTCCAAATGAATATCATGTTTTTGGTGTTTTAGCCACTGTGGCAAACTGCACATACAGCATAGTGCTAGTAGACATAGTGCTAGTGATGCACTGTCAGGTAAATTTGTGGTCTCTATGCCTGTACCTTACTCAGGCGGAAACGGCTCTGCCCCAAATGCCTTATAACTAACAATTCAGTAATTCAGCTATCAGAAATGTAAACTGACCTTTCCTGAGTGGTTATTTATTCATGCTTTTGTCTCCTCCCAAGATTCTATAGATGCCAGACAGGATGACCAACATATCCTTCAGCGGTCGATAGAGCACATATGTTTGGGTGTCTATCAAAAAAAAGCAAGCCTTTATAATCAGACAGGTATGTTGTTGACTTATCTATTGTATTTACATGACTTGCAAATCTCTTGTCTGGATTTTATGTTTCTGTCATGTGTTTTTGAAATTATAGACAGCAACAAGATTCGACAATTGCGGCGACGGAAATTGGGGGACGAGAAAATAAAACACTTTGAAGCGATCAAACGATATAATGAGCAGGTGACAGAGGAGGAGGGCATAAATGAGCAGATGGTGGAGAGCCGACTCTCTATGGTGGGCCATGTCAGTGTGGAGGACAGTCTAATATGGCCATGGGAGGTTCACAGCACTGGTATGGAACAACTTCTGTGAGGGAGAGGGATTACATTGAGCAAACAGATGTTGATGCAGCTTAATGGGCATGTATGCTATACAACTATATTGCAGCTTACAGGTCAATCCTGTTCACTGGCTCATTTGTATGACTTTAGAATCCACAAACATCCTCACTAAGAAGAAGATCTTCGATGCATACATGTCAAAGATGCGGCTGCAAGAAGAGAAGATCCTTATTCTTAGGGAGATGAGACAGCACTGCACCTACCTCAGAGGGCTGGCTGATGGCATTAGGAAGCTGATTGCTGAAATGTCTGGAGGAAACCGTGGTAAGAACATGGGGATAACACTATGGAGGTGCCATGTTATAATGCTGTTCAGAGATGGAAATGTATGGCAGCTATCTTAACTGAGTCTGGCTCTAAATGGTGTAGGGTATCGGCGTTGTCCGGATGACCCATTAAATTGTTGATGTCAAAATGCTCCTAACCTCTCTAACTCTGGTCCATAAATATGGCCTAGCACCGCATAGCACTGACAACTTTGCGTGCCCCGCGCATGCAGATTCACCCCGGAAGACATTCCAACACACACAAACACACACACAAACGCACACCTCCCCCCACAGCTGACACCCACACTCAGGACAGAGCGTGGTGTCCGCTTACAGGACATTAAGACGTTTTATGACTGATCGGAATGTCCCACAGGAAGTGGATTCTAAAGAGAAAAGAAACTTCTCTTTTAAAAAAAAAAGACATTTAACCAGATATATTCGATGTGTTTTTATGTGTGTCTGTTTGTCCATGTCACATTGGAATGGCTATGATTTTGTCATAGCCTAAAGTGAATTGTAAATGCCTTCATTATGCATTTTAAATATAACTGTATATTCCTTTAACTTTTACATAGCGTTCAGGAGAACACTCGTGGTGTGAACAACGCGAATATGCATAAAAAGAAAGTGTATTTTTGATAAGTTTTACTATCATCGAAGATTGAAATGTCTTTGGACTGTAACCCCTCCCCACACACACACACAGACCTAAGTTATTGCTCTTAGACAAAGAGTAATAAAAACTAAATTCCCGCCTGTGACTTCCAACCCTCCGAATGGCCAAGCCGACAGGAAGAGGCTGGATTTCTCCGAGGTGATAAATATTGGCGCCCCACACACACTCTCTCTCTCTCGTACCTCACCTCGTGGATGCACCATGTAATCCTCTCTCGTGATCCCCGCCCCGGGGATCTTTTCTGTTCTTTGTTTTGTTTCGTTGAGTTTTGTTTTCTGTGTTCGACTCTGTTTACTTCCACAAAGGGAAATGAACTTAGTCTGAATTATTCTTTTGGTAACTTTACGTCAAAGACCTTTTAAGCTTTAAAATTGCACGCTCTCCGGACGCACCCGCACACCACGTGACGCTCCAATGCCACACGTGCGCGCTCCTCCGACGAGCCGCAACCACGTGACGCCCCAACGGAACACCCAAGACACGCAGCTCATTCACGCAGCCGTGGTCAGCCACATAAGAACCAAATGCAGGTATTCGTTTACGAGTATTCAGAGCAGTAAGATTGTGTTTTTCCGGGTGTCTCTCAATGGTCTTAAAGTCTGTAATTTGCCACTGATACCTCCAGTCTCTCTCCATCTCTCTCTCCCTGTTTCTTTCACTCTCAGATCCTTTTAGTGTTTTGTTCATTGTCGTTGTATTGTGTTTGTTAATACATGTATTCCTTGTAACGCTTAGCAACCGTATACGTAGTTTTCCTTATTAAATTCGTTATATTCATTCATTGATTCTGATTGTATGCTCATTTTCCAGTCCCTTTAAGTGTCAAAGGTCTTATAGCTACAGGCTCACAAATTAAAGATACTTTACAGAGTATTTGCTTATAGGGCAGGAAACCCCATTCTTGTGGCCACAGAATTACGTTTCCTGAAATCCTATAAAGTAGGATGATATTGTGGATCAACCACAAATATCATTCTGACAATTGAGCTAATTTTAACCTGTCTGTAAAATATCTGTACCTCAGCGGTGGACCATAATCCCTTGTGGTTAAAATCTGATGTATAGATATGAATGCAGATGCAGGTAACAGATCATCCCCCTCGTTGGGCGATTTAACATGTATAAGTATCTGGTTCAAACCCGTATGAATAATTATTAATTATTAATTATTGAATACATATTCCCCAAAACTAAGCCAGATACCTTACATATTTGGTGGAGAATGCTTAGCACATTTATAAACTTGTTTTTGAGCAATTCAGTTTCAATCTATGTCTATATTGTGATTTAATATTGTACGCGCGCCTCGAGTGAGCGAACGCAGCGCGAACTCACTGACTAAACTGACTAAAGGCAAAAAGCCGAGGTCAGTTAAGCACATTAACAGCTGCTAAATATGTCTAACATTTTAGACACTGTTAATTGCTAAATTAAACTGCAGTTATATTAATAATATTAAAATTGCCTCTGTAAAGACGCGCTACGTTTTAATATTAAAAACTCCCCTGTCCGAACGAGATTCTTCTGTCATGGTGAAGACAAGATTTAGTGAAACGATGCTCTTTCACTATTCTTAAGAAAGGCCTGATATTATAATCGCTAGAATAACGATAACTCCTGGTTAAACATTGAAGTAGCTACTCAATTGTAAAAACCTAAAGCATATTTAATCATAAGTGCTATTTGATATATGTTATGGGAGTCGAAAAACAGACGAATAATTCCTGTTTTTTTATGCACAGCGCAGAAACCCTGCCAGACGTGCTTGTAAAACATAGCACCGGAAAAAAAAAAAATCCAAAACTGAAAACATTTTAATCATTACTGCTATTGGTGAGATGTTATTTGGAGCCGAAAAACAGATGAATAATTCCTGTTTTCTTTTGCACAACGCAGTGAAGAAACCCTGCCAGACGTGTTGTTAGAATATAACACCGAAAAAAAATCCAAAACCTAAAAACATTTTTAATCATAAGTGCTATTTGATAAATGTTATTTGGATCCGAAATGACAGACGAATAATTCCTGTTTTCTTTTGCACAACGCAGCGAAGAAACCCTGCCAGACGTGTTGTTAGAATATAACACCGAAAAAAAAAAAATCCAAAACCTAAAAACATTTTTAATCATAAGTGCTATTTGATAAATGTTATTTGGATCCGAAACGACAGACGAATAATTCCTGTTTTCTTTTGCACAGCGCTGCGAAAAAAAGAAAGAAAAGAAAAATCCTGCCAAACGTGCTTGTGAAATATAGCACTAAAAATCCGCAGAGATTTAAATTTTATGTTGTGATTTGTGCAGTACGTCTGCACGCGTTCAGATTTGAATCACATTTGGAAGCAGGCTGGTTGTTATTCCGCTGACAAACACTAGAGGACAGCCTTTAAGTGTTTGACAGTCTCAAATTACCACCACGCCCTGACTTCATCCTGCATGCACGCAATAGCGCCATCGCGTGGACATTATTAGTAGGTCATTCTTTTCTCAAATTCTCTCTTCCAGCCATTTCATGTTTCCCAGTGAATTGTGAAATTGTGCGGTCTAACTTCAATATATATGTGCATTGACAGCTCTGCTTGTGCTAAATATTATTGGATGTTAGATTCTCCTGCCTCTGACTGTTTGCACTTATTTTGAATTTGATTCAAACAAGATTTGAATTAAAATTTAAGTTAAGTCTCAGCTCAGTCACTGATACCCACTTAAGAGGGAACGCACCACCTTGTGGCATCCCCTGCTAAGTCGGTTTATCACTTCCTTCCTGCTTTCATTCTGTTTTGAAGTGGTCAATTTCCAGTTGGTTTTATTTGATGTGCTATCACTGATACCTTACAGGAATCGTGATTATCATCGGATTTAATTCTGATCTTTAACTCGTCTTACACTTATTCAAATTAAGTTTCTCATTTAATTTTTTTCCCTTTCTTCCCTTTCTCATTCTTCGTACTGATACTTTATCACGACTGTATCCTTACTATCTTAGATGCTAATTAACATCTCTTTATTAAGCTTAATTGAATTAATTTAAACTAAGTTGTCTTGTAACCAGGGTGACCACTGAAAGGAGGTACACTCCCTTGTGGCAAAAACCTGCCACTACAGCTTACCTCCTCTTGTGTCATCCTGCTTTACTTATCAATAGTTCTTCTTTTGGGGTTCGGTTATTCTGATAAATTAACATCATTGTCATAATTCCCTTTAGTTTTGACCATTATTTAGTAAAGCCTTTGCTTTTATTTTCTACATACATAAATACTCAATTTGGTTTAAACAAAGAAAGCCTTAATTCACTTTAAGTTTCACTTGTTCTTCACCCTGTTTTGTACTTATAGGTAGAACACTCTCTTGTGCTATGGTGGTTTGACAGGCCTCCCTGGTTGGTTTCCAGCGAACGGGGTCATCTGACCGGCGTTACCGGCGCTCGCCGTGCGTGAGTCTCGGACCTGTTCTGTCTCTTTCCATTGGTGCGGCACGCAACACGACTCAGCAATTTGGCACTCCAAAGAAAAGTCCACCACGCTAGTCGACACAAGTCAAGTTGTGTGAGCGCGCACCTTGGTATAGATAAACAGAAGGGCCCGGGGACACTGCGGTCGAGTGTTTGGGGATGACGGAAAGATTGACCACAATGCCGGCTCCAACCAGAGATGACCTCAATTCACCCCAGGCAAGCTAAAAATATGGTAAAACCCATTCATTTAGTATAGGCCACAGAATATTAGATATTCCCCTGGTCATTTAAGTGTTTGGCCCCTCTCCTCTTCTCTAAGCCACACATAGCAGGCTCAGGCCTCCTTATCCCCCGTAACACTTCCCGTGTTATTATTTACTCCATTTCATTACAGACCTATTCATTTTTATTGTTTCATTTTACTTCAATCTTTTCCATCTTGCTATTTTTCTGTTCTGTTGTGATCTGTCCCTTTCAGTTCACCTAGAGACAGAACCAAGAGAAACACCAAAAAGCCAAATAACAGATTGACAACCAAGCCATTAGCGTCAACAGATGACCCACTAGGCCACCGCCCTGTCAAAATCTTTATTTAGGCCCCACGCTGACCTACGCAAATTGTCCCCACATAACGGCCTAACTGTCTGCATCAGTTAGCCGAAATTTTCGTAGACGACATCGCCCGTATTAGTATTATAACTCGTAAACGAACGTGCATTGGTCTCTTTGTGTGTGCTGTGTTCCTTTCGCCCACAGTGAGCCAGTATGTTCCGGTCCTACAGTCCCACAACCCGCTGGGACAACCTGGAGACATGGCCGAGATCCATGACGTCTCCATTCCTGCCCAAGGTCGCCAGTGACTCCGAGCCCCCGAGCCAAAGCTACAACGACAAAGACTGGGTCCGACACGTCGGAAACCTCGCTCACAAGCTCATCGCACCAGCACGGCTCCACGAAAGGAGCCGCATCGCCCTGGAGCACAAAGTAGCAACGCTAAAGATGCAAGCGGAGGAAGCCCAGATCCACAGTCGTCTAGATCAACTGCTCCTTGAAACCGAGGAAGAGGATGACACCGACCCCGAGCTACAGGAGAAAGTGGAAAGACTTCAAACTGCCCTGTCTGATCTTCGTCTACACACAGACCGAAAAGAGCAGTCAGAGAAAGAAACCAGAGAGGAACTCAACGAGAAACTCCGACAAAAGTGAAGCCCCTTGCAAAGGCAGAGACTGAACTTAAAGAGACTCGAAAGCCAAGGCCTGCGAAAAACACTTGCAAGCGGCCCAAACTAAAATTCACGAACTTGTTCAGCCGAGACACTATCTCGAATGCGGACTTGACATTGTTCGCACAGAGCTGAAACACTCGTATAGACTGCAGAGTGACCGGGAAGGGGAAACACACACCACAAAGTTTCCCTTGACCAGCCGGTCCGCACCTTTCAGCCAACAACCCAGAGCTGAAAAGAAGGGCGAAAGCCCGCTGTTCAAAACACCACCAGCCAGCCCACAAGAACCCCCGCCAGCAGCGAGGGGGGGAGAGCCTTTCCAAAGACCCCCTGCCACTAACCACGGCATGGCTCCCAAAAGACTTAACAAGCTGGCCAGAAACATCCCTACGTTCACTCCTACCCACAGGACATTGACTTTCACTTACAAACTGTTACCAACGTCATCGCGTGGGACAGATTGTACCTGCTCAGAACCACGTCCCGTCGTGATGTGCGCAGATTCCTCGACCGCCAACCAGAGACAGTCAAGTCGGACCACCAGCCGCTGCGGCAGGCCTTCAGTAAAGAATTCTCTGACCCAGAATCAGACCAACGACTACTCAACAGCTAAGAGAAGCTTACACCAAGCAAAAGACTGTGTACGAAAAGACTTTGAAAAACCCCACAATCTACTCTGTCTCTGAACACTACTCAGAGCTGCCTCTAGAGGTCGCCCCACAACACCACAGCCCTTTTTACAGATAGCCAAGACCGTTCCAGGCCAGCAGAGGGCAGCACAGCCGTGATGGTGCTCGTCCAAGGCACCAGAGCGGGCGCTCTGAAAGATTCTGGGAAGCCAGCCGGCGACCCAGAAACAGCCGACTCCCATCACCAAGAGACTCAAGCCCAGACAGCATGCCTCAACATGCCACTGGTAAGCACACGTCTGAGCACACATCAGACAAAAACAGTGCAGCCACGTCAGAGACGGCAGAGATCCTGAAGGTGCTGAAAGAGCTTCTGCACATGAGATCTCACAAGAGAAACAGGAGGGACAAGCCAGACGTCCTATGTCTAAGCGTAAGACCTGAAACAGGCACCCAGAACACTGCTCATCAGCATCAGACCACAGAGCTGACTGTCACATCACAAAGTGACAGCATCACCCAGCCACCACAGCTGACCGCTGCACAGCCTGAGCATGACAGCCCAGTGTCCCACAACTGGGACCAAAGTCCCAAAAGACTAAGAAATGCTGTTTTGGCTACCTGCCTCCGCAGCGACCCACACAAGACCGGCCCTAACCGCCCATCGATCACCACACCAGCCAAGACTTCTGGGAAACTTGATCAAAAGGGGGGTGGCCTGATAACTCTACCTAGCCATCACTATAGACAATGATTTGAGCCTTGAAGCCCTGCTAGACACCGGCTCAGACACCCCGTTAATGTCAGCTCCACTCTTTGAAAGACTCAGTGCTAAAGCTAAGAGCCAAGATCGAACTCTTACATTTCAAACATTTGAGCTGAAGGTGCAGTCGTACAGCCAGAACAACATCAGGCTCGAACAGGTAGCTCCCAGTGACCTGACAATTGGTCCTTTTGAGTCCTACCCATCCGGTGTACATCTCACAAATGGACACTTACCCCTTTCTGATTGGCAAAGATCTGCTAGAATGCTTTGAGCTTTTATTAGACTTCCAACACCTGACAGCCTGGGCCCAAGTTCAAGAACCCCTCCCCCTCCGGTCACAGAGGTCACGAGAACTACAACAAAGCCAGACTCCAAGGTCACAGAGTTCCCAGGAACTCCAGCAGCCATCCATGGGTACACAGCCTCAGCACCAAGTCAAGGTCAAGTTCGCTACCCCGCACCTTCCAGCTCGCCAAAGACCAAGAAACGCTGCTCAACGATGCGTGACCTGATACAGACGGCCTCTAACACAAAAGGCCTCCTCAGAAAGGGTCCCTAAGACCCCATTGATTCCGAACTGCAAAACCAGAAGGCACACAGCATAGAACATAACTTTTAAAGTAGATGAAAATGTGTGCTCGAAGAGAAGCAAGACTCTGCATTAGACAATTTAGAATTTTACAGATTTAAAGAAAATCTTGAATGGAACTGTAAGCCTCACCTGCCAACACACTATGCACGACTCTTTCGAAACTAGAATGTTGCAAATGTTTGTTGAAATGACACTGATACACATTAGTTGCCATGACAATGAAGGGTTACAGGAAACACTAGCCCCAAATAAGGCATAAGTCACCGTGACGCCATAGTGTAGGAAAACCACCTGAGTTTTAAACTACTTTTGACCTACAGGTGTGCATGTGATCATTAAGATCCAAACAGAACAACATGCGATACGCATTTTGATCACTGGTTGCTGGCTTGTCTAAATGCAGATAAAATAATAGCTGAAATTGACATCCCTACTGTAAGTGAAAGAGTCTTAGATTTCCAACTAATATCAGTAAGTTCAGCAGTAAAGCGTAAGTCTGTTTGACAAAGAAATCTCATATCAGCAGCTTGTAAACTGTACCGATATCTATTCTGCTGTGGTTAAAGAAATCCAAATTGCAGTATTGCTAAACCTGTTCCTGACGTAAAAGCTCAGGACAGGGTTATATAGATATAGATATATATATGTAGACCTGGGTGATGCTCCCCTTTCTACAATGTAAAGGCCTTACAAAGTATTGTTAGAGTGATGTAATTAACCTAAATTTTAGCTGCATCTACAAGCAAAGAGAGCAACCTCGCGACCAAAACTGTTTACTCGCTGAAAAGCCAGCATTTATGCATGTGAGGGACGTAACTATAGATGCTTAGACAAATCTATTTCCTTACTCTGTAAACAAATAGAATAAGTTGTGTAAAGTAAAAAGAGTTCCATGAGTAAAATTAGCAAATGCCAAAACACAGTTGCATTTTACTTAATGTAACATCAAGTTCTTGAAAGACTTCAAGTATAGGCGCCCCCTCTTAACCCGTTTAAACATGCATAACTCATTTAAAAGGGTGCAGACATTCTTCAGGTACTGTCAAATTGTTCTGACATGCTCTGGTTCCCATGACAACGACTTGTCACAGGAAGTGGTAACTCCTGATGTCACTTTGTAAACAAACCAGCCTAGGTGGCTAAGCTATCCTAGCCTAGCATCCATCCAGCTTACGCTAAGCTAACCTAGCATCCATCCAGCTTACGCTAAGCTAACCTAACCTAGCATCCATCCAGCTTAGGCTAAGCTAAGCTAACCTAGCATTCATCCAGCTTAGGCTAAGCTAAATAATAACTTCTACAGTTAGCAGTTAGCATCATTCACTTGAAGCCTTAATTACAGCTTTTGTTTACACAGTGCAAAGTATTCTAGAATACTTTCTTTAACCCCAGTTAGGGTTGCTAATTCTTCACTTTCCGTACTTTCAATTCTTCTGAGCTAAATGTCACCCTCACTAGTTAGGCATAGTCCTGGCTGAGCGCTGTAGGCTAAATTCGCAGATGCCCTGTCAATTAAACTTAAGTTTAACTACATATAAACTGTGTAGCCAGAGAAGAATTTGTATAGTATTGAGAATTTCCATCAGCATGTTGACTAACCCTTTGGAGGGACACATACAGTGTGGTCTTGAACACGCAACCGCTGTAACCCACTATGGAGTGTTGGTCCAGGCAAATCCAAAGTTAGTCACTAGTGCTACTGATTATTCTCACATCCAGATCATTACCACTGTCTTGATTACTTTTATTTTATTTTATTTTATTTTTTATTATTATTTTATTTTTTTCCCACTTTGATAATAATAGCAGTCAGCTATTCCCTTGTCTATTTGGTCATCTATATGATTTAATTCCATTTCCTCTCTTGTTCGAATGTGGTTTAATTTCCCATAGGGCCCAGAAAGGAAACAGAGACACCTTTATTTGTGATTTTGTTTATTTTCAACAAGTGCACTCACTTTTATGACCCTGCACCACAAGTAATTTCAAAGATTACTAGGGCATAACTATAGTCCTGAGGATTGATGATAAGCATAATTTGAATAGGAAAGTTATTTTCTCTTCCCCTATCATTCACTTCGTCAAGCCGTAGTGAACCACTACGTAAGTCCAGAGAAATAATTTAGTCATAAGAACCATCTTCAGTTATTTATTTCATCTCGGCTATGCCCTTTCCAGGAATACCCTCGGAACCAACATAAGTCTTAGCCTCCTAACATCCACAGCTTGGATGAGCATACAAGACACACTTCACTGTCTAGCTACACGTAACACACTTAGCTTTATGCTACATTCCTAACGAACCCATTAAATCATGGTTCGAAACTTTTAGGGTCATGCATTAGTCTCACCACGTATGACAAAAGAGTGCAGAGTCACAGAGCCCCTGCTTAACCTGACCTTAACCTTCCAGCTTACCAAAGGCTATGACAAACCAATGGACACTGTGAGAAACCACCTCTCATACCCCTCCAACCACCCACGAACGCCGTCTGCACCCACCGACAACCGGTGCCCCAGACAACCGGCGTGAACCAGCACATGCTGCGTGCACAGGACAACATTCAGCGTTCTGCACCTGATGCCACCACTGCGCCACAGCTTGTGGTGCCACAGTGCAAAAGGGGGGTCATGCCAATGTATGCCCATGACGCACCATTTGCTGCACACCGCAGCACCAGAGACACTTGCAAGACACCGAAGCAAGTGACATACCGGCGTCCTCAAAGCAAAAAGACTGTCCTAGCCAGCCAAGGACGACACTCGCTGAAATTTTTCCTCCCTTTCTCTTTCTCTCTCCCTTTCACTTTTACCAGGTTGCTGCGGCGCTTCCAGTCAACCAGAGGGCAGCCGCAACCGGACATCTCACCAGGCCCGGCATCAGGCATCGTCCTAAGGGAACAACCAGGTCTCCTTCCCTGTCGGACCCGCACTCAGAAAGTGTATGTGCCACCTGATCCTTGCAACGCCTACAGAACACACTGCCCCAGCGTAACAACACAATACAGCTGGGCAGGTGCCGAGGGACAGAGAACGCCCTCACTCACGCTGAGGCTGATGTCGAGCACATGCTCGACCAACTTGAGAAAATGACTATCACACAAGTTAGGTGGACACAACCACCGCTCCAAACTGTTTCTGGGAGCTTTGCCCGGAGCCGTCGCCACTCTGTTTAACACTTGTATGTCCAGTGTGAATACAGTGAACCTAGCCACCGTGAGGCGGCATGTAGCCGAAATTCAGACTGAGATTCCACAGATAAAAGAGCAACTCACAACAGAGTGCATCCCTGCAGACCAGGGACAAGACACTAAAGGAAATTGTGGTAATTTTCAACACTCACAGCGTTCTGCTGACCCAGACAGTGAACTCCATGAAACAGCTGTTTACTGTCTTCCCGAATGACTTTGCTCAAACTCAGCTGGTAACAGCCCTGATGACAGACACTCTGCCGGAGGTGAACTCCTCCATTGACAACCTAGCTATGGGTAGGATTCCACCGCACCGGATACCCACCGGCTCAAGAACATTGTCAATGTCAGATTTTGAAAGGTAACACTCACATCAGCTCCGAATCCACACATGTGCACGACAGCGACACTAAGCTGTCCCCAGCTCCGAATCCACACATGTGCACATTGACCAAAGACATTCACTATCTCTGCCCTAACGAACCTTTCCTCAGAGGCAAAACTGACGGAATCTGCGGGCTGCAGATCAGTGGCACACGCTGCCCTGCTAAAGCCAAGCCTCGCACTCAAGTCACCGAGACCCAAGCAGAGATTGTAGGCGACAGGTGGCCTGTTAACACTCCTGTGCGCACAGCTACACTCACCTGTGACCAACATAACACTGCCACCCGTGTCACCTGGCTCAAGTCAAGTCAAGTCAAGTCATCTTCATTTATATAGCGCTTTTAACAATGGATTGTTTCAAAGCAGCTTTACAGAGATAAACATATAATTTAAGGTAACAGATTGTTTTGGCATTATAGCGGTTCTTGAATAATGTTATTTCCAGCTAAAGTTAACTTTGATTGATTCACCTCCGTCGAAATGATCAGACTTTTAAACGCGAACCTGTGATTAACGCTGACGGCGTTCACATGCTCATTCAGAATTGATTCTATAGTTATGTGCTTTTTAAAATATGTGCGCAGGTTTATAATTCATACAACCCAGCCTAAACAAACTACTTTTCTTGCCTATAAATTTTGATACAGAATTTTGTTTTATTTTATCACTTCGGGGTACGCGAGCCGGAATTCACAACGCTTTATCTGTAGAGTGGGGAAGGGATCCTCCATAGGGAGAGGATAGTGGATACTTCAGCACTGCATTGTCATCGGGTCCAGGCGGATCTCCTTCGTCAGATCTGGACACGGCCTGGATCCGGCAGGCTGCGGGAAAACCTCGGGATAAACAAAGACACTAATATTAGCGTAGATGCCATTCTTCTTATGATGTAGCGAGTACATCAAGATTTAAGGGAAGTGTTCCCAGTTCCGGCTGACCTAATCTATGCAGCCTAACATTGAATTTATAGAAGTCTATAGTGCGTTATGTGTATGCTAGGTCAAAGAGATGTGTTTTTAGTCTAGCTTTGAACTGACAGAGTGTGTCTGCTTCCCGGACAATGGTAGGAAGACTGTTCCAAAGTTTTGGTGCTAAATAGGAAAAGGATCTACCGCCTGCAGTCGATTTAGATATTCTAGGTATTATCAACTGGCCGGAATTTTGAGATCGCAATAGACGTGAAGGACTATAATACGTTAAGAGCTCGCTCAAGTACTGCGGAGCTAAACCATTTAGTGCTTTGTAGGTAATCAACAATATTTTAAAATTTATACGATGTTTAATAGGGAGCCAATGCAGTGTTGACAGAACCGGGCTAATATGGTCATATTTCCTGGTTCTGGTAAGAACTCGAGCTGCGGCGTTTTGAACTAGCTGTAGTTTATTTATTAAGCGTGCAGGGCAACCACCCAGTAGAGCATTACAATAATCTAGCCTTGAGGTCGTGAACGCATGGACTAATTGTTCCGCATTTCCCAATGAGAGCATATGGCGTATTTTAGATATATTTTTAAGATGGAAAAATGCAGTTTTACAGATACTAGACACGTGGCTTTCAAAAGAAAGGTTGGTATCAAAGAGCACACCCAGGTTCCTAACCGACGACGAAGACTTGACAGAGCAGCCATCAAGTGTTAGACAGTATTCTGGGTTATTACGTGTGGAAGTTTTTTGTCCAATAATTAGAATCTCTGTCTTTTCAGAATTTAGTAGTAGGAAATTACTAGTCATCCAATTTTTTATATCAGCTAT